>OY744561.1:6956348-8156348 GCA_963556235.1 Cryptophagus acutangulus | reverse complement strand
TAATTTTTAAAGAGCGTCTTTCATTCTTTTTTTGTTACAGCATTTTTAATTTAATTTTGAAATAACGCAACTATACATTTTTGGGTATTTTTTGACAATAAATACGTTGATTCAAAATTGAATTAAAAATACTAGAAAAGAATTCAAACACTTCGACTTTTACGAACACTCTGTATAATAAAATTTATAGTCATGCAATTAAAACATGCGTTTCAAATATAAATCAATTAACTATAGCGCAATATTTTTAATTTTCCAAAAATTATTTTGCTTGTAGTTTATTTGATTTTTTCTGTAATTTATTAAACGACAAATTAGCTAAAAATCAATCATTCTTTTGCTGTAATTTTAAATCTAGTCTTTTAAAAATTATTTTGTGGGATTTTAAATTACAACATTTCAACTATCTAATAAGTTCACATGCAAAAATCAGAAAAAATACTTTTTGTACATGCATTCATATAATAATAATTATTATACTTTTCGAAGCGCTTATTTTTCACACATATAAAAAGTTCGATGGATCTTAATTAAATTGCATTTGCTAAACTTTTTATAAAAGTGAATAATAATTAATCGTAGATAAAAGAGAAAAGTTTCAATTAGGTATTCATATTAAATTTTTTTTTAGTGATGAAGGAAGACATAATTTTATGGGGTTCTACGACAGAAAGACAGACAGAAGCCAGTTTATACATCAATAATACACAAATTGTCATTCAATTACCGAATTTGGCCCAGTTACATGAAGTTCACTAGGAAAAAAGAGAAATTATCCATTTAAATTTGCTTTTGTGTTCAATGTTTCAATAAGAATCAGATCAGGTAAATTTTCAAAGATGAATTTTAATTAATAGTAATGAATGGATGAGTGTGTTAATAATTGATTAAAAAGTAACTTACTGACGATAATGATTAAGATGACCAGTCCAATAACACCCATAATTATCATCATCTAAAAGCACAAAATAATGTAACAGAAATTTTGGAAAAAATTATTTGGCTCACCTTTAAGTTTTGCAGCCAAAATTTTCGCTTAAGCTTTCCTGCTTGCTGTTCAAATTGTGACGCTCCTTGTTGTAAGGCATCTAAACATTAACAAAAAATATAAAGTGTGGTCCAAGATATTTTTGAAAATATTTATAATTTTGAACCTGCTCTGTCGTCCAGTTCTGATAATTTCTGATCCCGCTCCAGTACTTTTTCTACATTGGTTTTCATGATATCAACCACCTCATCTACTTGGGCCTGTGTTTGTTGCAGTCGTTTTTGGGCCGCTACTTGTTGAGGAGTTCGAGGGCCTCCAACGATGCCATCTTCGCCCCCGGCAGCGGGAGCTCCTAGAGAATCCCCTGCAGACCTATTCATCAAATTTAAATTAATGGATAAACCTAATGTAGATTTTTAAATTTCTAATTGTTACAATATTTTTATTATTGATTATTGGCATTTGCATTATTTATTTATTTGCTGCAATAATTCATTCGAGTTTAAATATTAAGGCGCTTAATTGAACTACGAAGTTCTATTTTAAATATTGTGTGACTTCTTTGGCTTAGTTGCAAATTAATTTGTTTACGTAAGCAAGTTTCTAAAAATAATTTCCTCTTCTAAGGTTTCCTTAAGAAAAAGAAAAACTCCATTGAAAATGTCGTTGGAATTAACAAATACGCATGCGCAATTTAAAAATCAATTTTATACATTTTCCCTGCTAAATTCTAACGCGTTTTATTTATTTATGCCTAAATGTATTTCTATCTATGAACAATCAATAAATTGATTGCTTTTATCACACGAATTACCCCCAAGTTCACTAAATATTTTTGTTTTGAAAAATTATACACAAAGTATTCAAATTTCTGCTTAGCATGGCCGCAAATTTAAACCAAAACCAAAATTTCAAAATAATTACTCACATTTTCAAACAAATAACACGCCCAAACAACTTAATATATCACAAATTAAGTGTAATATAAAATTAACTCGAATTTGCGGAAATATTCCGATGTCAGAAGGGTTGAAAACATTTGAGGGCGAAGTTTTTTTGATTAAGAAGGACGACACGGGATTACAAGCCGGATAAAGGAATTTCTTTCAACTAAATGGATGGATTTGTTCAAAAATTGATACTGTATCGAAAAAAGTACACTTACATGTTTCTATTTGTGAATTAACTTAAAAATAGGGGCGAAAGTTAACAACACCGAAATGTATGGTTGATTTTCACTGTATTGATGCGTGACGTCACACTGCCGTCTATAGCATGCGCAGTAACCCACTGAAAGCGCGTTGTGATAGGTCATGTTTCATTAATAAAATATTTGGCGGCAAATTCAAATAAGAGACGAGAAAAGTTGGAAAATTTTAATTATTTGTGGAAATATATTGTATTCTCGGTATTAGGAAATATATTTTGATGCAATATAATCAAAAATAAATTAAATACGGCGCCAGTTAGTTTGTTTAATTAATTAGTTCATTTCGGTTTGCTGTAATAGTTGGAAGGCACAAACGGCATCTTACTAATCGCACCCTTATACAATTTATCTCTAATTTTCAACTGCACTTTAGTGCCAACTTTACTAAGTGCAGTCGGCACATAGCCCATGGCAATATTTTTATTCAAACTTGGCGCAGGACAACCTGATGTAATTTTGCCCAATTCTTGTCCGTCTTCCGATAAAATAATCGCCCCTTGTCTAGCGGGTGGACCACTTTCCGCGATAATTCCAATACGTTTCACTTTCGACTTTTCTTTGATTTGCTGCAAAATTATTTCAGCACCCGGGAAATTTTTCAGCTCTCTTCGTCGCTTTGCGACCAACCAAGTTAAAGCGCCATCGATTGGGGTTGTTTCCGCTGTAATATCGTTTCCATACAAGCAAAGTCCTGCTTCTAGTCTGTAAAATGCAATCAAATTTGAATTTCGCGCTGTAACTTATTCGGGATAGTTCGGTTTATTTAAAATACCTTAAGGAGTCTCTTGCACCCAGACCCGCCAATTTAGCATCTTTATTATTCAAAATTTCCGTAGCGATTTTAGTGGCACTGTTAGCGGGCATGGAAATTTCGAACCCGTCTTCACCAGTGTATCCACATCTTGTTACTCTACATTCAGGCACGCCAGCCACTTTTGCCAAAGTAGAATTCATAAAGTAGAGTTTACTTAAGTCAACTTCGGTTAGAGCTTGCAAAACTTCCGCCGCTTTCGGGCCTTGCAAAGCGATCAAGCCTTTTTCGGCCGGATCGAAAAATCGGACGGTAATTTTGGATGACGGGTTTTGCGACTTGTGGTGCTCCTGGAATTTTGTTTAAGGTTATATAAGGTTAGGATTTTAATTTTTAATTTGATTACTAAGGCTCTGAGTAGATGTTGTTGGTCGTGTTGTTTTCGGGCCGCATTTGAGACGACAAATAAATGATCGTCGCTTATTTTGGTGATAATTAAGTCGTCTAAAATTCCTCCTTGCTTGTTTGTGAAAACCGTCAAAACTGAAGCGTTTTCGCTCAGATTTTGAATGTCGGCGGTGCAGATTGATTCCAAATATTCCACGCAATTTTTCCCTACATTTTTAATTTTTTCGGGTTAATTTTGGATCTTTTTGGGGGGTATTTTTGCTTTACCTTGTATTTCCGTTTGTAGCATATGCGACACATCGAACAAAGATGCACTTTTGCGGGTAAACAAATGCGAGTTGGTGATACTTAAGTCGCTGTATTGCACTGGTAATAAATATCCGCCAAAGTTAACCATTTTACCGCCATGCTTCACATGGAAGTCGTACAAAGCGGTCACTTCACCTTTTCCATCCGAAAATGTTCTTTTCATCGCATTTTTGCCGAGATTTAATATAGCTCGTGAGGACAGCATTTAAAGCACCAAATATTTTTCCAAATTAAATTCAATCTTATTGGAGTCAGATATGCGACGCAAAGGTCAAATGTTATTTGGTGATAATTATTCTGGTTGGATAAATATTACAATAAACGCTTTTATCATAATTGTAAAGTGGAATAAAACTATTGCACGAATTTTATCTGCGTGGAGAATTTTTAGGCGAAAAATCTTGCTAAATATATATTTATTCGAAAAACACAAAAATAGAGATTTCAAGTCATCAAAAATCAGCCTTTAAATTCACAATAATTTCAAAATAAAATAACAATCTAATACTACGTAAAATATTTCTTAAAATAAGCACCATTAAATACAATTCCAAAGTTTTTAGTGGACCTTTACATCAATAATTGTGCTGGACGAAAAATTAATAGGAAATTACATTCATCACTCAATAATATGTATATAAATTGTACGATCACGTAACTTTGGCCAAAAGCACCATTTAAGTGGCATATAATATATTTATAAAATTAAAATAGTAAAATACATCTTACATCTTAGATATGTCTGTCTTCCAACTTGCAATGCAATTAATCCGAAGTAGACAAAGCAATTTCATCCTCGGGTAAAGCAATCCGCTTATAGTCATCTTCATTAACCAAGTACAAAACCATCACACCGTAAATAACCGTAAACAGTCCCATAATATTGAAAACAATTCCTTCCGATGCAAATTTAGCATAGTCACCTTGCCTAGAAAAACGAGATTAATTATTAATTACCACAATTCTATGCGGAATCAATTCATACACCGTCCAGATGGCTTTCTCGGTCAATCCAGTCATGGTTGTGATAATCGCGAGCACAAAACCAGCGGTGCCCATTGCAGTATGCACCGGCATTATGGCTCGGCGAAGACTCTTTGATAGGCCCGGGTATAAGAAACTTATAAAACCAAAGGCAAACTGACACGAGAAAATGATCATGGTAATCAAACCGATCCACGAATGCAACGTGTACATATTCGGAGTCGGAGGTTTGGCTAAATTGTGCGAGTCGAAGACGGCGGACAATCCGATTACAGCTAAAATAAAAGACAAACCATGCAAAGTCGCATGGAGGATTTTCAGCTTCATTTTCGGGACATTCCTGAAAGTCCGGTACGCCAAAATAGCTGCAAGTACAAATATTTTACCGCAAAAGTAGCAACAAATAGGAAGCAAACTTACATTGCGAGTAGATGACTACCAGTCCCAGAACCATGAACAGCGGGTGCCAGTAGAATTCCTGCGAAGGATGGGATTTCCATCCAAAGCCGCCGCGATAGTGCAGAATCCAGAAGACCAACAGGACCACCAGGCCCACACCCATGGACGTGGTGAACGAATACAGGGCCTGGTAGTGTCTTGCTTTCAGATGTTCCGCGCGGGCTTCCATATTGCTGCAAAGTATCCAGAACGGGAATATTGGAATTATACAAAACATAGCGCACAATATGCTTGCATACATTACAAATGCGATAATAGTAATTTGAAAATGCGATAAGAATGGTTGAAGGTGAAATAGTAAAGAAATATAATTACCTGAGAAGGTTAACAGATTGTTCTTCGTGTTGCGATAGTAGAGATTCCGCCGAACTAGATCTCGAACTCATAAGAAGAGAACGTAGAAGCAACAAGTCATAAAATCAATATTTCGCACTCTACTCCCCCACTTGCTTTTAATTTCACCGTTACTATTAAATTAGATCGCGAAAGTTTAATAATTTAAGTGCAGACGCATATTAATTACGATTTAAGTTTATTTCGGAACATCGTTAGCCGCTAATTAACTTGTTATTTACAAAGTATTTTTAAAAATAACTCTACAAGTCACAAAGTAAACAAAAACAACTAACATAACCTCAAATTTAAACGTCAGACTGACAGGTACATAAATAACTTTCTAATTCTACAGTTGGCAACATTGAAAGTCAAAATAAACAAAGTACAACATAACCTTAAATTCTAAACGTCAGAAACAGCTGTAAGTTTCTGATTTCAACACAAATTAAATACATTTAAGACTTTAATTTATTAAACTAGTTATTAATTAACTCTAATTATACATAAATGTGATTTTCCAGCCCAAATCTTCAACCAACCAATGAAAGTACGGTTATGTTAAACGTCACCAACTCCAATCTGCGAAATGAATGCTTTGGGACTCAGTATGATCGTCAAGATGGGCTGCATATGCACGAAAGAGTCGATAAACATCAACGGCACAAAATACGTGGTTAAGGAACGTCTCGGCGAAGGGTAAGTACAATTACAATCTCACCATCTGGACCAAACTTAAACCGCAATACCCAAGTGGGTTTTCTTGCGTCGATTTAGTAGAAAACAAAACGACTAAGCGCCGTTACGCTTTGAAACGCATCACATGTCACAGCGTAGACGACCAGAAAAACGCAATGCTAGAAATCAATTACTGCAAACAATTCCACCATCCAAACATCATCGAACTGATCGAGTCCACATTCAAAGGATCGGCGGATATTGTCGTGCAAACTACTTCGGAAGCATTTCTTGTTTTACCGTATTACCGACGTGGCACTTTGCACGATTATCTAACTTTACGTTCTTTTAATAAAAATTATCTAGACATCAAAGATGTGCTTCGAATATTTAGTCAAATTTGCCAAGCTTTAAAGTACTTGCACGACTTGTCCCCCGATCCCATCGCACATCGCGATTTAAAAACGGCGAACATTTGCCTAACTGAGAATACAGATGCGGTTTTAATGGACTTGGGGTCTTGTGCTGTCGCAAAGGTGCAAGTTTGTGGGGCGCAGGATGCACAGAAGTTGCAAGATATTGCAGCGGAACGTTGCTCGATGACTTATAGAGCCCCGGAGTTGTTTCACGTAGAGAGCTATTGTGTTATCGATCAACGCACTGATGTTTGGGTGAGATTTTGTGATTTTTGGGGTGGTTGGAATATTTTTGATTTGTTTTTGTAGAGTTTAGGGTGCGTTTTGTACGCTATGCTCTACTTTAAGTCGCCTTATGATGTAGTGTATGAGCGTGGTGACTCTGTTAATTTGGCAGTGATTTCTGGGACGATTCATTTTCCTGAAGATCCGCATTTTAGTCAGGTAGGTTTTTTTGTTGTGGGTTTTGAAAAACGGTTGAGTTTATTGGTTTACAGGACGTCCACAATTTGATTACGTATATGCTACAAATAAATCCGTCTGAAAGGCCTTTTGTAGATGATGTCATAGCGCAATTACAAGACTTACGAAATAAAGTTGAAACTGTAGTTTAGAAAATCTAGTACGTATATATTATTTAAGCTATTTATACAATATATTATATTAATTATTGCATAGTGAACAAAAATGTATTTTACACACTTTAATAAAGCCACTTTATACAATTATCTAAAATTACGGTTTTGGTAGTAAAGCTTCAGGGTAGACGGGTAGAATACCACTGTTAACATCCTCGATCGCCTTCCGCAATTGCGAAAGCCCCACAACTCCTACTAACTTACCTATCGACGTTACGTACGCCAAATTAATCGCTAGCATTGAGAACAATGAGTGGACTTTCAGTAGGGAAGTTTTCTCCACTAGTTGGAAGGGTGCAGGATCCACATGGCAATTCGAGAAATCGATTTCCTCAGCCATTTGCGCCAGCTCCCATTCTTTCTGTTGTTGCGGACTTAAGTCGCAAATTCTTAGCACGGGCTATAACCGAAAAACAAAATAATTATTTATTAATATTTTTTATAATAATTCTTACGAATTCTTCGTCAGTTTGCGAAACGGCTTTGTTAGACTTTCGCTTTTCTTTGACCACGGTGTATCGGTCGAAGATATCTCGCTTCCGCTTCTGTTTCTATAAATTCAAAAAACATTTTAAATTCCAGATTAACAAAATATTTTGAGAGTACCTTATCTTCAGCTTGTGCCTCTATTTTTTGATCGCGTTCGTCCAAAAGCGACTGAACTGGCTGCAGCTTTTTTTCCCGCCCAATTTGATTGTCAATCAATTTAATCAAATAAAGTCGAGGTATCGATCCTAGAAGGATCATATTTTGCGGATGATCCACCAAAGGAAACGATTGCAACTTCCTGTTTTCCAGCAAAACTTTTCGCAACTCCTGAAAACTCATGCCGAGAAATATATATTTTACGTCGTGGATCATAAAGTGATCGACGTTTACATCGTAGATTGCTGAAATTAATTTATTAAATTAATATTTAAATTAATTTGAATTAAATTACCGCTTTTGCTGGGTAGCAAATCGGGCAAATAGGGTAACTTCTTCGCTTGGATCACCATATCGTAAATGCTCGGCGTTAATAAACCTGCCACTCCATTGGCAATTAGCACCGAAATTAATACGGGGATTACGTGTGTGATTTGTGACGTCATTTCGAATAAAATCACGCAAACGGATAACGTGTGCGTGACGGCACCGCCGAACGCGGCCGCACCGACCGTTGCGTATGCGCCAGGCATTATGGGGGTGATTTTTCCTTTATAACGCACTCCTAAAGGAAACCATTTGTGCATCAATTCGCCGATAATTCGACCAATTGCTGCTCCACAGCGAAAGTTGGGTATGAAAGATCCGCATGGAATTGGAAGCGTGGAGCTTATGATCGAGCAAGTAAACTAACAAACCAAAAAGAAATTAGTTCCTATTCCGACAACTATTGACAATTTTTTTACCTGAAAAACGGCATAGCAAACCAAATTCGTATAAATGCCCGAATATTTGGTCGTCCAATGCGAAATGACCACCGCTTGGGCAGCAGTCAAATTACTGTTGGTCCAAGTAAAATTGCTGAACATATTGATGACTTGATCCCTTGGCGAAATATCCGACGCGATAAATTGTCCAATACCAAGAGGAAACGTAATCGTCGATACGAGCAAAATTATAAAACCTGGATAAACAAAACGACTATAAAAGAAAAATCAACAATAATTAATAAAACAAGCAAATTGTTTAATTATTTACTTGTGTTTATTTAGATTTTGTATGGCTACATTAGCCTTCAACCAGCGGCCGTATCGTTGTTTGCACCAGATATAGAACGAGCCACTAAATCCGCAAAATAATCTGCAAAAATTAAAATAACAACTAAAACCACCAGGAAAAAATTGAAGGAATACCCAATAAAAGCGAAAACAAACAGCTCCTGCGGATCGTAAGGAAAATCCACGAAGAAACTCGTTTTGAAGACGACAGTAATAGTATCAGCCCCATCGATCCAAACTGATAGCAGCCGATAAGTGGTGGCACCCCAAACGGCCGCGAAGAACCCTCGCCAATAATTCCTGACGGCAAAATAAGCCGTCGTGATCTCAACACTGAACAGCACCCCTAAAAAACCCCCAAAATTAATTCGCCGAATTTACTAGCATTCAAATAAAACCTCCAATAGGAGCGTTAAAAGTGCAAGCAACTCCAACCGCCCACGCCGCCCCCAGCAACTCAATAGTACGACTCTCATTCATGTAGATCCCGTGAAAACTCGAAATCAACTTGCTCATCTTGGTCATGATGATGCTGGACATGTGAATGAGCGGTCCTTCTTTCCCGAGTGGTAACCCACTGCCCAGAGTCGAGGTAATACCCACCCATTTGGCAATTAGCACCTTAAACGTGAGGTATTCCTTCATAAAGACACCTCGTAGAATCGTTTTGATTTGGGGTAAGCCAGATCCGGCAGCTTGGGGCGCTACCAAATGGGTGAACCCGACGTCGAAGAGGATTAGGCAAATTGGTAAGCTGATCCAGCCGACGTATTTTGCTAGATGGTGTTCGGCGAGGTCTTTGTAAAGCCACATCCTTGCTAAGATTTGCGTTTAGTATTTTTTGGGTAATGTAGGGGTTGGTAATTTACCTTTGCCGCACATTTGGATGCCTTTGTCGGATATGTAGCTGATTATAGCGACGAGCATTCCCAGAACGGCGAGGAATACCCAGTCTTCGCCCAGTTGGGCAAACGTGTGTCTCCATAGGTAAGATAGTTTATTTGCGACTTTTCCTATGTGATAGATTTTTGATTTAATTTGAGGATGTTTTGGGTGCTTAGGATTTTTACCTTGTTGGTCTAGTAGTTCTTTTTGACGCGCTTTTTCCGCTTTGAGGCGCTCTTTTTCGACTTTTTTTACGTGCAAATGCAACTCCTCCAAGGATTTATTGTAGGTGTTATCACGGGCCTGCAAAATTTTTGGGAAAATATTTTTTACGCTAATTTAAAGGGTAAAACTTTGATTTTACTGAAAAGTGGAACTTAATCTCCACCCACTAACAATATTTCGCTATTTATTGCGGCTGCTAAATAATTGTTGCACCTCTAAAACCGCTAATTAATGCGTTTAAATATTATTGTCTGTATCTGTATTGTAATTATTTAATTTAATAATTATGCTAATTGAAACTTACTATATTTATTTTTCTACCTCATTAATGAAATTAATATTTGTACCTTAACAGTTGCATATCTGGATTCGTACAATTGCGCTGGCGGTAAACCAGCACGTTTACTCATAACTTGATCAGTAATTAATATTAATCAAAATTAGTACTAAAATTTTAATCCATCACTAAACATCACCGATTTGCGACTAGGACTAAATTTTAGCAAACTTCTTCTTCGCTGCACTACATCAATTGATTGCGATCTCATTTTTTTTATGAATTTTTATTTGTTATTCCGTAAATATTTATTAATTATTAATTGGAGTCATATAATTAATATTTAGAGGCATAATGCTTTGGGCCCTATAATAATGAGGATGCAGGTAAATATTTTTAAGTGGAATAAGGACGTCAGATTTTTTATTGCAAAGAAGGTGTACAGATAATTAATCGTAATATTTGATTGTAAAATTAGCGTATTTGTTTTAGATTAATTAACAACAAATTAATGAGATGCCGCGCTTCGTTTGGTCAATATTTGACCGAACGATTATTTGAAGGCTTGATATTACTACATTGTAGTAAATTTGTTTAAACAATTTTTGGCGCTTCTTTTTCAAATCACTAAATAATATCGCGCTCAGCGACTTAAGTGGCAACTAATGACTTAAGTAATTATTGCGCTAGCACTTTAGTGCTACTGCAACCAGCAATACATTTGTTTGTCGCACAAATTTCTCGTTGGATGTCAGCATAGTAAAAAATAAATTTATTATCCACCAATTTCTTGTCAATTTCAAATCATCATGTATACAAAACACAGTATTTTGCAGAGAATGAAGTGGCACACGTGAATCTAGCACCTGTTGAATTAATTAACACTTTTCGGTCATTTCGGTTCCACTGTCATCAAATCGTTTACTATTTTTTCTAATTAGAAATGTACCTGCTAATTAAATTAAACGCGATGTCATATTATGTGTAATTGTTTTAGCGGAAAAAAAGTTGTATTTAAAATGTGTGCGGAATTTCTCAATTTCATTAATTAATATTGTTTGTACTGTATAGATATATATTATTTAATTCTTAGATATAATAGTTGTTATCTATGAACTGCTGTTTGTTTTTTTAATTATAATATTTATCGCTGAGATTTTGTTTAAATTGTGCTGTGATATAATTCTATTGTGCTTCTGATTTGAGATTGAGAGCTTAAAGCAACTTGTGTTAATTTTTGATTATTTTTTGCACCAATCTAAGGTAAGAATTTGTTTCTGTTACTACACAAAACTGGAATCTACCAGATAATTTAATTATAAATCAATTCGTGATTCATTTATTGAGGAAATTAAATTAAATCACTTCGACGGTGCATCAAAGTGCAGCAGCGATGCATTCAATCAAATAAAATCAATATTATTGTCATTAATTAATGGAAGAATTTTTTTCGAATTAATCTAAATTGCGGATTAGTCGGCGATTTATTATTATGGTGACATTAATCATTTTGCAAAGCATTAAATCAATTTCGCACTTGATTATTTGTAATCGGAGTTAAGTGTTCATTTTCGTTTAGATGGGCACAATATAGAAATTGTCTGGCTGAAATCCAAATGAAAACAATTGTCTAGTCCTGGCTATTTTGGTTTGTGTCACCGAAATAAAATCATATAAAATTCTCTGTTTTCGTACAAAAAAATGTTTAGGCTTTTTTATTGCATTGTAGTGCTACCGCGAGAAGAATGAAAATTACGCCACTAGTGCCATAAGAGAAAATTTAAATCTCTATTGTGATTAATTTATATTTGGCGTGCTCGTTTTTTAATTACATACATTTATTACGTTGAGCTGAGTAGAATTGTTGATTAAGTAAGTATTAATTATTATTTGTGTTGCAATTAATAGTTCAGTGACGATTTGGGATTTTCTTTCACTTTTTGGTTAACGCGAATTACGTCAGATATTGTTTTTCTTTTTCAACTTGTTTGATTTAAATATTTAGATATATTACGAGGAATTCTGGCAATTATGAAAATAATCAGTGAGCGCTATTTTTCAGAAAGCAATTTAATTTTTTTACAGGCTTAAATCTATAACGTTTTTAAATCTCCCGAGAAAAATTCGAAAATTTCATTAAAAAGCACTAAAATAATAATTAATTCTCGGAGCGTAATTTCGCACATAATTTTTTAATTCAAACATATTTTATTGCAACGCATTTGCAAGATGCTATTATCATGTTGATTTTTTTATTGCACCGTATAATTATTATTAATAACAAATGCATAATATTAAAATATGCACGTGGAATTTTTTAGAAAATAGTTTGAAATTTCGCTGTAAATCTAAGATAAAAAATAAACACACTCGAGTACTAAAGTTTGATTAATTTATAAACATAAATATTAACCTTGATTATCTGCCTAGTGTACTGATTTGAAATTTAAAAATATTTATTTTGCTTGTTCTTAGGAAACAATAACGAATTTATGCTAAATTATTCATAAATAGTGTGATATTAATTAATTGTTAAACACTAATAATGGAAACTGTGAAAATTGTCAGTTGAACGGAAGATTTGCAATTAGTAAGATGGACAAAATTGACACAGTGGACGAAAAGGCCAACGAAAAATATGGATTGGGATATCAAAATACTTTGGTGAGTGACAAATTTTTCTTATCAATTTTTGTAAATACTCGAATATATAGCAAAGCAAATCAATCATAAATAATCTATTAATCTTGAAGATTAATACTAGATTAAAAGTCGTCTTAGCAAACAAACACCAAAATCAAATCAGGTAAAATTAAATGGCAATTATTATAGAATAATATTTATCTAAAATAATTGCTTTGAACAAAACAAACGAGTTGGGTCAATTTGACCATGAACCGTTATGGACTATAATTTTAGTGGCTATTCAATTCGAATTTCTAACGATTAATAAAAAAAAATTAATCGAGGAGAATTTCTTTAGAAAAATAATTTGCAATTGGGTTAATTACGATTATTATTAATTAAATTAAATGGCACATGTACGAAATGTCATGTTGACATTGACAGCAACATAACCTTACCTAAACTGCCCAGTTTTTCGGAATTATAAATGAAATACCTGTAGAGCACGTGCCTCTTTGATGAGGTCAAGAATATGAGGCTATCTATTCAATAATTATAGTAAACAAGTTGCAATCACGTGATGCATAATGTGAGATCAAACATCAAATGTCACTTTGACAAGTAATATTATAACTTCTCGAAAAATATTCTGTTGCTTAATTTTATTTGATTGATATTGATTTTGATTAAATATTTTTGCTGAATAACTTTATCTAAACAATATGTAATCTAACAATTATTGTTTATACATACCTGTCTGTAAAGCACGTGCTTATTACGATGAGGTCAAAAATGTGACGTCACGATTCGATGACCAATAATTAGTATTGTACACAAATTAAATGCGAGTCATGTGAGATTTTTGGAAAAAACCGGTACAACTGCTGTAGAAATATTTCTTAAATAAATAATTAAAATTTTAATTTATGCATACTGACCTTAGCTAACAATTTGCACGTAATATTCAAATTAATTCGCATTGAATTAATTATTACTATTGGAAATTTTCGGGTAGGTATTTTTATAATTTTTTTTTTAAATTTGTAAATCATTGTTTGTAATATAAATTAATATCTAGCTACTATTTACTATACATTTGAATAGGGAATTGTGTTAGTAGACAAAATATTGTTGCAGTTGATGATAATTAAATCAACAATCACATACACACAGTTTCTTATCATTTTCTTGATGTTTATGTTTCAAGGAAACATGATTTTGTTTGCATCATCTCAAGGCATACATAAATTAGCACAAAATATTGAAAATAAAACATATTTTCATTTTGTTGAAATTTTATTCATTAGATAAGCGTCTAAGTAAATATTTAGTTTCAAATAAATTACATTTTTGCAACAGGAAATGTCATCATCTTTGATTTTTGCCTTTAGAAAATTTTCACAAGCGTTATATACGGGAAAAAAAATCTAAATATTTTTGGAAAAAAATATCGCTAAGTTTGCATTTTAATTTTTAACGATTTTTGTTGTGGACTTTGTATATTAATATTATTTGCGTATAAAAAATTTAAAAACTTTCCTCTATCGCCTAAAAGTTCAGAGGGTACAAATAAATTTCGTACTAGAAATATTCCACTATGCTGGATTATTATTGTAATTTTTTTGCATCAATTGACAATAAAATTAATTGTTGAATATTTATGATATGCTAATAGAATTCGTTTAATTATATAATAAAATCGAATATTTTACACTTTACGTAGATTCATAATAATTTACCAGATAATTTACATGTAATTGAAACAAAATTCCAAGCAATGCACTTTTTCTGGTTTCTGATAACCATAGTGCGGTTTCCCATCATTAGCATTAACCTTGCTCTTAAATTACAAAATCGCATAACAATAAACAATAATAAATACGAAATCATATTATTTAACTAGATTTTATTATGTCGCTAACTGTTAAGTAAAAATTGGATTTTTTGCTTTAATTATAGTACAAGGTAACTTTTGGCTAATAATAGTGATTATCTGCCTCTTAGAAGTAGGCTCATAGTTTAAGCCAATCTTTATTGATTGACCGCAAAACTTCAGGACAGATGTTGTTGCTATATTTTCCATGTAGTATTAATAATAATTAAATTTTAAATTATTTAATGTACTATGAAACTCCGATCCCGCCATCAATTGTAGTATTCTATTTCCAGAGCAATTTGGATACTAGTAATTAAATTAATTTCTTTATTGTGGTTTGTAACAAAACTCATGACACATTTGTATTTATTTATTGTTGTATTATACAGTCGAGTAGAAACTAAATTTAGAGTTAGAAAAATAGAGGATAATAATAATTAAAAACAAGTATGTGTAAAGCTTTTTCGGGCGCATTGCCAAAAGCAATATTTTTAACAAATTGGCAATTAAATTGGTTGCTTAAGTAGTGCATGAACTTGCAATAAATGTACAATGTGTCCAAGGATTATTGGAGTTTTTAATATTTTTGAAAAGGTCAAAATAAATTAATTAATTGAAAATAAAATATTTCTGCAATATATGGGAATAAAAATTAAAAATTAATTTTAATTATAATATAACTCAATCTGGGAATTTTCTAAATAGTACATAATTTTATTTTTTTAATTATAAAGGACCAATAATTTTGAAGAAAAATAGGTCCTTCCTGCCGTTTTTGAATATTGCGCGCGTAAACTCCGCGTAATAAAATCTAATGATCTTCGAATTGATATAATTTGATTCCTCTTTTCCGTATCCGCTTTCTAATTGTTTATTTGTGAATTTTTATTATTAAAATATTAAAGTGTGACGGATAAAATAACTATTTTTTAAATTGGATAAATATATAGGCACATGAGAAATCTACGAGAGAGACAAGTGGAAAATTGCATTTAATCTTCAACAGACCGATCTCAGACATCCGTTAAAAGACATCCAGCATTTATTTCAATTATTCTAAAAAGCAAAAATCATATGCCCATAGGTCCTTGCTTACACTGCATTGTTCCTTTTTAACTTTAGCAATTGCAAAATGTCTCAGTTCGCGCAATCTTCTTCAGTCATCCAGCGATCTTCATTTGTTGCGTGCATTTAATTCGAATACTATTGTTGCATGACTCCAAATAATTTTCAAAAATTACATAGTTGCGTGGAAAACAAATGTTTAAAAGTCATTTGCGTGCGGAATTAAATTCGTTAATCAAATCAACATGGATAAGACATTAGAGGCTCATTTTGGTGAAGATAATCCGGACGAAACGGATAAGGAATGGGAGCATTTTAGTCAATTGGTGAAGAAGAAAAAGCGACATGAACAGGCGGCTTTCTATCCTTGTCCACCCCCTCAGGAAAATGAGGAAGACTACGTTAACACCCTTGTAAGAGATTATTTCTTTGTAATTTAGATGATTTTTTGAAATTTTAAAACAATCATTTAGTGAAACAAATTATTTTTTGGCGCAAACTTCAACTAGAAGGAAACTAATTACATCACAAATATTTAGAAGTTCTGACCAACGACGTTTGATCTATTTCTTCCCAAATAAACAAAAGCATTCAATTTTCGCCTGGATTTATTTACAAAACTTCGCTTAATTCAAATATATGTCAATGATGTTTTGTAATTTTCTTGGAACCGATCCAAACGTTACCATAGGCAATGGGTGCTTACCCAGAGAAAAATTTTCCTGTTCCTATTTCCGTGATTCGCGATTTATTTTGCTTTGCTGTATATTTTTAGAATGATGATGCTCCTCGAGTCTAGTCTAGAATAATTCGAAATTATATTTTTTATGTAGATGTATGGCCGGTATAGCCGGCAATTAGGAGAGTTCGCTAAATTAGAAGGATTAAAGCAAGCGGAAAAGCGAAGATTAAAGGAAGAAAAAGCGCGCCGGAAAGAATTACGCGGCTATCAAGGTATTTTTTCGAAAAATGCTACTAAAAACTTGACTAGTATTTTTTTTTAATTTTTTAAAGGCAAAATAGCAAAATCTATATCGTTTCTATGGAGGCACACTTTTGCGCGATTGGGCGAAGATTGGGTATTTTTGGCCCTTTTGGGTGTAATTATGGCCGTTCTCAGTTTTATCATGGATCGAGGAATTTACATGTGCAACATCGGTACGCCATATAAAATTTTAAACCACAAAATTTTGACAATATTCCTTTACAGCGAGAATTTGGCTCTTCCGCGACCTAACAAACCACCCAGCTGCGCAGTACGCTGCGTGGATATCCCTTCCAGTGTGTCTAATCCTCTTTAGTGCAGGATTTGTCCACTTAGTGGCGCCACAATCGATTGGTAAATTATACCAAATTTCTCCAAACTTGGCTCTAATTGGTTTTGCGCAGGTTCTGGTATACCAGAAATGAAGACTATCCTCCGCGGGGTGGCGCTGAAGGAATACTTAACGTTCCGCACCCTGGTGGCGAAAGTGGTCGGCTTAACTGCAACATTGGGTAGTGGAATGCCGCTCGGCAAAGAAGGTCCCTTCGTACATATTGCGAGTATTTCAGCCACTTTACTTAGCAAACTAGTCACAGGATTTCAGGGTATTTACGAAAATGAAAGTCGGACGACGGAGATGTTGGCGGCCGCTTGTGCGGTGGGGGTGGCCAGTTGTTTTGCTGCTCCAGTGGGAGGTAGCTAGCTATATTAATATAATTAATTCGATTTATGTTGATTGATTTGGATTTAGGTGTATTATTTAGCATAGAAGTAACGACCGTTTATTTTGCGGTGCGTAATTATTGGCGAGGGTTTTTCGCAGCCGTTTGTGGTGCGACCACTTTTCGACTGTTGGCCGTTTGGTTTGAACGGGCCGATACTGTGACGGCCGTTTTTAAGACCAACTTTTTAATGGACTTTCCTTTCGATCCTCAGGAATTATTTGTTTTTGCCTTAATTGGGTTAGTATTCGTAGATTATTTATGGGAGAAAGGGTAGTTTTATTTATGCTCAAAAGCTGCTTCAAATATATTTAAATTTCTTAAATTAATTGGCGCAATGAAATATGGGACTTTGCTTATGCAACTAACAATACATTAATCGTCTAGCAAAAGTATCTGGTACATTTTTATGCAACTAGTAATACAAATGAATTTATAGGCAATTGAGTGAAGTTAGATGCATATTAATGTTACTACCAGATAGTTTTGAAATTAATAGTAGATTATTTAATTTAATTATTTAACACTTACTAACAAATTTTATTTACTTGGACTTTACTTATATTTCAAAGCAACTTTTCTTCTACTTTTCTTTCATCTATAATGCTGCTTGCTGCAATCTTATCTCAATTCAATACAAATTAATGAATGGTTCTCTGCTTACTTTTCTCTTTGTCTGTGCATCTTGTCTCTCTTTCTAACCAATCCTAATACAAAATATCCTCTTTGGATGCTGTCAAACTATAAAAAATGGCGTCCGGACTAGTGAGTGAAGTTGCTCCTTACTAGCACAGTCGCCATTTAATTTAAAAAACTCACGTGACCGGCTTGAAAAACACTTGATTGAATTTTTAGGGCATTTTGCGGTTTAGGTGGAGCATTTTACGTGTGGGTTCATCGACAATACGTAATGTTTATGCGAAACAGTAAAACGATCAACAGTTTCTTGAAGAAAAAGTTAGTATCATCGTGCTGTGGTTTTACAAATCTAATCAAATCATATAAAATAGTTGTAAATTGATTGTAGCCGCTTCCTCTATCCTGGCATCGTTTCCTTACTCGTCTCAACCATTTCGTTTCCGCTAGGAACTGGACAATTTATGGCGGGCGATTTAACCACTCACGCCCAAGTGGCCAGTTTGTTCAGTAATTTTACCTGGACGAATAGTAATTTAACGGTGGCCGAACAGGAAATTTTGAATCACTGGCAGACTCCGTACACAGGGGTTTATACGAGTTTGGCGTGTTACCTGGTTTTTACTGTAAGTTTGAATTTGGGACAATTTTTATGCAACCGGAAATACATTTACGGTACTTTACCAGTATTTTGTAGCATTTTTATGCAACCAACATTAAACTTAATTATGAATATTAGAATTATTTCCTTTTTAGTTTATTTTCTCAATTGTTTGTTCCACTGTGCCAGTGCCAAGTGGTAGTTTTATACCAGTTTTCAAAATTGGCGCTTCATTTGGACGGATAGTCGGTGAACTAATGCACTTATGGTTTCCTACAGGTAATTTTTGAACTTTAAAGTCCACCATTTTCTAATTTTTGATTCCAGGCATGCGCTATGGTGGAAAAGTGGCGAAAATCATCCCCGGCGGATACGCAACAGTTGGCGCAGCCGCATTCAGTGGTTCCGTAACGCACACCATTTCCGTTTCCGTAATCGTTTTCGAAATGACTGGTCAAATCACGCACATTATTCCAATCATGATTGCCGTTCTCATATCGAACGCTATTGCCAGTTTATTAGCGCCTAGTCTTTACGACAGCATTATACTTATCAAGAAATTGCCGTATTTACCCGATCTCTTACCGAGCAGCAGCGGTAAGTCACATTTTCGAAACTAACCTCTAATTTAATGACATTTGACAAGTGACAGTTGATTAATCTAACCTTAAAATGTCATCACAGGAATGTACGATGTCTACGTGGAAGATTTCATGGTGCGCGACGTGCGCTACATCTTCTACAGTATGACGCACGAAGAAATGAAAACACTACTCAAAGAAAACCGACGATTGCAAAGCTTCCCTCTGGTGGACAAACCGGAAAGCATGGTCCTACTAGGATCAATACCGCGATTGCAATTGATCCAACAAATCGAGAAACAAATCGGCCGCGAACGCCGTTTAGAAGTCGCTCTAATACGCAGGCGCGAAGCCGAAGAACGCGCGCGGGAAGAGGCAGAACGGAAAGCGGAAGAACGCAAACGCCGTCCGTCTAGATTCCAAGTGGTTCCGGCACCAGATTTCCTGCAGCGCCAACTATCGGAGAACCAATTGGATCAGCCGATGTACAATCCAGTTTTCGGAAGCCAACCGAAGAAGTCGATTTTGAAAAAGACGAATTCCTTTACGCTTAAGGGATTCTCGCCGTTCATGCACACCAGTCCGGGTTCCACGCCGTATACGACAGTCACCGGAGCGGAAAGTCGCATCCGTCTAGCGTTTGAAGCGATTTTCAGGTAAAACTTGTATTGCTGGTTGCCTATGCGCGATTTAATTTTACGTTCGGCAGGAAATCTTCGCAATTGCAAGACGTGGAAAACACCGACAGCCAACCAGCGTTAAGCTCGTTAGACGGCAGCAAGTCGCACATCGTCCCAATGAGTCCGAGCACCTCCAAGAAAGTACAACTTCCGATCGAGCGCGTGTGCGATATGTCGCCCGAAGACCAGCGCAAGTGGGAAGACGAACAAATGCGACTGCCCGTCGACTTCCAATCGTGCCACATCGATCCGGCACCGTTCCAATTGGTGGAGCGAACCAGTTTGCTGAAAGTGCACTCGCTTTTCTCGATGGTCGGTGTGAACCATGCGTATGTGACGGCGATTGGTAAGCTGGTCGGCGTGGTCGGGTTGAAGGAGTTGCGGAAAGCGATCGAGGATGCGAATAGCGGCAATTTGCCGTCGCATAATGTGGAAACGAACAGTAATGGCACGGTTAGTGTGAATGATATTAAAGAGCCGATAGATAGTGAGACTGATGCTAGTACAGTGCTTGTCACGTCGAAAGTTTAACTTTAATTAACGTCTGTCCTTTTTGAACCTTTTCCTTATTTACATTTTTTTTTTGTATAGTAGGAGTAGTTTAGGTTATTATGCTAATTATGTAATTTAATTGCAGTCGTCGTCGAGTAGTACGTGATTGTCGCTGTTGTAATTTTATTTTTGGTTTATTTTTGTAATTTTGGTTTGATTTACAGTGCATGGCGCCGTCGCCGCATCAGCAGCGATTTAAATTAAATCGGTTTATTTATAAGTTGAAAATTAGTGATTCCAAGTGCTAAACGAAATTATTAGTTATTTATTATTGTTTGTTGAATTTTATTTACTGGTTGAATGAATTTTCTGCTTATTTATTTTTTCGGAAAACTTTCGAGTCAGTTTATTGTTACCTCTTTTAGATATTTTATAGATTTTAAAGTGATTTTTATAAAATGTGATAAAATTGATATATTTACAACATCGAATATAAATGAAAACAGAAAAAATGCCGTTTTATTCCGCTAAAATCATAGTTTGCCCTATAATTCGAATTTCGCGCGCTACCAACATCCGGTAAAAATATAAAACCCGTCAAATGTTATGTCATGGCGACGACAATAACCTAAAACAAAATCCTTCGCAAGCAGTCCACCAAAATGGATCGTCAAGCTAATGAAGAGATAGTGGAGTTTTACCTGGCTATCGATTTAGATTTGGAACTAGAAAGATTAGACCAAACAGCAGTGGCAGGAATGGAAGAAGTCACTGAGTTTTATACCGCACGTGATACCGCACGTGATACCGGAGGATGGCCAGACATTCCACCATCAGGAACCAAGAATACACCTCCAGCGGCTTAATGTTGAAATCGGGACTTGACTGCCCATCCCGACACGGACGCCAATGTACGCGAACAGTATGTTAATTATAATTCATTTGTCGTTTCATAATGTACTTTTAATACTTTCTTAGAAAAAAATACCTGTATCGTTAACAATACTTTTGTCAATACAAATAATGTCAAACTAAAATCTGCGCTTACTTACATACTAATCTACTGATCCTTCCCGAAGCAATCATGCGAACAGTACAGCTTCTCATTCCTCAACAGCAACTTCTTCTCAAACAGCGACAGTCTGCAAACGTTGCAGCAAAAGCAGCCGTCCGTCGCATGGAAATGCATCCCGTTAAGAGTCAACCCTTGCTCCTCCGGCTTGATCACCTTCAAGCATCCGTTGCATTTCTCAGCCTTCTTCTCCTCAAAACATGGCAAACAGAATGGCACCGAATCTTCGAGCAGATAATTCTGCCCCGCTAAAGGTATATCACAATTATAGCAGCAGAAGTGCTTCAAATGGAAGGTGGCTTCCTGAGCCAAGCAGTAATTCTTCGTGAAAATCAGCTCGTCGCACGCGTTGCAGCGCGGAATGCCGCGGATTTTCGCATAATCGCGCCCGCAGTAGATGCTGTCGTTCTCCTCGTGGTAGAAATAGAAGTCGTCGGCGAGTTTCTGGTTGCAGCCCGCACATTTGAAGCAGTCTGGATGGTATAGGGCGTCGGAGCGATCGATTGTCATCGCGAATTCGTTTTTGGTGAAGGCTTCCTTGCAGTACTTGCAGTTTGGTAGGATTACGCTCGATAGGATTTCGTTGAGATCCAATTTTTGGGGCGGGTTTTCGTAGTGGATTTCGTTCTGTTCCGGGTAGTTTATGTCGTGGATGGCGCCAATTTGTACTTGGTAGGGTTGGAGGATGTCTTCGCTTTGGTGGATGTTGGTTGAGGGTTGCATTTGCGATAGTTTGTTGTTGTTTGGATTGTAAGGGTTTTGGTAGTAATTGTTAGGGTTAATTCCTTGGGCGCCTCCTGAATTTTTGTTAATTCCTCCAGTTTGGTTACTTGGAAGATTGCTACTAGGATCGTTAGGCAGATAAGGGTTGAATCGATTTTCGTTAGGGTTTTGGTTAATTCCTAATCCGTAATTCCCTGGATAGTTTTCTGGATTTTTGTTAATTCCTCCAGCATAATTCGGATGATTTTTAGGAAGACCGTCGCTAGATATCGTTTGTTGATTAGGATCATTAGGTAAATACGAATTTTGAACATTTTCTGAGCCGTAATTCCCTGGATATTTTTCTGACCCTGAATTTTTGTTAATTCCTCCAGCGTAATTCGGATGATTTCTTGCCAAACCGTCGCTATTTATCAATTGCCGGTTAGGATCATTAGCCAAATACGAATTTTGATTAATTCCTACTCCGTAATTCCCCTGATTTAATAATGGAAGCCCTGAATTTTGATCTGATCCTGAATTCTTGTTAATTCCACCAGCATAATTCGGATAATTCCTAGCAAGTCCATCGCTATTTATCAACTGTTGATTCGGATCGTTAGCCAAATACGAATTTTGATTAATTCCTACTCCGTAATTCCCTTGATTTAATTCTGGATTCTTATTAATTCCACTAGCATAATTCCTAAGATTATACGGAAGCTCATCGCTGGTTAATAATTGCTGATTAGGCTTATCAGAATTAATTACATCGGGATTATAAGGAAGTTGATCAATTCCTTGACTTCCAAGATATCCAGAATTTTGATCTTGCACCCCACTTTTTTGAATACCCGCCGCATATTTGGCTTGATTATTCAAAATTTCGCCATCACTACCCAATTTCTGCACGTAACTTATATCCTTAATTCTACCACCAATCGGATTCTGCTTATCCTCGTAAATCTTGTAGCTGCCTTGCGAATAATGCGGCAATAAATTTGGCTTCAATTCTTGATTCGTATCGCTCAGCTGCAACTGTTCCAAATCGCTGGCAATTCCAAAATGTTGTTGCTCGCTTTTCAAAGCATTGGCGTGCGCGTACGCTTGCAGCTTTACAATCTCCGAACTCGGCAAGCCTTTCGCGAATCGCGAAGCGATAATTGCAGCTTCGCTTGGATTAAAGTGATGCAAACTACCTTTGAAAACGTTCGATAAATTAATCAATTGACCGACACCCACACTTTTCTCTTTCATATGTGCAATGTACTCTTCCATTTTCTGCAATTCGTCTCCGGTTAGTTCATGGCACAAATTAGGATCGATATCGTGGACGGGGATTTGTTTTTGTAGGAGTTGTTTGCGATCTTGTGCTGCTTGCGAGCCTTTTACGGGAAGGGTTTCGGGCGGTAGGGTTTGAAGGTATTGGTCGATGGTTTCGTTTTGACCTTTGGGGGCCCATTCCAGTTCCACTTCGTCTTTTTTGCCAGGCAATACTGTTCAAAAACAATTTAGATTTAAGTCGTGTATTTTGGGTTGCCTATGAAGTCACTAAGTTGCCAGTCGATAGGCAACCCAAAATACAACTTCAAAAATTACTCACCAATTTTCTTGCGATTTTTATTGGGTTTGCTGCCCAAAAGCTCGAATTGGGCCCAACTATAGATGTCGTCATCGGGCACGTCGTGTGACTCCTTCGAACATTTGCAATTCTTGCAGATTTTACGCCAAAAATGCAAATCCAAGCCTGTATCATCAAACCGGACCATTAATTATCGTTTAATACTAAAGTAACAATTTGATTAACGGTACCTGGACATTTTTCTTCGCAAGTTAAGCAAGGGGCCCCCGCCCCGGCTTCGTGGCCAAGTTTAACTTTTAATCGACGTTCACGTTTCGCTTCCAATTCTTTCAGCCAATTTGGAGCTGCCGTCACTTCACTTTCTTCACTCATTATTTTAGCTTAATTCACTAATTGGGCACGTATTTGTTAAGAACAACACTGAATCAACAGGTTGTTGTGGAATTGATGAGTCAGATATGAGTCATTACGTGTTGCACTTGTAAATATATTGTCCTTTGTTGCACTTTATCATTTAATAATAGGAAAATAGATAACATAGATTTGTATATGGAATTATCTTTGTTTTGTATGGAAATTAATAAAAGAAAATAAAACCACGTGGGAAAGCCGCACTTACACTAGAAAACGTCAAAACTATTGTTTACATATCCAACTTCACACTTATTCAAATAGTGCATTTGAACTACGGCGTAGCTGTAGTTCAAAAGTTTACACTTCTGACACATGGTTGTCAAAATATATTTGAACCTAGAAATTTTCACTTTTCACGGTGAAAATGTCGATGAAAAGCAAGGATATTTTAGGCAAAGAGAACATAGTGCAAGCCATAGTGGTAGCTGATTGTTTCGATGATGAATTCCTCCCAATTAGCGACGATATTTCACTGGTAAGATAATTAAGCATGATGCAACAGCATATTGTTACGAATTTCTATTTTAGGCATTGCTGCCTTTAGTAAACAAACCATTAATTGATTACACGCTGGAATTTCTATCGCTGGGTGGTATTGAGGAGACGTTCTTGTTTTGTTGTATGCACATCGAGCAGGTGCGAAATTACATAAAGTATGTCAATATTATTTTGTATTTAAATAATACAATTACTAATCATTGGTGTTTTAGCAAAGGCATTCAAGACTCTGCAGAATGGAGCATCAACATGAAGGTGAACATAATCGCATCGGAAAGCTGTCGATCGTTTGGAGACTGTCTGCGCGATTTGGATGCAAAAGGAGTGCTGCGGGGCGATTTCGTTTTACTGGAGCCTGGCACGATATCGAACGTGGAATTGCTGCCTTTACTTAAAAAACACAAGCAAGTCTACTTATCTTCTTAATAACTAATCGAATTAATTTTCAATTAATTAAAATTTAGCGCGATTACGAAAAGCGATAAAGGAGCAGTCATGACATTAATCTACCAAGAAGCGGGCATCCACTACTTCGGCCGATCCTCCCACGAAGACGTCGTACTGGCAGCCAATTCCAGCAATCGCGTATTATTCCATAAAAAAATCGGGAAAAGTCGAGAGCGAAAGGTCGAGTTTCCATTAGAAATTTTCCTGGAAAATAGCGAAGTTTCCCTTTTGCATAATTTAAAAGACACTCATATTGCGATTTGCTCACCGGCAGTGCTACCATTATTTACGGACAATTTCGATTATCAAACGAAGGACGATTTTGTGCGGGGCATGTTGATTTTAAACGAGGAAATATTAGCGGGGACAATTTATTATCATGTATTAAAGGGTGAACAGTTTGGGGGTGCGGTTACTAGTTGGCGGATGTATCAAGCTTTAAGGTAAAAAAAGGGATTTTTAGTTTGTAGGAGAATAATTTGGCTTGTTTCAGTCGCGAGCTGACTAATCGGTGGATTTATCCTTTGGTTCCGAACATGAAATAGTAAGTTCACAGTTTTAGTTAGGCGCAATGGGCCTACATGGCCTGAGCGCTTGCATCTTTTCATTTCATATGGTTCACTTGCTCCGGTTAGCTCACGCGCCGGCAACACCCGTAAAAAAAAAGTTCACAGTTTTAGTATGATTTTTACAGTTAGGCAACCAGACATACACACTAGAACGATTTTTTTTAAATAATGGCGACATAAATTAATTTAAATAGCAACTTTTGGTCCTAATACTAGCGATTTGACTTGCAGTAATACAATAATGAAGAACGAAGTGGTTGTGGCCAAAACCGCGCGACTAGGAACCAATCCGACTTTATCCCGAACCGTCCTAGGCGAAAATGTAGAAATCGGCGATAACGTACAAATTAGCGACTCCTTTATATTAAATAACGCGAAAATAGGAGACAATGTTATAATTACTCATAGTGTAATCGGTCAAAATGTAGTGATTAAAAATAGCAGCAAAGTTACAGCGGGCAGTATTTTAGGCAAAGATGTTATAATTGAAGCGAAATCGTTCATAGAAAACACGCTAGTGCAATCGACTGAGCCGGATTATTGTACGTTTCCTTCACAAATTAAATTACATAATATTAATTAAGAATTTAAAGGTGAAGCAAATGACAAGATAAACGAGAAAGCTTACCGATTGCGATTAGATGAAGATGAAGACGAGGAAGGCGATGTGGTCGATGCAGTTTTGGCGCGAAAGCTATCACGAATGCACATCGATGAGGAAATTTACGAAAGTGAAGAATACGTTTCGAGTGATAGCGATGACGATGACAATTCCTACACGAACGAACCGATTCCGGATGACACTAAATGTAAGTGAACTATTTGGGGGAAAAACCATGCTAGTTTTGCTAATAAATTACTTGGTGTATTGTTGGTTGCATAGTCACCAGCATCGATACTTTGGCACTAATTAGAAATTACTTCTCTTTTAGTATTCTTTACCGAAGTAATTGACAGCTTAACTAGAGGTTTTGAGGATAACTTGCAATGCGATAATCTTATTCTTGAAATTAACTCTTCCCGATACGCTTACAATGTTACAGTCAAAGAGGTAATCTTGCGTCTTCGCCACATTTAAAATCGTAATTTAATTAATTTGCAGGTAAATTTCAATGTTGTAAAGGCGATTTTAATTATGTCGCTTCGGCAGCCTATTGGGCCGCAGTACTTTTCACATTTTGTTCGCTTGCTCTCCTACTTTTCGCCAGTCCTGAAGAATTATCTGCGTAACGCAGACGCAATGTTCGACAGTTTGCAGGCGATTGAAGAAGTGGCCACCACGTCTGATACAGTTACGGACAAATGGGTCATGTTTCTTTTGCAGTATTTGTATGATAAGGAGTATCTGGCCGAGGAAATTATTTTGAAGTGGTTTGAGGGTTTGGATGATGATAGCGAGCTTCGGGAGCAGGTTAGACCGTTCACGGTGTGGCTGGCGGAAGCTGAAGAAGAGAGTGATGACGATTGATTTTTTGGGTTAGTGAAGTATAAATGAGTTAATATATTAAGACTTTATTTACACACAATAAAAATTAATTAGAAATTAATTGTCCTTATAAATACTAAACTAATATTCACATTAAAAATATTATTTTGTTTTATTACAAAAAATCACATGCACAATAAATTAATATTTTGCTATTCGGAAACAAAGTGGTTTAGATATGTAAGTACTACAAACGTTATTCGACGTGAAAAAAAGGCTTAAATGTGGTTTTTATCATCGACGATTTACATACAAATACAGAATTCAATTAATTGGAAAACTACATCAATAAATTCATTTAAATTACAATTAGTGAGAGAAAAGAATTAAATTTATTGCAAACCCATAAATTTTATTATCAGTACGGATATCAAATAAATAATAATATAAATAATAAATTGATTTCTTTTATACTTAATTAATTCAACAACAGCCAATTTAGATTTTTAAGTCCACCAAGGTCACTGTATACGTGGCCAATATTGAGAGGTCATATCAGTTTGGCCTGGAACCGCTATAGGAACCGACACTCCAGGTGATATTAGTCCTGGAAGTCAAAAAATTACGTAAGAAATGTTAAACGTAATAATCGTCAGAAAAAAGTACCTGTTGAGGACGTTCCGTTCGTATTATATTGATGGCCATTCATTTGGTAGGGTTGATTAGGACTGCAGGGCGATGGCCTTGACCCATACCCTATACCCAAATCATAGCTGGGCGGCCGACCCATACAATACCCTCCCATCGCTCCGCCCATGCTGGGGCTCTCCCTTTGCTGCAGACAAGCACCTGGCGAAGGACCCATACTGCTCGCCAAACCACCATGGCTAAAGCTGGGCATCGACGACATCGTACTAAATTCATCAAATTTATTAGACGATTTATTAATTTTATTTTAATTAATTTTTACCTGTACGTATCCGCAATGGACATGGATGGAGCAATTGGTGAGTACATGGAGGTGTTATTGAAGCTTTGCAGTCTTGGTGGTGATGGAGCTGGACCAGGATGTTCACTTGGTGCTGGAGCACCACGTCGCTGATTCCGCAACTTTTCTTCACGTCTCCATTTCGCACGACGATTCGAGAACCAGACTTGGATTCGCGCTTCTGGTAAGCCGATCTTGGCCGCTAGCCTTTCTCTGGCGAAGACGTCTGGGTAGTGGGTACGTTCAAATTCTATTAAATTGAAAATAGAATAAAGGAGAATCAAAATTAAAGAATTATGAGAAACCAAATATCTCGTCCTAAGTTCCTAGAGTAGACGAGAAGATTTTTTTAACAAATAAATGCTACAACTTTATGAATTGTGATCCAATTTAAATATGCAACTAAAACTCCTATGGCATAATTTGGAGTGAATTCGAAACTTTCAAACAAGAATATTGAAATAGACAAGTTCTTCCAAACTAAATATTCAAAAACTCCAATAATTATTGGTCTCTTACCCTTCTCCAGACTGTCAATTTGATCGTTTGTAAATGATGTCCGATTTCTTTGCAGCTTCCTTTTCAGTCTAAGTCTCGCCTGATCATCATCAGGTCCTATACTGGACCCAGCATTCGAATTATCCCCGGAATTCGTTTCGTCCGAATGGATCCCATCCAAATCTACCACTGCAACAAAAATAAATAAAAATTCAATTAGCATGATCAAAAATTCAATCATGAAATATTTCGCAACGAAATCAAAATCATTTAGTCTGGTATTTATTTATCCCTCCAGTGTTTAGAGGGGTTAGTCGGAAAACGAGAGCGAGTATAGAGAGGCGGTGGATCTTTTCATTTTGGGTGGGCGCGCCCGTGTCCGTGTAAGATAAGACATACCGATCTACGTTACGGTGAAGTCAACCAACCAGAAACTCTTGATAAGGACTAAGGAAAGTCACACAGAGGCGGAGAGACGACACAGAAATGTTGCTCCTCTCATTCTACACAATATTGATGCTGTTAGCTCGTCATATTACATTTTTTCCATTCGATCGCTAAACCATATCAGCCAATAAATTACGCTGCAATTATACACACACGCATATGCCGACGGATTTATTTAAGCTCCAGAGAGGAAAAAGCTGCGTGTAGGTCACATTATTAAGTACATTTTTAATGTACGCGTCAATGCACAATAATTTATTTGAAAATCCCCCATTAAACAGGCACCTTTTTCAATTATATTCACAATCTAGCTGCTTTCGCTTCACTGCATAAACTTAAAACAGTTTTTCGTACCGACTTATTTGGGACATGTGTTCCCAACAAATGTCCATGCAATTTTCCAAATAAGCTATATTTTGTCAGGCATCTGAAGGAATAAGGAATTTCGGTATGTTTACATGTTTTGGGTCCATCATCTAACAACAAGCTTATTATTCATGATCTCCTAAAAAAATTGGCGCGAAAATCTATCCTTTAATTTGTATCAAAATATTCTGGTCGCTTTGACCAATTTTTTTCTCATTATGGAACTCGAAATTGGATTCAAATAATCCTTCAAATTTGAAATCGTTTATTTATTAAAAGGCCGAATTTAATTATACACGCATAGCATCATCCAATAAACTAATCACGTCCCAAATAAATTACGTGAATTTTATATGATTGAAACTTTTGTCAACCCGATTTATCAGATAATTAACTAAACAGTTATAGCACTAATAATTTACTTTATGGCCTCTCAACAAAGTCCCTAAGGACAATTAACTAACATCGCGACAATCCTCTTGTTGGGTCAAGGCTTGTTGAACATGATCCCCTATTAGGTATACATGAATCCCTTGGGACTACTTAACCAACCAAAAATTCAATATAACAGAGATTTAATTTATTTTTAAATTGTATCTTGTTATTGTCGGATATATCCGTCCGTCCGTTTCCTGCTTAAATTTGTTGGCCATGCATCGAAATATAATTATGTACATTTCGACTTAATAATACAACAATAAGCAAATAAACATCGTCTTAACAAAAATTTGTTTGGCAGATATTTTCGTGTGTAACTGCAATGTACAGATTGAGTAAAGAGCATAAAAGAGATGAGGCCCTTGTCAAAGTGATTTAGTTCAACACAGTGTGTATAGATTACCTTTTGCGGTATCGGGCGTAAACTACAAAAGGACCGCTTCGAGCAATTCAAAACAACCGACACTTATTGAATTTGCATTGATTATGTTCCAACATCATCACAGATTACGGCAATCCTTGATGTTAAATACATTTTACAAATTAAATCAACAGCATCTATTCATCCTATTAATTGGAAAATGTCACTTTAAGGTCTTTGAAGATTCGGAAGATTCTGATCCTTCCATCTTCCCAACTCCACATCTTCTCATTTTTTAGCTTCCCAGCATTTTATCTTCTCATCCTCCAAAATTTTGATTCTCTGAAGACTTTCTGAGTTTCTAACTTTCTTGAATTATTCAATCTTCTCATCTTTTATAACCAGTTGGTTGTGTCTTGTTGCGGAAAGCTTCCACATCCTACCCAACTCAAAAAAGGAGAGCTAAAGTTGATGGCTATATAATATATACTAGAAGACGATTGTTTTTTGTTTCTACATAGTTTCTCGTGATGGAAGGGAGAATTCCTTTCTCCGAAAAGTTATCTGTTATGTTTTATATAGTATACATAGTGGATATTTGTATATAGAGTCTGTTTTGCCTATATCTGGTGTGCGTATCTGATACATGCATGTTGTTCCTCTCTCTGTTTGTCTGTGTAGCGTGCGGGAGCCCCTTCTTTTGTCCTGATATTGAAATGGAATCATTTGGGCGTTAATAATTTGCTTTGGTGTTGTGCCGTTCGTTCGTTGCTTTACTCTGCTACGCTGCTACTGTTGCTGCTACTACTTCGTTCGCCCCTTGCTGATACCCATAGTAGCATTCAGCATCAGCAGCACATACACACCAACCACACCACACCCCTCCTCAACTTCTTGCATTCTCTCCGCTACTACATGTACTACACAAATGCAGACCTGACAACTTATTAGCGAGAATGGATACGTTTATGTTACGCGATGAATGATGGTTGAGCTATCGCAAATTTCGTATCTATACAGAAGCTGCAAGACTCTTCGCAAGAGTGTGTACAAACTCGACCAAGATAAATTGATATTTGCAACCTGATGATGTAAACATGTTATTTTGTTCATCGATTATCAGGACCTAGACTGCATCAGATTTTCTAATTTATTTTGCACTTAGCATCTCATCAAAGTCATAGTTTCAAAAATAGGATCTGCATTTTGCAAGGATAACAAAGATATCCAAGAAGACTCCTTTAAGACTTTTGAATGATATTTCGTCTTCCTTCCAACTCTTCCTCCAATCCTAGATTAAGACATCAGATTTCTGGTCTCCACATAAAATTGCTAAAGCAATTCAAAGTGAAACTATCCATCGATTGCACGATAATGCCTCCGTTTACACGATAACGTAATCCAATAAAGAATATTACTAAACACAAATCACCTTCTCACATTTCCAATGTAATTTGTTGATGTTGAAAAGTAACTTAACATTCTTCGCTAAACGCGAAATTTGCATATTATGGCAGTTGATGGATGATGGATGGCAAAAGGTGCTTATTAAAAATCCTAATAAATTTGAATGGAAGTTGGCACATGTCAAACAATTCTGCCAGCAAAAGAACGATTGCAATTGTTACTATAGGGCCCTTATGGCCGTTTAGTGTCGCTTTATTAGTCGACAATTTACAGTCAGTTGACAACAACAATACTAATTTGCTAGCGGAATATAATCTATTATTATATGTCCTGGCCATATTTCATAACCGATATATACTTAGCACTCTTTATTTGAATTACACGATACATTTTGAACAGAATGGAAAAAAGGGTCACCAAATCGGTTCCGCCCTTCCTCTCTCTGCCACTTACATTCAATGAGTGCTACATTGATATATCAATATTACTTGTTATCGATGCCTTCTCACATTTTTCGAAACACACCCCATTCGGCTGAAATAAACCTTGTCATTAAAGCAAACTTAATAATAGCAAAATATGTTATTGACATCAAAGAAACATTTTTATAGGTCAATGTTAAACATCTTCTTGCATATCAAGTGGCGCAGCTCGTCGCTCTTAGTACCACAAGCACGTCGCCCACAGTTTAATATAAATATACAAATGTTCCTTTCGATAAACATCAGTTAATTGTCGATTAGCAACTGAACAACATCCACCTTTCAACCAAAATAACATGACGGTAAGATGAACAATAAACCATCAACCACCAGTAATAATCCACCAAATGGATGGGACATTTATAAAACCATCGATGTACGTTCATTCATCTACAAAACTACCACTAATTTCTCTTTCAGTTCATTCTAGCTTTCGTTCTGGTGGCCATCTCCATGGTTGCCGCAGAATCTCCAAGATCTCCGGCTGTCGCTCGCCAAACAGCGGCTCCTTATCAAGGAAGAGGATGGCGTCCAACTGGACCCGCTTTCAATCTACCACTTAGAGCTCAGCCACAATTACAAGAACCTGCAGCTTCTTATGGTCCACCTCCATCTGCTTCCTATGGACCACCAGAAGGAACCACGACTGAAGAACCTTCCACCACTACAGAAGCCGTAACTGAACAAGCTCCAATCACGGAAGAACCACAAGCAGAAAATGTTAAAGTGGATCCACGTACAAACAAGCCGGAAAAATTGCAACAACAAGACACTCAACAACAGCAAGAGCCGCAGCAATATTATGTGGTTTTGCCACAAGCACAGAACTACGTTTACCAAATTCCACAAACGGCACAATATGTTGTAGCAGCTCCACGATATGAAGTACAGAAACCCAGTTTTGTGCAAGCGGTACCCGCTTTTGCTAAACTACAAGAAGTTCCTCAAGTTACTAAATTGCAATTGGTGCAAGCTCCGCATTCGGCTTCTTCGTCGTCGATCTTCACTCCATACAGTGCTTCAATCGTTCAAATTTATCAGTAATTTGTAAATATTGTAATTTATTTGTAGACTTAATAAATTAATGTTGACCCAGCAATTTTTGTTAGCTTCTTAAATATTATTCATCTCCCTTTTTTGAGATTCTATGCCGCCGGCTAGAAATCAAAATGCGTTTTTTATTGATGATCATAACGTAATCCGAACAGATTTAAGACTTGATTGTCACAGTCTCTAGATATTGATTGGATCCCCCTTTAGGGGTAGTTGTATTGCGTGTTCACTTCCTTCTTCCTTGATGCTTTCTAATGTCGTTTGTTTGTTGACACTTTGATTTGAAGGCGTCAAAGATGTTGTGAGAGCGTATCAGTCTCAAATTGATGCAATTATTGATATGGAAGTTAATTCCCATCCCCAAGCAAGAAAATATCGTTCCTTCCTTCGTTCTAACATCAAAAAAGTGGCCAATATTGAAGATGTCCTCTCAAAAATTGTTGTTCCTTCTACAATTACCTTATAATATCTAAATTACTGCCCAAATTTCTTCATTTCCTTGATGTTTTCTAAATTTTGATTAAAGTTAGACGAGATAATTGGTAGGTAGTTTTGTAGAATCAACTAATAAGACAGAGGCATTACAACAAGATTTGTTGTACGTTTATTTGATAAATATCTTAACAGCATCTGAGATCAACGAGTAAAGTCTAACAAAAGAGGCTCCCACGACGTTCTAAGCAACCGGATTTCGGTAGTCTTTGTGATTTTGCCGTTTGTATTTTCAAGTAGTGTCTTGAGAGCTTCGAGAGACTTGTCTAGCAAAGTAGACTTTAAGGATACAAATGCCACAACACTGCAGGGTGCCAATTTAAATCCGAAAATTATCTAATTTCCATCATTCGTAGAAGAAAAAGATATTATTCAATGAGTATTGAAATTATAATGAGAAAATAGCGCGGTTGAAAGTGAATGGAAAGAGATAATGGGCGAGGTCGTGGATGCCCAAGCCCAAAGAGCCGTGCAGATATTAAATTTGTGGAATTTTGCGGTGTTCTGAACCCGAGCTTTAAATTGTACAGAAAGGAGTATAATCAGAGTTCCCTTGGCGGTATTAGCCAAATAAATTCCCGAAATGCTTACGCTTGTATGTAAACTAGCATACTTTTCAATTATTCAGCGCCAACTCATATTTTTTCGACATTTATTATTAATTTCGAAATAAAATTTTGCGCTTACGGTCATCATTTCGTTAACCGAAAAGCGCGCCATCAAAAATTAAAAAGAATCTCCGAAAATTAAACGTGAACAATAATCAGTGAGACTAGTAGCGGAAAATAGAAACAGTTACAAAGCATAACTGAACAAATTGAATAAATTTTAATTAATGCGTAATAATTTCATTAGCAACAGCCGTTTGTGGTTTGTATATATGTTTGGAAAATTGAATTGCAGTAAATTGGTTAAACGCTTCGATGTTAAAATTTCAATTAGCAAATGTCCTGCGGCAACGTGTGCGAATATGCGGGGGTTTCTGTTTGCATTTTTCACAAAATGTGTCACTTGCAGGAGAGAGTGTATAATGCTGCAACATATCAACTCGCCCCCGAATTGATACTATGTTATTTAACAACATCCCTGGGGCCAGATTAGTATTTCTGCATGTACCACAAAGTTGCGGCCCTGGTCTTTGATAAGCGTTCGTCAGAATAAACGGATCTAATTTACCCACCAACTATAACATCATGTAACCCCTTTTTATCTTTTTTGCAAACCAGTTCGTTAGATATATTTACAGCAAATTAAAATTTCTATTAAATCTTTGATGATTCTTCCAAAATGACAAGAAGAACAATTTTGGAAGAAAAAGGGAAGAACTAAAAGAACTCCCAAAAAACTTCTCAATAAACTCTTTTCATCCAATCAAAAGTTAAACCACGTCCAAATTTAGATGCCTTCTTCCCCAAATCTAAATCTCTTATCAACCCGCCAAAAAATGAATAATTCAAACAATTCGCACAATGTGGTGCAAAAGCGTCTAAGATAACATATAAATCTCACCTTTTTTGTTGGAAATGTCATCAGCTAGAATGGTTGGAGGCGGACTGAGCGGTTGCAATGGAAAAGACGCGTTTCCTGGAGAATACCATGGAGTCGGTCTCCAACTCGCTTGGTTCCCATTCAAGAGACGCAACTTGTCGTAGACACTATCATTTCCGGTGGATACCGGTGACGGGTTGGTGGATGATTGTTCTTTTTGTGCGGCTAAATTTCTCAACACACGGTTTATTGAGGAGACCTGAAGACAAAATAAAAACATCAATTTATATAATCCAATTTTTGTTTAATATTCTAAAATTATTGTTAAAGTCGAAGCATAAATTTGAATGGTGCAAAAGATGGTTATACATTTTTTTTCTTCGAGAGGATGAGTAAATCTTCTCAGCACCGTTTATTGGATGCATGCAAATTTCCATGGCAACGTTCCCTAAGCACCGCTTCGCGCTCTATGTCTCTATTCCCCAAAACAAAAACGTTATGGATTTTTCTGCAAAATGCGCAAGTACTTTCTTTGCTTATACTTTCAACTAACACACACACACACATAGAGAAAGGATATTCGTCGTTTCACACCGTCTTCCTCCGTCTCAATCGACCAATAATTTAATTGCTTTCTCAATATGGATGATATTGATATTAAAGTATGATGAATATAAATTGGAATGCTACATCGATATATAACAAACAATCTCGTCAAGTACTTAATAGGGGATTTTTATTAAAACTCGACATAGAGCATAATCCTCGCCATGCAGTAATGTAACGTAATAAGCTTTTTTTGGTTGAGAGCATTGCAATATAGTTGCCAGTTTGGAAAACGCAGCTCACACACGTGTGGTCCACGTGTCGGTGCAGATTATTGCACATTACGAATTTAAATGACCCCTTTATCAGTCCCAGTACATATGCACCACCTCCTCCTAAGCTTTACAAATCATCCACTCAAATGTGAAAAAATACGTTTCATACTTATTTGAAAATCTTTTGTAATGAGCGTCAATTCCGAAGGATTTTTATGGGAACCACACGCGACCTCACATACAAAATTTTCCGTTACAAAACTCGTAAATGGAAATTTATAGACGATTAGAGAATTACCTTAGGGTTGCAATATTAAATTTGGCACAATAGTTCAGTGTAATAATTTTTTAGATTTTTTGGGGATATTTGGTTTTAGACACAATATCTCCTTCAAACAATTTTGTTTCCAAGATCCAAAATTTCGCTAAATTTGATCAACCTTCCCCGTGGAAATAGACGTTAATCATTTGACATTGAAAGCTATTATGAAAAGTTCTAATTGAAATTACAATGCCGACAAGTGGCACTAAGTGGTCTCCATAACATTTTTTTCGGCTCCAATAATACCTATTGTGCAATTGTTCGACAGGCTGGAACGTATACAATCACCACAAAACTTCATCGCTCTCAATAATATTAATACAAATAAAATCATTTCGTCAAATGTCAAAGCAGAACAAGACCACCTGACTTGGGAATCGGAAATATTAATAAACTCACTAAAAGTGCACCGACTGAAATCCGCCACACATCCACGTCGCATTTTTTCCTCTCGTCTAATTGCAAATGAGAAAGAGGAAATGCTGATGACGTGGTGGAGCAAAAAGCAAATCGAAGTGAAAAAAGGTCATATAATGGGTGTCGTGGGGTGACGAAGAATTGTGTGCCAATAGAGGAGTCATGCTGTTCTTTATATGACCTGCAGAACCATTGACGGGATCGACAGCGTGACTAATAATGAATAAGACTGGAAATCTCACCGTCGTCGTCGTGTATACAGCTTTTGCAATCAAGGGTATCCCGATTGTTTAGATTTTAATTTTAAGAATACCGATGTAATCTCGATGAGAACGTTTAGGGTCACATTCATACAAGGAAGGGATGTTCGATGATAGCCATCGCATTTCTCAGTCAAAAATTTTAGTTATTGACATCAGTTTGGAAAGTATTAAGACTTGGTAGAGCTAGAGAAAGAGCGAACCGGTGGTAGAAAATTATGCTGTGTAATGTGAGGGGTTGTAGGCAGCAAACCGTAAAGAGTGTATATAGTCCCAAGAGGGTGCATAGATTTACCGCCTGTTTGCCAAGAAAGCAGCGTGCAATGCACCCCATCACTTCTACTTCTAGTCTATCTTGACCTAAACCGACGACAACATTGATTTTCCACCAAAAAAATTGCTCATTAAACAATTAACGCGACTACGCGAGTCGATATTCCATCCTTCCAATTTTTCTGGTCGTCTGCAAAGAGCGAGTTTAGTCAGTCGCGCAACTTGGATGGACCACATTGATTGGAGCATCTCCCAACCAGTCAAGCGAGAGAAATCAACTTTAAAACGGTACTGAACAGCAGCATCCCCTTATATTCATGTACCCGTCGTTATATCCTCGAAAGTGCGCCCCATAAAGTACATAGTGTATATATTTTCAGTCAGTAGAGAAATTCTTCTGATAACACTCCCTTTAATTATATTACATCAGAACAATATCTCAGCATAAAAAACAACGGAGAGAATTTGCCGTTTCTTTTCATCTAAAAATATAAATATTCTAGGAAGGCCATCATTCAACTGTTTTAAAGACATAAATTAATAGTTAAAGATCTAAATATATTGGTCTTCCTTCCAATTCTACCAAAAATTAAATTCTTTTCTAAAAAATAGCTTGTTTTGGATCAATATCGAAGTGTTCTTCCTTCGTCCTTAATTAACTCATTCCATAAGAATGTTAATTAGTTTATGCTAGACAATTTAATGTATATTAGCAACAATTTTGCGTAATTTATTAAAAGCAATATAATACGCTGCGCTCCTCAATTATTGAATGATGATGAGCCATATAGGAGCAGCGCACCCCCAAAAAGTCGTTAGAATATTGGATGTGGAGGGTATGAATGATGTCTAATATGCGGAAGAGTGAAGTTATATAAGAGGCTCGTCACGCAGGTTAAACTGATGATTACAAACTGATTAAACGAGACCTGATGCTGTTATCGCAAGCTTATGCTTCACCGTTTTAGTTAGTTGGCAACTGAACAAAACTTTGCGAATCAATACTCGTCGAAAATGTGTGTGTGTGTGTGTGTTTTGCCAAAAATTTGAATTTAATACCTAATTATAAGAAGGAAGGTGAGGTGATTTGAAATCCCACGACTCTTTGTCTGGCAATTTCTTGTATGTCTTGTTATTTCCGCGTCAGCAACCACAACACCCATGTAACTAGTCCACTAAATGTCATCATGCATTACTTACACTTGGTATATTATCGTTGGTGCAGACGCCTTCTTGGAGAAGCCGGTCCCTGATCTCCCAGGCAAATATCGAAGGACATTCACGTTTGTACGAGGAGATTTTCGAAACCACTTCGGCCGTTGCAACGCGAGGCTTCGATCCGCCGATTGCACGTGGCCGTATCGAGCCGGTCTCGTAGTATCTGCCAAGAGAAAATGGAAATGTGCTTTAGAGGAATCAAGTATCTGAATCGATCAATTGTGTTGATAGCGACCAGCAAAAAGGACTTGAGAAAATACCTTCCAAGGATCTTGGAGACACAGCCATTGGAAACTTGTAGGATTCTGGAGATGTCGCAAGGCCTGGCGCCCGAATGGGCCAATTCCACGATCTTCTGCCTTGTGGAGTCGGGCAAGGGACGCCCGCTGACGAATACCCCCCCTAGCTGGTTCACACCGCTATGTCCTGCCCACAGTCAACCACAGTTAGAATTTTAATTGTTAATAACTTTTTTTAAGTTTAAGAGAAAGCTGTAGTTAAAACTGTGCACATGATACGGTGTAGTAACGAGCTAAAGATTGATCTCGTCAACTGACTACCTTTTGCACGGCAACGGGGACACGACTGACAGTGCACATCATCATCAACAACCCCCTTTGACTATACCATCGACGAACCAAAAGGAAAAACTCAACTTGTGAGTTGTTCCTTTTTTCATCTGGTCCAATTTTTGGTACGGTCAGGTAAATTGTTGGTACTTGTCAGACGGGTCCTCGTTCTTTGTCTTAGTTACCTATCAGATATGAGGCATCAAGATGAAAACATCTTGAATTACCTGCAAACAGAAATGGAAAAAATACGTTGCTATTTAATTTGGATGGAGAAAAACATACAAACAGTATTAGAGAAACACTTTTCGTCCAGCATCTACTAAAGAAGCGGCGGAAACAGACAAAAGAATTGTAGTTTCTCGCGCTGTAATAACATAAATAACTAGGACTTGGAAAAAGTGTTGGTAGTTTAGTCGTGATGCCGTTAAAATGCATGAATCTTTTCTTTTTCCGCACTGATATATAAAGCCGTTCTTAAATTTACTCGCCAATATATGCGCCTATACATTTTACGGTCCAGTATAGAAAAGAGCTGCTCTGGCTCACAACAAAAAAAAATATCATAAAAGGGATTTCCAACAAAGGTTATCATAAAGAACTTTGTCAGTTCAATCGATAGTCTGTTTGAAGGAGGACTTTTTTACACTTGACTTGTCGCCCACTAATCCAGTCAGACAACGCGCTGATTTTCCTTTTTTTCGTCTTCCTTCAGCTGGCCGAAATTGTAATTTGAGCTTAGAGACATACAAAAATGAGCAAGTTTTAAACAAAATCCCATAAATCAGTGGGAAATCAGAAAGTCAACTGAAAAAAAGGAAAACACCAAGTAAACGTTCCATTCATTCGCATCTATCTACACGTGACAAATGGAATCTGGTAGTGAAAGGTGAACACTTTGCGATTTTTATATATATTGAAAGAGCACGCATGAGGGAGTATCGCACATCGCATAGATATTCAAAAGGGGGTGGGTGGGGCAAACGTCTTATGTCCCATTCAACCACCAACAGAGATGGAGAGCGTTTTGGCAGCCAACAATGCACAATCACCCCTTGGTGTCTGTGTATATTATTATACCGGAAGTTTCACTTGTCACTATCAGGGTTTCTTTGCCATCACTTGATATTTATTATACATTTAGCAAAAAGTCCAACAGAAAATATTAATTTCAAAATTAGAAAACAACTAAATTCGGAGTCTGCAATTTGTTATTTTGCTTTGTGAGACTAGACGTGGTGGTGGTGGTGGTGTGGTAGAAGAAACATTTGTATACGAGTATTATTGAAGTGCAGATAGAAACACCCCACAAATCAAACAGAAGCTTACAACCGGACAACAAAAGCAAATTCACTTTTATTAACAATTCGTTCTGCCATTCCGAGCAAACCGACAAGGGTTTGTTTGACATCTTTATTTGGATATTATTTATTTCTATTTTTGGGCGGCTAATACTGGGTGTTCAAATTAAACACCAAATAAAATTTAATTCAAAGCAAACAAAACCAATTTTGAGTCCTTATTGGATCTACTTTCAGAAGATTTTAGATGCTGGAAGATGTTCTTAGATCTTATAAGGTCTTCTTAGATATTACAAGATTTTAGTCCTTAGATCCAACAAAATTGAAGACTTTAAGGTCAAAAAAATGGTCAAAAAGTCCAAAAGAGTCAAAGCTCCAAAATTTGCTCCTTATTGACCAATCCCTCATTCTTCCATCTTTCCAAAAAATTCATTAAGAAGCTAATAAATAATCTTGACACCCATTTAACTTAAACAATAACTTCTGCACCAATATTGATTTTGTGCGTGATGCTTCTGAAAGAATATTTTTTGTCCCTCGATTTTTCGGTAGTCTATTTCATATTATAGAATTTTCATTTTTCAAGTAAACGTAATCGAACTGGAAAGAGCAATCTATAAAGACGCCATCCAGAGGGTTTTTTTTCCGCTATCTCGTAAATATTCTTAAGTACCGGACGCGACACTTCGTCGATTCACCGAGAAAACGGTGCCGGGCGTCCGCCCTTGGACAAAATCACATCACAAAAGGGATGTGATGGACTTTCAACACACTTTACTCCACATACACACACACACACAACGTCGTTCACTGATGATTTCGCTCTCTGGTGACAACAAGAGAGCGAAAAAATACAAAACTAAATTGTCTTTGTGTCGGCACATTTTTATGGATGATGCAAAAATCTACCGAGTGTCTCACGATGTTGTGTGCTTTTTTTTGGGGCAAAAGACGGATACTTTGTTGGAGTTGAAAGGTCACCCCATCTGATGAAATTGGGGTGGATTAGCTTATTTATAACATGTTTGGCCATGTTCTGCCATCAACTACCGGACTATTTACAACGGCTATAAAGCCAGTTACATGCAGGCTTTACATTTATTAGGGAATATCGATTTGCTATCCTTTTTTTAGTCCTGATGCTGAATATTTGCTGGAAATTGGAAATTTAGCGAAGGCAACTGTGAGAAAGTCTCTTAATATTCCAAAAATTGCAAAAGAATTTTGAGATTTTCGAAGAACTCCGGTTTTACTTGCAAAAAACTAATTTCTTACAAAGCAATTTTTTTAAAACGTCCCCCAATTCGCTATTTCCATTTGCATAGCGAAAAGTTAAACTTCGGTGTCCTAGTAATTAAAAGTAGTGCTTAGCATAAAAACTAGAGAAAATTACTCTGATGAGATTCTCTGTACTCAAAATTTAGCGTCTAAAAGTAATTATTAAAAATTACTTCCATTAATTATGTAATTTAACGGAATTTCCTCTAAAATTCGCTATCTATGCAACTTTAGCTCCAAACTAGCCCATTGTGGTAAATTTCGGATCTTGCCATTCGCAAAAGTTTGTCATTGTAAGTTTTATCAGCGAAGCGAGTGATTGACGTTTTTAAGGCGAATCTCTCCGTTTCCCGTGATTTCTCAAAGAATTTCCTCACACTTGTCAAGTTCTTTTAGTCGTCGACGACAGATGAACAACTCACTAGTCCTCGCACGTAGCACTGGATAAATTGCACCAAATCCCCCAAAGACTCTTTTCATATCCGCGTAAACTCAGTTATTTTTTTTAAAATACAATACGAAAAGTAGCAAAAATATTTCACTTTTTTTTCCCTATTACCGTTATGCTTACCTTTATGTGCCATGTCGTCGACGGAGGTGATCGCGGATGGCCATGGCGCCACCGCGGCCCCCAGTTGCTGTGCGGGTAGAATGATGATGAAGATTTCAGAAACACCTTTTTAATCTGGAATTGAGCAGAAAATCGTAACGTTAATTTATTTTGTCGGTAAATAAAAATGTTTTCTTTTCCTTTCAGAAATACTTTTCTAATTCGAAAGGTAAATAAACTCATGTAATCTAATAACCGCTAATAAAGTGTAACAGCGCGTGCTTACTCGCTTATATACAACAGAGTGTATAACTTCTGAAGGAGTATATATAACCATTTATTACACTTTAAGAGTACCTTTAGGGCTGTTTCGAAATGCTTTCCAAAGGGGTTTATGTTGCCTCTTAATTGGAGTAGACGCATGTGCGCCAAATTTATATTATACAAAATTCTTCAGCCTCTCAATATTAATATACAAAAATCAATACGAACATTTAGAAAAATTAAATCAGGATTATAATATTTTTCAAAAATTTCAAACTGGTAGGAATTTTGTTAATATGAAAATTATGCGACGGGAAGATAATTAATAATGCGCATTGAAAATCTTGGAAATTTGCAACTCACTTTAGTTATTAAATTTAAATTTCAAAAAAGATCTGATTTATTGAATATTTTCGATTCAAGAGTTTTGCAGATTGCTTTATGAGTTTTAAGATAAAATATACTTGATTCTTTGATATTTTTTAATAAAATTCCGAAAAGTCTCTCGGAAAATCCAATTAATCATTTTCAATAAAGATCTTAAAACATGTAAGATAAATTCTTGAAATAAAATTCTGTTAGTTCTTCAAAATCAAAGAATTTAAAGCTCGAATACCACATTAGTACAGTTGTTAGTTCCAATATAGTGGCCGCCACTAATTTGAATTCTCAATAGTAGTAAAATTTACACTTTTAGAGAAACTTAAATATAAATTATTTGCGAAACATTTTCAAGTCCAAAATTGTCACAAAAATATGAATAATAAATTTAATAAAATAATACAAAATACAAAAGTTGTGCTTTAGAAGTTTTAAAACAAGTAGAGCATTTTATCAAAAGTAAAACTTTATGAGAAACCAAAAATAAAAAAATAATTACTCTTTGTAACCCAAACTAGACACAAACTGTATAAATAAATTTACTAAAGACAATTTTTTTTGGAAAAAAGGACAAAATTATTTTATAAACGAATTATTTTATTAAAAATTATTTTGCCTTCTGAGATTTATTAATGTACGAGTTAAATTATGATGACACCAGTTTATTTCTCATTTATACCCAGATTTTTCTAAAACAAATTTTAGTCCAAATTTTTGGTCAATTTTCATTATACATTTCTCATTAAAATATCTTCCCCAAATTGAAATAAATTTAAAATGTATTTAATGATTTAATTCCATTTAAATCCCCTTACACCTAAAATCCAGTTTATTAACAAAGTTGTTTCTGCAAATAATAATAAAGCTCGACTGGCATCCACACCGACTAAATCACCATCAGGAAATCGTGGTTGGGCTTTGTGTGACAAAATGCGACGCTCTCTCATTATATTCCCGACGCATTTCTCCGTCGCTTTAACATTGGAATTCGTATTGGAATCGGGGGAGTTTTAAATGGCGCTTGGTTTCATTGGGTGAAGTGAAATCCCGCACACCGATTCTGTTATTGATAAAGTTAATGAAATTAAGTCCGGTCCGTATAGTGGCTGGTGTTCTCTATTTAGTAGTGCAATTCCAAAAGATAAATAAAGGACCTCTCTTATAGAACTATTCAATTAAAACTAGCGCACAAGGGGGATGAAAAATTAACTCGTTAAATTACACCCTATTAATTGCGTTTAATAGCTATTAATTAGCAAACCATTATTTAGAAAATAATTTAATTAGTTTGGAAAATTATTAAAATTATTAGTTTACTTACAAAAATTTAAAAAATTCGCACCACTTGTAATAACTGCACAATATTTACTCGATTTAGAAAATGAAAATCCTTAAAATCACTGCATATAAAAATAAATTAAAAATAAACCGGCACAATATTAAATAAAAATAAATTATTTAAAGATAATTAAACAATTTTTCGCTAGTTGATTAGAGAACTGTTTAGATTCAATGAGTTGTGCGACGCGTCCTAACACACACTCACACAACTCTATAATATTTGCGCTCTCAAGTGTTTAGAGCCTGGGCTGTATTAGGGAATACAGCACGCCAAGGACTGATACTGTAAAATCTATCACACACGAGAAGGCCCTTACACCTTGCTAGGTGTGCACAACTGTCAAAGCTGCGAGTGGCTGTACGAATCAGAGAGCAGAGCTGTTCGAGTGAGCCAATCCGGTGAGCGGCTGGCGTGGCTACGAAATCGATCGCGCCAAAAATTTTGCTCATTCGCGTGGAAGGTGATCCTGCCGTTTAGGGGGCGCCACAAGGATCCCTTGTAAGTGGTAGAGCGAGTTGACGCTTGAGGGTGCTGATAGTAGTCGGACTATTTCTATAGAACGCCATTTCGCCAGCGCGCGTAATCTGATCTTTTTCGTTCGTTCACTCTTGGAGGTGTTTATTTATTGCATTAGTTATTCACGTTGCGTGTTGATATAGGTAGACAAGCTTAAATGAGGGGTTGGATGAGGTGTTTGTTGATGGTTGAGATGTTAGCAAGTCAGAATTGCTAAAAAGGATCTGGTTACTTTTTTGGTCTGGGGTTAGGAGTTCTTGTAGTCTTGGTTTTTGAAGATCTTTAAAGATCCAATCTTTTTTGACAACTGTGGACTTTTAGTTATTAGTAACTGAAGAAAGTTTTGAAGAACTCCCAAAATCTTCTAAGTTTGAGGAGTTAGGGCAGTTGATCCAATAACCACCATCTTTAAATAGCTGGAGGTCGAAGAAGTTGCTATTTAGTCCAGCATCTTCTAAACTGATTTGGTGTCCAATAAATGTCTCAATTGCATGATTAGACGCTCCAATCTTTTTGGTCAACCTTCTAGTTGAATGAATGGAATTATCTTGTGAGTTTTTTTGAAGATTTTCAGAAATTCCTTCTAGATTCTACTAGATATAAATTTATGACGTCTTTTGGATATAAGATGCTAGACAAGATCATCATATTGATTTATTTATATAGCTACCTATAGTGCATGTGTATTATATGAATTGTGCATGTGCGAATGTGGTGCAATCATTCCGCATGTCTAACCCTATTTCCGATATGATTAGACCGGTCGGGCCCGGAACTGAATCCTATAACAAATCCTCTCTCGTTCATTCTCCGTATCTCCACTATACGGCATATAAACGGACTGTTGCCTGAGAAAACTTACATTTACATCGCTTACCAAATGCCAATATTTTGTTTCGCCCAACTTTTATCTCCCTCTCTCATACCATGCAGAAAAAAAAATATATTTATTTATCGATGATAAGAACGTGCGTTGCGGTAAACGCCCCCACACAACCCCATTAACTTTTCGTAAGCACATCGAAGGCTCCTTGAAAAAGCGTAACCCTACCAAACATTAATATAACAAAGATAAGGAAGCAGAATACATATTTTATGAAATTATCACATTCCCTGCAAGAGCACAAATAATTTTAATGAAAATTCTGGCGTTGAATTTTAGGGTGGAAAAGAGTGACATCAGCTGTTACGTTCAGTCCAATGCGTCGCTCCCCCGTTGACGCTCAACGCACACATTACTCTGGAAGAACGGGCTGAAGCAGAAAACTTCGCGTATATATGCATCGTGTAGGATGAATCACTATACGACAACTGCATGGGGCTGGCTGGGCTGCTGGGGGAGAGAAACACTGTGACGATGTTCAAATCACCGTGAGTCTTAATCCCAATTTGTTTCAATTTTAAATCTGGGTCATATCAAACTGATCCATCCATGAGAATCTTCACATGTTTTCCTCTATTCATCAGATTGGATATAATCGTCATATAAGGTTTATATTATGACAAATTTTAATCAAATCTTCTAATGATTAAAGCTTAAAAAATGACTCAATTTCTTCATTATCATCTTCAAAAAAGATCTAATTTCTAGTGTTTTGGATGGAAGATCTTGGTTTTTGTTGTTGGATTCTGACCTCCTAATTTTTGGAGATCTTGGATACATCTTCCTACTTCTAAATAGACCCATTTTAATAGATCTTCTACCAATTTTCTTCACAATCTCCCATTTTCTTCTTCTTTGAAGACTGAGATCTCACAAGTTGTACCAATTTTCCCAACCACTAGATGATTAATTTTCTTAACTCTAATCCATCACTTCCTACAACTTTCTCAACTGGTCCTCCACGACATAATTAATAATATTTGTATCATAAACCTCCGTACCAGATTTGGTGGATATAAAGTAGCAAGTCTAATGATTTATAGATTGGTAGTCAAGTATAGTAGAAGTGATAATACAGGAGAGCGTGGTGTTGGTATAAATCAAAGAGCCCGGTTGCGAAGGTATAAATCAGAAGGTGCATTATCGGCCTGGTTCAGCAGTAGGCGTGGACGTAGTGTACGGGGATGGTGTCGCCAGATTACCGATGATGAATGATCCAACACGCCATGGGGTTATATGTATACGTATTATGAACATCGCTATAATAAACTATTTATACTGAATGTTGCTGCATTCATACAATTTTATCTCATCCACAAGGTCTTCATTTTTTTGCATGGTAATGTTTCTATTCCTCAGAAATCTTCCAGATTTATGAATGGAATGGAGCATTTTTGGGGGATGAGGCAGATACCAAGTTGATAATTGGCACCTAAAGTTGTAGACGTTTCGTAAAAATCCATAAAGATATGGAATAATGATGGATTATTTATTAGATGTCAATAAAATTCACACGTAATGAGATTAGTTTCAGCTCTTTGACATTGTAAGGCTAGTCGCAGCCACAACCTCCCATAAAAGGGACAAAAGCAATTTCAAGAGCTACATCACACAAATAATCTGAAGGAAAATAAGACATTAGATATGCCTATCGAACACTACATTTACTTTGTTATTTATTATCATTACTATTACTACATTGATAAATTTGCCAATCTACATACGTACATCCCGAAATTTAGATAAACTTCGATTCATCTTTTGGCGTTGAATTATTTCGAATTTATTATTGCCGATTTTTTTCCTAGCTTCTTTATCCTCCTTTCAGGTTTTGAGGATGTATAGATAGATATAAATAAAATTCACATAAATCCACACTATTGAAAAGATTTCCTCTCGAGTACTACATGTGTTTATTATTATAATAGTAGTATAAAAATCGTGTTCATTGAAAAACCAATTCTATGAGAGTTTACCTGATGGTTTTGTGCCTATTAATAATTTAAGTTATGTGTGTAACCTTTTCAAGGGTCCTCATATATGTTTGTTGCCTTTTGAAATATTACTAATAACACTAATACCCCCATTATTGGCTTAATAAAAGGCTACAAATTGTGCAGATACCTTCCTTTACAAAAATCTAGAAGCTCCAATACCAAAACTTTCTCAACGATATTTATTAGCGAAAATAATTCAACTAATAAATTAATATTTGCTAATAGTGATTAGTAGAGATCTACAAGTAGCACACAAAATGTGACACAAAAAGTACAATAGAGGTGATGTGGTCCTCCAAAGCACAGCAGCTGGTCATGATGTATGTATATGCAGACAAGGTCCTTTTTACAACAAGACACGCAGTTGTTATGTCATTGTTGGACGGTGATAAAAGGACCCTTATGCTATTATAGTTTATTTTCTCATAAATTAACAGAAACACTTTTTTCACTTGACATTAGGCCGCACATCAAATGTTATGATAAACGATGCTACTGTCTGGTTATACACATTAGCAGAAGTTTATTACATGACGAATCGGGGTTAATTTGGAAATTTAGAATTTGGGTTTGAGGAGCTTCAAAATAAACCAAAAATTTAGCAAAAAACTTCTAAAATTGAAGAGCTAGGAGATTCCATGTGTTTTATCTCCATGTTGCTCTTTGCATTTTGTTTCCCGTTTGGATATTTATTAACAACAATATTAAAATATTGTTTATTTACTATCGATATGACTTCACATTGCGCCAATAATATTATAATTGCTAATTATCTACTATTATTACAAAGTTATCCACTAGAAAGGCTCTAATTAAATGCAAGCCTTGTTAGAAAGATAATTATATTCATATACATGGTATAATAATGAAATGCGGTGTATATTAATTAACTATTTTTCTAATTAAATCTGTAATGTATAATGCATATTTTTCACTTGTATAATATAAGCAACGCAAAAATCAGAACCGGTGTGTGGGTAACGAATACCGACCATAAGAGTGGTGTGGAAGATGGAGAGACCAGATAGCAATTTTATATATTAATAATATTTTGCATATGGAGCGATGGCGACCACAAGAGTCAGTGTGGAAAGCATGTAATTGAATATGGCACGACATACGATACCCATACTTGCATTCTGTTGCATACTTCTAGATAGATTCCATAATATTGATGCATAGATAACTAGATACCTTTTTTATGAGAAACCACCTGTTAATTTAGACCAGGAAAGGCGATATGACAGCCAGAGCGACCACCTTGAAGATACAAAAAGAGAACCTTTACTACAACAGTCATGTTGGATTTGCCTCCGATGATGGCAAATTAAGCGGACAGATTTCTATCTTTAAAAGCAAACCGGCTCAGATTACAACACACTATACAAGAGGAGCAACTCGTACAAGTCTGTCGCCTGCATCCACTTTACAGTCTTCTAAGCTCCGACTTGACAAATTGACAGATTTCCTTCGTTGCGAAAGCAAAAAATGACTCGTAAAGTGTTATTGTAGTATTTTGGAATTGATTCGATTACGTGTTCATTTGTTTACCAAGTACGGTTGCATCCACTCCATTTGCTGGTCACTGATCCAATATAGTGGATCACTTGAGGTCTGGGAGTGAATGATGCTCACTTTACTTCCCTGTATTTACCTTATTTTATTTATATTGAAAGGAACACGAAAGGTTCTCTCTCCATATCCGATAAATAAATACAAATACCAATACGGAGAAATAGGATGCTGTGTGTTTACTCTAATAGAAAAAACGCAATTGTACACGCGACTTCACTTACGCTCCATTAGATGTGCAATCGAAAAGGTGTAAACAGAAAATGTATTTTTAGTAAGAGGTAGTGGAGAATCTTCTCATAATTTTCTTCAATTTTTGGAGCAATTATTGAAATGACAAAATTCAGATTCTACTTTCCATCTATCTTCAATAGATCTTCTACATAATTTTGCATCTTCACTACTAGACCTTTAACTTCTCCAGACAAGATATTTGGAAACTCCAATCTTCAATATTTTTGGAAGCTCCAAAAGCTGGTAAATACTCGTCCATGGAATTGATTTTATTATACAATGTTAGACACTCCAATGTTGAATTTATGGAGCAAAAAAATCCAACCCGATCATGAGACCCATTATGTCCATAAATTACAATCATAAACATCACTCTAATTGAGTGCTAAACTACCCCTTAAAATCTAATGGGTATTCATATGTACGCATATATAAATAATAATTCCAACGCGATCGGAACATATTCGTAGTCTTTGAATTGTACCGTTTGTATGCAAATTACCTATAATTGTTTGTACTTGTGACTTTTGTGTAGTGCAAGTTAAACGGTTTGCCTGGTCATAAATTCAGCATAATAGGTGTTGAACGTCGGTTTAAGGGAGAGTGCATATAGGGTAGCAGGATGGAGGGTGGAGTTCAGGACTAATCTAATCGAGTTATGAGGCGGGAACATTTTCAAACCACACCTACACATACACGTGTATTTTGCTAATGCATTCTAATTAATTTAAATAATGCAAATTAATTAACATTAAGTAATTTGATATGTTTATTGTTTACAATAATATCACATTTCAATATTTTTTTCTCAGTAAATCCAATCAGTTCCGAGAAGATAAAATTGGATTCGGTCTACAGAAGGACTCGAGTCGAGTAGTTGTCGTGTCGAACAATTCAGGAAACAAATATCGTTGAATGTTTTGGATCATTAGGTGCTTAAAATGCAGACGTGTTAAATAAAGAAGGCAATGAAAGGTGTAATTGATAACAGATGAGATTCTCTGCACTCTTGTGCCCTTTTCCACAGCATTGAATGCTCGTTTGTATTCATCAAAATTAACTATCCATCTTTGTTCAATTAGCACAATTACCATTATTTCATCTGCTAAATCTCAATCGCTTTCAATGAACCAAAAATTGATCAATTTTCTTCAAAATATTCATTGAGATGAAGGTTCTCTTCAATGACATCTTCTCCTCTTCTTAAAACATTTCCTTCCCAAGTTTCTTCCGACCAAATAAAAATTGCTGTGATCCACTGGAAGATAGACCAAAATCTTGAATGTTTCCTCTTCAGATGTTTTAGGAAAGATCTCTTAGTATTTAGAAATCTTGGATGACACGACACCCTCCATACCAAACAGACTCTCGGAACAAAGTCGTGCTAATAGAGAAAATCCCATCAAAGAGAATCCTTCCTTTGGCTAAGGTCTGTGATAATATTTACACATATCCACACCTCTAGTAAAAAGAGGAGCATACTGTATATGTATCAGATACAGATGCGTTTGAGATATTCTGTTGCCGCCGCGCCGTGCTTGGTGTATTGGAAATAATGGACGCCGTCGAGCGATCCTCTCCACGTGGTCACTTTACCGTAAAACCGTTTGGTGTCGACAAATCAGGCGTACTTTACACTCGTACTGTCAAACTCAACTAACTGTGTATTACTACATTACATTGGACCATATAGGTAGGATCCACCTCTTTCCTCCAGCCGTGTGCACGCAAAATGAATCTCCAATGATATGGATATGATATGCATGTATTTTACATATCTGTGTCCAATACTTCTACACGACATGTACGTTTGTTTGTGTGTGTATTCGATGCCAAATGTACAAATAAACGTTATTGCAGCAATATAGCCACTTGAACAAATTTGTTGCACATACCTTTTACAGATTTCATCAAAATAATGATGGTCTTCAAACGAAATGATGGACAATTGATTGGTCAATTGGAAAATTACGGGAAAAGTTATTAAAATTCACTCTAATCAATATAGCAAACGAAAATTTTGATCTATCTACTAATTTTCCAACTCTAGTTGACACTGACTGATTTTTCTGTTTTCCATAAAAGTCTTAATGAAGTAAACAAAAAAATTTTGTGGTGTGGTCTGTATTTTATTTCCCCTTAGTCAGTCAGTATCATATCAACAACAGTCCTTATAATTGGCGTGAATGATCATCCTCTTGACAGCTTCATATATAAATTCAAATATGACTTTCCCCAAAATAGCCTTTTCAACAGCTGATAAATGCGATTAGTTATTGAACGGATTATAAAGATAAACATTAACACATAATAAAATTTCCAAATTAATAGAATCAATTCAATGAATTCGTGTTGTGTATCAATGCACAAATGATTTACATTAAATTAAATATATTGTCATTAAAGATAATTGCTCTTTTATTAAATGAATATTGATGATTATCAATTTATTGTGCGACCAGTTGCATCAACAAATAAAAATAGCAGATTTTTGGAAAACTAAAATCTAATTAAGGGTTTTTGCTTAGCGCGACATTGCCAAAAAGCCAACTTATTGAAAGGTCTTTTTTGGTTGGAGAATGAAGAGCAAAAAGCCACCTCCAAAAGCATGCAATTTAAGTCTCAGTTATTTATAGGCGTGTATAATATCCGAGGTGGTTTTGCTTATATAAGGCAAAGAAAGAGTGTCTCGACTTCCAAAAGGAGTGAGTCCCATGGATGGGCGTATTAACAGTATGGTGAAGAAGAGGTACATTATATAAATCTTATCGGCGTCTTGCAAGACTGGCTCCAAGAGAGGCTGATTGATCCTGTATATATGTGGCCTTATATCTGTCTATAAACAGACTGCTCGTAAATTAACTGGGATGGATTCGATGAAGGAAATTCATTTTCCAGTTGTTTGAATCGCTAGCGAAGCGTTTACTTCACTCCGCGCGCTTTTCTTTAATATACATGTGGAAGAGAGAAGGAGAGGTTTGTTTAATCACTCGCCTCGTTTTCCTAGGTATTTATTTATATTGGAGATGTTTATGTATATTCGCTTTCTGGTAACTTGTATCAGATATATTATGCTTTTGGGAGTTGGAGCAGCGCGGCCCAGCATTTTCATTTCTACAAGTTTCGGTCTATAATACCATCTTACTTCCATTCCGTTGCACTCTCGAGGATTATTGTTTCCGGTATTGCAAGTATTAAAATCAAATACTCATGATTAGATAAATAAATTGTGTTTTATGCTGAAATTTGGAAATTTTAAATGATGTAATAAAGCATTGTCGCCAAAAAACGAACGAAAAAGACAAAGAAGTGCAACATACCTATTTGGAATGTTATTTCACTTCGTTTCTCTTTCCGCTCCTTGATTATTTAATTCAGGTCTTGATAATGAGAGAAACGAACTGCGAAAGATAATTACTACTGCGAAAATACGGTCTCGGCAACTAATAAGATACACCTCGAATTTTCCATTTCTCCCAATCCCCCATGACCGAAGCGAAAGCTCCATACTTTCCGGGCATAAATGTATATCTACACCTCCCCTAAGTAATAAACTAACTTGTTTGTGTTAACTTGCTTTAACTTTTGCATACATTTTACAAGCAACTCTCTTCGTATTTCTTCCATCTTTCCCTACTGAAAAATCTCGGCTCGCAACTTTTATGTCCAACTCATAAATAATTAGCAAAATCTAAGCAAAAATTTGAAAAAAATAATTAATTCTGCATGAAATATCTTGAACTTCAAAAGATTTTCAATTAAGATTTGTCTACATTTCGAAACCCCGCCTATTTTATTTTTCAAAATTCAGAAATACAAAACTCGAATGAGTTATTAAACCGATTATGGAAATAAAATGAGTTAGATGGAAAATATGGAGCAATCTTTGCAAAGCCTGCAGTAAATTTGATTTCGTAAAGAGCAGCAAGTGGTAGAAATAATTGCTATTATAAAATAACCGACCTAATTAGTTAAATACTTTTGGCCTGAAGCGACTTTGCCGAGTGGGAAAACATCCACTTATAGAAGTCTCTTAACGCAGTAGAGAAGGCAATTCGAAATGTAACAAACCGAAACTCCACAGGAAATCTTATTATGTCAACCCCCGACTTAGTGCACACCGAATTCCCTCGCATCTGAACAGAGCCTTTTTCTCTCTCTCCATGTGTATACTCGTTACAATGTAATAAATAGACTTCTTAGATCTTTAACTGTGTGTGCTATTTAGGACCAAATAATGGCAAATGATAAACATCGGAAATAAACGATTTATTTTGGAACTCCAAGGAGTTGTTGGAAGGAGCAATGCTCAGAATCATTTTGCATAAAAGATCTTTAAAGAATTTATAATATTTGAAGATATTTTGATAAGGAAGGAGACGTAGATCAAAATCCTAGAATCCTAGATGAAGATCTAGATTTTAAAAAACAAACTTCTTCCTTCAGATAGTCTTTCTTTCAATTCGAATATTTGGAAAAAGCAGCGATTCTTTGATGTACATTGAAACTTTGAGGGCTACAATTTCTGAAGAAAAAACTATTTATCAAAATGCCATTTCCTTATATGAAAATAAAAGCCATTGTCCAAACATAATCTAATTGAATTTTCCCTAAAATAAAATTCAATTACAAGCTTAGCATAATATAAAATGCATTTTAAATGTTCTACATGGAAGAATGCATTGTTTGAATCTCGACGACTAAGGTACATGTCAATAAACAGTCAATAAAAGCAAAGCATTGTTAACATTCCGAAATACCCGAGAGGGACACAATAGTCTTGAACGTGTGTTACTAATTCCCGTGTCCGTTCCCCAGACAAAATCGTTTCCGCGCCCCTAAACTCCCGTGTAAAGGCATGCAGAATGCATTGGGTGTTACGTGTGAACCAAGTATGCAATTACTGTAACGGAGGCTGTAATCACTGGCAACATGCGGCGTCTTCCCCGCTGTTGAGAAAACTCACATTTAGGGGCACACAATTTTTTTTCATTTGCATTATATTGCATTCATTGATTGACCTGTCGATTTTCTTTTAATTTCTGCAACTCCCCGAATTTCATTCAGTATGCATTTAAAATTCGGGGTGTTTTGGCACAAAACGATTCCGTTCTTTTATACTATTAAGGCATGAAAGTGCGTCTTTTAGATTAAGTGCTTTTTACTGGTCCACGCAATTTTATTTTTAGATTTCGTAGATGAGAATGATGATGACATGTAACATATTAACCAACAATGGCTTGGATGATTTAAAAACTCATCAGAATCATCGGCGACAAGAGATACACGATAACATTTCGAGTCACATTAATACACATCACAGTACGTAATGAACATGTCAAATGCTGAGGTCGCCCATTGTCATCATCATCATCCTCGTGAAGGGGTGCAGTATGGTGTAACGAGAGGACGAAATGTTATCTCTCCTCCTCACCATATATTTGCTCCTGTTCGGCGTATATCTCGCCCTATTTATCTCTCCCGGCCACTATCGCCGTTTGTTATCGCATTATCAACAGTTAATGTCTCCGGAGATTCTCGCTTCATGCTGCTGGCTGGAGGATAATAAGGGACAATACTGTGGAGACACACACGACACTGGACTCCGCTGGGACTTTGCAATATGTTACTATTAAATACTCATTTGCCCCTTTATTATGTGTCGTACAAACTAATCGTGCTTTAGATTTTACCATCCAAATTTAGTATTCATAACTAATGTTGGATGAGGACATCAAAAGTTTCCATTATTTTCTTGGTAGGATTAAGTTCATCAGTAGCAAATTACCCGAAAAGCCGATCATTGGTCTCGTGCGGCTTCTTCAATGGGCAAATCATTGAATTAGAAAATTCGATTGGTAAATGTTTACTTACACAATTGAACTATCGCGAGGAAAAAGCTGGAAAATGGTTAAAAAAAAAACGTCGCATTGAATGTAGTATGTATGACTAGCAGCGGGCGAGCTTTTCACCGAACTTTTGCCGTTTTTGCGATCACCAACCAGTGGAAACAATTTTTAATTCCTATTTGCGAAAATAATAACACAGCTAGTTTGAGGTATGTTAAGAATTTATATTCGAGTAACGTGTGCCCGCGTGTTATTGTAGATTTTCATGATCATTCTTCCAGAATATGATTTCAACTTTCGAACACCGAACTTGCATCTTGAACAATTCCCCTTGTATCTAATAGATGAAAGTTGCGGCCTCAGAACTTTTATCTCCAATCTTTTCTATATCGAATGTGCAAATATTAAATTCGGAATTTGCGTTTCCAACCCTATAAATACCATCATCCAATATAAAAATTGGCGAAGAATTTAATTTGGCCACGACGCTTGCTTGATTTGGTGCCGCCAGATCAAATTCGATTACCACTTTAAAACGCAACTAAAATAAATTTATTGCCACCCCCGTACTAGATGTTGATTGAAAGGGGGGTAATTCGTTTTGTTAATTAAGAATAGCGCGCGGTGGTAAATGGTGGATGATTTTGACGTAAACTCATAATTACCACTGTTGACATTTTAGGTAAATGTCACGCTCCTCTTTGTTTATCAAAGCCTCACGACTCGTTAAATCTCATTTAGAATATTATATTTGTTTTTATCATAAACGAGGCACATCGCACGTATATCTATTAGTTGGGCAAATATTTAATCGAATCATTATTTTTGTTCTTTTGCCTCTAATGAATGAGCGGAGCACAAAAAAGAATTACTTTATTGTAATATTCGGAAGAAAGCCATATGTGGGGAATAAAATAAATAGAAAAAAAGGTGATGACAATATAAAACTGGCCCGAATGAGCACATATAAGTATATTAGTGTTAGTTGAATGGTAATGTTAAAAAGATTCAGTTTAGGATAAGTAATGGACCCCCGTGGTGGTGGACTTGGTCCTCCCGATATGAAATCGGAAAACGGGCCTCTCTTGGAACATTATTACTGTCGATGCACATCAACTATGGACGCATCCGTTGATTTCCGTTATGCGATTAACCACAATCACATTATGGCTGCACTCTCTGGAACGGTCTTGCCCATAAGGTTGATGGCATTGTTGTTAAACAAGAATTAAAAATTTATTTCCAAGTATTGATGGTGCCCACTTGAGCTTGTGACTTATTTGCCTCTGATGTGAATAATCGATTTACTTTTATTCTAATGATCACATTATCATCATCAAGCATTGTTTACCAAGTTCTTTCAAAAAACCCCATTCAATCCAACTGATCCCCAGAAACCAGAGGCCTTTTTGAGCGAATGCAAAAATTTTGAGCACGGAATTCCTAATTTGCTATGAAATAATTGAATCGTGAGTATTAATAATTGATGTAGGAGAGAGAAAAGTGAACGTTGGGAAAATATACATCGTGTATATATTAATGGAGAGATAAAGCTTAATCCTGGCATACATGAAACATTTCCCTATGCCGCCAGTTTATTTGAGCAAGAGCTGAAACGATTAAAAATTTGTAAAAATCTGCTTTGCTCATTGAGCGTGTCAATTTCAGGGTTTTGTTTTGGGGCTTTTCCATGTACACACGCATACATACACAATAAATATGCGGCACGATGCTTTGTTAGAACTTCATTTACACTATTTTAAGCGGATCATTGAACCAAAAACATGAAAGGATTATGTATCTGATACTTGAAGACTAAAGGCTATTGCACATTGCAAATTGTGCGACAATAAAAATGAATTTTCTACTAAATATAGTGAATCTAAGGATTACGAAGAAGTCTTCTTGGAGCATAGATCTTCTAGATCCTTGTCAAGAAGATCTATTATAATGTTCTCCCAAGAAGACCTAAAAAGAACTTCAAGAAGATCTCCCAAAAGATCTAGAAGATCTATGCTCCAAATGCGGATAACGTCTCCCTTCCACGTCCTCAAGGCTCTTTTTGGTCCACTTTCACATAAATCCTACTAAACTTCGATGTTTTTCCTAATTTAAGAACTAATTTTTCCATTTGTTGACAAACTCAACAAACTAAACACATTTTCTCCGAATCCCAATTTGCTTAACAAAAAGAGCAAACAATGTTAATGACAATGCGAACACAGTTAGCATTAGTTACTCGGTAACATAGTTAGAGAAGAGCTAATCTGATGCAAAGGCGCAAGTTATATAAGAATCAACAAGAAAAACGTTGACATTTTAATAAAATCACAAAGCCGTTGGTGTGAACATAATGAAGGACTCGGCTCGCTGCTGATGCCAGGGTAGATCCATTGGGGTAGATGCTTTATATATATATATACGTGCTTCATAGTAAAGTTTTCAAGATAGGAAGCCGTAGTATATATAACATTGCCACTAAACTTTTGCCATTTTCAGTTCGCTAGAATGAAGTGTGAAACGATAAAGCTAACTAGTTACTTCTGCACGGCGTGTGAGACTTTTCCAGAACCAGATAAGAGTTAATATGTTGTGTCGCATAAAATCATCTAATCCGCAAAACTATTCTCTGATGATTCCCAAAACGGATGATTCCAATCCCCAAAACTATGAATTTTCTGTTATTATAAGAAGAATGCGATAATAATTGCTCAATGAAACTGATTCCGTGTTTAAAATTCATCTAAAATACAGAAAATTTACGAGGTAACTTTATAAAATAGCCACAAAATATTATACCTAAAGAGCGCGCTCTGATATTAAACGTGACTTAACTTTGCAATTGGCATTTGGCCAGTTTTCTGGTCTGGTCCAACTTTATATCGCATAGAGACAGACTTAAATGGAAAATAAGGGTGAGATACCGTATATTTAGAGAGATATATGAACGCATAAAACATTTTGCTTCCATGAAAATTTTTATTGTAATATTTATGGTGGATACGCCGCAATGTTTTACTTTTTCTTCTGTCCGGATTTTCTTTTATTCCTGAATATAATTAGATTTTGCTTTACATATTTATTGGGCATTTTTTTATCTCTTCTTGGACATGCATAAATTCCGCAATAGTGCATTCAAAATCCTTCAATTTACTCATGGTGAACGGATCTTAAGCAAAAATGTAAGTTTATCCATAAAATCTTCAAGAAATACTGCTAACACTTTCTTAACACCAAAAATCGTTAAAAATTGCTTCCCAAAAAAACCATTAAGGAACAAAAGTTCAAGTGCGAGCCTCTTCAGAAAGGTAAACATGGAACAATATTGATACTTGAGCACACGTGCTTCTTTCGCTTTGACAGTTACATTACAAAATAGCACTTTTTGTTTTCTGTACTTTATAAATAGACGATGGGGTCTCCCCATATTGGGTACATGTAGTCGGTACGACCTGGACCGAGTTTTGTATGGTGGTACACTGTGCGGACTCCTGCAGAGCACGTCGTTAAATTATTCCGCGGACTGAACCCAATACAGATTCATTCGACTGATCAATCGGTATTCTTGTATATAGCTATACATATATATCTACATAAAACACAAGGGCGATTTGTTAGTAGACTCTTTGTCATCACGAAAAAATTTCTTTAACGCTCGCTCAACTTTCCGATGGAGCTTAATTAAAATTTTATTAATTGGCATCAAAATAAAACTGTTTCTGAATGTGGTTTCGAATTTTCTATAATGATTCCAGGGTGGCATTACATTTGAACTGTAATGTTGCTACGCCACTGCCTATGATGCGCGTTGAGCTGCGCAAAGCCATTATATTCCACCAAACTCCAAAACTACAGTCCTGCAGTTTACAAAATTATTTTAATGAGCTTTTTAGCAAAAATATTCTTCGGTTTCCAGAAAATTTTTATATATGTACTTTTATATACATAATATAGAAAAGATGTGTGATGGTATTTGAGCGGGCGCGGGTCGCAGCGGGACTTGTATGCTGTGCTCAATGATTCGAGCAGACATATATTATTTTTGTAGCGGAGGGTGTAAATATGATGTCACAAAGCCATTTGTTAGCGCGTTTCCTGGCCTGGTCCGCCAACAGGAAAACCGCGGCCCGATATGTCGCTTCATATTTATGATTCCATCCAGGATAACACCACATACATTCATACACATGTATGCGCCAGATTTGGTTAGTTATACACATATATAATGCAAACTCTAACTGATTCACCATACATACACATACAACATGCGTTTTGTTGTTCATGGATAAAAGTTGTATATCGACTATCGAAATATTTTTTATTTCTATTTACGAAGCATTGTTCTATTTTTCAATATGTTTAGTCAATCATTGAAAATATGGGCAAAATTGTTACCGATAAAATTATAGAAATTAAATTATACCGTTTCGCGCAGCGTTTAGCTTTCCAATTGCGCAGAAGTCCTAAGTATAATGCTACGCCTTTTGTTTAATTAATATAATTAATTAAATTATTCTATTTAACAACATAAAAATGCTAATTAAATAAAATAATAATAAAAAAAGTCGCCCCCGGGTGGGCTCGAACCACCAACCTTTCGGTTAACAGCCGAACGCGCTGCCATTGCGCCACGAAGGCTTATATATATAAATCAAATTAATTGGATCTTTAACGTGAGATGTGCTAATCACTAAATTACATTATTGATTTAATTTATCAGTACTCAAAACTTCTTCAAATAAATAATAAATACGATAAAATATTAATCAGCTACACGTATCGTTAATTATAATTTTTTTTTGTAATTTGTGAACATCCGAACACGGCCTCCGTGGCGCAATTGGCAGCGCGTTCGGCTGTTAACCGAAAGGTTGGTGGTTCGAGCCCACCCGGGGGCGGCAATTTTTTACCCCAAGAAATAAATTTGTAAATAATTAACATTTAACACAAACTATTTTGTTTTTGTGTGATTTATCGCATTGTCGATTGTAAAAATTCATTAAATATGCAATAATCTAAAGCTTTTCCGTATTTTGAAATTATTAAATAATTTCTCGAATTCTAAATAGATACAAATTGCATGTTTCAACCGGTAGTTCCCCGGCCAGTGATCACCCGGTTTTTCCCCCAATTAATTAAATCCAAACGTATACAAAAACATTGCGCACATGTATTGCTGGTTGCATAGTGTCAGTGATCAACGTCAAAACAAAAACGATTGCCACATAATTTTTTTGTTTGTACTGTGTCCATCTAATGAAATAAATCAATAAATAAATCAAGTGTGCATTAAATAAACACAAATCCAGAAATGTAATAGAGCGCTGGTAAGAAAAACAACGATCATACATAATCATAATAAATCCTAACCTTTAACAAAACGTGACCTACATAAAACCTTTAATTTGATTCCGGTGTATTTTTACATTTGCAAGTTATGACTACGATCGGCAGTTTGGGTATCGGGCTTTTCATTCTGATAATCGTATGGATTTTGGCACTGATCGTTTTCGTAGTGGGTGTAAAATTTCAAAGTAACATTGCATGGATCGCATTGGGCATTGCATCTGCTTTAACACTCATTATCCTCGTCATTCCCACGGAAAGTCGCCTCAAACCGGCCGAGATTCCAGAAATCGAGGTATGCTTTCAAGTTTCATGATCAATCATCGCAATCAATCATCGCACATTTAAATTTAAAAGGCTGCACTAGTGCACAATGGGTGATTGTTTGTCTCTTTTCAACTTGTACTATTCCGACGAGTTGAAAAGAGACAGATCACTAATTATTCTTCCTTTGGCCTTCTAGGATAAGGACTACATAATCGTCTACAAAAACATCCTCTTAGCCATCCTAATACTAAGTGCCCTCATTGGCTTCTCCGTTTTCTTCATCGCGCACTGCATCGAGCCTATCCGACTAAAACCGATCAAAGACTTCTACGATCACCAATAAAAATGAATAAATTCGTAGCAAAAATCTTCCAAACAAATAAAATCCTGCAATATCGTACAATTAGCAATTCCAAAGCATTGCGAAGGATCATCACAATTAAATCGAACGATGAATTTCTATCGAAAGTAATGAACTCCGAGAATCCTGTGATCGTAAACTTCCACGCCGAATGGTGTGAACCGTGCCATATTTTAACGCCAAAAATGAAGGAACTGATTGAACCAAAGGATAACATTGATCTTGCCATTGTCGATGTCGAAACGCATGCAGAACTAGTGCATACGTTCGAGGTGAAAGCAGTACCTGCTGTGATTGCCGTTAAAAATGGACTGGTTGTGGATAAGTTTATAGGATTAGTCGATGCCGATATGATTGAGAATTTAATCGAGAAACTTGACAAAAAACTATAAGTTGTATATTTAAGTGTTGCAGTGCGTTTAGGCAGAATTCTTGTCCTAGGAAATGTATTGATTGCATTTCGTAGGACAAGGACTGGGTCCTGTGTAAACGCACTACTTTTATAATTAGTGTAAATAATTTGGTTTATAATAATTTATTACATAGCATTTTATACAAATATTAAAAATCATACTTCGAGAAAGTTTGGCTGCTTATTTCGGGGATTATTTCAAGTATGTTTGGTTTTTCGAAATCGTTCACTGGAAACGAAAGTATTGAGTGGTTGAAAGCGCAATCTTATAGCAATTTAATCTATGCCCAATGCGTGCAATACCCAAAAACCCATGCGATAAATTATGGCAACACTAAGCGACTATTTCAAGCAATGTGCAATGTTTTTATATAGTTAATGCTCAAAAAATACCCTTTTTATTCAAAAATATTACTTATATGCAACCAGCAATACACCAAAATAAAAAAAGCAAGCAAAAATAAAAGGTACTCACAGTATTCGTCGCATAATTGCATCTCGATCTTCTTGTACTGGGAGAAGACAGTTAAATATTTTTCCGTTAAGTCGTAGGAATGGAAACTAATCAGTTTGATAATTTTCAGCACATAATGTTGCTTGAACAATTGGTTCCAATCCTCTGAGAATTTTTCCTCATTTTGAATTTCCAATAATTTAAAAATCAACTCTATCGATATTTTATATAATTTTGGTAAACATTCACAGCTGAAAAAATAATTGATTAGTATTTTGTATAAAAATGTAATATTTTATGTTTTACCTTATTACATCTTGATGATGCAACCCGAAACTCCACTTATAGGTATTATAAATAAAACATAACATATTTAAACAAACATCAACAGGTAGGGCATTCGAGTTTAGATTTATTATAACATTTTCGAATAAAATAGCGAAAATGTAAAATCTGCAAGAATCTAAAACAAATCCAATTAATTATACAAAAATTACCCTATTAATAAAATACAAACCAGATTTGTATAAATAAATGCCCCTTTTCATATTCTTCATAACATTGGTCTTGAGAGGTAGCTCAAATAAATAATTATCGAATTTCGTATAATTCGACGCACATTTTAACAAAAACGTTAACTGACACATAACACTTAAAGTCGGTCTTGCAAATATAATTTCTTTCGTGATACTACAAAACATATCGGTACTAAAACGAAATTATTAGTTAAATGACTTGAAATAATAAACTAGAAAACTTACACATTATTAAATAATTTAGATTTGCAAAAGCTGATTAACAATTTAACAGTAGCCTGCAGAAAACTAGACGTTACATGAGATTTTCGCTAAAAAAGTTAACATTTACTTATCGAATAAAATAAAATATGAAACAATCTTACAATTCTTCCAATAATCTTGACAACTTCTAACAATGTTTGTAAAAAGTACGAGGAATAGAAGAGCTTATCATGTGCCACTAATGGAAACTTGTAACTTTCTTTAAAATCTGAGAAATTTATCGCTTTACTTTGTCTGATAAATTGCCTTAAATTGTGTGAATATGGTAAACATTGCGATAGAAAATTCAGAAGTTTGGCCAGTTTGATCCCACATTGATTTTCTACATCTAAATAACTACCAAATAAATATAGCACCATTGTTTATAAAATTAATCTAACTTACTCTTGAGTAAGCAAATTGTCACCTTCAATTCCCCCAGCCAAATAAAGCGAATCCGCTACTTGAATGTTCTCAGTGCGAATATTGCTTTGGATGTTCTCTAAATATTCGTGGAAGTCGCTATGAAGTTGTAAAGTGACAAGAAGAATCTAAAATTACTTTGTTATTAAATCGTTTGTAAAATATTTCGAGTAATTTACTTTGTTTAAACAAACTTCGCCTCGGCACGAATTGATTTCATCGTCAGTGTATTGAATGAGTTGAACAACGTCGGGATACACATATCCCAAAGTCAGTTCACTTTTATCGTTCAAAAATGACTTGATTTTGATGTTTTTCACTTTGTTCCGCGTTAAAATATCGTTTTGCAAGAAAGGTAAAGTTCTTCTATGTGTGTGATTAAATTTTCTGTCGGCAATGCTAGTTTCGGAGGACTCTTTAAATAGTGACGAATTCGTAAAATGTCTTAAGGGATAGTTCGATTCTTTTATCACTTCGTTGCGAGTGAATTGTTTCGGTTCTTGAACCTCTGTATTTTTAACGCGGCGAGTTATAGTGCTTAAGTTTTGCTTTAAAGTTGCGATTTTAAGTTCCTAAATTTTACTAAACATTTATTACTGAACTAAGCCGCAAACGAAAAACTTTCTTACCTTAAATTCGGATTCAGTGGTCACCGCGATCAACGTCTTTTCAATTGCTTGTATTTTGGCTTGCGATTCTTTTACCACTTTCTGTCGCTCGCTTTCAACTTTGTTTATTGTTTCCTTTAGCTGGCCACGTAAAAATGCCACCTCGCTTTCCTTTCCATCGAATTTCTTTTGCAATAGTTTGATTTGTCGTTTAAAATCGTCGTTATTACTGCTACTAGTTTGGATTTTGAACGGCGATGCTGAAACTTGCGTGGAACAAAACTTCGGTTTCGCGAATGATGTGTACGATGGAATTATCGATGCATTTGGGTCTTGCGACTACATTAATGAGAATATTATACGTTAGACTATAATGTATGAGAGTTTATTGTTGATTTTACCTCATTACGAATTTGTGTTGCTTGCAAGATGCAATCATCAATTGCATCCTCATCGAAATCGTCATCCCACAAATCATCAAACTTTTCACTAAATTTAGCACGTTTACTAGTTGTTTGTTCAAAGATTCCACTACGTTTTGCCATTTTCTACTTGTTTATTTCACGTTTATTTCAACTTCCTTTTCCTTTCTTGCAGTCTGACATTTTCAAACTATTTGAGGTTATGTGATACAGAATTTCAGCGCCATCTAGGATAGATCCATCGAATATTAAATACTAATTTCTTATCTAAAGTATAATTAATGGATTTAATTCAATCATAATCTTTAAATTACTTAATAATTTATAACAATTCAACTGTTTAGTCAGTATTTAAGCCAAATTCGGAATAAAATAATACAAATACGGTCATCTATGTTCAAATATTTGAACTAGCCCACAAGCCAACAGCGCCATTTTGAAAACTAACAAACATATTTCGCAGTGGCTTTGTTTTGAAAAGTAAACTTATTCGATTTTCGCACAGTAAATGTTACTATTCCTTCAAAAATAAAGTCTGTTACTTGGAAAATGGTGCCGCCTGTTAAAAAACAAAAGCTGTCAGACAATTTAACTGGTGAACAGACGACGAAAGACAATAAATTTGAACCAGCACCTGGTAAGCATTGGTTTTTAATTTTTAAAGGGACCACAACAACAATTATTTATTCTACTTATTATAGTTTTAGCTGAGCAGTTGAAGACGGGACACCGGACGAATTGGGACAGTTTCGGACGGGTTTACCGACGATTTTCATCAGCAACCGAGGATTTTATTGAAAACCAGGACAACAAAACGCATTGTCTATAACAGAGGCTATAATTTTAGCGTTTTTGCGTCAAGCTACAAGAGTAAGTAGAAAATATCACAAATAGAAGCTTCATTAGTAGATCGGGGAATAAAACAAGTTAAAATATTACAATTACAATTTAAAATCAAATTATACTATTGAAGTGGAACGACCGCGAAGTCGTCATATTTCATTCGGCGATTACGATTTGAATAATGTGCATATCTGCGTTTTACCTGTGAGCCAATGCATCTGCATTCGTTCTGATCGAACGTTGATCCAGTCGAACATTGCGAAACATCGCGACATCTACAAGCGCAAACATTCGGATCCCATAACTTTGTCGCCGTATTTTTGTAGCATTTCTTTTCTTCGTCGAGATTCTTGCAAGCGCAGCGACATTCTGCTTTGCGATACTCTTGGTAGGCGTTGCAATCCTGCAAAACATTTTTGTTTGTTATAAATAATCGGTTTAAGGGTGATTCGCATACTTCGGCTTTAGTTTTGCAGTCGCATTTGCAATCCGTATGCTTTTCGATTGGAATTAGTTCGGTTCCTAGATATTTCAGCTTTTTGGCGCCGGTGTATTGCGTTTTAATTACCTGCAAAAATAATTAGTATTTAAATTCGCGATAGAATTTTTTTGTATGCTTACTTTCACAGTAATAGTCTCCATCCCTCCAGCAGTCGGCTGACAAGATAATAAACTATGTGAACAGCAACCCCCACAACGCTCAACTCTCGTACATTGCGGAATGTACAAAACGCTACTATCGTTCGAAGTCGCCAGTTTAATTGTCGTTAACTCCGGCATGCAACTTGCGGGTTTCGCCATAGTCCCACTACTTCTTTCCTCTGTGCTGTCATCTCCACCAAAGCGATCTGCAATCAATTAATTTTTGTTACAGAAATATATTTTAAAATGGAAAAGGGCGATTCATTATTCAACGATGAGCAAATTAAAGAAGCGCAAACTTTCACCGATTTCTACACAGATTTAATTGAGCATTCCATGAATTGTGTGAAATATTATTTATCCGACGATGTCGTCTTGGATTGGTTCGGGCAAACTGTGAAAGGCGAGAAAAATGCAGGCAATTTTCTCAAATCGAACGTCTCCAATGTGAAGCATTACATGACGAATGTTAAACCCGCGGAGAAAATCGGCTTCCGCGATTCACATAACGTGAAAATTAGCCGGGAAGCCAAAAGAGTGCTGTTCAACTTCAGAAGTCCGCTACGAAGCCAGGAGCCCAAAACGCCGCCTCGTCAAACGCAGCAACCCTCCACAAGTGCGCCCTCCGTTCAAACCCCAACGACAACCGAAAAAAACCAAAGCGATAGTTTTCAGAACAATACGGACGTGCAGTCGTCGCCAGCGAAGAAGTTCCGACCAACAATCGAGCTGGCTAATTTTAATGAAGCGGATACGATTGAATGCGAGACGGAGAACGAGCTGAAGCTGAAATATTTGACGGCGGAAGGTTCGGTACAGTTCCATCGGCCTAGTATTAAGAAACTGCAAACGGAGACGAAGTGGATGCGACCGTGTAAGCTTAGCATTGCGTATACTAGCACGAATACGAAGGACTATACGATTTATCTGGTGATTTATGAAGGTACGGTCAAGTGTCGACGGAATTTGATGAAAGACTTTGCGAAAGAGGAGGCGAAATGAGCGCTGGGTGCAATTCAAATTGTTTGTTGGTATGTTATTGTATTTGTTTTTTATTAATTTGTTGTATGTTTGTTTTTGTACCTGGAAAAGTGCAAATTTGTTTTGAGAATGCCGGCGGATTTAGAAATTATCAATTTAGTTACTAGCTAGCTGTACTATTATTTACGATACTATTAATTACTATGTAAAGTTGTATATAAATTGTGCTTTAAGGATTTCCAATATTATGGGAGTATTTTCATAAATCCAGCTTTAATTTAATTTTAATATTGTTTCTTACTTTGAATGATGGTGTCTTCTTCTTCATCGCCGTCAATATAATGTAGCAGAAGGTCGCTCACATTGTACTTGTTAATAGTCTCGATAAACTGAAGCGGTATCTAAAAATAAAATAAGCAACTGTAAATAATGGCAAACCATGAATTTATATTTTAAGAAAAAAATTGTTGTTAAACATTGTTATTAAATATTTGAAATTAATTATTAAATTCCTACGTGAATAAAATTAATATTTACAATAGTAAATATCTTGATCACCTTGACACTGTAAAGGCGTTGAATTCAATGCTAATTGTTTATACGTGTATTGCATAAATCAAATATGATATTTTATTACATTTCGACAGAGTATTTAATTTTAAAAAAATCCTAAAATACCCAATCACTTAAATTGCATAACTGGCGGAAATTCACAAGTTTGCTAAACAAGTTCGACTATAAATAAATATTTACCATAAATAAATAAGTATAAAAAATACTCAATGGCGAAGAAAATAATTATATTTACATGCAAAGACGTGCCAGTCCTATTCCCGTTATGATTACTAGGACTCCTCGAAAGCGCAGGAATCTGCAAGTTTTGCTCAGCACCGTATGCAGGATGCTCCTGATGGTGATGATGGAAATATCCAGGGGGATGATACTGATGCTGATGATTATCAAACGGCATATGCAAATCATCCGGATACGCAATGGCATCAAAATCGCCACCACACACTCCCGAAATGAGCACTATTGAAAAAACTGCGACACAAAACGGCATTTTCCTAGCAACTTAACGCAACTATTGCAGTATTAGATGTGCTTCTCGCAAGCCGCTTAACACGTTTTGAACCGCTCCGCGGTTTGCGTCTGATAAGCTGGTTTTGTTGTAATGAGTTGAGAAAGAAGTTGAACTACCACACACTCGACTTTTAGCATACCTAGCGTAAGAGATTAGTAAGTACAAAAAGAAACTTTCTTCGCGCCGGAATATCCAGTTTTTGTGTGGAATATTTATGCGTTTTTCTAGGAATTTTGTTCTATTTTTACAAAAAAAATTCTATATTGCTACTGTTTATTCGATTAACAACAATAGATGATGTAATCATCGCGAATGCATCATGATTTAATTTTATAGCAAATGTGGTCCAATGACGGGAGTCCCATAGAGTTCCTAAAAGCCACTTGCGTTGTTTATTGCTAATTAGTTAAAATATGGGAAAGTAACAGTATTTGCAATAAAACAAGTTATTCGCTGACTAATTTTTCTCGAAAATTAATTTTCAATTCCTGCAAAACACTCATGAATCACACATCATTAAATTACCGTTACAAATTAACTAGTAAATTTTGGAACTGAAAGTGAAATCCAAAAAAAATTGTTGTCATTGTTCATGCTCCCGTTCGCATGACAATCCCATTTAAATAGCCCCCGGAGTTAATTTATGCACCCACGCCTGCGTCCTTATTTATCCAAAAGGTAAAACACAAATAAAAGAGTTTGATCAATCGCGGAAGCGCCAGGTGAACCATGAGGTTAGTCTGCTATCCTTATGGTGCAATGACAACAAATTTCGCTGTGATAGTGCTCGACTAGTAGTATGAGTGCCAGTTTGGGTGCTAGTGCGAAATTTTCGGCATGAGACTATGCCGCTTGATCGTTTTTACTCTGTTTAGTTTAGTTCAATTTAGTTTAGTGCATTCTGAAGCAGATGCTGCAGTTGATGTCAATGAAATTGCATCACAGATTTATGGAACAGGTAGATATTTATGATTTAGTATTATTTATTTATTTATTTATTTGGATGTTTGTTTAGTTGTTGTTCTTGCAGGAAGGACGAATATTTGCATTATTTGCATTATTTGCGCTAATTTGAATATTTTTGTTTGCGATGGTTGTATAATTTTATTGTTTCAATTTTTTATTTAGAGAAATAATAGAAATAAAGCTTAACATTGACCCATTCCATTTCCGTTTAGTGCATTGCTTTGTTTACTCATGCATTGCATTTTCAATTATTAGCGCGAATTAATTTTTTACAGTCTTTTCAAATACTAGAGCATTAGGAGTGCAATTATTTTTTTGAAATTGGTTTGAATTGGTTTGAACTAGGTCTTTAACAATATTCCTAATTTAATCTTTATATCAATTTTCTCTCCTTGATTGCTTTTTTATCGATTATCTTTCCAAATAGAGCAATTCCTTATTTAACCATAATGTTATAGAAATTCTGAGTGAATTGATACCAAAATATTGAACTCCAATTTATTACTACATATTTTCAACATTTTGTTCAAAAATTCCTTTATGCCTTCTAAAAGAAAATATTTCGCCAGCAAAATGAATTAAAATTGAATTTCTTTGTAGTAAACTTCTAGGGGTTGTTAGCTTCCGCAATATCTGATTCAAATAAAGTTTCGGTGCAAGGTACAACAACCTGATTCTTTAATGGAATTGATATAAGTTATTTGCTTAGAAACCAGAACATCTAAATATCTTTTTGTTCACCACCAATAGAGTTGATGCTAATGCAAAACCAGAAGTCCTATCGATTCGAAGACTTTTTCTGGACAGGCTCTGGGGACGGATATTCAGACGAAGACGAAAACCCTTGGGTAGAATCTACCACCATCTACAAAACCACAACGATTCTATCAACCGTATTCATTGATCCTACCACGAAAAACCAAGACAACGTAATCAATCTTCCTCATCAATTAAACAATATCAAATTAATCCAAAATATTCCAGACATCACAATGCACCCACAACTGCGAACCTCCATCAACCCCAATGGGCGAAATCACCCCAACCCCAACCAACACCGAGACCACAACCCTAGAAGACGAATTCCTAGACGCCGACCGACAATTCTGGTTGCTAACCGTTCTAAAAAGCGATGGCAAAGACCCAGTAATCATCGATCTCAAAAATAGCCTCGCCAAGCTCTACAAAACGGCTTTTCAACGCCAACAGTATCGCCATTTGGGCATCAATGGAAATAAACGTCTAAAACGAGAAGAATTCATTTACGGCCATCATCGTAAACCAAAAAAACGAGAAGTACCAATTGGAAAACCTGTCGAAAAACCTGTAAACGTCTACATACATAAAATTGATAAATCTACTTTAAATGGTAACGAAAAAATCGAAGTCTTGTATCATGTTTCAGTAGGTGGCAAACCAGTTGCTGCTTATACTGCAGCGGATGATATGACCTTGGTATCCGATGAGGAAGTGCAGAACGAACTGGGCTATCCATTCCTCATCAAAGCTGAACGTAACTATCCCTCACCAAGCTCTAGCCACATTTAGCCAAATGTTTTCCAGCTTATTTGAAGCCATCCGAGACGCAAAGCTTATCCAAAGCCAAAGGGACTTGGATGTTCATCGGAGTCTCCATCGTAGCTCTTTTCGTAATTCTCCTAATACTAGCTTTTGTTACTCTGGCTTTGACCAAGCGCAAACGAGTACCATCTCCGTTACCGCCTTCCACCATCGTACCAACAGGAATTGAGAACCGCCAACATATTTTCGAACGAGGAGCCGGATTCGACAATAAAGGATACGTTAAGGAAAAAGGAAATTCACCTACTTATATCGATTTTCGAGATCGAGGAAGGAGTGTTAGTCGGCCGGAGAGTTCAATAAGTTCAACGTCATGTAGGTCAGTTTGTGTACAAACAATATTGGTTGCCAACAACATTATGATTATCACTTGTTTGAATTAGTTCGACTAGTTTGGATATCTCCCCTTTGATGGCAGCCAAGAAGCAACAACGTACTCCGCCTAAAAAACCACCCCGACCTAAGGCTGCTATTAATAAAACAGCTCCTTTGAATTTGAGTAGACTTCCAAGAGAATTATTGGACTCTGATAGTAACTGTAGCAGTGGTAAAGATCAGCCGGATAATTTTTATTGTAATAATGATCCGGGAGTTGTTAGTCCGAAATCGTTTCTTTCTATGCCTTCAGTTAAAGCCTTCCCAAAGTAATTTCTTTTATACGTTAAATAAGTTCTCAAAAATATTTAAATACCATTTTTTAGAGGCAACATGCCTGAACCCTTGAATAAAGTACTGGAACCAGTCAGTGTTCATAATTTGGATGATTCTCCTAGAGATATTTATTTAGCGCGACATGGTAGTCTTGGTACTAATGAAGATCCAGGCGTTATAGGTCCTATCGTTTGGAATATGCATCAGCAACGAGTACTACAAGGTACCCTATCAAAATAATCACAGTACTTCCTATAATATCTCAATTTTTAAGGTGGAAGTGACGATGACTTAAAAACTACAAGCCACGTTTCAAAAATGCGTAAACGCTTCCACGATCTCCTAGACGATACTTTCAGCCTATTTGGTAGTACTACTGCCGTTAACGAGCCTGCCAAACGCAATGCTCCCATTGAAGTCAAAAGTCGTTCAGCAATTAATCGGTACGATCTCAAATATTTTTTGGTTTGTCGTGTTAATAATTATTAAAACATATTGCAGAGGAGCTACAGATTTGGAACAAGTAGTACCAAAACCAAAACCCCGTCCAAAAACCACCGATCTCCGAAGAGTACCACCTCAATCACCAGGCAGTAGTGAACCAAAAAGTGCCTGGCGCAGTACAGCTCCATCGCCCTTAGTACGACCCTTAAGTGCCGGTACTGTTCAACCTAGGATTAATGTGAATCAAGTACTGGCTGCCGGTAGTTTTGGCGCGAATGATCCAGCAATTCCGTTAATTGCCGCTATTAAAACTGAGATTGAAAAGTGTTCTTTACCTGGCAGTACTACAGATTTAAGACAGTAGGTAATTTGTTTTTGTTATACGAAAAATGTTTTATAGATGTTAGTGTAATTTATGTTCAGTAATGTTTGGACATTTTTGATGATGTATCGTAATTTTAGATTAAACGTTTTAATTAAGAGTTCTATTTTTTTTAGTGCTTTTGAAACCAAAATTTCAATACTTTTTTGGATCTTATGATAAACCAAGTAGACATTTTTTAATTTATAAAAAATAAAGGTTTCTGTAGTTAATTCTAGTAGAGTTTTAGATTTTATAGCGAGATGGTGCTAGAAGCTGATCATTTTCAATTTATAAATTTTAAATAATTACAAAACACTAAAACTGTGATGAAACCCTTTTTGGTTTTTGAGCTTTTTTGACCATTAATTGCGGTAATTATTTATTTTAAGTGGCCATCATTATATAGTTAATATATTCGTTTTAAAACCATTTAAACCTAATTTTAATTCATCAAAATTTTAGAATATAAATAATTCTCCGAACCAAATTAAAAGAAGCACTAAATGAAAATCCTGTTCACATACAAAACATTTCAGTCTGTTCGACAACATTTTAAAGTCGTTTCCCATCAAAATAAATCGCTTCTTATCGTTTTTATTTCAGTAATAAAAGTTTTTGGCTTCATTAAAAAACTAAATCCACTTTGATTGAGGGGATCAAAAAATATGAAGAACCAAATGAAGAAAAGGAAGAAAAAAAAAAGGGAAAAACAGAGTGAAAAGAACCGCCTAGAGGCAAAATTGAAAAAGCCTCTTCTTCGCATACAACAATGGTTCGGGTTCTCTAACTTCAATCACTCGTTGCGAGCGACGTTTTACTATAGAGGCTTCACAATACGGCCGGGTTCCTCACTAACGAACCCAATAGCACCACAATGTATTGGACAAGGATAAACGAACTATGATCAGGTAATTGGCTACAATATAGATGCCAGAGGTTGGCGCATTGAATTTTTAAAGACTGCCTTGGCTATAGCATTTTAAAATGTGTATGTGTGTGTGTATTGTAGTTTTGTTTTTATTATTTTATTTTATTATGTAAACTGGCGGTGCTTTATTTCGCTATGAATTTTAATTCGTTTTTATTGAAAGCATTTTACAAAATCCTTGCAAAGGCAAAATACCAACCAACTTGATTGCTTATTATTTCTTATATTGTGCGCAAAACGTATTAACGTCTTTTATATTACATTAATTACAACCATGCATTACATGCATAGGCGTATCAGCAGGAATTCCTCCTAATCCTTTTTTCCCACAATTAATAAAAATTTATTATATCAATATCTTATTTTTATTGCTACTAATACTACTATTACGATTATTGATTGATTTAATCTCATCAATGCAAATTCAAACTTGCTTATATCATTTATAAATTATGCAACATAAATTAACATCAATTAGATTTTGTAATATGTAAGCGATACTAGTTTATATATTTAAAAATTAAATTATCGTTGATACACTTACAGCAATTAATTTAGCCGAATGTTTTTACCAAGCGTAGTGCCTTTAAAGGCGACGAGTGCGCCACAAAAGTTCCCGGATCATAATAAAATGAAGGAAGTTGTCATTAGTATTTTATTGTGCACCTGTGCTCATATATAAATAATAAAGCGTCCGCACCAAGATATGAATAAATATAAATAAATGAAAAGCTTATAGTCTAAATAAAGTAATAAATATCTGGCGTGACAATTTATTTTCCGCTTTTGACATGCAATGGCTGTGTAATTGTTGCAAAAAAGAGGTTTTGCTTTTGAGGAAAAATTAAAAATGTAATAAGACATATGTATATAAAATGACTTTTCCTACAATCGCATATAAAAGTAAGCCTTTGTGCTTCCATTTCACAACGAAAAGTTGGCGTTTTCCGAGGAGTTGTCACTTTCCCGCTCTAGATCTTTTTGCTGATTTTCCCGCTCGCTAAATCAAAACAATGCAGTAAAACAATAGTTTTTGTTTTTAGAAATGAGCGTTTCTTGGTTACCGATGATATAATCACATTTTTATTTGTTGTCAAAATATTAATTTTACATTTTTGCAACAAAAATTTAATTTAAAATCGATTGTAGGAAAAATCTTGTGTGTATTTCGAGCGCAAAGTGTTTTTGTCGCTCTCGCCAGATTGTCGTGCTCCGCTATCGCGTCGCACGACAACATTCTGGCTCGCGCGACAAAGTATCACTTTGCGCTCTTAATACACAAATAGCTATTGTTGAATATATGTTTACAAGTTATTTTAAAAGGCTATTATTAATTTATCATTATGAAGCCATTACATGGAATACATATTGTGTGGATTCGCACGCTTTTTAACTTCCTTCTTGGGCCTGGAACAATATTTCTCTGACGAGAAGAAAATTTGGTCTGTACTGGTAAATTAGTATTGAAAAACACGTTTGGTTCTGTAAACAATAAAAGGAATATAATATATGCAGTTATGCAAAGGGTTCTTGATGGCTTTTGAGGTGTCTTCAGCATTTAATTCTCCACCTCTCCATCGAAAGCCGAGCCAACCTACGCAGCTCTGGGTTATTTTTAAAATGTTACATCTGAAAATTTCTTATATTCTATAATAACATTAATTAAATTTAATATTATTATATAGCATGTTTAAATAATGGAAACATGAGCATATCATTTTGACGCAATTAACTATCATGTACAGTTTAATGATTACAACAGCAGCAGCATGAGCTTGAACATCAGTTAATAAAATAATTAGGTTTTTTTTTTCATTTTCGTTTTTCTAAAAGGAAATTGCTAATTGATGTTAATTTATATTGCATAATTGATATGTCAAAAGACCTAGATTAATTTATTTATGTTATTAATCTAGTAGTAGGTATAAGTACTTTCAATTTGCTTTGATGAGATTTAAATCAATCAATAATTGTTGGAATATTAGAAGCTGCTATTTTTTTATTATTATTTTTGTGATTATTAAAGTACATTTTATTTTAATATAAATTCTAACTAAGGAATGTTGTTTTAGTTATGATGATGTTGAATTAAACATCATTTGGTTAGAGGAAGACCAAGCTATACGCTTCTAATTTGCAATACACTGATGCGGTCTTCAAGATGAGCCTTATAAAAAATCTTTTTACAAAAATCGAAATGAACCTTTTAAATATACCTGTAGATGTTTTAACCCAAACAGGTAAACTTTCTTTCATAATAATCTTTTATTAATACAAAGCAAAGGTTCCAATAGCTCTTGGTGCTCAAATAAAAAATTGGGCTTTGGTTTGGGATTATATTAAACTGCAGCCACAAAAATGTTCTAAAATCTGGTTTATTATGAAAAATTGTTTATTCAACCAATATTATAGAGAAGGTCTTTAAAAGAGTGCCAAAAATCAACTGTAGGTATCTATTAGATCAAAAATAGAAAGATTGGACCAGATTTTGGTAGTCTGGAGTTTGATATCTTTATCCTTTATACTGTTATCTCAAATGGTTTAAAAGAAATAATGTTTATTAGTTTGTTTTATTATCACTATTCAAACAACTGTATCTTCGGAGGGCATTCTTCAAAGAGCTTCAACATTTTTGTGTAACGTCCAATCTTTCTTATTGGTTTAGTACTATCTTATTTGTACCCTTATCAAGAACCCCTTGTATATTTGAAAACCATTAAGAAATTATTATTAAAAAATTAATGATAAATGAACAACATTCATTTTTCCGACAAAACATGAAAACGCTGAGTAAATATAAATCCTCTGCCTTTCTACGACCATAGTTTATTACAAAATCTTGGAAACTGACTTGGTAGCGCAGGTATTTGACACAACAGGTGATTTATTCCTGATTATATAGTAAATCTTGATTAATTTGGAAAAATAATTATTTTGGTATCCAATTAATGGAAGAGCTCATTCATGGATTTAGATTTCATAAAAGGAACATTTGGCTCTATTTGAAGTATTGTGTATAAATAGATAAATAACAATAATGAAAGGTGGAATTTAATAGCAACACCCCCTGTGTAATTATGTAGTTTATGTGGCTATCATTATAGCGCAGTTTGCCATTTTTCACAAATCCAAATAAATAGTTATAGTTTACAATATAGTTAGTGTTGTCGTTGCCAATTATTTATTTACATATATAAACATCCACACACACACTACACTCACATAGAGAAACATAGTAAATAATGTCGATAGCTAAAGCACGATACTAAATATATTGTGAATAAAAGCTAAAAGATTTATAGATAATTGATAGTTAGGCTTAACGGAGTGGTTAACCAGATCGTTTATTATAATGCGCAAATTGCAAACAATGATTGTAGGCACTACATAAATTCTTCGGTGCAATAAAGTCAAGATTGCAGATTGAATTACCAAGACAATAGTACCAAGGTATCAATTAAAATTGGTGATCGAATTGGAATCACCGAAAAACCACAAAGATCTGCTGCCTCGCGTACCACCATTCAATTTAATTTATTCGTTTAGAAGCATTAGAACGAAAAGTCCGTCCGAGAAGAGGAAAAAAAGTATCCCGTAAGATTTACGAGCTAAACCAGGTCCAACTGACACAGTCATAAATATTGTTTATGTTTAGTGGTAGAATATTCTTAGGTCTACAGGTGATCTGGCAACACCGACAGGTTACCACCATTGGACGTGGTACACAACTCCTCCCAGCAGGTAAAACTCTTGCGTTTTGGTACTTCAGTTGAGCTCCGCGCGTGGACCCGTTCGCTACGGTACCGTTACTACCTTTCATCTTCGCGCTACGGAAGCTGTGCATCTAACAGTGCACATGTTCTTTAACTCTTCCTCCAACTTGACGGAATTGGTGCTACAACTTGGAGTTGTGCTGCTTAACGGTGGATGTAACGAAGGCCAGGTGCAGTGCAGTTCTTCTTTCAATCGGTGGTACCTTCAAATGATTGAGTTTTGACTAGCTAGAAGAAGATAAAGTTGGTGTTGTTTGGTTCCCTGTTGATCTCGTCTGAGAGCCGGCCATATTGCATACCAGATTGACGGAGACGTAGCGAGTGCAGGGCATGCGAGTTGAAGAGAGTTCGCTGCGCTCTCCAGAGGCTGAACAAGTTCGTGGACGGGGCGAGGGACTGCAGGAATGTTAGAGTACCGCAGCATCTAATACACACACACACACTCAGACACACGTGTCGTTCCAAAAACGCAACCAAAATGCTGCTCATTTCGAATCTAAACTGATCAGGAAAAAATGTTTTGTTGAAAATTTAGGAAGACAAATCATGTGGAGCTTACAGTGTTGGCTCTTTGCCGCCAGTCTAATTCTACTTGGCGGCGCTCAGGGTTCTGGTCCAGGACCGGGACCATCCAGCGTTACCGAACCCACATTTGGCTTTTCCGCGCAAATGATGCAATCGCGAGCAGTTGACACCAGAGTGACGCTCGAGATTCCCGAGGGACGGAGCAAAGGCACGATTGTTGGCCGGATACCGACCAAACCGGGATTCACTTATCGCTTTAATGAACCACCGCGGGAATTTATACTCGATGCAAATACCGGCGAAATTGTCACTAATGCGGTGCTCGATCGAGAAACATTGAAAAACGATCGGTACGACTTGGTGGTCTTATCAAGTCAACCTACGTATCCGATAGAAGTGCGGATTGTGGTCGTCGATGTGAACGATAATCCACCAGAGTTTCCAGAATCTACGATAGCAGTGTCGTTTTCAGAAAGCGCAGCAGCTGGTACTAGACTTCTGCTAGATGCAGCTAGTGATAAGGATGCTGGCGTTAATGGTGTTAGCGACGACTACCGTATCATTGCCGGAAATAAAGACGATAAATTTCGATTGGTCGTTACCGCCAATCCGACTGGCGAAACGTCCTATCTCCATTTGGAAACCACGGGGAAGCTGGACAGGGAGACATTGGGTTTCTACCATCTGAACATCTCAGCTCGAGATGGAGGCAAGCCCCCAAAATTTGGATACCTCCAAGTGAACGTGACCATTCTGGATGTGAATGATAATCCACCGATATTCGATCATAGCGATTACAGTGTGAGCTTGAACGAAAGTGTACCACCTGGAACGCCAGTGCTTCCCGTGATGGCTACCGACAATGATCTGGGCGATAATTCCAAAATTACTTATTATCTGGCAGACACGGAAAGGCAATTTACCGTTGACCCAGAAACGGGCGTGATATCGACCACCGAACCATTAGAGTGCCCGCAACAAAACTGCCCACACACTACCTCGAAACCATCAGGGGGCGGTTGCCCGAAAAGTTGCGTTTTTACCGTGTTCGCTCGCGACCACGGCTCGCCGAGGCAAGACGGCCGCACGTACGTCACTGTAATTCTGGTCGATGCTAATGACCATGACCCTGTAATTAAATTCCGATACTTTCCTTCAACTGCCGGCTTTGCCACCGTTGATGAGAACGCGGGCAATGGTTCCGTGGTCGCTGCCGTTTCGGTAGTCGACTTGGACGAGGGTCTAAATGGCGAAACAACCGTTCGAATTGTATCAGGCAATGAACTGAACCACTTTCGATTAGATTACACGCCCAGCTTTGATATCGTTCGCGTTAATGGTATTCTCGATCGTGAGGAGATCTCCAAATATAATTTAACAGTTGTAGCAACTGATAAAGGATCACCACCACGCACTGCTACCGCATTTTTAATCATCCACGTAAACGATGTTAACGATCACGAACCGGTGTTTGAGAAGAGCGAGTATTCGGCCATCCTCAGCGAACTGGCACCTCCGGGTACTTATGTGGCGGGCATTACAGCGACAGACGAAGACACTGGTGTCAATGCGCAAATTTACTATGCGTTCGTTTCGGGCAATGAACATCAATGGTTTGCAATCAATGCATATTCGGGATTGATAACGACAAGAGCGAGTTTGGATCGTGAGATTCAAGGTACGGTCGAATTGAACATTTCAGCACGAGATGGGGGACCGAATCCAAAGTGGGCGCACACGCAGCTCAAAGTAACGATTTTGGATGAGAACGACGAGGCTCCCGAATTTTCTCAGGCACGCATCAATGTGAGCCTGTCGGAAAGCGTACCGCCCGGTACTCTGGTGGCCATGCTGACAGCTTCCGATCACGACCAGGGTACCAACGGCAGCGTTATGTACTCGCTGCACGCGGCAGTGCGTCAGCGCTACGATGACACTTTCGCTTTGGACTCGCTAACCGGTCAACTGACCACCAGGAAAAAACTGGACCGCGAAGAAATCGCAAACTATGAAATTTATGTGATAGCACGCGATCAAGGCATTCCACCGCAATCCTCCACGGCCACGGTTTATTTGAACCTTTTCGATGTCAATGACAACAGTCCGGAATTTTATCCGCAAAAGTATTTCGTTCCCGTGGCCGAAAATACGAAACCGGGCACGTCGCTCCTTAAAGTCACCGCGAGCGATCGGGATGAGGGAGAAAATGCAATGATTACGTTTAAATTGGAGACGGGAGATGAAAGTTTGTTTTCCATTGACGAATGGACCGGAATCGTGTCGCTGCATGGCAATTTGAAAGCGTCAAGCAAACCAATTCATCGCATAAAAATATCGGCAAGCGATCACGGCGATAAGAAAGCAATTGAAGATGCTACTGTGGAAATCATTAAGGAGTCGTACATGGAGGAACTGAACTTTGACAACTATGGCGGTTATGAATTTCAAATCGTCGAAGACAACGCAACGTTGCATAAAAATCGTGATGTTGGTGTGGTGCATGTTCGCAATAGCGAAGCGATTTATTCGATTGTGTACGGCGATCCCAATCATAATTTCTACATTAACGAAAACACCGGCAAAATAACGACGGCCAAGCAAATCGATCGTGAACAAACTCTGATGTATACATTGAGTGTAGTGGCTCGTGTTGGTCTATCGTATGGCAAAACCGTGGTGACGATTCTAGTCCAAGATATCAACGATAACAAGCCAGTGTTTGTGCGCGACAAAGACGAAATAAAATTAGCGGAAAATGCCGCGGTCGGCCAAGAAGTCTACTTGGCACGTGCTAGAGATCTAGATGCGGGCATCAACAGTCGTGTGACTTATGGACTGAGTTACAATCCGGACGACCAGTTCCGGATATCGGAAGCTACCGGTGTGATTTATCTGAACCGGCCGATTCGCGCGGAACCCGGCACGGTTCTGCACGTTGAAGTAACGGCCACTGATGGTGGAGTACCGGCGTTATCGGCCAAACAACCGGTGGTGATAACCGTGGAAGACGTCAACGATCACACGCCCGTCTTCGACCACACATCGTACGAAACGTCGCTGGTCGAATCCACCCCCGTCAATGAGCGCTTCTTTGTGTTGGCCGCCACTGATACGGATCTTGGACTAAACGGCCGCATATCCTTTGCGATTACGGAGGGTAACAGTGAAAATAAGTTTGGCGTCTTTCCAGATGGTTATTTATACGTACGCAAACCGCTCGACCGCGAAGATAAAGATTACTATTCGCTGACGGTGACAGCGAGTGATGCCGGTAACCCCTCGAGGTCATCGGTAGTACCGGTCGTAATTCATGTAATCGATGAAAACGATAACAGTCCCGAATTTACTAATAACACGTTCACATTTAACATAAAAGAAAACGAGCCGCCGGATTCGTTTGTGGGAAAGTTGACGGCGACCGATCGCGATATCGGTCGCAATGCCGAGCTGATTTTTTCGCTATCGAATTCGCAAAACGACTTTGCGATCGATCCCAAGAATGGCTTCATAAAAACGTTACATGTCTTCGATCGGGAAGAGCTGGTGCAAAATGCTGGACAGAATTTTATGACTCTCGAAGCGGTAGTGACGGACAACGGCAGCCCGAGGCTGCGCGATAAAGTTAAAGTTAACGTGTACATAACAGACGTTAATGATAACCCGCCGAAATTCCAGCGAGCCCCTTACAAAGTGCAAATATCCGAAGGTGCATCTGCTGGTGCTCAAGTGTTGCGCCTCTACACCTCGGATGCCGACGAAGGTTTGAACGGCGACGTGTTTTATACGATTGTAGGCGGAAATGATGATGGCTGTTTCGACATCGACGAAGCCACCGGCCAGATAACATTAGCTCGGTCTTTGGACCGCGAAACCAACGCCAAGTATATGCTTACAATCGTGGCTCATGATGCGGGCATCACGAAACAATTAACCTCCTCGACAACGGTTTCAATTGATGTGCTTGATGAAAACGATAATGCACCCGAGTTCAGCCAAACCAACACCAAGATCAGCGTTGTCGAAACGGCCCACATCAACACCGATCTGGTCCAGTTTAAGGCGACCGACGCTGATCTGGGTGTTAACAGTGAGGTCGTCTATTCGATCACAGCAGGAAATCGCAAAGACACCTTTCACGTGGATCCGACGACAGGCGTGCTGTATTTACATAAACCGTTAGACTACGAGGAACTGAGTGCCTATCAACTCAACATTACAGCATCGGATAATGGCAACCCGCGATTATCTACAACCATTTTGTTTGCCATTGCCGTTCAAGATGCCAACGATAATCCGCCATCGTTTCCGAGCACCGCGATCGTTAGACAGATTCGTGAAGGAATTCCAGTTCACACCCCCATAGTTACGGTAACGGCTGATGACCCAGACTTTGGTCTCAACGGAAAAGTCACCTATGCAATTGCAGAACAAGAACCAGAAGATGCGAAACGGCATTTCGGAATCAATCCGGTTAGTGGCGTGATTCACACACTTTTGCCAATCGACAGAGAAACAATCGACACCTTTCGATTGACGGTTGTCGCTACCGATCAGGCACAGCCAATCTCGGCACGTCTATCTGCCGATAAGTTGGTAACCGTTATCGTGGAAGACGTCAACGATAACGCGCCCGTTTTCATTTCGATGAATGCGGCCGTTTTGCCCAAAACCAAAGACACTAGTGGTACCATCATGACGGTTTTGGCTCGCGATCTCGACTCGGCGACCAACGGTCTAGTGACCTACGAACTTGCGAGTGGTAACAGTGACCTGTTCTGGTTGGACCAAAGCACCGGTGCTCTAAAATTGCGCAAATCCATCGCGAATCCGGAACCGACTTATCGACTTTCGGTGAAGGCGACGGATGAGGCGGTCCAGAATGAACGCAAATCCACGGAAGCGTATTTAACTGTAATTGCGGCGGTCAGTGAGGGTGGGCCGAAATTTGAAAGTGCATTGTTCAGTGGTAGTGTGTACGAGAACGAACCGCCCGGTACCAGTATTTTAACAGTGTCCGCAAAAGTTCAATACGGTGAAGTGGAGTACTACGTTACAAACGTGACTGGTAGTGGTGTACAGGTTGACAGATTGTTTGATATCGATACCAAACTAGGAGTTTTATCGACAGCCACCGAATTGGATCGCGAATTTGGTGTGGAAACGTACGAGATTGAGGTCTATGCCATTGTGATTGGAAATGGAGCGCCGAAAACGTCAAAAACTAAGGTAAGAAGAAATCCTGTTTGGTTGGGCTTGTTAGGAAAATTTATTTTTATGCACGCATTTAAAATGTTTCATGTGGTAGAAGAGCGGATTCAAGAGCAGAGCCATAAAGTATATAACGAGATTATTTATAATACCTGTTCTTCGGTACTAATCCCCTCATTAAATGCAAAGATCACTAACACAATTATAATGACATCATTGGAATTATATATAACCCCACACGTTATTTCATAATGTGACAAAATATTTAAATCACCAACTATTCAAGTGATAACAAATAAGTCAGCGCTCGATTGTTAGCAAGGAGATATTTATTGCCATTTTCTGCACTATTTATTGGCTCGCTGAGCAACATTTGTATGGAATTATGTGTTAACTTAAATTCAATCAATTAAAATTCTTCTTCGAGGTATCTAACTTAATAATCGCGATCGCAATTAAACTGGCATATAAACAAATTAATTTATTTGCGCCATCAAAACGACATCAATTTTTCTCTAGTAGCAAATATTGCTCAAAAATTACGAGCATCGTAAAAATGATGATGATGATGGCAAAAGACGAAGGAATATTCGTATTAATTAATGCCGTTTGCACAGCGCGTTCAGGAAATAATTAAGCAACATAGTATTATTTGAAATATTTTGCTGAATTTAATTTGATGATTACTCGGATGATTATAAATGGCTCTGCGGGCAAAATTAGCAGAAATATACATTTATATGTGGAGCTTCTTTCCACATCCAATTTATAAAATGCAAATTAACATTGCGCTTCGTCTCGAAAAAGCCACTCCAATAAATTTACATCAGTGTCTTCGCAAATTCGTAGGGGGTCGTCATTCGACAGAAAACTAACATTATTTGCAATATTTACAAGCCTCTCTTCACTTATAAAATGCAGAAAATGACCAATCATTATTTTTAACCGCATGCACTTATGTTTGGCGATTTGTTAAATAGAAGAAAATATATTAATTCCTGCTACAAATGTTAAAGGATGTACGATAATAAATAAGCAAACAGAGTCGATGATGTATACGGAGGGTTGGAAATTCTTAATCGAAGGCAGTAAACAAAAGAGAGATGGAGGTTAAGTGACTTAAGTTTCCCGCGATCAGCCGTGCTTGCGCTTGTCGGCCAAGAATGCTGCTTAATGCGCTTTTGCTGTACTCTGCTATCTGCTGATACAGATATCGGCGAAGAATCTAGTTATGAAGCATCAGCAGCCAGCGCAAACCGCCAGAGTTACAATCGCGTTGCACGGGAGCCAACAGCCAACTAGACCTCTGGACCTGAAGCCTCTATGACTAATATGCAAATGCGGCGCGGTTTGCGTGAGCTTTGACTAGGAGGTGCGCATAAATCCGCCATAAATTGCGCCCAAAAATATTATTCGTATATGTCGCACAGTAGGCGCACACAAAAGAGCGCCTGTTCGATTCCCGGGACAAAAGTCCAAACTGTTACTAAACCAAAAGGCCATTTGTCATTGGAAAGAGGGGAATGAAAACCGCGCGCACGTATAAATCTGTCCCATAACTTACAACACGCCAAAACAACACGACACTTACAAAAATCTTCCTAAGTTATTGCTTATTATAAGCAACCACATGGCACTTGAAATTGCAGTTGTGCAGATTGGTGTCAGACGCGTTCACCACACTAACTTGCCTGCCTGCCTGGCTTTCAGACTGACCGACACCGATTTCTTCAAAGGTACCGCCATGTTTCTTAATCGTTCTTGCAAATATATCCGAGTGACAATCTTCTCTCGTCGTCGTTGCTGTTTTAACAACAATAATAATATTGCGATTTGCATTCCATATTTGTTTGCTGCTTTTAATTAGACAACTCATTACCGCCGCGAGATATCTGAAACAACGATCATCGAATCCATTTCTCATCTTCGTACCATCACAAGTTTCCTTATGAAGAAATCTGAAGGCTTTTGGTCATTTTTTAGAAGTTTCTCCAAGAACTCCTTCCTTTTGAGCTTCCAAATTTTCTAAATTACCTTCAATTTGTACCAACGTATTATCTTCTTCCAGGAGTTCTTGGTCTCCTTTTACCTGATGATTATAATCATTTGACTGGCATTTTGTTCAATTGTCTTCGTAAAGAAGCGTAATTTGAGGATGTTGAACGCTTCGAGGAAGATGCCACTGAGAAGAATGAACAAATCTGCATGTTTTCAAAAATGTCATTTCATTATTGTTTGTTGAATGAATGGAATTAGTTTGAGACGAAGGTGCCTTGGGGGAGCGTGCAAAGAATTACTGAAGAACTGGTGTTTGTAGCATGCGAGAACTTGTTTTTGGAATATAAGTTGATGAATAAAATCGTAGACAAAATAGCAGGGGCGTCAAATTTTTTCTCAAGCTCTACCTAAAAGAAATAACGTCTTATTTTTCAAATGCCAACCACTCCTATTTACATACACTTCTATAAGAGAAGAAAGAAAAGTCCGGGGCCCAGCCCTGTAAGAGTAGTATCTAAGTCTCAATGGTCATATATCATATTACCAGCCTAGCCCAAATGACAGTACATATGTAGACTACTTTATATGTAGCATAATAAATAATAATCCCATGACCCTAGTCCAATCGCTAGTGGGCAGAACAATGTAGTGTATTTTGTTTGAACATGTGGATTAGACCGCAAAATCCTTTAGCTGTGATTGACTGTGCTGTGTGTGGCATGGATGGAGGAATTTTAAACTTAAACGGATGTGCAGATGGCATAATCAAAGTTCAAAGGAAATGCATAAGTAATACTACAATGAATCTTGCACGATGATGTGCTGGCTGGCGATGGGAAAGTGAATACATTGCTGATTCAATTTCTTAGCAAAAAGAGAAAATTGGATTAATTACTTGGTAATTGCTTCAAGTACACGAAGTTAGATAAGAAAATGTGTTTGTCTATTTTTTTTTAATCGTCACAATTATTTTAAATGCCAATATTATTACTATGTACGCCTTAAAGCCCAAAGTGCGCAAGATCATGCGCGCGTTTTGCTGCGCGTGGTATTTTAAACGCAGCGCCATAAAATAATTAATAATGCAAGCTAGCGCAATAATAATTATTATAAACAATGCATAAAAAAAATGAACAGCGACCTTAATAGCATGATTAATGATCGCTTTATGTAATAGTCGATTACAGTGAAATATAAACACAATTTTAATATACAATTATTTATAAATCTAATTATGGTTGCAGTTTGAGGCCAATTGATTACAAATAAACAACAAATTTTATTATTTATTTCTAATGTTTTGAGAAAGTTTACCGTAAAATATTAGCGTGATCTTTAGAATTATTAACATAAATATAAAGCACCACATGCTGCGCAACAATTAAACTCAAAACCAACAAGCTGCGATTTTTTTTCTTATGAATGAAATTTATTGTTCATAATGTAGGAAATAATTAATTTTTGTCCTTGTGGCTCGATTCAGCTATTTATATTCCGATTTTTCGAACGAAGATGAAAGTTATTCGAGGTGGTGCACTGGAGTGGAAAAATGAACATGTGTTAACACGATACGCGAAAATAAGCAGAAAACAAGCTCACAAATTTTATCGCTCTTTTTATTTAATCCATGCCAATTATTTCTATTATCTTACACTAATTACTCTAATAAAAATAGTTAATGTGGTAATAAATTTGCCGAAAAATTAAAATTTTATGGGTTCAAACAATTTGTTCCCGAGATAATTTAAACAATAAATTTTAAAGTTTAAAATTTTGAAAAAAATCGATACGCTTTGAGGATGAAATAAATTTATGATGTTGATATTGAAATGCAAACAAAATAAATTTGAGTAAATTTAATAATAAAACACATTTGGTTATCGAGCGAAATGGCGCTAAATTTAAATAAATCACTATACAGACTAAGTGCAATTGACATACCTAAAACAACTGCCGCATTGCCAATAATAATTAAATAGATAAACTAATCAATTAAAAGTAATTTAAATTCAAGTTATCGCGTCTCTGTATGTGTTCTCTGCAAAACTAGTTTTTCTACTATTTTATTTATTTATTTATACAAATGTGTGAGTGTGTGTGCTTTCCTTTTTCCTATATATGCGTGATGTAGTAAACGATTTTTACTATTCCAATTCTTTTTTCAAAATCTGAAAATACTCTATTTGGATAGTTTAATGGCACTTCTGTTTCCGCAACTATGAGTACTTTATATTGTTGTTTATTAGCGCGCTCTCTGGTTGCATGCGTTGCAGTTATTAGTTGGCAAAACATGAACGCATTCAAATTCTATAATTGTCTCCTTCGGACAAATCCAATAAATTAATTAATTAATGAATAAATTAAATATACTACTAGTTGCAAAAATGTTGGAACTATTTATTATGCGATTTAAGTCAAGAATGCGCATATTTATTGGAAAGATAACTAGAAATGTGGACGATATTCAGGAAACTTGATCATTTTTCAGCAATATTTTGTACTCCTTAAGTAAATCCTAATTGTGTGGTCATTTAATTTCAAAAGTCAAATAGAAAAGACCCGATAGAAGATTTTTCAACCCTCGTCTACCTGATCAGGTAGAAAAGCCACTTTTTCCAGCTTGCATAATTTTCTAATGCAACTAACTGGGAGACTGATCAGCATATATGTGGAGAACAATCTCAGGTAAATTTTTTCCGGTAAAAAGTGCAAAACAAGTTATACATATCAATTTTTCTTCTTCTCCCAACAACAAGGTTACGGATCAGTAAGTCAAAGAAATGGCAGTATCTGTTTTCTAATCAGATTCAAAATAGTCTCTTCTGATGGCGCTGATATTATCTAACAAGACGAGAAAGAGAGAATTCTCGATCTTGATCAATATATAAAACTATTTCTGCATCGGGTTACCCTTCTTTTTTCCTCCTCTTCTCTCTCGTCTTCTCGTGCGATTGCAACTTCATCAACTTTACAAAAGCAGGAGAGGAAAAAATCGCTTTTCAAAAACGAACAGAAAAAATCTCTATTTATATAAGTGAGGTTTACTTATACACCAAGTTTGTATATCTATATTAAAATAACAATTGCAGGAGAGAGAAGAGCCTGCAGTTGCACATAGCAAAGAATGCAATGCATTCTTATAAAGAATCCAACGGGTTTCTCTTGGTCTGCTACAGTAGACTGGTAACCTGTCATGTTTATATGTAGACGCAGTAAGCACTTATTTCTGAATCCTTGTGTGTTGTTTATGGTTTTTGGAAAGGCTTATTTCCTTTTTTTCCTTTCAACTTTGCTGATGCTATACATACATGCCGTTTCAAAATAGTCATGCAGAAAACTGCAATTTGAATTCGAAATATGACAGCTCATTAAATTGGTGACCCATTCGGAAATAGTTCTTTTCCTCCCAAGGCAGGAAAATTAATATAGTCCGGTTCTCATAAATATGCAGAGGGCGCTAGACGTAAAAGCGCGAAATTTAAATTGGACAGTAGATCGTGCACTGATATAAAACAATTGGTGGCCAATTAGTCAGTTTGTTTGCCAATTAGGCCGAAGTTGGAATAAAATAATTGCCCATCTGGTAACTTGGATAGTATTTTTACATAATAGCAAGTGAATTTGGTAAAAACCAGTTTAATGAATTTATAACTCTATTGTGTTATCTAATTTGTGTGATGAATAATTTGATAAAGCCATGTGATAAATCAAATTGTTGTAAATTTATTGGAATTATTTAGTAATAAATATAAATTGCACTTTATTTATTAATTAATTGTTAATTTATTACAACAACAACACGTAAAAGAATGCCTTTTTTCCCGACAGTTTAACACTGCTATAAATGTAAATGGAATAAGTTCAGGATTCCTGAATTCTATAAATCGCGACTGGAGCAATTTCAGTGTCTGGATGATGGCAAAAGTTACGATTGACTGCTAAAAATGATCTCGCTCTGATTGTCTGATTATACGCTTAAGAAGCTGGTAATTAAATCATGCGAAATGTTTATTTAATATTAATTGAACTAATTTGAAAACTTGTTTTATGGCGGTTTCAATTTTTTTCTGATGCTCGTCTTTATTAACGGCAAAAGATCTAAAATGAGCTTTTATATGCATTTGATGTGAGTGAGCGCTTAAGACAAATAAATATATAGGCTGATGAAGCACATTCCACAATGCGATATTTTTTACCTTCACGTTTTACTTTAACATAAATATTTACGCCAATCAAATAATGTGGGATGATTACAATTTATAATGAGCGCTAAACAAACTGCTGTAAATCAAATTGCTCTGAATTAAGTAATATATTTATACAACAGTCTTTATAAAAGTACCTAAACAACTTTTTAAATTTATTTTCTCTTATGCTTTATTAGACTATCATTTAGTAATTATCATTGAATTTCTATTTATGTATTAATCATCATCAGCCACTATGTTCTCGAGCTCATGCATCATGATGTTTAAGTGTAAAGAATAACTTTCTTCAAAATATTTCTGTAATAATTTTTGAAGTAAATTACTGCTAATATATTTTTTTTGAGGAATTTTTGGAAAAACTTTAACCCTTGTCTGGTAACTCAAGTATTCACCAGAAGAATTCCTGAAACAACTCTTCAGAATTTCATTACTATATGGAATTTTTTTTTGAGAAAATTCCTGAATTCTTTGGACGTCCGTAAAATACTGATATTTTGGAAAATCTCTCTTTAGCCCGATCAATTTTGATCCTTAATTCAATTTGTGAACTATTGCACTAAAAAGTCATGCGGCTAATCCGCAGGTAAAAATACCACTCCTAGAAACCAAACACAAGAAGACGATGAAGAAGAAGAAAAAAATTATAATAATGAACCATTCATCTTATAATCTGACATCTCTCGAACCAAAAACCATTTGTGTTTATCTAGTTTGCCGCGTCCAACAAAAAAGCAGCCTCAACAACTGCATTTCGAGTTTCAATAAATTATTATTAAAGTTTTTAATTACACACTTTTCAGATATAAAACAAAATTGTGGCTTGGAGAATTTGTACCGTTCATCCAACTAATCAAATATGAAGGCAGTTATTAATCCTTCCTCTCTCTTAATCCCATTCAAGATGCCTATGAAGTTATCTCGCTTTTTATCGCTACTGTTGATCCGCCCCTTATTAAACTACAAGCAGCACTTTAATTCGACCTAAACAATTATTATCTTCCTTTTTTTCCTTTTCACATCGACTTTACACATCCTGACGATCGCTTGCTTCAATTCCAAAAAATATCATTCCATCTTAAAGTATTCAAAAATAATACCGATCGTTGGCTCCTAGCTCCCCAAATCTTTTCCAGACATGCAATCTTAATATCGCAGCCTCCAGGCGCTTGTTCTTTGAAATATTTTGCGTGCCTCTCTAGTTTGCCATTATTATAAGTATAATACTAGCTCATGCAAATTTCGATCACATTTTTACCTCAATTTGTCGACCGCTCTTTTAAATCCAAAACAAAAAATAAAAATATGAATCGATTGAACTCTCAACTGGTGAATAATGTGCTGCAAAGTATCTGTGTATAATTTGCGCCTCTATGTACCACCATCAGTTTGACCAGTGAGCATCAGCAGCAGGTTTCGGCGCAGCAGGAGGCCTAATGTCTGCCTCGTTCTGTTGCCTGCTGACCGATTCGTTGGTTTATCCTCATCCTCAACCTACGTTCCTCAATTTATATTCCAACACTATTTCGAATACAATGTTTCCTATCGAAATATATTAATATATAAATATTTGATTTAAATTTATGAGACGTTTTCCAAAAGTTTTTAATGTTGATTGCAGAAGCCAAATCGGAGTTAACTTGCGCATTTTATTGTTTGGTTTTGATTGACAAGATTTGATTGTAAATCTTGAACATAAAATGTTTGCTTTGTTCGATAGATAAATAGAGAGTTAATTTTGTCACGTTTTGTTGAAATTAATTTATTATTCGTGACACTTAATTCCAATTATAACAATAAAATATAAAGTTTTATGTCGGTGCGACGTGGATGATGGTGGAGAAAAAAAGAACAACATAACAGCTATCATACCAGAATAATAGAAATGTCATTAGATTGTAAAATATTGCCTGATTGCAACGAGAAGAGGCCATCAGAAGTTAAAGAACCGTAAAAATGAAACACCATAAAAATTCGGTCGGTTTTAAAATAGAAGTTTCGTGGGATAAAATGTCTGAAATCAAATTGTAATTATAAATATATATACTTGTCTACCATCGGCACGATAACAATAATTATTGACTGTGGAAAACACTATGTGCCTTCAGAAATAATTATACCAAACACATCAAACTTGACTCTATATTTAACCTCAATCTGAATTTCAACAAAAAATATACACAATATATGCAAAATAGTCGACTTAGTTAGAGCATATTGGTTGAGATTACATGCAGTTTGCTGATTTTGCATGCTGATGATGGACTTCTTCCTTACCATTAAAACCGATTAAAGAGCCACTAAAGGGAAAAATCATTCCATTTTTATATATCGTAGATTACCAACGATAAATCATCTCACTAATAGTAATGCAACAGAAAATTTACAGCCCTAATGGGAGAGAAAAAACGAAATGCGGCAATTAAATTCGAAATTCCTCGCCCCATGCGCTAGAAATTATTTATAGAAGAAAAACTGATCCTTCAGTTAGCATAAATCACCAACCATACAATCCGCTTATAGCATGCTTAATTTACTATTTGTCATAATATGACACGATATAAAATATTACTTACATATCAAGTAGGTAATATAAGAAATATTAGTATGATTCATTAATTTTTTTAAAAAATCTATCATTTTTCTAAGACTTCCCAAAAAATTCTTGAGAAGCCTTCCTGAATTTTTGATTGATTAGACCCTCGTCTGAAACTTAGCAGGAAGTCTTCAGCAATTAGAACAAGAATAAAATTTTTGACCTGTCTAACATTTCGGATTATAATTATTAGTGATTATTTTGTGAAGCAATTATAAATTAATTCGTAAAGCTCAAGTTTTAAAGAGCATTAGAAAGGAAATTAATCCAACAGACAAAAAATGGTATTGTTTCCCATTTCCTGATCCCGGCTTGAAAAAGGATTATATCGAGTTTATTATAGTGTGGTTACATAATGAAGGTGCAAGAGATGTAGATAGGAAAAAAAGATGAAGTAAATTACGCTTTGTCTTTCTGAAGATTGTGCTTTTATAAAGAACAGTCTTAGTGTCATGTCATCGTGACTGGGATCTTTTAAGCGTTTAATAAATAAACAATTATTATGTTATTTAAGCGAACCTGCAATTAATTCTAATAGTAGATGCTCATTTTTTTCGCCTTCTCTTTCAAACGCATTTTTTTATAATTATAATAAAATCAGATCATATTTCAAAAGTCTACTGTTATTATCTCATTAAATTTCCAACTGAAAAACAATTTTTATCTTTTTATCTGTATGTATGTAGTATACGGAATATGTTAATGCACTTTTATAGTTATAAAGGAAGAAAAAAACCAATAATTAAGATAATCTTTTATACGAAAATATGTTTGAGTGAGTTTTTCGTATAATTTATGAGTTGATATTGTCAAAAGAATGGCCAGCGGTTATATTTCAGTATTTAAAAGTTCCAACCCTTTCTTGCATTTACAACTATTGTTTTTCCGATATAATTCCAAGTTGCATTTGATTTGTTACATAATTATAGAGCTGCAGTAAACGCACATTTAAGATTTAAGATTCCTTATCGTCCATAATTGCTGCCTTTTTTGGCACCACTGTTTCCATAATTAATGACTCTTTGTAACAAATGTTTCCTTTCTAATCAATTTCGTTTTGTTGCAGGTAAATAATCGACCAATAATAATAAAAGAGCAGATGTGGTGGTGAGTGCAAGAAAATAAAATGAAAACATAAACTGTTTGCATGACATTTAAAGCCTAATCAAATAAGACATCTTTGTAAAAAGGTGTGCCAATCAGTAATTCAATAATAATAATTGATATAGCAAAGCAATCTGTAATAAATGAGAAACACGATGTTTGCTTGGCAATGGCTATATAAATATCAAATAACTGAAACAGAGACCGCGACCGGCATGCCATTAGAACTCTCAATAATAATTGAAACAAAGTCAGGCGAGTTGTGGTTAGCCTTTGAGTGCCAAAGATTACATAACCTAATATAGGCGACGTTCTAACCTCTGCCCACGCCAGCCAACCTTACTACTTCGGGCAACATGCTTCTATACGGGGTGTTTTAACACCTATTCAAATTAAACTAAATTTTTTTTCCAGCGAAATTTAATAGAATTTATGTAGACGCCATTTTTAAGAAGATTGTCGAACTATTTGGAGTCGCTTAGCTCTAAGACACTCTAAATGCATCTTGTGCTATGCCATGCTATGCTATTATGCATACTATATAAAACTACTTCTTTAAAAGGTATTTTAACGCTTTTTTAAACCTCTTTAACAGCATTTTTATCGTTTCGGACACACCCTGGTCGATTTTCTGATGTGATTGGCTTCAATTCTGCATCTATTGTTTGTTGTTTTTGCGTTGCGTGGAATTTTTGTTGGACTTTTTCCTTGTAGCCATATGGGCATTCTGAAAAGCACCAACCAGCGCGCCAACAAACAACATGTATCTAAAATGTGTTTACAATTACACAATGCTTGTTTCGCTTTATTTATAGTGCAACACACGCTTATATGCACTTTTATACTTTCTAAGCTCAATAGATTATTCCGAGATTAATTATTTATATTATTAACTTGTATAGATTTTTATTTTTATTGCCATACATACAACATGTCTTCAATTGGAAAAACCTGGTCACCTTAATTCGTTTTGCAGTAGGTATTTCATTTCAAGACGCATTTTTCTGCAATTGAAAAGTTGCTTTGAAATTTTTGACTCATAAACTGGGATAATTAGTTTTAATTGTGCCATTTAATTTGTAATTATTGCACTTTCTATACAAAATAAAATAGTTTTGCATATGCGCCATAAATTACGCGTATACGGCGTCCATTCAGAAAACATACAGAAATTTTGTAATTGTTATATAAATTTATTCATTCTTTTGTATGTATATTAAGTTGTAGGAGTAAAGTAACGTTGGAACAAGAACAACAAGAGCGTTTGGTTGGAATTTTATAATAATAGGAAACGCGGCACATTTTTGAAATTCTATCCCGAATTCAGAGAAGAATTTTCTCACATGCACATCATGTTTAAATTAGAAGACCTGAAGATATGATACTATGTGTGTTCATTCTCTGTGAACAAAAAGATCTTGATAAGTTTGAACATTTAACAAGGTTATACACAAATTAAGGTGAATATTAACACGTTCTGCATGCTTCGTTTACCTCATCTGACAAACCAATAATGCGTTTGTTTATTTGCTTTGCGCAAAAACTATTCAATTTCTCGATATAAAATGTTATTGCTTCCAGTATCAAGTTGTATAGTCTTCAGAGACGCTGTGACTAAATGACTAATTACCAAATGCCAAATATATGAGTTAAGAAATTTTTCAAACGCCATAAAATTAATTGTTTGGTTCTACAGCGAAAAGATATTCTTTTTAAAAGTCAAGTGTCTCTTATAAGTCTGCAGTATTTTGATTGCTTACGTGCAACTAATGGAAATTACTTCATCGAAAGCCAACATTTGCGGAATTCTTATAGAAAAGGCAACCTGCTAGATGGTTGTTTTTTCTCTTCCTCCACCTCTCTTAGTATACTACTTGTCTCCTTCGATATTATGATGATTATTACAATAACTATTCCAGACACGTTTTAGAATTGAAAAAGTGAAAAGCAAACATCAAATGATATTTGAAAAAATTAAATAGGAAATCGCACAGGAGGAGTGAAACTTTATTAACGCAATACAATAAAGATTCCATTACAACACCATAAGTGAAAAAAACTAGTTTAATATACATTTATTTATTGATTCAAACTAGCTGAAATCAATTAATGTTTATTAAATTTCCTTTCGTTTTTTCCCTTCCCCCGGTTTCGATTTGACCAAATTGAATATTCATCTAAGATTTGTAAAGTCATATCGGAAACCATTAGTCTTCTGATTAGGACCCATTAAAACCATGTAAATGCAAGACAGCGCAACGTATGGACCGACCAAAATCAGATAGACAAGAATTTTTATTTATAAGCTTTTATTTTTATTTATATAAAATTCTTGCCGTTAAGCGAAGAATTCTTCTCTGTTGATATGCAGAAAACTTACTACTAACTAAGAGCCATATAAATTTTCATATCTATACACTCATTTACTCAAAATCAATTTAACTGTCTTAATTATTTTGATCAATGATGATAGAAAAGAAGCTCATTTAATTTCTTTCTGGGAACTCGAGAAGAAGAGTTTTGGAGATGCTCCAAATTTTTGGCCATCCCCAAAACCTCATGGTACCTTTCCAATATGGTTTGACATTTCTATATATGGCAAGAGTCGATTAAAATGATTAGTTATTGTGGTTCCAAAAGTTTTTTCATCACTTATTGCATTTTTGTTTGTTGAAAATGCCAAGTCAAATCGTCTATTGTTCTAGATATTTAAATAATGAGCAGCTTAATAATAAACAAGCAATTCTTCATGTATATAAATATATCTCGAACAAGGAGCCATTTATATCTGAAATGTATCAATAGTTACCGGACCGAGTTACTTTCTATCCTGCTGGGTTCCCTCCCTCGGTGCAGAGGACTGGGGCCGTTAATCATGGCTCCAAAAAGCGGCCAACTCTCAAAGGTCATCATCATTTACTTGACTCTCTTTTACTCTCTGGTTGCTTTTTATTTTCGTAGTAAAAATTAGATGTGTTTTTGTACGAAATTCAATCTGGTTGTGTTTGTGGTGGTTGTTCGAGACGAAACAATTGTGTTTGTAAAACATTTACATTGCATTCCATTTGGAACGATACTAGCAACAACATTGTGTTGTTGGTTGTTTATACTTGGACTTGATGTATGTTTTGCTCGCAAATTTAGAAAAGTACACAAAAATTTTATCTCGAAGCTTTGGTTTTACTAATTAATTTACACACTGGTTGAGCGCTTAACGTACAATGAAAAAACTAACAAATTACTCACGTATGCATAATTTATCAACAAAGCAAACACTACAAAACCCAAAAAGGAATAAATTAAAAATGTTTATTCAATCTAATAATAATAATATATTTCTAAAATTTTAAATGTGAATTTCATGCAAATGATATTTTATTTACATTTTATGTAGAAAATTCTAAACGCTTTATATTTGTTTTCTGAATGGTATTAATGATCTGTATTTTCAACGCTACGGGATATTAGAAGAATGTCTTTTTTTATGGTAAAGCTGTGGGGAACCAAAAAATCCTGTCTAAATAAACAATTTTATACGATAAATAAATAACCTGTATATTTGCTTGTCATCCTGTTATATTTGTTTATATTATTATTAATTGCTAATTATCGCTGCTTTTCACCAACACTTTTTTTGCTGATTAAGTGGATGATGGAATGTAAATCGAAAAAAAATACAGCAAACATTCAATAAGTACCATTAACAGAACCTGAAAGATACTTCTTCCTCAAAAAGCTGGAAAGCAAATAAACTCCAAATTTTGGACCAAATGAAAGACTTCCTTTGGAAGAACCAGGAACTATTGGTTCTGAAGACCAATGGGTATTCTGGACCTAACGGAAAACTTAATGAAGTTACCAAGAAGATCGTTTAAATTTGATTAGATTTTTATTCATAGTTAATTGGTGTCGAAAAAATAGTCGGACGATGATGAATAAAGTTGCAATAAAATGAATGCAGATGTTGTTCTCGGAAAAAGCTAGTCTTAAATCTATACATATAGCTTGGACGACGTTAATTAGAGGGTAGTGGCGGTAATTTTCTCAGGCGGACCGTAACACCACACATTTGTTAGCAAGTGGGAATAACAAAGTTGCTTTTGGTTCCGACAAGTTAATTTATACGTAAACGTCATAGGATGTAATTATAACATAACTGAAATCAATGTAATTGTAATCCGATAACACACTCACTCTCAACATAGTGGTGTGTAGTGTACACAGAAATAAAACTACATCCAGTAAGCAACAATCAGCACATAATTACAACTCAACTCAGCTGATTTCGCTGACGATATTCCCCTTTAATAAGCTTGTGCGATTCATTAGTCCTAACTGTTGTTTGGAATAGTTTTATTAATTGCCTGGAAAATTGCAGGAATCAAAGCAGCATTCAGCTTCAGCAGCATCACTTGAGATATTATTGGCCTCCGCAAGGTCGACAAGATTTTAGGAAACGTTGACAAATGCAACATTCCGGTTTTTAAAAACAATGGATAATTTATGACCATCGATTTCGTATAAACAAATGTTGCTTTTTACCAATTAGTGTTCGACAAAACGAAAAAATCAAAAATACGATTTTTACGATCAGCATGTGTTTGTTGTGCTATATTATGTCAACAGCTTTAGCAAAATGCATTTTAATATGTGGAACAATGAACTAAACTGGTCGCAGCCGGCATTTTTTCTCTTCTCCTTCACTTTGCGCTTCTATTTTTAGCTGAAAGTGAAAATGTGTTCAACTCTTGTGCTAATAAATTATACGTTGTAGGTGTATTTGATTCAAATCTCACTGCACTACATTATTATATTTTATTCTCCAATGTTTCACTTTCATTTATTATAACGCAACCAAATGCATTTTTCCCAAACTCATTTTACTCAAAAATCTGCCTCCAAGATCTCAAAAAGGAATCAATTTATTGGGAAGAAGAACACAAGTTTTAACACCAAATAGGTTTCTATGTTGAAGAAAAACATTAAATTATGGAAAACTTCTTTGGGAAAGCTACTAAATTACACAACAATTTGTTTAAGATTCTATTGCAACTAAATATAGCATAATTTTTAAGACCAAATACAACCATGATGAAGAAAGTGAAGAATGTCCAAATTTTTGACCAAATGAAAGTTCTCCTTTAAAGGACAACAAGATATTTAGAAGACCAACGAGTAAATTTGTGCTAAATACCTAACGGAAGACTTTTTATAGATAAATTTAGAAGATTTGGAGCAAATGGAAGAAACTCCATCTGAACTCCTATTTGTTCAGCGTCTATTAACTCTTCTCAAATAGATCTTACAGGCAATTTTATAATTGTAAATGATTGAAAATATTCATGACCATAAGGAGGAAAAGTGGCAGATCTTGTTTGCGTATTGGCAATTCAGCTTCCTACTGGCTCCGTCCGAATTCCACAAGCCGGTGTTACGCAGGTGCCCATCCGAAGTCATCCTTCTCTAATTAATCGATCCTTCTCTGTTCCATCTTGAGCGGTAATTACTGCCTAATTAATTACGTAAATGTCGACATCAATGGGTTCCTCCCAACAACGACGCGGTGTTTCAAATCGAGAAAAGCAGCCAATTTGCATATAAAAATTAGATTTGCTTTTGTTAGTTCTGTTTCAGTGGCCTTTTTACGCTGAATATTTATTTGATGAGTTTACGTGTGATTCCTCTCAGTGTGTTGCAAAACGGTTTAATATATATGTCGGTTCTTCTTTTTGCGTTACACATGACTTTACGATCTGCAGAAATATCGATGTTCTGATCACTATCTCAACGTTGTCGTCTGCGAATCTGTTTTTCCTTTGCTCGTTTCTTCTTCATTTTTTCCACTCTTCTGTTTGCTTTTTTATTGAGACATCATATTTTTCCGTTCCTCTCTCGTTCGTTCGTTGGTTCGTTTAGCATTCAATTTATCGCAAATGTCGTTTAATTAAAAGAGTGTTTGTTGCCTATTTGAATACATCTTGGAATTTATTTATTTGTCAAATAAATTTCGTATAAAACAGTCTGCCCCCCCGTGATGCCAGCAAGTTGTTTTGGAGACAACTTGTCTTATTTTATGGAAAAAAATGCCTACACATTTTTTAAAAGAATATTTTCATTACACTTTTATTCGCATAAATAAAATTTTTACCTCAAACTTTATAGGTCCTGTTTCGCTTTATTATATATTTGTGTACAAGGGAAAAAAATGCACAAATTATGCATACCATCTGTACATCTAATAAATCAAGGCCGACACATTTCGTAATCGATGCATACATTTTGATTTCCAACCAAGCTAATCGTATTGGCGCAGAGGAATTTTTTAAGCTCCTCCAAATGGATCAAAAAAAAGCGCTCAGATTATCAAAAAAGCTCCACCCATATGACTACGAAATGAGGCGAACTGTCTTTATTTTATACGTTTGGATCGCTATATGGCTGTCTTTAGCACCTAGAGGCAATGTTAGAGTAATTGCAGCCGTGTACGGAAGATAAGTTGTCAGATAAAACCATTTGGTGGCGGTCTGAAGAGCATTGCATCGATAATGCGGCCGGATTTTGACCAGTATTCAAAATAAAATTTGTATAAATAAATAATATTTATACTAATTAGTTCAAAATAATTGTTCATTATATTGTTTAAGGATTTTTGAAAATTATTTGATCAGTATATTTATTTTAGAAAATTTGATCAGTATATTTTGTAAATCAGTATATATTTGATCAGTATATAAATTTCCTTTCAGCAAATTAAATCGTAATAACAATAAAAAATCCTATATAGACAAAACGATTATTATGCAATTCTCTCACGCCTTCGCTTAATAAATAATGATTAAATCCTTTGTGAGCATTTCAATAATTTCCTAGTTTGAGCCTCTATTTTCCTATAAATTGATTCGAAATAAATTGAAAATAATCAGTTTTGCTATAGTATGGCAGTCAGTTTGTTTGTTAAACCTACAATAAACGTGTAGGTTCAAACATCGATATATAGAGAGTGTAATAATAATAATAATATTTATTTAGATTTCGCAAACTTTAGATTAGTTGGTTTACAATGAATGGAATTTAAAACATCTAGTCGCACCTTGCGCCATAAATAATAAACATATACTCTCTTGGAAATATAACTGTTAGTTGCTGCTCAATTTAACGTTAATATTTTTATCCGAGATTTTTATCATCTAATCATCATTTCCCAACACCATATAAGCTGAAAATTACTTACAATTTGTGTATTTTACACTAAAATTCATTTTGTTGCGTTTGAACTTTTTGCACTCTCGGTCAATAAATTCAATTAGCCGCTAACAGTTCTTTTTATTTATTAACCATTTTATTAGTTATATTATGATGAATTACGTAAATCTACAAAGTTAATTTGTTAGATGGAAAAAATTCCAATCTGAAATTCTAACTGCATATTTTCGTTATTATGTTAGAATTGAGGTGAAAAAACCACTAGTACCTGTCAACTTTTGTGATAAATGACACAAAAGTCTACCGGTAGCGCGGTAATTACGATGTTAGTGTGGCCACAACGCTAATATAACAATACTCTGCTTCTCTCTTTCGCTCTCTTGTCTCGAATTATGAACCAATTATATTATAGTGTTTATAATAATATAAGAAAATTAGTGCAATTTCCACATTATGCGTAACGTGTAAGCTTTTGTCATTTATCATTATTCACTGCGCCTTTGACCAGCAGAGTGGCTCGATATTATCCTTATTCTTCAAGCATTGACCCTCAATGGTTTTTTTTCACTCTAATAACGTATATATTTTTAATACTATACTGATATGAATATAGATTTGTCCAAAAAATGCCATTAATAATTTATTAGCCGCATTATTTCATTTATAAAATGTATCAGAGATCATCAGGCATGAATAACAATAAAAGTGGAAACTAATTAAGAAACTCGTTTTCAAGTCAGTGTGGTCTGGATGATGAGAAAAAACTGAATTTACTAGATAAATATTTATAAAAATCGCTATTTCTTTAATTCCCCTAACAATCATCAACATTGATGATATCATTATAGAAATGAAAACGTCTGGATGTGTGATTGCTTTACGACTAGAGTCTGGATAGGCCTGCGCCGGTGGTATATTTTTTAACCAATAGCAGCAGGTGCATGCAAGGGTTGTGAGACTCTGCGCTGCCAATGGATAAGAAATAAGTCAGTCGCACCAATCGAACGGAGCGACTTCTGGTAATTTTTAAACTACTAAAACACATGTCGACTTTAATAAATTCGCAAAATTAACTGTACCTCATAATTAGAGTAAAAATAAATACGACTTGTGTTTCAGGAATTTTTTTAAAGGTTTCTGAGAAGTAAAAAAATATCTTTTGACAAAATATTGTAAAATCTGATTTATCTAAACATGTTCTCGTAATAAAACATGAAAAAAGCCAATAGAGAATGCAACTCGATATCCAAAAACCGAACAAACAGAAAAAGGTCCTACTTTAAACAAGACATAAAGACTTAGGTTTATTTGTACAAGTACTTAACATGAAGTTAACAAATTTTTGTTTACCAGAGGAAAAAGTCGTATTTGTATGTGAAAAAAGAGACGTTAAGAGAAAAAAAAGTGATTATTTTTTACGACTTTAGATTATGATTATTTAATAACATACAGACAGGTACAGCTATGGCTCTCTTCCATCCCAATAATAAAACTATAGATGTAAATATCTTATCTAAATCGCAGATCTTTCTAATATTAGAGTCAATCAATCGTTTAAGTAAAAAAAAAACAATCATGTTCGCAATCGTGAAGGCCCGCGGTTCTAACTTGCGAATTGTTTTCTAAGGCAACCTTCAATTATATGTTAGTTATGGTATAGTTAAGGCATCCGAACTACACGCTTTCCCACAGTATTATATACGGAGTCGTAATTTTTCTATATACAATTATCTATTTGTTTTCGAAATTAAAGCAAAATTATGTTTGATCGACCACCCACATCACGTTCGAAAACCGAAAACGCATTTGAAGAAACGCGCCGTTTCAATTAAAACGCTTTTGACTCCAAGTCATAGTCATAGTGATTCGCGCTGATGTTTATGGTTTAACGATATTATGTATGGTCAATGCTTATATTACTATGTAAAATGTGTAAAAGCTTTATTATAATTTTTCGAAGATGCAAAATGTGGGTCTGAAAATAAAACACGGAATGAAAAATGCAATTATGAAATTCATTATGGTTTATGGCGCAAAGAAAATTTTTAATTGGTTTCGAAATAAATTCTCGCTATGGACGGGGCCGAGAGCAGAAGAAGCATTTGGTGCGGTCAACATTTATACAAAACAGGTGGAGGACCTCGCGTCAAGTCAAGAAAGAATGCTGAACTGAAGTGACGCAGTCTAAAGATAATATCAAGATAGTGGCATGTTGCGTAGTGTGACAAGATCCAGTCTGTATCGGGTAATCCTTACATGTTCCAGACAAATCACACTCTCAGACGGCACTTAGTTTTATGATGATGTCATCCATGCTGATGATGGTTTGGGGAATTAAAAAAATAGCGGAAAAAATCGCGATTTTCATAAATTATTCTCTATTATCCTTATCCAACAGACCACACTGAATTTCAAACAAAATCTTGACAATTTAGCAACAATATTTAAAGTTAAAGTTATAGCGAGACCACCAAGTTGACTAGAGATATATTAAAATGCAACAGTTGAATTAAATCAAAAGGAAAATATTAAGCGAGAGCGAAATAAATTACAGATGTTTTTAATGATTTCCATAAATGTAATTAAATGCATATAAATAAATTATTTTCCAGTGATTAATTAACTTAACATGCAGTCACGAATATGATTATTGAAAAGTTTTTCGAGCAACATATCGTCAGATGAAAAATAAAGTCAGTGTCCATATTGGGCAGAAATGACCCGGACTGGGAGAAAGTTCAACATATATAATCGAGAATAACAATGATAAATGCAGCATTTATAAACTTTTGACAGATGAAATATATTTTTGAGAGAGTTTCAATCTGCTGGACCAAAAATTATATTCAAAATCCAAATAGTTGTTTTTTAATTTTTAAATGCAAATTATGATCAAATTACAATCTGGTAGGTATGAAATAATTTTTCGAAGTCGAAAATATTCATGATCGATAAATTAAATACGAACTTGGTACACGATAATAATAATAATATGAAAATTTATGCTCACAATAAATTTATCTATTTTAAAATCATTTAATTTATGCAAATTGTATAATGATATGGTATGTGTGTGTGTACCAAAGGATAATTACCTTGTTGGCCAAATATTTTCCTATAAACTATTTAAAAATTCTCCAGAAAAATTCTTTTCGAAAAACATCTGATATCATCTCGATGCCTATAATGAGCCTCAAGGTGCAATAAACTTTTACATATAAATAAAATTCGAACGTATAATTATGTTAAATTAAATTTACAAATGCGTTGTGTTGTGTTTTTTTTTCTGCACGTGGTTGGTGGTGTAAAACTATAGAACTTTAATTGACACGCTTGCAGCGCGTATTAAAAAGTGCGCGACACATTTCTTTGATATCCAAACACCCGCATTCCTCAATGGCAAATAAAACACATACATAAAATGCAACGGTGGAAAATTAGACTCTCACAGCATAGCAATTTCGATTTTTTCCTCCATAAATCGAAATGAATTTCCAAACGAATTCCATTGATTGTAATTAAGTTTATTATGGTTTGCATTGGAAATGCCAAGAGTGCGCGATAAAGAAAGCGCGATTGCCTTTAACAAGACAAAACAAATGGATGCTGTTAATGCGAAAGTGGAAGTGTATATGTGGATGGTATCTCTTGCATCTTTGACTTCACGCTACCCCGTGTGTTAAAGTGTATCGCGGCCGCCCACACACTCTCAACTTTCTCTCAACAGCTGCATTAAGAAGGGTTTTCGTGAAAAGAAAAACAACAAAATCATGCAACCAACAACAAGCGCATTGTTGCGAAATTTACAACTAATTGGCCAACATACTTCATCTTGTATAACAATTTTGCACATGATATCATAACTGTTCGTTTATTTTTAAAAAATTCGAGACAATGTTGAACAGGGTGGTCGACAAATCACCTTTTCCACCTCTAGATTCAACTCTACAAACACTAGACTTCTTAAAGAATTTCCATAATTTCCAAAAAGTCTCTCAAGAACTCCTTTTTGGGAAAACTTGGAGGACTTTCTCCAAAAACTAGCAACCATGAAGACTTTTTGAGTAGTTTTTTAGAAGTTCTAGAGAAGATTCTAAAGGAAGCTTTGAAGATATCAAGTTCTAGAGTCCTTGGGAGCTTACCAAAGCTCTTCCAAGGATCATGACTAATTGACTGAAAATTCCTGAAATTTTGCCGATTTTTGCATTAGTTGAAAACATGTGTAGCTAAGTAAAACAACAAGCTTTCATCCTCTTGCAATACAATCAATTATTCTTCTATTTATCATATTAAGTACATTACTTCTATGGCTATTTAGCTGGCAGGCTTAAAAATTTCAGAAATATGAAATACATTATTCATTCACGTTCGCTTGGTTCAAGCAAGTCAAGCAAGTGATTCTTATTAAATATGAGATACGATTTATATGCCGACTGCAGGAATGGCTCTCTGCACATAGATCGCTTGCAGGGCTCTACGAGGAAACTGTACAATTAAAATTCATGTTCGGTTTATATGCAGTTTGTTTCTATTTATATTTTATACGAACAAGTGAGATTTTTCACACAAAATCGAAAAAGATCGGCCGCTTTTTTTATTGCATAATGTTCGGTTTGGAATTTAAAGTGTGTGTAAAAATCTGGGAATCGCTTAAATTTCATACAATCTAAATGGAATTGCATTCTTTGAAATGAGCTTTTCGTATATTCAATCACCACAATTAGTGTAATTTATGGTGGTTTTGCATGCACTGCCCCAATGCAATTTGTCTTTGGTGCTTTTTTATGAAAATATCTTCTTGCTAAAAGCGCAATGTGCTAAAACGAAAATCAATAGAGACGAGCAAATAATTTTCGACAATCACAAATACAATATTTGTTCTACTTTGTTGAACAAAGCCGACATCAGACATTTGGCAAAACGGTAAATCAACAAAAGGATGTATTATCTTTTTGATGTTCAGCCGAAATTTAAGCGAGATTTCTTGTTCTGTACAATTCGGTTGAGATATCTAATAAGTGGTCATATATTTAATAAGTTATAATTACGCGAAAGTAATTTATACTAAAATCAAGTATTAATCAGAGACTTAACGCGTAACCACAGCAGCTCCCGATGGTAATAAGAATCGCTCGAAGCTCTTAATTATACCCCGTGGTGCGAGCAATTATAAAAATATGTAAAATATTACACAAATGTACAAGAATCCTCAACATTATTTATATTTGTTTATATATGTAATAATTTCAATTTTTTTCTTCTCTTCTTGTTTCAGGTGAGTCTAAGCTTTTGATTCATATGCTAGTTTGATAGGTAAGGATAATTATAATTAATTACGAAATTATGTTAAGCTGGTGGAATTAATGCGAAGTGAAATATTGTTAGGCTGTTACGTCAAATAAGAGCTTATTAGAATTATTTATACTTATAAATTATTAATTTACGAAAATATTTTGGAGCCATTTTTTACGTGTCTGCATTTCATTAACTACATCTTCGAAGCTTAAGAGCGTGCTGCCGTATACCTGAAAAATAGGATGGCGCCACTGTAGAGTGCATTTAATAATTAATTACAAAAAAACTAAAAATATTTTTCACTTTTTGTCATTAGTAACTGATTGAAGATTTTATCATTATTTATATATATTTTTTTGATGGAAAAAAATATAATATCAACAGAAATATTAGAGAAAAACCTAAAAAGTGAGTTTTTGACGTATTTCAAAAACTAATAAGTTTTTTGAATTAAGATTTAGTTGCATGATAATTACATCTTTTCCAAACATATTACCACTATAATTAGAGTTTAGTTTTCTTTGGTATTCTAGATGAATGCACCAAAAAAACGTCCGTTTTCCAAAATTTCGAATATGTTTGACCCCTACATTTTAAAACCACTATTTTTTTTTTATTTTTTTTGCTACCATTGGGTCGATCATGATGTTGTGACGGCCCTGGTCAATTTTAAATCAAATCTAATGCCTAATAAAGAAATTATTTAGAAAAATCAATATTAATATTCCATAGTCGAATACATAAAAACCATAAAATATTTCATAAATGTAAATAGATTTATCAAAAGCTACATTTATTAAAAACATACCGTGAAAATTACATAGCTTACTTTTATTGCGTTTAGTTTTAATTAATATTTTTAATCTATATTGAATGAGAAAATTTGTCATAAATATTGATCATCGAAATTTATCTGTTTAACAAAAAAGAATTCTACCTGCATTGAGTTCAGCCCAACGGGGAAAGAGGGCGACATTTGAAAACCATGTGGCGTTTCGACTTGTAACAAGTCGCGGGAATTACAAAAAGATTACTATTTGTCTTGTATTGCGTATTCTTATAATATCATTATAAAATATTTTTTAATATGAATACTATTGTATTTGCATTGAATTTTATAAATAAATAGATAGCAAAGCTGACCCAGCAAAATAAAACAAAAAATATATGGTCGATTGCCGCCAATATGATTCTAATTACTAATTTTAATTAACAAAATTAACTCTTATTGTTGTTTTTTGGAAAAAAAAACAGACTTTCCTATTTTAATAAAAAGCTGGCAAAGCGAACAATCAAAAGTCATCCGATTTAAAAAAGAATTGTTGCTTCTTTGGTGCTGCTTAGTTACTCTAATTAGCGACAATTAACCAAATATATTTTTATTTATTCTACTGGGTGTGCTTTGCCAGTTAACAAGCGTTTCAAAATTTCTATTTTGTTAATAAGGACCGATGCTGAAATTTGTTGAACAATCAAAACCAATGAAAATGGATTATTTTTGAATGAATCTAAAGAATGAATCCAATTGCAAAAATCCAACGGCCAATTGACTTAAATAAGATAAAAGAACCAAATCATTTTATTTTTATCAATATGACCTTGGAATTTTTAAAATTCAATATATTAGTTTGATTGGAAAAACTCGAACGCGAATCGACTCAAAATAGCGTTGCAAGCGGGTACCGGGTATGTATCTGGTACCCGTTCGGATTTTGTCGGATATCCGAATAGTTATGTTATACCCGGCCGGGTTTCGAATTAAACAATTTTTAAACTTAATATTTATAATATTTGAATAATGAGTATTTAGTATTATCCGCCCGGTTAACCCAGTATCCGGCGTAAATTTATAGTCTGGTATCCGGTTTTCCGCATTTAAAAAAAATTAAGAAGTATGTATATAATTTTGAAATTTTCAAAATCGTTCATTATTAACTCAAATTTAAACATCACAAAAAAAATAAATAAAATGTAACTGAATGTGAAGCAATTACATATATACATGTTTGCAATTTTCGATTAAAATGACATCTTTTTAGTTGCCATTTTTGATGTTGAAACAGCCTTCTCTTTTTATTGTTCTAAAAAAAAAATGAAAAAAAGACTTTTTTCCAACCGTCAAAAAAGCAAATGCAAAAATTATTCTTATTTAATTTTTTTACTGGGGTACAAAAAATATTTTTAATTTGTGAAATGTGCGGTAGTGAAAAGTACCTACCTAATGTTCAAACAGCGTCGCGGGTTGCGCTTTCTATAATACACTCAAAAAATGCGGCAAAGCTCAACAGAACGCCGTACAAAAAAACTCGTAGTTTTTATAAAACTTGAGCAATATATGTAATTCTTTCACTAAAAACTTCCTCATTCTTTTCTTCATATTTCATTCGCTGGAAGTATGCATCTATCTAGACTAGTTTAGATTATCCCTCGTTGCTGAAGTTTGTAGTGCAGTTTTTGGGCACGCTTTATTTAAACAATTTCGGTGGAAATTGTTTACAATTTGTTTTTGAATAATTTTGCAGCATCTAAATCTAGGTAAAATGCCCTTTCTATTAGTCTAAAAATCATTAAAAAATGATCAAAAATAAGATTGTAAATGGAATGTGAACATAAAATTTAACATTTTTCTATATAAAAAAAAAATGTTTTAAATATTTTTTATGGCATTTTGAAAATGCGGATAAATTGGAGACTTCCATATTCAGATCCGCAAGATCATTTTCAGTAAAATGAATATTTTTCCAAAACTAGGTCTTTGAGTGCAGATTTTTACATAGTTTATTTCTCTAATATTATTCGCCGCAATATTGATTAAATTTAAGTCAGGATAAGAAGGAGGGGGTCGAGCGTGAGTACGAATGCTTAGAAGCCAGAAACCTGCCAGAAACTCATATACGAGATAGTTCGCATTTTGTACGCTGATTTTTGTCGTTACTATGCAGACCCGATATACGAACGAGGCGCAACTAGCGGACGTTCTTGCAAGTTTTGAATTGCGGCGCGCTCTTAAGAGATCCTCATAGAAATAAGAGGAGCTTCAAAGATCACATTGTTGCATTTGGGACAGACGGTATATTATAATCCATAAGAGATCGACTAGACAATAGGCATAACATTTCTTCGAATCTGTTTTGTTAAAGGCATATTATATCTGATCTAAGAATAATAAAGTTCTGATTTTATGTAGTCACGTGACAAACTATAGAGTCTTGAACGAGATGCTATCTAAGATCCATGCTGAGCTCTCCAATAGGGCTGTTGTATTTATTTAACTTTTTTTTCTCTTCATTTTCTTTTTTTCTTTATAAGCCTTTTTTCTTCTTCTTGTTTCTCAGGCACACACACACATGGAGAGACTTCAAACAGAACGATGAGGTCTGCCGAGATCGATATGCTTGTTGTGAAAGTATTTTTAAATGAAATATACAGGTTATTAGTTAGTTGCTGGATGATTAAAAAATGAAAAAATATCCTTGTAAATTTGACAAATTGCTTTGGTTTGTTCAATTATTTCGATCTCAAAAAATATGGCTGGGCGACATTCTTTTTGTGTGCGGGAATTGTCAAAATTAAATACTTTTTGAACAAAATGCCAAACTGCTTTTGCATGAACGTTTAATTTAATTTAAATCTAAAATTAAATACATAGGTACCTACTCAAAAAATTAGCTGTGCGATTAAAAAATGTTAAAAATTCGACGGTTCTCAGGGCTTGGCTTTAGACCCCACTTATATCCTTATTATTATGATATTAAAAATATAACTGAATGCAATGCGAAGTAATTAAGAAGTTTTGATGTAATTTCCATTAGAGATGGAAAATAAACACCACGTTCAAAAAATATGAAGAAAAAAAAATGATAAATGATGAATCGGTTTGACTCTGAAGGCAAGGAGTAGGTTTAGGCGTCCAATTATTTCGTCTGTGCAGATATTATAATATTAAAGATATAAATGTATGGCGATACGATGACGGTCGATCATAAAGTAAAGAATAAAATTCGCAAATGGTTCGGACACCCACTGGCCATCGTCCTGCTTTGAAAATACGAAAATGGCGTGAACTTGGCTACTTAACCCTTGCATTGCGTGCAGTCGTTTTAATATGATGTTAAGTTATCACTTATACGTGTAATATACATGCTTATATATTTATTAGACTTAAAACCGCATTCATTCGAATGAAACTATAACTTTAAAGCAGCGTGATGACGTTCATAAATAAACCTCTTATTTATATTTATTTCTCATATATAGCTTTTGTTCGTTCGTTATACTATATACTTATTATATTTATTAATATGTTGGCTATATACTTTGATCGTAAATATAAACGATCCTTTTTGTTTCCATCATTTTATTTGCAAATCATTTTTTTATCCCCCGCGCTCATATACTAGAATGTCATTACAATATTCAATTAGCTTCTAACCTTTAAGGATAATAATTGCGTTCGAAATTTATTCATGACCAAGAGAAGAAAGTCATTTGGTTTTAGCGAAGAAATTTGCCTTTTTGCACAAGTTGGGACTTGGGAGCCACAAAAATGTGAAAAAATGAGAATAAATCTCAATTAGAGGCCTCTTTACGAGTGGCCATCATTTGCATTGAGAAATGAGAATTAGTAGTGCAAAGGCGTGAATAAAAAGTGACACTAAATCTGTGCAATAATTGTGAATGAGCCACACCCGGCGGCAATCACAGGCCTTCTTCAACATGTAGGCGGCAAAACGAGCCATGCCGGTGTTCATTACAGAACTACAAGCAGAATAACGAAGATTAATATTCACTTTTGCACCTTATAATGTATCGATTGTTATACTATGCGAGAAAAAATTCGGAAAATTGCGAAACTTATAGAGAAGGTTCGTCGCCTGATCGAACGTTGAAATCACCGGATTAGGCGACGAAAATGGTCTTCTCGATGGAAAAGATTACTAAAATAATTTTTAGAAAATTAAAGGATAACATTTTCTGGGAGATCTCGGCAGATACATTCAAAATATGCAGTTTTGTGTAGATTTTTAAGTGGAGGTTCGTCGCTTATGCAAAATTCTTTATAAAGACTGGTCATAATTTATACGAAAATTAGGTTCATGTTTTATCATTTTGAAGAATCCTGAATAAAATTAAAACATATTTAATGAAAGAACTCCATAGATAGTGATATATCCTGTATGGAGAAATTTTTGTAATAAATTTCGTACTTGATTTCATCAAGTATCATACATAAAAAGCATATTTTTAGATTAAAATAAAGTGATTCTTGCAACACACCGTAAATAGCAATTTTTTTGAAGGATAACGTTTGAATGTTTAACGAAGTTAAACAGAAAACAGTTTAAGTGCAACGAGACACCTTGTGAAATGTAGGTTAATTAGTTGTTATCATAATATACAACAAAACATATGTTATATATGGTTTGTATAATGTTTTTATTTATTAATTGTATTAATCGCAATGTTATTAATTAGTTGTTATCATAATATACAACAAAACATATGTTATATATGGTTTGTATAATGTTTTATTGTATTATGAATATACATCGATTTATTGGGATCATGGTTATGTGAGATCCCAATAAATACCCAAAACTTGTCGAATAAAAGTTAGTTATAATTTACCACTACAATTGTGTTTAACTCATGACAGTTCACTCCTACAAAGTGTCTTGTCATTATCCACGACCCAACCTAGCCTTACAAACTAGTTGGGAAACGTTCATTGGTCCTTCGAGAAGAAATTGAAGCAGCGACTACAAACTACAGTCAGCTATAGTCCCTGTGCAAATCCAGCCAGGAACTACCAGTCAAGCGATACTAGAGGTCAACACTACCCGAGATGGAGAAGATCAACAAACTAGCCTTGGCGCAACAAGAAGTCGGTAATAAAATCCAGAATTATGTGAAGAACATGAAGAAGGACGCCGCAAGCAGGAAGACTGCAGAGTATATTCAAACTCGTTCGGAAACGATCGACACCCTATGGGAAGAAGCCCAGGAGAACCACAAGTTGATAGTGGCTCTGAATATGGAAGACCATAACTACATAACAACCAACTTCATTGATCAAATCAAAGGTTGGTACACAACAGCCGTAAATCTTTTGGACCAATACCAGGCCGCATTAGACGCACCAGCAGAGACCGTCCAAGACAGTGCTCAGGCAGCAAGACTGAAAAGACAGTCAATAAAGATAGAGGAACTATTGGAGACAGTAATGCAGATACAAGAACAATCTGCAACTGCAAATCAGTCCAGAGGTGAGCTATGGAAATCAGAAGTCACCGATCAATGGAAGGCGATCCACACTCTCAATGAAGAAATACTGGTCCATGAGGTACACTTCAAAGCAAGGTACTTCATCAAAAACGAATTCAAAATGGCAAAGAGATCGTATGAAGAGGCTGTAATCAGCATCTCGGAGAGATTCCGACACGATTCAGTCACAAAACCGAAAATTACGCTGCCACAAATACAAATTCCAGTATTTGGAGGAGGATATGAATACTGGCCCTCATTCCGCGACGTATTCGTAGAAGTGATCCATACAAACCAATCAGTGTCAAGAGTGGAAAAAATGCAATATCTCAAGACCTACTTAAAAGGAGAAGCCAGCAAAATCATTCAACACCTCGCCATAACTGAGGACAACTACGAATTGGCATGGGGCATATTGAAAGAAAGGTACAACAATAATCGCCTAATCTTTCATAAGGTAGTAGACAAACTACTAGACATGCCAGTCGCCTCAATGGAATCAGCTCAGAAACTGAAGCAGATTCATGACAACACAATCGAGTGCCTAGAAGCAATCCACAACCTAGGAGTTGAAGTGGACCATCATAGCCAAATAATTGGACGCATTATATCCAGGAAGTTCGATGAAGAATCCAAGAAGCAGTACGAGCAAGCAATCGATGATACACATGCAATCCAGGATCTTGATACAATACTAAAGTTCTTGAAATCAAGATTCCAAGCACTAGAAGTGATTGCAGAAACACGTCAAAATCCAAACAACGACGTAAAAAGCAACGGTGGATACAACCGAGGAGCGTATCAAGGAAAAAACTTCAATGGAGCACGCAGAGATGATAACAAATTTTATGGACCCCGTAAAGAGGAAAACAATTCGTTCCGCAAAGATGACAACAACAAATACAACGGATCCAGACGAGATGACAACACCAGATCAAATGGAGCCCGACGAGATGACAACACCAGATCAAATGGAGCCCGACGAGATGAACACAGATCAAATGGATCAAAACGTGAGTCATACAAACCACGCTGGCAGAGTCAACGTGAAGATAATAATACGCCAAGATCGGAGCAAGAAAATGGTCAAACCAGAACAACACTAAATCACGTGGGACAAGTAGACGATAACGTCATCCTCGCAACAGCTTTAGTACATTGCAAAGGCGTAAATGGAACCCAAGAAACCTTTAGAGTGCTAATGGATCCCGGATCACAGGCTTCATTTATAACTGAAGATGCAGCACAGACGCTAGGATTACCAAGAGAAAAAGTCCACGTAGAAATCAGCGGACTAGGAAGTGATTCCACAAAAATTGCCAAAACTAAAATTGATGTGAACTTAAAAGCACATTTCCCCAGTACATTTAACATCAGCATGAAGCTGTTAGTACTACCAAAACTAACACAAGTAATGCCACAAGTTCCCTTTGAAGCGGATATTGAGCAATGGCACAACCACAAAATAGCAGATCCTATATTCAACAAACCTGCACCAATTGATATCTTAATTGGAGCTAAAGAATACGGAAACATTCTAGAAGAAGGATTCCGAAAAACCGAGGATGGACTATGGGGCTTAAACAGTAAATTTGGATGGTTAATATCAGGCAGCACAAATAAGACAAGCAGTCAGATAAAAGTCATGAGCATGATTACAAGGGTGGAAGAAGATAAACAACTGACAAAATTCTGGGAGATAGAAGAAACAGGAGAAGTCAGAAGTCCAACCCAAGAAGACGAAGACTGTGAAAAATTCTTTGAAGAAACCACAGAAAGAAGCGAAGATGGCATCTACACAGTAAGAATACCATTCAAACATGAACAATCAACCATCGTAATGGGAGATTCAAAGTCACGAGCATTGTCAAGATTTTTTCAACTAGAAAAAAGATTAATAAAAAATGACAACTTGTACAAAAACTACAGAGAATTTATGCAAGATTACATTAAACGTGGACACATGACAGCCGTTCCAGCAAATCAAGATGACAGCATGTACTACATACCTCATCAGGCAGTGATCAAAGAATCAAGTACTACAACAAAATTAAGAGTAGTGTTTGATGCATCCTGCAAAACATCCGACGGAAAAAGTTTGAACGACTTGATGCATACTGGACCTAGACTTCAGCAAGAACTGACCGATATCTTGCTAAGATGGAGAACTCATAAAATTGCGTTCTCAGCCGACATTGAAAAAATGTATCGACAAATAAAAATGAACCGCGAAGACCAGAAGTTCCAAAGAATACTATGGAGGAATAGTCCGAATCAACCGATAAAAACGTATAATCTAGAAACAGTGACGTATGGAACAGCAGCAGCACCATATTTAGCAGTAAGAACATTGCAACAATTGGCCCGAGATGAGAGTCAACACTACCCAATTGCATCAAAAACAGCACTGAGAGATTTCTATGTAGACGACATACTCTCGGGAGCAGATACAATTGAAGAAGCACACGAACTACAAGATCAGCTAATTCAAATGTGCAAAGCCGGAGGACTAGTTTTAAGAAAATGGTCCAGCAACAGCAACAACTTGATCGACAACCTACCAGAAGAATTAAAGGATCAAACAACAATCGAGTTCGACACAGATGATACCAAAAAATCTCTGGGAATACACTGGTCACCAATTTTCGACAGCATTAAATTCAAAGTTGAAAAACCAGAAGAAAATAAATGCACTAAAAGATTTATACTATCTGAAGTCGCAAAAATTTTCGATCCACTAGGATGGCTAGCGCCGGTAGTAATACTAGCAAAACTACTGATTCAAGAATTATGGACGCAACAACTTGAATGGGATCAACAAGTCCCGGAAGAAATAAAGAAAAAATGGGATTCACTCCAAAACCAACTAAAAACAATAGAAGAAATTGTTATTTCCCGATGGATTCATTATAACAAAAAATCGTTTAACATTGAACTTCATGGATTTTGCGACGCATCAGAAAAAGCATACGGGGCAGTGATTTACAGTAAAACAATAAACAAACTGTCCGGTCAAGTTCATATCACACTGCTGACAGCGAAATCAAAGGTCGCACCAGCGAAAAACAAAACAACGCTACCGCGCCTAGAACTATGCGCCGCTGTACTGCTAGCAAAGCTAATGCAGCGAACAAGGATAGCGCTAGAAATGGAAGACGCGCCGATATTTGCATGGTCAGACTCAATGATTACAATCGCTTGGATAAAAGGAGATACCGCCAGATGGAAAACGTTTGTTGCAAATCGAGTTGCGGAAATCAATAAATCAATACCACATCAACATTGGTATCACGTTAAAACTGAAGATAATCCAGCAGACGCAATCTCACGAGGACTGGAACCATCAAAAATAAAGGACAACAAATTATGGTGGACAGGACCATCATGGCTACAATCAAGCGGGTGGCAAAATAGTCTAACAGAAATTTCGCCAACGTTAGAAGAAAGTAAAAAATGCAATCATGTGCAAATAACAACGCACGAAAATGATGTAATAAATAGATTCTCATCATTTGAAAAAATGACAAAAGTTATTGCATACTGCAACCGATTCATACAAGGATGCAGGAAACAAAAAGTCATCCAAGGTTGCATATCGTATAGCGAACTACAAAACGTTATGAGACAAGTAACATTGGCAGTGCAAACGGACGTCTACAAAGAAGAAATAAAAACGATAGTAAGGAAAAACCAAGTAGACAAAAACAACAAATTAGCAAATTTAAGTCCATTTTTGGATAAAAATGGAATACTACGAGTAGGAGGACGACTACAAAATTCGCAACTATCGTACAACAAAAAGCATCCAATCATAATTCCCAGTCAAGGAAATCTGACTAAGTTGATAGTCCAAGACGCACACGCAAAAACATTACATGGAGGAACACAACTGACACTAACATTTGCAAGAAGAAATTATTGGATTGTAAACGGAAAGAAGACAGTGAGCTCATTGATAAACAAATGCATAACATGCACGCGATACAGAGCTCAAGCAGCCCAACAACAGATGGGAAATCTTCCAGCACCAAGGATAACGCCGTCACCACCCTTCACTCACACTGGAGTGGACTATGCAGGGCCAATCCAAGTAAGAGCGACAAAAGGAAGAGGACACAAATCTTATAAAGGATACATAGCAGTATTTGTGTGTCTAGCCACAAAAGCCGTACATCTAGAAGTCGTAAGTGACATGTCAACCGAAACATTCCTAGCAGCAATGAAAAGATTCACATCGAGGAGAGGACACTGTGCTCATATGTATAGCGATAATGGAACAAACTTTGTCGGAGCAAGTAATTTGATCCAGCCAGTATCCAGCGAAGTAGAGCAAAAGCTGGCAAGTGATGGAACCCAATGGCACTTCAATCCACCCGCAGCACCGCACTTTGGAGGAATATGGGAAGCCGGAGTGAAATCAATGAAACATCATCTCAAAAGAATAATTGGCGACTCAACACTAACATTCGAAGAATTAACGACGCTAATATATCAGATAGAAGGATGTCTCAATTCAAGACCACTATGTCCACTATCAAATGAAATCAATGACGTTCAAGCAATTACACCAGCGCATTTCCTAATCGGCCGAGAAATAATCAGCTCACCAGAAGCGGAAAAGGATGAAGAAATACAATTGTCAGCCAGATGGAAACTAGTGCAGAAGATGAAAAAACACTTCTGGAACGCATGGTCATCCGAATATTTACAAACGCTTCAACAAAGATACAAGTGGAAGTCAAAAATCGAAAATATGAGTGAAGGAGACTTGGTAATCATCAAAGAAGACAATGTAAATCCAAGTAGATGGCCTCTAGCTAGAATACAAAAAGTACACCCTGGCAAAGATGGAATAGTGAGAGTAGTTACACTAAAAAAGGCAGCAGGCAGCACAATGAAACGTGCAATACACAATGTCATACCAATACCAACAGAGTCGGAAGATGAAGACACCGACAAAGCTACCAAACGACAAAACACCCATGTACCGAAAATCGCAGCATACAGTTCAGTCATGATGATACTGACAACAATAACAAGTGGAACAACGGCGAATTATACATTTCAACACACCAATCCAGGACTATATGTAGAACACATAGGCCAAGCGAAAATCGACAGAGGAAGCTTCAGGATAGAAATTAAATACGACAAAGAGAAAATGTTTAAAGATTTCAAAACCGTAGCAACAATGGTGGAGCAGATGGAAAACATTTGCAAACAAGCCAAAAAATTAACAACGGCAACCCAATGTTCAGAGTTAGTGCAACATCTACAAGAGCAAGAAAAACAGGTTAAATGGATTGAAAAAGGAATGATAATCAAAAACAATCGAATGAAACGAGGTCTACTAGGAAAACTGATGACATCGGTGTTTGGAGTTAACGATGAAGTATATGAAGACATCGATACGTTGAATAAAAATCAACATGAGCTAATCAAAACCGCAAATCGCAAAACCGCAAAACAGAAAACAAATGGAGTGCAGAAAGAAAAGAATGGTGCAAGTATAGAAATGGTACCTCTGAAAAAGCCCAATGACTCTTCGGAGGCACTGGAACACTAATGGTCGTAATATTCGTCGTGAGAGGCAGGATGATTACCTAATCAAAGGCAATCAGAACCAGCCTCAAAAAGTAACTCAGCATTATAATATACCGAAACAATGCTGACTGGACAAAGAACAACTAATAATATTTATTTTAACTAATAAATATAAACGGTATAAATACTAAAGGAACATGAACTACAATTCAGTAGATTCACACACCTCATCAAATCTATCAACCAACCAAACCGAGACAGTATCATGAACGAGCTAATTCAGTGCAAGTACAACCGTCTCCACTGGGTTCTGCCAAAAAGAATGGCAAAACATCTTCTCAAGTGCGCAAGTAGGCACTTGGAAATCTTCATACACAAGCCAGTGGAACCAGAAGTAGAACCACCAGTACCCAAGGAGAATTGGGCGCTGGAACCAGAAGTAGAACCACCGAGACAACCTGAGGTGAAACTCAACTACGGATGGGATAGTCCACCAGCAGTACCCGAGGAGGATTGGGCGCTGGAGCCACCGAGTGCTCCATTCCACTACCAACGTCCATGGGTCACCAAAAAGAGAACTCTCCAGAAAAGCCACCCTTACAAAAGATGATGAAGTGGCGCCAATACGGTGCCCTGTGGGAGTGGCGCAGAATGTTTAACGAAGTTAAACAGAAAACAGTTTAAGTGCAACGAGACACCTTGTGAAATGTAGGTTAATTAGTTGTTATCATAATATACAACAAAACATATGTTATATATGGTTTGTATAATGTTTTTATTTATTAATTGTATTAATCGCAATGTTATTAATTAGTTGTTATCATAATATACAACAAAACATATGTTATATATGGTTTGTATAATGTTTTATTGTATTATGAATATACATCGATTTATTGGGATCATGGTTATGTGAGATCCCAATAAATACCCAAAACTTGTCGAATAAAAGTTAGTTATAATTTACCACTACAATTGTGTTTAACTCATGACAGTTCACTCCTACAAAGTGTCTTGTCATTATCCACGACCCAACCTAGCCTTACAAACTAGTTGGGAAACGTTCACGAAGGGAATGGCGTTTGCGAACAAAGAAACTGATAGAAAGTGGCAATAATTTATTTTATAATTGCTTGTACTAGTATAATAGCATAAAAGCCTCTAATGAAGCAAAACATTTCTGTTCGGCAGATTAAACTCAAAATTCCACTAGAATAGAATGTGTAGTTAGTTTTATTGAGCTTTTACCTTAAAATGGAATATGGGCGATGGTGTAAATTCCTTTTTGAAAGAATAATTACTTTCTAATGCACAACAAAATTATTTATAAACTCTTAACTAGTCTTGGCTAATTTATTAACGATATGCTGATATTTATTGGATATCGTAAATTATTTTCAATTAACATTAGAATTAATAAGGTAGATTTTTTGCTTCATTTGCAATGCGAATGATCTATTGTTGAGTTTCCACAATGCTGATTTAATGGTCCTGTAAGCAGGATTTTTGCATAAACAATCAAACGCAATGAGATATTGTTTTTATAAACTATAGTAAAATTCCGCGCAGGATGTTTCAGCCAAATAATATTTCAGACAGAAGAATCTACTAATAAAAGCTCATAAAATTTCCTATAAAGTCGCATAAAATATTCGCTCCATGCCAAGCCATAAAATTCGCTATTATGCAAGTGTAGGTAGTTCCACACGTAATTGGACTGTTCCTGTAATCTATCAATTAATTAATTAGCTAATTAATTCAATTTCATCAATTAATTAAACGTTGTTGTGAATCGAATGATAAAAGTACAAAAAGGAGAAATAATAATAAACAATCACATAATAAACAAGCAGTATATTATGTATACATTATTATATACATGATGTTCTTGTGTGCAAGTTCATTCACCGTGCACAGAGTTAATTTTAACAAACTGGCTTATTATGGAGCCGTCCTTAACTTCAATACGCCCATTTTAATTTGTTGCCACTGTAAATGACTGGTTCCACCACTGGAATTATGGCAATATAACGCTGACCTATCTGACCCGAAAGCTCCTTATTTTTGTTCCCAAAAATTTCTCATCTAACAATAAATAAAACAATATCACGTTTGGTGGCAAACCGGATAAGAGCATCAGGAATTTATGGTTGGATCTATGTAAATTCACGGAAACCGCCGATAGAGATTAAATAATCTTTGTTTTAAACATTGTATACCTGCTGATGTTAATCCACTTGACCAGTTCGGATGACAAATTGACAAAGTTAGTCAGTCGATGATGATGTTCACTGATTTTAAACTTGTTTTCATTATACACCAACCATTCGATTCAACAACTTTGTATATGCATCGCGTTTACAAAACGATTTACACACATTTTCCATAATAATAATAATAAGAAGTGCAGCAATCCGCTCATAATAAAAATCGTCAGCCAACAATTGCTGTAGCAATCACAAAATAAGACATTTCGCCATTTTTAACGTCACCATCCAAGAGAATGAAATTCACATTACAATATATTGAATAGTACAAATAAAACGAAATCGACTTTAAAGTATTCAAGGATTCAGCCTCGTTGCATATACATGCAATTACCAACGTACAAAAATGAGTAATGAAGTAATCACATTTCAAATAGTCAAGCTGTACGTCCTGCTGATAACTTCAAGAAACATCTTCATACAGCTTATGTATTGAAGACATGCCTCAATCCACTTTCAAATTGCAAGAGTCTTTTTCAGGAATGCAGACATTTCAGGAAACATTCATTGCAATGGGTACTCCTTCCAAAAATTGCCTTTAAGGGTCTTTTTGGGAACACCCAGAAGATCTAAAAGACTACCGAAGGGGGACTTCCCAAAGAATAGTTTGAGTTCTTGAGACTCCCAGACTTTACAAGCTTTTTGAAGACTTTTTTAGAAGATATGAGTTGGAAATTACCATCCTCCTAAAAATTGGGATGGTTCCAAAGATTCCCACTAAGAAAACTTCTCAAGGAATACCCAGATCATCTACAAGATCTCACAAAGACCTAAGAACCCAAACTCCAAACTTCTCTGAAAAGTCTTCTTGAGGGTAGAAGAGATCCTTTGGTGTAAAAAATTTGAATTTGAAACCTGGATGAAAGAGATTGTCATGGTAGACACATATAGAAGAGTATGGAGAAAACAAAAGACTTTATTAATATAATTAATAATAAAACAAGTCATCTGTGAAAGAAGTCGGCACTTTTTCTGTGGAATATGCCAAAGGCTATTGCATGAATTAAATGTAATGTACAAGTCTCTCTCTCATCGTTCGAGATGTCGTTGATCTCGGTGGAGTGCTTGATGTCGATTGCGCAAGCTGACAAACCAAACCAAAGGATCTTAAGAGCAGGAAAGAGAGGTCGCGTGAATAACTAATGAAAAAGAAGAAAAAGTCGCCTCCTCTTCGGCCAACTTCTTGAGTCTATTGTCAATTTGCGCGATACACATTTCTACATGTTAGAATGAGATTTATGTTTATTGGCAAAATTATTATCTAACACGACAGCAGAAGCAGCCAGCAATGCGCACATTGCACTTTCTTTGGCGTGAATGGTACAGAAACTGGAACAATGAAGAAGAGATGATATCGTGCCAATCAAGTCGCTCCTTCGAGGAAATTGTTTATTTATTACGGCCTATACATATGTATATTTATATAGTGAGAGTTTCGTTGGAATTCGTGCAAATTATCAATGCAATGGAATTTGTATTGATGCAAGTTTCTACACTCAAAACAATTTAATGCAGATTATTTAAATGATTGTTGCATTTATGGAAAATAGGAGCGAAATTTTATATTCAAACTTTCTCACAAAATAAATTGCCATTTTCAGAGCTAGTAATCTATTTCAAAATTTTCATCTTCTTGTCGTCGAGTCATTTAATTTTTATGGCAAAAAAGCTAAACGAAAAACATTAAAATTGCTTTGAGAAAAGCAATAATGTAATGTGTAAGACAATTACAATAGTCATAACATTTTTGAACATTAATAAGCAAGCTCGGGGATAATTAAAAAGTACTAAAAGTGCATTCAAGTATCAAGTAAAGGAAGTTTATTTATATTATTATTATAACCATAAGAGATAATGTGACAAATTTATATCCATTTAAATTTCATGGTGAATGTATTTTGTGTTTTATATGTTTTTTATTAGAAAAGTTGGAAATTACTTTATATAAGAACAAATAATGTAATAAAATTTAAATTCCTTAAACATCGTTCTTATTTGCCAAGCGCGTTTATAGCCTTTGCGTAAATACTAAAAGTGTCTCCTATGGATTTGAATTTAATTTCAAGTGCCAAGTTTCAAAAACGCAGAGAAAAAAACGAACACAATATTGTATTTCAAGGATAATTAAATGTCTGTTGAAGAAATAACTTTACGAGCGGGAAACATAATTTTCATTTTAAATAATTATTTCAAAATTTCACACACCAACAATCAATTAGAACTGGCAAAAATTATTTTTTATTTTCATTCCATTGAACATTTCAGAACTATTGCCTTAAGATTCTTTTGTCCAATAACTTTCTATTGTTTAGACGTTTGTATACATAAAACTAATTAATAAATTTAAATTTTATTGATTTAAAATTATAACATTGTTCGCAAACAGTTTGTCTTTTAGCATGGTAACAAGTTCATTATTAAAGAAAGAGCGTACTTTCTGCGAAAACGTCAATAAAATGCAAACATCGTTCACACATACACAGTAGTTCGATGAGATGAATTCAAAAAGCAATTTTCAACGAATAAATAAGTAATAAAAAAATACAGCTTGATGGATTTGCAACTCTTGAGCACAATTTCACTTTTATTTGTTATCGTGTTATATGTTAATAAAATTTTAATATTCCAAGGTGTAAATTTATTGCTTTGTGTATCATGGTTTTATGAACCTAAATTGTAAAAAAAAATATTAACAATTCATTCGATTGTTATGAATTATGACTAAATTTCAAGCAGAAGGAGATTCTTGGTGAGTGAAACGCTGCATAGGCGACGAACCCCAATGCAACAATTATTATCAATACCGGTACAAAATAATAATTGAATTTTTATAGAAGCAAAATGCATATACGGTTTGAACGAGTTGATTTGAAAAAGCAATTTTGCAGGAATAAAATAAATAGATTAAAAAATAAAGCGCAGCCTTGATGGATTCTCATCAGTTGAATTGTAAATGGTCTGTTTTGTGTACAATTTCTCTCTCTGATATCATGATAATTTATTTTATATGTCAATTAAATTTTAATATTGCAATGCGTATATTTTATTGCTTTATTAGTTTGTGTTGCGTACTTGAAAATGTCAATGTTGCTGCCGCTTGCTTTCTTTCTTTCCATGTGCATGCACTGCACTTAATTTATTACTAATTGAGTTTATTATTTTTTTATTTAAATATTAATATTGTATTTTGACATTTTAATAGCATTGTTGTGTACTTTATTCATACATTGTATTGATATTTTAATTGCCTAATTATTTCAATTTTTTCTTAACTTGACTGTGTGTTTTAAATGTCAATTATACGAACAAGATGCAAAATTTCCCAGCAAATGCATTAAACATTGAAATTTTAATTATTTTTTAATGCAAATTAAATATTATTGCATGTTTTATTTAGAACAGTCGCGAACAGGAATTTGTCGTCAATATTATACATTACTTTAATATGTCAATTAAATGAACGTAAGATTTATTTATGTAAATCGTTTATATTTATTTTCCTATTTAGAATTTTTATGAAATTAATTGGAAACTTTACAAAGCCCATAGATTTAGATTTTTTACAACTTCAAATGGTTCACGTAATCGTAAAACTAACTAATAGTAATATTTAATCATAAAATAGTGTACCATTTAACTTTTATAGTAGCCATCAATATTAAATTAGTATACTTCAAATATTAGTCACTTGTTTGTAAGCACATCTTTTTACTTTACAAAAATATTATTAGATATTTTCTATTGTCCTTATTAATAAAGATATGTGCTGTGGCGAAATAGTCTCTCCGACCATTTGAGCTGTGATTTACGTACATATAGAGCGAACTCGCCCCTTTAAATGAAAATCAGATAAAAATTGATGCAGTATGAACGGTATTTCCTAAGGACACTCATTAAATCTAAACATATTATAACAATAAACATAAAATAACAATATAAACTTATGTACTGTGGTCGCTTAAGTCGAGTAAAATAACTAACCATCGACTTATCGATAATGCCGATCCGCTCTGGCCCCAAACAATAATGCCTTGTACCTTTTTCAGTTTTGCCTTTGCTGAAAATGCGCTGAAAAAGGACAACTTGTTTGTTCGGTGTATGTAAAACAACCGCAAAAGATGTAAATTACATTTGAATACAATTACTATAGTGTATGCGTCTGAGCTCGTACATAAAATTAATTGTAAATCTATATACACACATATGTGTGTGTGTAGAAAGTTTAAACACTTCAATGGCAAATCTCAGATTTGAATCGCTGATAGCCTACATAAATCTGACTGGCAAAACACCTTGTTTATTCTTTCTGTGACAATAAAAAAAAAATCCGCACACCGAATATTGGACACATTTTGCGCTTACTGGGACAACAGTCGCATTCTTTTCCTTCTTTTTATGAAAGTTACTTTTATTTTGCCACCTAACCGGTAAGGTTGTTGTTGTTTTAATCAAAACTGCATTAAACCATTACTTTTTATTGCATCTTGGAAAATATAGATATCTACTAGAGCTTTTTAATTAATTAATTAACTTATCCAAAACGCCATTATAGTATTTTTTTAAATGTTAAAGCTTTCTAGATTCATTAATTAATGAGCTTTTGTCAAGTTTTTCTATAAATTAAACCCCCAAGCGCTCTAGGAAGCTATTGAGCATTCAAATTGATTGGCGCCGCGCAGTGGCCGTTTTTGGAACTCACTTCTTCCACTTACTTTATAAATGATATATTTAAAATATTCAGCCTAGCCTAACAAGCAAGCCAGCAATCTTTCCTCAATATAATAAACCTATCCATAGAAAAAGCTGCATATATGCATGTATGTATGTATAACGAATGGCCGCATTGTTACCAACATACATACACAAGTAGTACCCTTGACCTGCATAACCCGTCTGGGCACCTGAGCCATACGGTTATACAAGCAAGCAAGGTGGAAGTGAACATTAGCACTCTAGAGTCTATCAATGAGCGCCCGAGGTGTCTTCAGCAGCGATTTTTCGTTTCCTGCAATTTTCCCCAGCAGAATTTAATTGGAAAATGCGCCTGATGCTGCTAAATAAATTTCCTTCACCATACAAGTTATCTGAATGCATGGTGGAACATTACAGTCTGTGACACATCAATAAAGCCATTATTCCTCCAGTATGGTCCCATCTCGGTTGTGCCCAATGGGTCAACATCAATCTGTCTCAACATCACGAAGAACGCGGCATCGCTGGCTTCGATCTCTAGGCATTTATTTCGATCATATATATATTTTTTTTTCTCGTTGAGCTCCAAGAGTATTTATCATATATCGTTCACCTTAGGGGCTCGATTCTTCCGACCGATGTTGTTCAAGCCAAAGTGGCCAGCCGCTATACAAAGAGCGCGCGATTTTTTTCAGCAATTTCCTACATATTTCATTAGCATATAAGCAATAAGCGTTTTGAACAACAAATATTTGTCGATGTATTTATCATATTTTTATCAGGCCATGAACTTTTTCTTATTAATTTAATCGTAGGTTTGGACCATGGAATTCTATTCAAATGCAGATTGCTTTTTCAGATAAATCTTATTATCTCTTAGGTGGAATATTTAAATACGCATTTAATATAATATTTTATTATTATAATTATAACTTACATATTTCAATTTATAATTTTAATGTAGGCTTGTACATACATACTACTCGTAACGTATATGAAAATATATAGACAACAATAGATAATTAAAGATAAACAGTTCCTTTTTTTTTTGTATCAATAATAATAATAATAATGAAATATTTTAATTGGATGGGATAATAATTTGTTTGAGATACGTACGTTAGCTGAATTTTTGAGTAGTTTTATTCGCAGTTTGGTAATTAATTTCATGGGTGCCTCTCAATAAATTTTTATCGCGTATTCCACCAACAATTGACGGCCAATCATAGACAATAGATAATTAAAGAAATTTCTTTCGTATCAATATTAATTTTTATTTAACGGTAAATAATGCTAATTTTGGCAGGTTAGTTAATTAACCATAAACAAAATATAAGAAAGTTTCAATTAGTTCGTATAATCGTGAAAAGGAAAGGCAAGTCCAATATAAATCTAAACAAGATTAGTCGAACGATTTCCATAATGATTTATAATATGTTTTTACAATCATTGCATTACATATATGCATTATTCAACATTATGAAAATAAACATTATGAGCCTACTTAAGTATAAATTCCTGGTCTATAAATAAATTGGCATTTTTTTCACCATTATTCTACTATATGCCTTGGCTGTGAACGATGAATAATTTAATAGGAGCGAAAACATGAAGAGTAAACATTACAAGTGTTAATTTAAACAGTTATCACCAATTAGATGATAAATATTGTTCAAGTAAATTTATTGATTAGCATAAATGTAAATGAATTGAAAGTGGAAAATACTGATGGCAAAGAAAACTTAAGCGGAAATAAAATCGTTCTGATGATACTCACATATTTAATGAACTTAAATACAGATATCGACATGTCGTTTAAAGTAAAGACATCAAGAAAGCCTGCAACTTATTAATATCAAGTAATACCTATTTTATATTATATATCGTTAGTTAACTAACTGATTATAAAACATGTTTTCGCAATCCACAATATAAACTGGACGCTTTATGCAATTCATTTACATCTTTCCACACTAGCTCAAAAGTGTCATTCTAATGCAAAGTGATCGACTAAGTAACTTGCGTTTGCATTTTTTCATACGCAAAACAAGCTCAAGTCAACTGTCAACGTTTCTTTACTGCTTGCCCGTGGTGTGACCGGCTGCGTTGTCTCCCATAAGGTAAACTTTCGCCTTCCCGGGGTGTGACCGCTCAATATACCCAAATTTTTCAATCGAATCAACCAATATGTTCGTAAAACGGCGTAGAGCAATTCGTCTCGCGACATTAATCAACAGATCGAAAAGAGGCCTTAAAGCGCGTATTTCTGTCAACTGGTTGCGCATAAAAAAACCCAACAAATTACTCCACATCTCAGTTCGCAGCTGAGCAGAGAAGAGAAGACCATCATCATCATCATCAAAACAGCCAACCAGCCATTTTGAATTCGTTTCTTCTCCGTTCGTTCTTCTTCTTCTTCATCATCGTCGGTCCAACAATGCTGTGGGCTTTTTTCGGGACGGTTTCCATGGTTACGCGCCGCTGTGGTTCGGAATTTGTTTTTCTGCTCTGGGTTGTATCGCTCCTTCGTTCTCGTCGCTTTTAATTTATTCGAAAAGTCCAAAACTTTTACATTGTATTTATGTTAAATTGTTGTTGTCTGCGATGTTTGTAGTAAGTATACTGAAAGAAGCTGGCAGGCTGGAGGAGAGGCGAGCGCAAAAAAGCACGATCGCAAAGCCGAGGTCCTGTTGATGAGCCTCTTTTAATAAATTAATCGACGACGACGATTGTTGATTTTTATCATCGTGCCGTTTTTATGACGATGCAAGTCACATTTTTCAAAGCAATAACAATTTTTAATCTATTGTTTTGCGAGAGCGACAGTGAAAAAATCCCTGGCAAAAGCTCAAAGCTCAATCTATGCGAGAATATATAAGATATCGCAACCGATTATAGTTGCTTTGCTATTTCTATTTTGTTTGTGGCAATGGAAAAGAATGCTGTTGGCAGCAGTGGCTTACACATTGCATTTATTATAAATGTATTGAAGAAATAAATATTTTTGATGTGATAAAATCACAATATTGCAGTTGCGCTTTGATGGTATCGTATTCGTGTGTATGTGAGTGTCTGGCTATATAACTTTGTTTGCTATTTTCACTTTATTTATTTTTTTCTTATGTTTATAGTTATGACGCGACCATAAATTGTTTATTTATTTCATTGAAACATTTACGCCTCTATGATTTACAGCCATAGATAAACCGTTTTAAGTATCACCACCACCACTCTTAAGCCAGGAAAATCGATCCGCGAGCTTTTTATGACGGCATTCTCACCACAAAATTAATAACGATGGGGATTTGCTCATTTTTTGCATTTAATTAGATGTTTCTAGGAAAAAAAATCGCTTTGATAAAATATTGGTGAAGAGGACCGCCCGTGGGCGTCACTGTCATGCTTCATAAGCACAAAAGCCAACCTCCTCCTACGCTACTGTACACACAAAATTCACACATTTCCAGACTACACTTCCAAATCAACCAATTTGCATTTTAACTACATTAAATTACTGTATACACAAACATTAGAATTGTTTCCATAGCTAAATATGGACATGGTTTCTGGTTTCAACCGAAAATTAATTCACTAAGAACTGAAAAGCCAAAAGCTACTGTATAAATACGAGTGATACAATAAAAATTCTATCAGCATGTGGTCCAAACTTCATTACCAGCCCAACTATCTATTCAATACACTTTTCTAGTCATTGGGCCGAAATATCGAAAAAATAATTTGATTGCTTTTTCAAATATCGATTTATTTGATTGGAATTTCTATAAGTCGATTTTTGAAAATTTCTATACATTCCATTTGTCGATTTGTTTTACTTAATTAATTAAAATGCTAAATTGCAGCCTACTTTCCACAGAATTTATTAGAAATTACAGGAATCCAGTCGGCATTGACAAACATCCGCATAAGCGGACCTGATTAAGTCTAATTATGTAGGCGATAACCACAAATCTATAAATATCACTTTTATATTTATAAACCAGATGAATAGCAATTCGGAAAAGTAAACAAATTTAACGAAATTTATTAAATACGGTGGATTTATAGTCATTTTCGTGACAATTCAAATTTTGAGAGATGTTATCGGAGTCCAAACTTGTTATAAAAATGCTAATAAAAGTAGTAAAACAATTACACGTGTTTTAAAAGTTTAAAAACAAGTGGAATATTTACAAGAAAAAAATATTTTCTGAGAAATTAAAAAGTTTCCTCTTTGGCACCAAATCTAAAGCCATGCTTATGCGCGACTGACTTATTTTTTAACTAATCGCAGCGCAGAGTCGTCTCGCCTCAGTCTTCTCTCTGCTGCCATTGGTTAAAAAATAAATCAGCGACGTAGCGGTTTCAGACTCCATCAAGCTTTAAATATTTAGAAGTTTCTGACAAATATTTTGTCTAATTTACTAAATGGTCTTTTCGGTATCAAATTTTGAGTTAATCGTGATGCTCAAAATTTACTGAGCACGACATTCGTCGACATTGATGAATATTGACGATTTCGCATTCGCGTTCAATGAGAGAAAGCAGATCGTTCGCATCATTCTAACAATTTTTCGAAAAAACCTCACATCGTGACATCTTTTATGCAATTCGAAACTTTCGAATCCAATACAGTTACGTCAATTTAAATTTAAAATTCCCATACATGCAAATTCGAAACTGAAAATCAGCTCATCCTTATCGAATTATTTAGACATAAAAAAAGCGCATACATAAAAACAAAGCGATAAAAAAATGGTTTTTTTTTTCGTGAAATTTTCGAGTGTGTCGAATTTAGCCCTGTGGTTGTTCGGAACGGTCACAATAGAGCCTTCAAGGTCAACAAATCGTAATGAAAAGATTCGCTGTCAGTCAGTATGAAGAGGGAAAGACTTTAATCTCACCTTGAATTATATTTTTGAGACTCCTTCAACTTCTATGGGAACAGACATTTTTTTTTCCTTTCATTTCTTTTTTTTTTTCGACTCTTCAACTTCATTCTGTATTATAATATATGTATACATATTAACATTTATTCTTCGCTTTTAATAGAGTTAAAATGATTGCAGCAAGAATTTTTTATTTGACAAATATTTTTACAAGACGGTTAGTTTCAAATAAAAATTCCTCAAATTTTATTACAACTAAATGTCCTTTAGATTTTTCATAAATCATGCGACTTTATTAGAATTTTTCTGAATTTATTGCATTTCTGTCAACTATTCCTTACAAGTCTTTTGATCTCCACAAAAGCTGTAAATACGGTAATTAAAAAATTTTCTATTTAATTGTAGGTGTGCGTTTTATCGTTTTTCATAAATGACTATACTTATTATGAAAATATTTTTTTGATTTATGGCATTTTTCTTAAGTAGTCCACATTATTTCAATTAAAAATCCAACTCAAAACGTTTTCTAATAAATATTAAATAAAAACTCTCTTTATAATCAAAAAAGCCGTATATTAAGTAATTAAACATAATGTTTTCGGTTAATTTGAGATTTATTTTTATAGTCTTTTGTAAATGAGAACAAAAACGGTTGATTGAAATTTGTACTAATTATCTTTTCACATCCTGTGTGTTTTTACGTCCGTAATTTATATTTAAGCTCGATGTGTTAGAAATCAAAATTAGTTTACATGGATTTCTTTCGTTATTTGAAAACAAGTTTGAAATGAATTCGAATTCTCTGTGAGAGAGAAAAGCGTTCGTGTAACAGTAACTGATAAGAATCGAAATGATTGATCACAATAATGATATTTCGATATCTCTCTCTGTACTCTAATAAATAAATAAATACAACTTTCTATTATTCTATATTATATTACTATCGTTCAAAACTCTCCTTAAATAATATTATACGAATATACTTTCAACTCGAATAGATAACAATAAACAAAAGCATTTTTTTCGACTTGGTCTATCCATTGTCTTCACATGCTTGGACATAATACAAAAATATATATATGTTACTTTCAAATCTAATGAAACCGAATCGTGAACATATTGGTCTGATTAATTGTTTTTGTTGTATTATTAACAACCAGATTTAGTTTCACTACCACATCATTTCTAATAGAAAAGGTCCTAGTTGAACAGAAATCATGATGCGTCTACCATATAAGCTTTCTTTTAAAAGTTCAACAGGTTCTTCTAGTTTTTTTTTCCAGAATATGTAAATCTACCGCTTGTAAAAATCGTAATAAATTGCCCAAAATCAATTATCGTTTTGTTGTACAATTTTTTTTTGGGGAACTTAAATGAATATTTATACTTCTAATCGCGAAATCTTCGAACAAGTGGAAGAAGCAATTTTGGTGGGACGAAATGGGATAATCTAAATTGCTTAATTTGCACAAAAGTGGAAATTTATTGGTACACTAACCATTAGATAATTTTCCCAATCTTTAAATCTTCGAGCAGACGAAAAGCTAATCTTGTTCTTCAGATAGGAGTGATTCGAAAAACTAACAGTGAAGATCGATAATAATTTTCTATTGGTTTTCTATTGGAAGTTAGGGGCAGCCAGACGGCAGAAACAGGCAGCAGAACCAGCAGGTATACCATCAAGCCAAAGGCATTTAATTTATGAAGGGCAGAATGCTTAAGTTAAGTCAGGTATACTATCCCTCTCTGCGGGTGATTAGTATTGTGTGTACTAAAACGACTGCGACCTTGTCGAATGCGCTTTATATTACTTGGGCATTCCAGGCATCAGGTGTTTTGTTACCAAAACTAGAATAATTTGACGTTTTTCTTCGTTTTTAATTAACAATTATTCCTTCACAAATTAGTTTCATAAACACTGCATTTTTATGGAAATACGAAGGAGACGAAACGAAACGAAAAAAACCCAAATTAGATTAGAATGGAAAAAGCTGTGTAAAATTGATCGTGAAAAATCATCGATTTAAATTCATTTTTTCCTCGCAGTTGTTTATATTATATTATAACGGCACTTTAAATCTTGTTATTACAATGTTTTTTTCGTCTCATTCCATTTGTAATATACATAAGACGCTTTATAAAATATCAACATACATATCTTGCATCGTTAGCGCAATCTGAACGAGAAACGATACCAATCGGTTCAACAACGATGGGCCTTTCTGCCAAGTCATTCAAATTCAATCTTTATTTTACTAAACGTAATAACAATACCAATAAATTAAACATGTTAATAAGCACAACACTACAAGAACGTGCAGTCAAAATAAAGAATCTTTTAATTGTTGCTGCTGCTGCCAGCTTGGACAGTCATTTGAGTTAATTGACCCTTTTGAAGAAAAAAAAAACGAAGAATTTTATTTTATTTTTTGGGCCTCACTCTGAGGTCCTACAATCATTATTTTTGTTGCGTTTATTCAAACCGTTTTGATGAAGATTTGCATAGACAATCAAAATTTTTGAATAACGTTTTTTTGGCTTGTCAGGAAATTGCGGGAAATTGTCAAAAATTAACTCTTAGAGGCGCTTCACATTTTATATTAAATATCAAAAAATCCTACCTTTAATTCCTGCTGGAGCATTGTCGTTCCGAGTTAATTGACCCTGATCGATCTGAAAAAAAAAACGTATTTTTTATAATAATTATTTTTATTGCATTTATTTAAATAGTTTAGATTAGGTTCCGCATTGACAATACAAGAGGTGAATTACAAATTTAAAAATGCCATTCACAAACTTATTCGACCATGTGGTTTAGAGAAAAAAATAATCTAATAAATAGTTATGTAACCAAAGAATTGGTTACGGTGTAATAGTTATGAGTTTGGTTTTTTTTATTTCTATTCCGGGAACCACTCATACATACATTTGTTTGCACTTTGAATTCCATATCGGCCAATTCGGATAGGTCTAATTAATCATTTCGGAATTAATCGAAAGAGCAATTTTTCTTTCGCAACTCTTTTATTACAATAACAACAATTGCGTCATTTTATGTAAATTGCCGATCGAAAAAGGTTTGATAGCCGAACCCAAGAAGTTTTATATTGCATCAAGGTTTTCATAAAATCATAGAATTACTAATTTATTGGTTTGCATTTGATTTTTCGAACGAAAGGAAAACGTTCTTTTTCTAGATTAAGCACAATGCGCCGATTAATAAAGAATCGTTTAGCCTGCAAGCTGTATACATAATTATTAATAGCCTTTTAATTGGCGGCTTGTATATATGGTCGACTGGCTGATCTGATTGGTCAACCGATTATTTACACTCCAATTATAAAAAATTTCAAACTGTTTTGTTGTTTCAAAAACGAATATACGACTGAGAGAGGCTGCAATCAAGAGGAATGAGCCAGAGTGAGCGAACGAGCCCCTAAGGCCTTCTTTGGAGGAATTCATATAGGAATGTCTTTTATCAGATATTCTAACCGTTACTTCGTTAGTTATTGTCTTTTCTTCTCCCGGCTGAATGACCATCGAGATATCGTTTCGACAACGATTAGTAACTGTCAATTGCCAATCGGGACCAAAATAGTCAATTTTCCATCATGTGACAGACTTGGATCTAGGCGGGGTTGCAGGATGAATGGATGATGATGGAAAAGGCTGCAGTAATAGAGCGAGCGACGCACCTTCCTTTTTTCCTCGTCTCTAACTTCGCAATTATACTGATTGTTTGCCAGCACAGTAACTAATGTGGGTGTGTTGTAATAAAGACAACTGAAATCATACTTTTTTCCTTTACCATGTGTGTATTGATTGCCGATTTAACTGCAAGCTATCTTTTGTTTTGCAAAATATAAAGCACATGCTTGCTTTTATGGTTGTTCCATTTCTGCAGGAATTTCTAAGCTGAATATTCATAGGATGGAAATTTGTGGTAACCTGATGAATGTCAACTTGGAATTTAGTATATATTTACATAAATAATGTGGAGTTACGAAATTTTGATCAGCTACTGATAGCGAGTGGAGGAAATCAAATTTCTTTTGGTCTTGACTTTAATCCACATTTTGGAAGGAAACTGCGATGGAAAGGCGCACTTTTGAGTAGATTCGATCTGACAGTGCGATTGGAAAAAATAAAATGAGAGCATTTAAAGTATTTATGTTCGAATTGGCATGAAGATTGAATGGCAACACCAAAACCATTATTATTGTTGTTTTCTAGCCGGCTAGTAATTGACAATTACGGTTGACATTCCAAACTGACCATCATATCTCATAGCTGACAACACTTACTTTTGCTGCCGTTCAAATATATTATGTGCGCTCACTTGCACTTTGTGTGCAACTGCAGCAGCCTCAATGAAAACCAAACCAGTTGGTTTGTTTTTACAGATCGCCTCGAATGTGTGTGCATTATTTTCTAGAATTTATATACAAATTTCAATTTCGTTATTTTTTTTTGTTTTTCGTTTTCAAAGAGCGACACAACGCGCCAAACATAAAATAAAAAAATGGACTTTTATGTGTCTTGTTAGGTTATTTGGTATGGTCGAATAAACAATAAATTTGCTGAAATTATACGAATAACGTGGAGGGCATGTAGAAGGCCAGGGTAATAAATATGTAAAATAATATCAAAGCAAGATAGCCACATGGGTTTGGTTTGTCTTTTATATGCTTTTTAATTTTTTACTCATTCATTTTTTTTGCACAATTTTTTTTTGAAGTTAAACCAAACTTAAATGATCGCCAATTAATCGCAATTGATGGCATAAGACTCCCTTAGGTACTACATTTTGTAAAACTACAGCAAATTATAGCTATTTCATTCAATTTATCTCGAGCATTGTCCTTCTAAAAACATTAATTTACAAAATAAATCCGAAAAAAGGACGAAGAAATATTTATAAATAATAATCGCGTATAATAATCTAAATAATTGCTGATAAAATGCAGTTTAGCCCCACAGAGCACAAAATGCCCTCTTGTGTGTAATTATGCACTCGTATATGCAATAATTTACTATGGTATTTATGTCGTAAATATCGCATCTAGCTGGCTGCCTTAGTGTTCGTTTCTTTCTTCTCTTTTTAGATTTACTTTCGTTATTCTATAGAAATAATAAATATCTCTATTTGTAATACCGTCTCTGCAGATTCTGTTAAATAGGACTAGATTTTCAGTCCATATAATAAAAGTTTTAGCACTGTTACGCTACTCAATTTATAGGCTTTTCTGCATACCAACCACTTGCTTTTTATATTTATTTGCCATTTCATTCGTTTCGTTTAACGTACTGTTTCAGGAACATATCACACTTTATGCAACCGCTTTTATATGTTATTCACTTCTAAACTTATGATCGAAGACTATTTTCTGCATCATTTTTCATCCAAATCGGTCATTTTGAAAGATTTTGTTCAATTATTTTAGTTTATGAGAAGATATGAATTTTTTCCTTAGTTCCCATCCATGTAGAGTTTAATTTAAAACATAAATGTTAATGAACCTCCACCCACCAAGGTAGAGAAGCAATTTTTTTCTTCGTCTTCACTGCCATATATCACGATACGGTTTTTTGCGCGGTTCGCCTGTTCGTAACGCATTAAATTTCACATAATTTGCTAAAAATTATGCAAAACGTTCCCGAAAAAAGCCAAGGCGATTATTATATTATATAGTATGTTTTGTGGCGACGAGGAAGGGTAACGGAAGAAAAAAAGGTCTTGAAACGCTACAATCGATAGATCACGCTTGATTCGTCTGCACTTTGGTTTTGATAGAAAGATTATAGTTGAAATTGTGCCGCAAGCAAACATTCAAAGATACATTGCATCCAAGAAAACGGTAATAGCGGCCAGTTAACCAAATCGGTTGTTGCTTCGAATTGGTTGCACGTTGCACGTTCAATGTTTCACTGGCAGATCAGCCCGAATTAGCCATGCTATGTGATGTAGGCCGTTTTAGCCGTGGGGCCTTATTCACCGATCATCCTGCTTCTTTCCATTTCGTTTTTCCTTTTTATACGTAGTACTTATTACTTGTAATAAATAAGAAAAAAATTCAAATTTAATCGTAACATTAAATAAATTTCGGAAAAAAATGTCTTTTAGGTCATTCTCCATGTGCACCGTTGCCAATAAATATTATTTCACAATCATAAATCACTTGAACAATAAAGCTAATGTCATGCGAATGAATTAAACAGAAATGCATTAACAATAATAATTAATAAAACATAAACATGGAATTAATATTCGAATAAATTAGAATGACGTATTCAGTCGCAGTCGTATTAATTAATTTCAATAAATTGTGGGTGCTTATTTATGATTGAACAAATTGCATTGTTTTTATGCAAATTCACAATTCTCTATAACAATAATTGATTAGTTTTTATTCTCCTATTTCTAATTATAGTAAATGTATGTTAAACTCCTCGACACACCTTCACACGAACTCGATTATTTATTTATTTATAATAATTAAAATACTCAAAGCCAACAAATAAGTGTCAAAATTTCAAGATAACAGATTCAAATTAGTGTAGTGATTTTTTACTATTTTAAAGCGTTGCCTAATAGTTAATGAACAAATCTTGTTCGCCTGATGTAATTTGTTATTAATTAATTAGCGTTGACATGTTTTTCTGTATATAGTCATATGATATTCAAATGGAATAGAAAATGAAAAAATTGTTGACAACGAATTACAATTTGAGATAATTAGAAATTATTATAATGCAATAATTGTGTTTTTGTTTGCGACTTTCACTTCTGGTATTAATGCAAAAAATACTGAACAATATTGCGCCATTTATGGCGCTAAGTCATCTAATTTAAATTTATTTTTTGCCAGCCTAATAAGCTTCCTTTCCTTTAAAATCAAAATAATTCAGATTGAGTGCAAGTTATGCCAAAAGGAACATCTTCGTTCCGAATGGTAAGTCCAAGAAAAAGCAACCTTGTCCATTTTAATTACCAAGACCTACATGTATCTGTAGAAGAAGCGAGCGAAATAAAAAAGCAGGTTAATAATTTCGGTTAATTACGAATCGAAAATTGGATCCATCATTCCATAGTGTCTCTCTATGTTGGAGGCATTTTGGTTTTGCTTCTAAGAAGCGATATTCGCGAAACAGCAAAGTGGTGACGAGAACAAGAATACACTTAGTTAATACTTTGGGAGCTCATTAGTATTCTCTGTGAATTAATCCAAAAACAGAATTGCAAAAGACACCGACAACATTCATCGACGTGCATTCCAACTCGGCTCATTTCAGCCGCTAAACGACATCAACCAGCACTGCAAATATTTCAAAATCGTACTGAAAAACTGCTCGACCGAACGGACGAGACTCATAAACATCCCGATGCAGAAATGCATCCACCAGGTCCGGACTAGAACTTATCGAATTAGCATTTCGATTGACTACCCCCCCAATATATCTATGTGGATGGATATTGAGAGAAATTGAATTTAATGTAATAATGAAAAGAGAACAGGTAGTAATAAATCCAAAGTAGCCTTTCTTGTAGATTCATAAAAACTTCAAAATTGCAGATTAAAATAATGTATTCGATAAACAGATTCCAATAAATATTTGATAAGCACTTGATACACGAAATGCTACTTAAAATTACTTCAATAGATTATCGCAAAACAGCCTCTCTACCTCTTGAGGATTCTTTTGCGATTACATGCATCATCCTCTCTTTCTGCTCCTTCTCGAAATGAATTAACGACTTTTATTCAGATACATAATGTTAACATCTTGTCTTTTATCGACTCTCTCAATGCCCATTTATTTCGCTGCACATTTCTACAAAAAGTGACTCAAAAAACGCATAGAAAGAGAGAGTTGCTGTAATTAAAATGAGATATCTAGTTGACTTACATAATAAATAAGTTGGTAATAAATCAATTGGATCAATTAGTTCCATCCGATCGATTGCAATCGAATTAAAATGACTACGACAAGAAAATCAAGTATTTATCAAAGATGTAATCAGCCAAGATTGTAAATATGCACTCTGTAAACACCATGTACTTGGTAATTTGAGTAGAACTATGAAATTAACACGTCGATACATATGTTTTCATAAAATGTCCTTCTTGCAGGTTCAAATCACCGTCTTGGACAAGAACGACAGTCCTCCATCCTTCAAGAACACGCCACTCCAATACTCCATCTCGGAAGATCTAGGACCTGGCCAACCGTTCGCCACGCTCCAAGCAGAAGATCCGGACACCATCGGCGAATTGGAGTACATCCTGATCAAAGGGGATGACGGACGTTTCGCCCTGGACAAAACTACGGGCATCTTGCGATTGGTGGATTCGCTGGATCGAGAGACCAAAGACGTTTACAAGTTGACTGTGAGGGCCAGTGATGGCAACCAGTTCACTGATACCATCCTAACCATTTTGGTAAGTTTATAAATTGTCTCAGCAGGAATAGAAGGAAAAAAGTGGCGACCTTGTAGCGCGATTGATTTGTGGCAGGTTTGTTAGGAATTCGAAAATCGATCAACAGATGTTGTGGAAAATAGCACGAGATTTTTCTCATTGACATGAGAGGACATTAATAATTGTAGTATAGGAGTAGAGAGGAATAATCGAGCAGTACCATCAACAATTACAGTTCATTGCTCCTCCGCAGTTAGTTTGAAATCTGTCCGATCTGCATCTGCAGTGGCAACTATGATAAAGTGCCTTGCGCCGCAACATTATACAGAACGTCGCTCTAAAAAAATCGTTTTAGAGCCTCTCTTCCATATGCCCTTTGGGCCTCAAAAACGAGTTCCGCATTTCGCCCAAAAATATCATCAAAATCTTCTTTTCGCTTGTGTGTTGTTTTTGCGAAATTTAATTAATTGCATACTATACGAGAGTTATCGATTTAAAATGGTGATTAAATTTTTAGATGGTAAATAATTGTTATTAATTAATAAACCGTTACACTTAAGCGGACCTTATTTATTAAAAATTTCACGCATCGAACCGCGAATTATTCGCACCATTTTTTATGATCCTTGTGTGTGTGTATAAATGTATGTACAAATGAAAGCAGAGAAAAATTCTTATCGATGTGGTGTCAATGCGGCAAAAACATTTTGCAGCACTTGTCAATTATATATGATAAACTCATGCCCGATGCAATCTTGTCCATATTTATATCAAGCAGATGTAATTAAATTAATGTTCTATTAGTCAACTCCTTCTCATCCTGTTTCAATTTAAATTGTCTTCATATGGTCGTCAAATTAAAAGCTTTCTAACAAAGCGCATGACCAACTAGTAGTAGTTCCAATTTGGTGGCCATCCGCTTTCGAATTATCAATATCTTCGTGTGAGGGCAAAATTTGCATGCGTGAAAAAATGCCGATTTGGTGGTCATGTGGCACTTGAAATATGAATAGTTTCTATTAATTATGAAATGTTTAGCATATGTTTGAATTATAATCACAGCCGTAATAGATTATTTGCTGGGTTTGAAATAGCCTCTCATCAATACTGAAAATGATGATAATTTATTTTAAAAGCCCTATCAAGGATTTTTTCCAAAAGACTAACTGAAAACAAAATTTGCATAAACCATAATTAGATAATATTTTCCAAGCAATTACAACTTGCTTCATCCGTTTTGAAATATGAACATAAATTATTCGTACAAGTCGTCGTTCGTATTTCAAATATGATTAATATACATCTATCTATATCGATAAATGTTTTGCATAGTTTTTTCTCTTCTTTTTCTCCTCTTCATTTTTTTTCTCCCATTCTATTATCGACTAACGTTTAAATATATATCCGTCTAATTTAAAAATCTTCTGACAAGCACCATGTGATTAGCTGTTATTAATGATACAAATATGTACATGTCGTAAATATTATTCGATCTAGATGTATTTTGTTGCTTTTTTTCCGCAGGTTACCGACACAAATGATAATCCGCCCGTGTTCATCGAGAGCGCCTACTCCTTCGACATTCCCGAAAATGCAGTTCGCGGATCGAGAGTGGGACAGGTCAAGGCAACTGATCCAGATCTAGGAACGAATGCTCAATTGACCTACACAGTAATTAGCGACTGGGCCAACGATGTCTTTTCACTTAACCCACAAACTGGAGTTTTTACACTCACCTCCCGTTTGGATTACGAAGAGGTAAGCTTTTTTCCTATCAATAGGATATGAAAGTGCATTCATTCGTTTGTGGGAATTTGACTTTCATAAATTGGCGAATTGAACTTTAATGAGGATCTATAAAAAGCTGAAAGCAAATGCAAATTTTCTATCGATTATTCGCTGATAAATAAAACATTTCACTTTGGCAAAAAATGGCAAATAAGCATAAACAATCCGTGAACTTGATCGCCGGTTCGGTGAGTCTGGCTTGTTTAGCCACAAGAAGACTTTTTATAGGCACTTTCTCATGAACTTGTACTTGTGATGTCATTTGTATAGCGTAATCTTATGTAAGTGTGCATCGACAACATTTTTATGCAAATTATTTACACACTATTGACAATGAAAATTACACTCTGCGCCGCAATAATTAAGCGGTTTTGTTTGCCGAGCGCGCAAAATAAAGACGCTCCAAACGGATTATAGAAAAAATTATAATTGTTCCTTTGAACTACGTCGCTTTTAATTCAATTGTGTTGTCTAATTACTTAAAATAAATTATGATTGATGCTTATGGCCTTCAAAGAATGGAAGCCAAGAAGATATGGAATAATTGAGGCCATTTGTAATGTGTTCACCACATTTACTAGACTTTTACTAATTTTTTATCACACATCCTGCTCAATTCATTAAGTCGACGCATTTTTAGAAAGAATTTCTATTTATTTCGTCAATATTTGGCGCGCAACCGGCGCATTCATCATAATTTAAAAAATAAGCAAATTTAGAAATATCTGTCAAATTATGCATGGTAATTCCAAGGATTTCAGTGATAAAAACACTTGAATATAACATAATCTATAATCGTATTCATTTTACCGCGTGGGCTCAAAGCCAAGCGAGGTAATTGTAAAAGAATAAAGAAAGAGCGAATAATTATTAAAGCTAATTTACTCTTTATATTTCTAAATGATATATTGTAGCGGAGGTGTATGATATATTTGATTAGATGTGTCTCGGTGTTTAATTACTTTTCCGAAATGACAAAATCGTTTAATGCAAAAGTATGGCTTGCTCTTTTTTGGTCGCTGTGCGAAAATTTCAAACGCAAGTGCCATGAACAATTAAACACGGTTCAGTATTAGAGTCACGATAACTCATTAAAATATGACTCTTGTTCGAATTGTTTCAGGCACGTAGTTTCATTACACATACAAATTACGAATGCGAAAGCAGCTAAACATAATAAATATTTGCTGCATCGCGCGTTTATTCAAAAATATTTTCGTATTCGCCTTTTTGCGCTCGACTTGTAGGATTGGAAACGGAGATGTGTGCGACAAAAACTAGAAACTGCATCTGATGAAAACAAAGGCTATCAAGTTCAACTTGAAGATGACTGCATTACATTGCGTCTACTTTTTCACCCATTCCGACCAGCTAGAAATGGGGATGCTTGTTCATCAGGTGCAATTACATTCGAAAAAATCATATTTTGGGAAGCGATATTTATATTTTCCACATCAAATAATTGTGTGATTAATATTTTTTTGGAAGCTCCTTAGACTTTTTTCTGGTCAAGATTTATAGACGCCCTGTGTGGCATATACAATTCAATTTGTATTCTAAACTGACTTTGTTGTATTTCTTGAACGATTAATTGTTTTTTGTGAAACGTCGTTCGTTTGGCAGTTTTAATTACGAAAATTCCTGCGTTCTATTTTACAATTAAATCGAAATAACTGAATATTGTTGCGAGAGAGCGACTAAGAATTGTGACAGGCAAGGACGATGTCCTTGCAATCGACTTTGCAAGTGGATAAAAATAAAAAGCGAAGCAAAACCGTAAAGTAATGTAAACTATTGTCAACGTAGTCGTCGGGTATATTTTTGAAAAAGTAAAACAACGCTGTAAAGAAAATAAAAACGTCTGACTTATGGATTGTCGCTCGTTGTTTTTCAGACCACCAATGATTAAAAAGGCTTGTGTTCTAGTTTCAACCAAGCAAAATTTTTATTAATATCAACCTTCAATTATATATTTGGTCTTGCATACAGCAAGTTTCTAGCAGATTCTAAATTTGCATCATTCATTTAATGGATGAAGAAATTAATAATCGAATTTTTATCGTGGATACAAAGGTATGAAAAGGGAAGAGCAGAATGTTAATAAACCAGTTTAAAACGGTCTAGTATAGATCAGAAAGATGGTGAAGGAAAAATAAAAGCAAAGGAGTATTCTTCTGTGAGTGTCGAGGTAATAAACTAAACGCCTCGGAACATGGAAAAATAAACGCAGAAATATAGAAAAACTTGTCAACGAATCAATCGATATTCTATTAATATTATTTTATGTCTATTGAAGATTGTTAGCTTTGAAATTTATGTGTATGCTACTTGATATTGCCTTTTTCAGACATATACATTCCATAAAAGCAACGGACGCTCTTCTTTATATTAAATTAGTCATAGAAATATCCAGTTTTCACTTGAAATGAGTAAAAAATGGTGCATCTTTTCCAGGTTCAGCATTACATTCTGGTGGTACAAGCTCAGGATGCAGGTCACCCACCTCTGTCCAGTACCTTGACAGTTTACTGTAATGTGTTGGACCTCAATGACAATGCTCCACTTTTTGATCCCATGTCTTACAGCAACGAGATTTTCGAAAATGTGTCAATCGCCACCACGGTGGTTACAGTCAGTGCCACCGATTTGGATTCCGGTAAGCAAAAAATTGGAGCAACAAAGTAATTAATGGTGTACTATAAAAGCTCGTAATTCGATATTTATGAAGATTTGATGTTAAATTATCGTAAAGTTGTAATCAATAATCTAAGATCGTAATGAACTATAAAAGCTTAATAAGCTCAAGTTGTCTTAGCATCTCAGCTTAAGCCGTTTAGCCTCCTTATAAGAAGATAAAAATTTTGTTATTTCTTTTATTTGAAAAAGGGTCTCTAAAAGTCTAAACATCATCATCAACATGTACGCCTCTCTTGTTTTATAGGCCTGGTGAGAGTAACTTATAAAGGAGCCATATATGCGACCGGATTACCAGGAAATCCGCACTTGTCATTGACAGAGAACACTGTTATAGGTAAAATAGAGAATTGCTCAGTTGCTCTACCACATTTTTATGTAGCAGCATATGTCATTGATTGTTCAATGAACTTTTATAAGAAGCTGATGGCATTGTTGTTTGTCTTTGGCTGCTTGAAAATCAAACGGTTCGTCCGAGGAGGAGATTTAAGTGAAGAACTCGGTAAAGAAGGAATGTTTTTTAAATGTAAATAAATTGAAAAAAAAAACACTATATGCGCTTGTCCTTACTCGGAAACATTATAAACTTTCCTGTATATACAAATCACATTTCTGTGGCATAATTCAATCTTTTTCTTGATTTTTTTTTCTTCGTCAATTCTTTGAGAACGGCATATTATTTGTTCGGCCTGTCACTTAATATCTTCATTTTGACAAGTGTTCGTCATGCCCTTCACGGGCCAGCCTCGAAATTGAGGCATTTAAACGAGAACCATGGCAAATTGGTGCCGTGTTGTGGTGGGCCCTAGCGCTCAAATAATTAAAAGTAGTCTGCATAAAACGAAATTCAATTCTCAGAAGTCGTCGTCGTCATTTGCTGGCTGACAAGAAGAATTTCATACAAATGAAAAATTGTCATTGTTGCAGGAATAGAAAAAGATTATGACCTCGGAGGTCGACTTGCATTGTCTTTGTCTATGCTGTAATGTCATGTAATTAGAGAAACTATTGGTTTACACCATGAATCCGGAAAATATGAGCCTGTAATCTGCATGCCGATTTTAATGATACTATGTACAACGGTTAATTATTTGATTATTTGCGTTCAGGTGAAAATGGCAGAATATTCTACAGCATCACTGCCGGGAACGAGAAGGGCGACTTTACGATTGCTCCAAATGGTACTGTCAGTACTCGAAGGACTTTGGATCGAGAAACTCAAGGATTGTACAATTTGGTGATAACAGCAACTGATCAAGCGTTAGCTGTGGAGGAACGTTTATCATCCACTGTTCAAGTAAGTCAATCTTCAAAAATTTTGACCAAGGAAGCAAATGTTAGAGGTAATTGAGCAGATTACGATTTAGTCCCAAGGTGTCGCAATACAACTTTCAATCACAAATGGACGAAAGTACAGTAATAATCTTGTAATAATAATAATATCAAAAAATTTTACGACCACTAATTTACGATTCAGTTTGGAATTTTTATGTGGGCATCGTAAACATGAAATAAACTATGAGTTTCGTCATTTTATGCTATGAAAACCATAATAAACATGTCATATTTTTGTGACTTCTCACAGAAGAAAAAAATTAAAGCTTCTGTGATATTAAAAGAAAAATATAATAAAACGGCGAAAACTATAAAATAAAACGAAATAAATCACGTTTTTTTCCTCTTCTTTCAACTTAACACTGTCTTGAAATATAAAAATAAAGGTCGCCGGTTCAAGAGCCACACATACAACCCACAATAATTACACTTTGGGTTTCGCGCTTTTGAAAATGCATTCGAATAAATATTATTTTAATTAGTTTTTGTTGATATTAATGATATTTATAGCTAAAGAATTCTCATAATGTGCAGATGCAGCCAAGTCGATTGTGTTTATTTTTGTATTTTGTATAATTATACATACAAGACGTGAGGTACTTGTCCTCAAAACGTCGACAAACGTGACTTCAATAAACAAACTGGATGGCAGCAGCCTGGTGGTACCAAAAGTACCATTAAAGAGTGGTTCGCGTTTCTTTTGTTAATGTTTAAGCCCTCCACTGTACAAACATCAAATGAGGTGTCAACTCATTAACGAAAAATAAACACAGCTTGTAGGCTCTAACTATATAGGTGTTACAACTCTATAAGAATAACATCATTGAATATTCCTCTTTTCTTCAGGTGACCATCGTACTGAAAGACGTCAACGATATGTCGCCGGAATTTATTACACCGAATGAAACTTCAGTTGCAGAGAACATTCCAATCAACACTGTAATTATGGCGATTAAAGCCATTGACAAAGATGAAGGTCGCAACGGTTACATCGAGTACTCTTTAACGAATGATCCTCCAATGAATGGAGTTTTTTCACTTGGTCCTGTTGATGGCTTGTTGAGAGTCGCTGGTCGAATTGATAGAGAGACAAGGAGCAATTACTCCTTGGAGATAACTGCAAAGGATCGCGGAGATCCTCCAAGAGTTACAAGATCCAAAGTTTTTGTCATGGTACTGGATGAGAACGATAACAGTCCAGTGTTTGATCCTAAACAGTACAGCGCTTCAATTGCTGAGAATGCCAGTATTGGAGCTAGTGTCCTGCAGGTTAGTACTTCCACTCTTCCCCCCAAATTTAGCAGCAACTAACATTTCTTTCGGTATCTAGGTTTCGGCCACCGACATTGATGATAATCTGAACGGACGGGTGCGGTACTCAATCACATCCGGCGACACCAATCGCGATTTCAGTATCGCCGAAGATACTGGAGTAGTGCGCGTTGCCAAAAATCTAAACTACGAACGTAAATCGCGATATTTGTTAACAGTTCGTGCTGAAGACTGTGCGGGTGATCTGAATGGAGAAAACATGGTGCGTTCCGATACTGCCGAAATTGCAATTGCTGTATCTGACATCAATGACAATCCACCAACTTTCCTAGACTCTCCCTATTTGGCGTTTGTTATGGAGAATATCATTCCTCCAAATGGTGGATATGTGATCACAGTGCAAGCATACGATGCCGACACGCCACCATTTAATTCACTAGTGCGATATTTCATCAAGGAAGGCGATACGGATGTGTTTCGCATCAATGCATCCACTGGTGAAATTTCTTTGCTACGCGCTTTGGACAGGGAGGTGCAAGACGAGTACAGTTTGAGTCTAGTTGCAATGGATACTGGTGAGTTATATTTTTTTAGTACTCAATGGTTTTATAAGTGGTGCTCAATTTACATCCAGTTCTTTTGAGGGCTTCATCATAAATTTTTTCAGTCGGTGATTTGATTTCGATCATTTTTTCTAGAACGGATTTTTAGAATAGGTCTGCAACAACTCGTATCGATAAATCAAGTTGATTTACGAGAAACAAGCGCGCAATAAAAGCTAATAGGAAAATAATGAAAAACAGTAATACGAAAGTGCAAGAGTCGCGAATAAATATGGCAATTTGTCGCTATTAGTCGCAGTAGGGGGTGGCATTGCATTACTACCAGGAAGCCAAACTGGCCTCAGCGAGATATCATCAGCATTTGAAATCAAAAACCTCTAATATCTATAAAACGTTACGTTTTAAACTCAGATCGTGCTCATATTGTTATGTTTGCCGCAAGTTATTATGAGATTTGAACTCGCCAGGTCAACGTTGCACTCACTCAAATGCCTGTGTTGTATTTCTTTCGTTTTTATTTCCTTGTCAAACGATTTGATTGCCACTTGCAAGTGAAAATCCATTTCAAATTAAACCATTTCATTAGACAGTGTTTCACTAATTCCGAGTCCGAGTGGAACTCACACATGTGGATTACATAATTTTTGTCTTCTTCTCACGCTAATGCGCGTCTTGGTTGTAAGAAAGGAAACATTTACTTTGCCAGGTGTGTGTGAGTTGTGTTAATTTCACACGCATAGCAATAATTTTCGATCCAATTCGAATCCAACAAGTTGCTAGAAAATCCGAATTCGAAAACAGATTGTGATGGAAGAAAAATGCATGAACCGTTTGACCGAACTATAACTACATAGATGGATAAATGTATGAGAAATCCATCTAAACAAACAAAAATATTCCTGTTTGAATAGCAGCATTCCTGCTTAACGACTCAAATAGCAACAAGTAGTTTGAGGCTCATTTTTCCGATCGATTATTGAAAAATGCATTCGATAAAATCAGTAGCGCAGATCAAAGTACATAACATTACATGGCACGAAATTGACCAAATTATGCCATTCTTGTCCCAGATCCGTTCACGTTCAATTGGAAATGAACCTGATTAAATCGTCGCACACCTCATCATCTCGGACTATGCATGGAAACGTGTAGTGCTTTTACTTAGATGGCACAATTGCGTGTATTAAGCATAACGGTAGATGATAATATTCTCTCTTCATGTTCAAAGCTAAATACAAGCCATCACACATCACAGACATCCCGTTCTAAGCTTTTATTAAATAATACCGCGAGATATGACAAAGTCTCTCTTCTCTCTGTTGGGCCAGCTATTTGTAGCCGAAGGCGCTAAACAAGATCGTAACTGGGTTTGCACCGACTGCAACTTGGAAATCTATTCCCTCCTGGTGTCCCCGGGGTCAGGACGGGTCAAGCGCCCCTCAATTGCTCCATCCTCCACCTCGATATTAGAATATCTAATATATATTTCGGTCAAATTTGATGTCAGATAAATGCGATGGAGCGGAAAAGAAGGACAGTTTAACGGGCTGGATCACAGCTGAGAGCAGGCCGCTCTCGCTTTGTCTCCGGCTCTTTACAATCGGTAATGTAGATGCTAATCGCGGCATCGTGAGAACGCCGATTCGTGACAATTCATGTTAAGTCAGAGCAATGACGACCGCCAGGGGTATCTACGTGCACGCTCTTTTGCCAACGCTCTCTATTTTCAGGAATCTACCATCCATCCCATTTTGACCTGAGAAAAATCGGAGTTGATCCAAGTCTTCCTTCTTTTGGGAAGGAAGACCAAATGAGATTCAATTAAATCTTCCAATTGAGTTTGCTCCAATAATGCTTTATAATTGCATTCTGTAATCTTCCCTAATCCATAATCATCGGTCGGTTGTGAACAAGCTTTTTGGAAGCTGATCGATTTTGGTAGATTAAGGTTTTGGTCGTAGAACGCGCTTTTGAACTTAAGCTTATAGTTGTGTAGTCTGCCTTCTTTATCGTGCTTTATTGTGTACATTAAAGCAACATAACATATCAATGCTTTGGCTAAACTCGTTCAGATAAATTTGGCTTCGATGCTTCATTAGCAACTCAGGAAGGTCAACAAATTCTTCTTCTCCGCCCTCTTCTTCGTTTCTCTCTGCAAATGCAACCGATTTTTCTCTCGCAACAGGAAGATGTGTCATGAACGACAACAATATTAATCATTTGATAGTAGCAGTAGTATTATTGTTAATTTAGTATTTGCGATACTTTTACTCGGTAACTGTAATAAGTAATTATTAGGTGAGTCACCCAAGTAGATCAAGCATGTCATAGGTATCGAAGTATGCGGCCGATATCAATAATAATAATTCGATTTTATAGAAATAGTCGAGGAAATCTTGATAAATTTGCTGGTCTTAATCGTGAACAGTGTTGACGGGAAAATCACGACAAATATGTGCACCAGGATGCAATCTGTAAATCTGTAATCATTCTTACTTTGAATCTGCATAATATTTATATTGCCTTTCATACGGACGGAGTGTCTTTGCATAACTTATTTCAATAATATTAGAAACAATCTAATGGCATTCGCATATGCATTCTGCATGAGCGCTCAAAAAAACGAATACAATAAACAATTGTTTGCCGGTGCTAATTTATTTGCACTCGTACAAAACGTATAATCAACAAGAGTTCTTGTGTTTATTTATTAATTTAATTCAAGAATACGAACGCGAACGAGTGAGCAGAAAAAAGTTAATCAAGAAATTTATAATTAAATTCTACTCACTCCTACAATATTTATTTACTTTAATATTTTAGATTGCAGATAGAAATATATACAAACTGACTTGCCTCTATATGATAATTATCATTCAAGCAGTGCTTTATGTCGATGACCGTGGGAATAATGTAACTACAATGGCTTTAGCAGTACTAGAATTCTTTTTATCAGTCAATGATAATACTATGTTAAAGTTAAACATTCAATTGACTATATTTTCTTTAGTTAAACCACAACTATACTTGTTTTTTAATTAATTCCAGGTTCGCCTCCGTTAACTGGTACTGGTACCGTTCGAATAATCGTACAAGACGTAAACGATCACAGTCCGGAATTTAAGCGACAATCCTACCAAGCCACAGTTCCAGAAAACTCACCAATTGGTACATGGGTACTAACATCGATCGCCATCGACAAAGATCTGGGTCTGAATGCGAAAATTCGTTATAGTCTACTTGGTGACAAAGTCGACCGATTCAAAGTGGATCAAGATACTGGAATGATAACCACAACATTACCACTGGATCGTGAAAAAATTGAAGTGTACTACTTGACGCTAATGGCGCAAGATTGCTCGACAACGGAACCACGTGCAACGGCAGTTAACTTGACGATCCACATTTCGGACGAGAACGATAACTCGCCAATTTTCAGTGCCAACAAATACGAAGTGCAGATTTCGGATCAAACCAAGCCGGGACAATTTGTCTTTGGAGCAAAAGCAACCGACGACGATGTCGGCGTTAATAGCAGGATCACGTATTATCTGACCGGCGAGCATGCAAAGTATTTCACCATCAACAAAGAGACTGGAGTTATCAAGGCAATAGATCTACACAATCAATCGACTTTCAATCTGGTGATTGAAGCCAAAGATGGTGGTGTTGAACCACGTTCAGCTAGTACCACATTGAATGTTTATCTCAAGCCAGACCATTTGTTTCCCATTTTTACGAGTGCGGCCAAAACGCAATTCACTCTTGCGGAAAATGTGGCTGAAGGTAAAATTATAGCGAAATTCAAAGCTACCACGCCAAAGAAAGGTGGTGCAATTAAATATGCGATTGCTGGTGGAAATATTGGAGATGCACTTCGAATGGATCGAAGTACCGGCGAAGTTCAAGTAGCTGGTGGTCGAGGATTGGATTTTGAAACCTCTCCGTTCTACGAAGTTTGGATTGAAGCACAAGATTCGGATGTACCGACACCCTTAAGAAGCGTACTGAAATTAACGATCAACGTAACGGACGCTAATGATAATGCGCCAGTTATGACTAGCACCTTGTACAATGCGTCCATTATGGAAGAAGAAGCACCACCACAACTTGTAGTGAAAGTGGGTGCTACCGATTTAGATTCAGGTGAAAATGGAGTAGTTGCATTTAAGTTGCTCAACGATTTCGATGGTACTTTCGAGATTGACGGTGAAAGTGGTGAGATTTATACAAGTACTCGTTTGGATCGTGAAGAAGTGGCGAGTTATGAGTTGATTGTGGAAGCATTGGATCAAGGCGTACCGCAATTGAGCAGTACGGCTACAGTACTTGTGACTGTTCTAGACAAAAACGACAATCCACCACGTTTTACGAGATTATTTAGTGTAAATGTGACCGAAAACGCTGAGATTAATTCCTTTGTTATACGAGTGACGAGTTCCGATCAGGATATTAACGAAAACGCAAATGCCACGTACAGTTTCACGGAGAATCCAGGCGAGAAGTTTAAAATTGATTCCATAACTGGTAATGTCACCGTTAACGGATACTTGGACCGTGAACAACAAGACGAATATTTACTTAAAGTGGCCGCAGTGGATGGAGCATGGCGCTCCGAGACTCCTTTGACTATAACGATTCAAGACCAAAACGATAACGCACCGGAATTCGAGCATTCGTACTACAGCTTCAATTTCCCAGAGTTGCAACGAGATATCGTATTCGTTGGTCAAGTGAGTGCCACCGATCGTGACAAACAAGGACCGAATTCCGTGATTAGTTATTCGCTGCAACAGCCATCCGATTTGTTTACAGTCGATCCGGCTTCAGGGGAAATTTTCAGCAAGAAAAGTTTGCGCTATAAATACACACAACTGGAATCGTCCCCCGAAAATTCGTATTCGTTGACGGTACTTGCTATTGATAACGGCAAACCGCCAATGTCTTCAGAATGCCTCATTACGATCAATGTGGTAGACGCCAATAACAACGCACCAAAGTTCGCTCAAAGCGATTACTTGACTCCAGTACCAGAAGATGCAATTGAAGGCCAACAATTGTTGAAAGTCACAGCTGTTGATAAGTTTGATTTTGGCGTTAATGCGGAGATTGAGTATGCAATCATTGCGGGTAATGGATCTGATCATTTCACGATAGATCGCACAACTGGCTGGTTAACTTTAACATCCAAACTTCAACCAGTCGGTACGACGTACAAGTTGAAAATTCGTGCAACTGATAAAGGAGTACCACCCCAATTAGATGAAACTACCGTAACGTTGATAGTTACTGGTGAAAATAAATTCACTCCAGTCTTTACAGCGCCGAGATATCAAGTGATTGTTCCCGAAAACGAACCATTGGGTTCGACGATTCTAACGGCCAATGCAACGGATGGTGACCAAGGTCCGAATGGTATGATCCGATACAAAATATCAGCTGGTAATGAGCGGAAAGAGTTTGAAGTTGATCCGGTGTCTGGAGCAATTCGCATTCTGGAACCACTCGATTATGATACGATACAAGAGTACCGATTAAATATAACCGCTCAAGATCTAGGATTTAAACCACTTCAAACTACAGCGTTGCTTATGATAAATTTGACTGACATCAACGATAATTCTCCAACGTTTAATCAATCAAGCTATGAAACTTTCATCTCGGAAAACTTGCCAAGTGGAACTTTTGTCTATAAAGTGCACGCAACTGACATCGATTCGCCCAAGAATGCAATTATCCAATATTCACTGAGTGGTAGTACCGATAAGGATGCATTTAAAATCGATTCCAAGACTGGTGCTATCACTTCCAAAGTTAGCTACGACTATGAAGAGAAGAACTTGTACGTATTTAAAGTAGTAGCAAGTAATCCAGACTCGACTATGTTCGGAAGCGCAGAAGTGCGCGTTAAAATCAACGGTGTCAACGAATTCTATCCGCATTTCATTCAACCAGTGTTCCATTTCGATGTCTCCGAATCAACGGAAGTCGGTACGAAAGTTGGAACAATTCAAGCGACCGATCAGGATTCTGGCGAAGATGGTAAAGTGTACTATTTGTTTGTGGGATCAAGTAACGATCGTGGTTTTACAATGAACACTGAAACTGGTACCATTCGAGTATCTCGCAATTTAGACCGTGAAACCCAAAGTCGTATCGTTCTGACTGTGATGGCGAAGAATGCTGGTGGTATTCGTGGCAACGATACCGATGAAGCGCAAGTAATTGTAACAGTGCAAGATGGTAATGATCCACCTGAGTTCTTGCAGGAACATTACGAGGCTGAGATATCCGAAGGTGCTAATGTTGGTACGAAAGTATTGGTCGTTAAGGCAGTCGATAAAGATGTGCGAGCTCAGAATAATCAGTTTAGCTATTCGATTATCGGTGGCAATACGGAACAAGCGTTTAAAGTTGATCCGCAAAGTGGAGAAATCCAAACCGCCAGATCATTGGATAGAGAAACCATTCCAGTTTTCAATTTGGTCATTGGTGCTATCGATACTGGACTACCACCACAAACCGGTACCACTTTGGTTAAGATTGATGTAGGTGATGTAAATGATAATGGTCCAATATTTGATGCGGTGCCAGTTATTGGACGTGTCTTAGAAAACGAACCAAGTGGTACTAAAGTGATGACGCTTTCCGCTAAAGATCCAGACCTGCCACCAAATGGTGCGCCGTTTAGTTACAAACTAATTGGCGGTAAACATCGCGATTACGTAAAAATTGACAAGCATTCCGGTGTGGTAATAACAACTAAAACGATTGATCGCGAAATGACACCCGAGTTGGAAGTAATCGTCGAAGTTGAAGACAGTGGAGTGCCAAAAATGAAGTCGCAACATCTCGTCAAAATTGTGGTGTTAGATGAAAATGATAGTCCGAGCAGTGCGCGATCCGTACACGTTTTAGTGAATTCGTTCAATGGTCAAATTCCTCTTGGTAAAATTGCAGATGTGCATCCGAATGATCCAGACACGACTGGCGATTACAAGTGCAAGATTCTTCAAAGACCAAGTGCCGGAAGCACTTTAACAATTCCATTAAAGTGTGGTTTGTACACTTCGAGGATCACACCTGGACAAGGCTATTCGCTTTCCGTTTCCGGTAACGATGGTAAACATGGTGATGTTGTTTCAAGCGTTACGGTCGAGTTTGTCGAGTTTAGTAATAGTACCGTTGAAGCTACCAGTACAATTCGAATTGCTAATCTAACAGCAAGTGCTTTCTTGGCACACCATTATCGCAATTTGCTGGACTTACTAAAAGCCACTCTAGCTTCAGGGGAAGCTTTGAAATTGTATAGTCTTCACGAAAGCGAAGATGGTTTGGAGTTGTCTGTAGCCATCCAGAGTGGTAGCAATTCGGACCAATACAAAAGCAAAAGTTACACTACCGACAAATTACTGAAGAAACGCGAAGCGCTTAGTAGCTTTTTCCAAAGCGAGGTGCTGATTGGATACTCGCCGTGCCATAAAGAAGACGCTTGTGATAACGGTGGCATTTGCACCGCAATGATCACAGTGAAACCGCTAACGCAAATAACGGACAGTCAAAGTATCATTTTTACATCTCCACTTGTAGCGCATGAGTTTAATTGCAAGTGCGCTAATGGATTCACCGGTGATAAGTGTACAAAACGTCAAGATCCATGTGCACCGAATCCATGCAAAGCGGGCGGACAATGTCGTCGACAAGGCTTCAACTTCCAATGCCTTTGTCCAAGTAATAAAGATGGTCGCTATTGTGAAAACGAACGTGGTGATGCTTGTTCGGAGAATCCTTGCCAGAATGGTGGTTCTTGCCGTGAAAGTCCAGATGGTTCTTCGTTCTTCTGTTTATGTCGATCGGGGTACCGCGGTAATCAGTGCGAGGTGTTGGCGGATTCCTGTCGACCTAATCCATGTTTGTACGGAGGATTGTGTGTTAATCTTAAGCCGGGATATAAGTGCAGTTGTACTGATGGTCGATATGGTAGACATTGCGAGAAAGCCACCTTTGGGTTCCAGGAGTTGTCATACATGATGTTCCCATCCCTCGATGCAGCAACGAATGATATCTCGTTTATTTTTGCAACTTCCAAACCCAATTCGCTTTTGGTCTACAATTATGGTCTACAGACTGGTGGAAGAAGCGATTTCGTTGCTATTGAGTTGGTAGATGGACGTGCCAGGTTTTCCTTTGGTGGAGCAAGAACAGCGATAACAGCCGTTAGCGTAACTGGTAAAAGTGGAAGTGTAGCTGATGGAGAGTGGCACAAAATTACCGCAACCAGAAATGGAAGAGTTTTATCGTTGAGTGTTGCTGCTTGTACTGAGCATGGAGATGTCTGCGAGGAATGTAAACCAGGAGATAATGCTTGTTATGCCGATGATATTGGACCTACTGGGTAAGTTTCACAGAAATTTCCTCCAATTTCCGACATTATATTATTTATTTTCTGCTTCAGAACGCTGAACTTCAACAACCAGCCCCTTTTGATTGGCGGTCTCAAAACTGCAGATCCAGTTTTGGAACGTCCTGGCCAAATCCATTCGGACGATTTTATCGGATGCGTCCACAGCATATCCATCAATGGTCGTCCCCTTAATTTAACGCATCCATTGCAGTCGGAGAACATTGAAGCGAAGTGTGTGCAGAAAGCCAGTTGCACTGCAATTTGGTTACCAGATCGCCAAACTTGCCAATGTGGTGATAATTTAATCGCACCCAATTGCCATTCCGCTCTACAACCAATCAGTGTTAGCTTAGGTGGTTACGTAGAGTTTGCCATAACGAAGAAGCACAAGCGCATGCAACTTTTAGAAGATTTCTATCAATTTAATGGAATCGGACGGAATATAAGATCCACTCGTTTCACTTCGCGATTTGACCAAGCAACTCTATCGAGTGGGGCAGCAGCCAAAACGATAAGTTTACTGTTCCGAACGGTTCAGAGCAGTGGCGTTCTGTTCTATGCGGCGAGTGGTAAACAATTCACGCTGGTTCAGCTGGTTAATGGTCAACTCGTCTATGTTAGTAAACTTACCAATGTGATTAATATGACTGATGCTCAGCAAATGACGGTGACGGATGGACTTTGGCACAATTTAACGCTACACTCACACAGTCGCGGATTACGAATTTTGCTCAACAGCGAAAATCTCGGCGAAGAACTGGATTCAGCCGGAGTGCACGATTTCCTCGATCCATATTTAACTTATTTATCAATCGGTGGTACCGCGAAGAGCCATCAACAAGAACCACTATCAACCGTACCATTCGAAGGCTGCTTCGCCAATTTTACGATCAACAACGAAATACAACCGTTCAATGGATCCGGTAGTGTTTTCCACGATGTGCATTTCCGCGGTAAAGTTGTGCGCGATTGTAACGGACCAATCGGTGTTGGTACCGCAGCTGCTCCAGATCCACTCAGTATTGGCATTACACTTGTTATTGTTTTCTTTGTGGTACTGCTAGTTGCCATATTAGTGTCGTTTGTAGTGTTCCGCTTGCGAAAGCAATACAAGGAGAAAGGCGGAGGCGGTGTTGGTGTCGGTACCATGAGCAAACAGAACGGAGTTGGTACTAATGGTTTAGGAGCGGTCAACGAACGTAGTTTGCATGGCAACGATGGTTTCCACGCCGATACTGGAGCTGGTGATGTGATTCGTGGTATTGGCGGGCATGCTTTGGTTGGACCGGAGTTGCTCTCGAAGAAGTACAAAGAACGCGAGATAATCCAAGGCGAGTTGCCTCGACCGCAACGGCCGGATATAATCGAACGCGAAGTGGTTACCAGTAAGAGTCCTCCAATGCGGGAACCACTTCCACCAACCAATCACGATCATAGCAACAACGATATGAACTCGGAACTACCCGAGCATTACGATTTAGAGAATGCCAGTTCGATAGCGCCATCTGATATCGATATCGTGTACCATTATAAAGGGTATAGAGAAGCGGGTGGTGTGCGAAAGTATAAAGCAACACCACCCCCGCTCGGGTACCATCACAAGCATGCGGCTGCGCAAGCACAAGCGCAACATCGTCACTCGCCACATCATCCTAGCGGATATCCGCCTCGAGCGCCACCTGTTACTAGTCCGGCCTCACGGCCACACCAAAGCACCCCCTTAGCACGTCTTAGTCCCAGCAGTGAAATGAGTGCCCAACAGCCCCGTATTTTAACACTGCATGATATTAGCGGGAAACCATTGCAAACTGCTTTGCTCGCTACGACTTCCAGTTCGGGAGGTGTTGGCAAAGATGTGCTCCATTCGAATAGTGAGCGAAGTTTGAACAGTCCAGTTATGTCGCAATTAAGTGGACAGAGTTCGGCTAGTCGTAAGGTGGCAGCACCACCGCCCGAAGACATCGATCGACGGCCGAGGAATTCGAGTTTGGTGTCGACTCTCGATGCCGTGTCGAGTTCCAGTGAAGTACCGCGAGGTAGTGGGGCGAATCATATGAACCATATGCGACATTCGCCGGTGCCCGAAACGCATCATAGTTCAACCACAACGGACGAAAGTGGGAATGATAGTTTCACCTGTTCGGAGATTGAGTATGATAATGCCAGTTTGTCGGGTGATAAGTATAAGCCGAATGAAGCCGAATCGAGTTCGGCGGGGAAGAATAATATTCCGCCGCCGTCGTACGATGGTTTCGATTCGTCGTATCGAGGCTCGATGAGTACGCTGGTTGCGTCCGATGATGAGCTCGGCCCGATTTATCGGGCGTCGACGGGGTCGCCGCCCACTACAGCGCTCGGCTGGGATTATCTACTCAATTGGGGGCCGAATTTCGAGAGTTTAGCGGGCGTTTTTAAAGATATTGCCGAATTGCCGGATTCGGTTAACGGGCGAGTGCCGTCGAGTTTAAGATTGACGAACGCGGCGAAACCTTCGGAGGAGTACGTCTGAGAGACTTTTAATGGAATAAATGTGTAGATTTGACTATTTAAGCCTTGTATCAAGGGATTTATTGTATTTTAATTTCTTGCCATATTTTGTGTAATTTTTTGTAAAGTATTTTATAAGTATATTTAGAGCGCTCGTATTTTCCTATGATTTTTATATAAAGACTTGTACATATATTTTTACTAAAACGATTGTAGAAATGAACTATTTAATAAATTAAACTAACTGTGAATGTTTGGTTTTAACGCGAGAAAAATTTCGTTTGCGATAACTCGCGGCGACCGCCTAGTAGCGGAAATGGCAAAGTGGCGATATTCAGTGAAATAATCGACATGATACACATACAACGTAAACTAATTGATGTAATTACTTAAATGATAACTGACCTGTGGTGTTTGGTGCTCCGCTGCTCCAAGGAAAGTTTTGGGGCCCTTCGGGAAAGGTTCGGCCATTGTGAATTTGAATCTTTCTAGAAGGCGGCGTATTATATCCTAATTTGCACACTTCACACACACACTCAAGGTCTTATTTCACACACATTCGATAACACAACACTATATCACTTTACTTTCGATTAAATTACAGTCAGAACACTTATTATTACCACTAATTAACTTAAAAACAAATTAAAACGAACCGGACTAAACTTGCGTCCCAAAAGCGCGAGTTGAACTGCGCATGTGTGCGCATTTCTCAGAGTAGTGCACTATTTTTAAATGTAGGCAACCAAATATACACGATTTTAATTTATTTCTATTATATTATTGATGGTTTATTATTTACTAACGGCAATAATAATAATTAGTTGTATTATTAGTCATTTTTATTTAAACAAAAAATTATTTTAAAACTAGCTTAAAAAATCAAAACAAAATCATCTGTCAAAGTTAAACGAATTGAGGTTATGTGGAAAAATTCCACAAAACCTCAGTATAATTAATTCAAACGCAATTTAAATATGAAAAACGTATGCAGAACTTGTTTACGTGCGCCTCAAGTCTTACAGAAATTGAATGCAGATTTAATCAACAAAATTGAAGTTATTGCCCCTATACAGGTAGGAGCAACAAACTCTCTCCACTATCATAATAAACAACTGGAGCTTGTAGCTAACTGAAAATAATGATGCATATCCTGAAACAATTTGCAATGAATGTATCGAAAACATCACCAAATTCCACTCATTCCGCCAAACGATCATAGAAAGCGACAATGAAATCAGGGCCCGATACTTGACCCAAAGCCCTCCGCCACACAATCTTCTAGACTTCAGCGACAACAAAATCAAAATTGAGCCGGTTTCCATTAAAACGGAGAAGAACGCGACTGTCCACACACTCCATCTCAAAAGGGCCAAACATATGCATACGCCGCGGAACGCCAAATGCCAAATCTGTAAAGTTAGTTTTACATCGCGCGAACAGCTCATAAAACACAATCGGCATTTACATGTAAAACGAGGCATCTGCAACATTTGTGGTTTGGAATTGAGGATTGATAATATGGGAAGGCACGTAAGACTTCACTCGGAGATGCCAGTTGAATGTCCGGAATGCAACAAACTGTTCAAAAACTCCGAATCTTTGCGGGGGCACATGTTGATCCATAAAGACACACTTTTTAAATGCGATCTTTGTGGTAAGACCACGAAAATTAAAGCGGAGCATAAAAGGCATATCGCTTTACACACCAGTAAGTTAATTTATTAATTAAAAGTAAAAATGAGTGAAGGTATAATTGTTTTGCAGATCCAGATCTGAAGAAGGCAAGTTGCAAAATTTGTGGGAAGAAAGTGAGCGATATGAAAGTGCATATGCATAGCCACACTGGCGAACGACCACATATTTGTGAGCATTGCGGGAAAGGTTTTACAAGCAATTATTCCCTTCGTGTTCATATCCGGCAGCATACTAAGGAGAAGCCTTTCCAATGCGAGTTTTGTCCATCAGCTTTTCCACAGAAAGTTTCCCTCACGGCGCATCTCAAATCTAGACATAATGTTCTGTCGTAAATAGGTAAGCAATATTTTTTTTAAAGCATATCGACTGGTATAAGTATTAGGCCAAGGCTAGACCGTATTGTACTATAAGTAAATTTAATATATTGAAAACCGAGACTATAACTCATAAATAAATTATTATAATTTGAAACTGAAAAGAATACATTCTATTTCAACTTCGATTGGTATAAATTTTAGACAACGACCATACCACATTCACTTAAAATGTGCTGCATCAGTTTTATTTAACTGAATTATAAGGGGTAATAAAATAAAAGAAATACCATTTAACATGAATACAGGATTCAACTTTATTTGGTCTTTGTTATATATTTTCATAACAGAAATACGCACACAAAACGTTTAAAATAAAATAATTAATAATATATGATATATATATGCAATTTACATTCAATATATATTCTAAATATACTTCATCTAAATCCACCCTAAACTTCTTGGCCAACAATGTACGCAATATTTCTCATTAAATAAACAATACAAAGAAAGTCTAAATATAAAAAAAACAAACACAAAGTGAACGAAATAAAAAACCAGGAATGTTGTTATTACAATTGGAGAAAATTCGTGTGACCAAAAAGCAATAAAATGTACCTCGTTCTATCAGTAGCGATGTCTACGGCCACTGCCTCCGCCGCCTCCGCCACCGCCACCACTGCTTCGTCTGCCACCACCGCTCCTGTAGTCATCATTGTTGTAACGTCTGGATGAGCGATGGGAGCGGCGTCCATAGTCCCTGTCGTGGTTGTAGTAGTCCCTTTCTCTGTGTCCCCGTCTAGAGCGATCGTAGTGCGAATCGTAACTAAAAATAGGGGGCACCATATGAGACCCAAACATGTGAAATGTGGACGAATGGCGGCCATAATGTAAATTAAGCGGAAATATTTTTTTTTTATTTTTTGTTTGTGATCCACACAACCAAGTCCAACCAAACCAGAAACACTGGGGCGCGCAAATTATGGACCACCCATCAACAACAAATCATCCATAAACTATGTTTAACCAAACCATATAAATTATAAACCATGTGCCTGACAAAATCACAAAACATCAATTAGGTCAACAGAGGAAAGCTCGTGGTGCACTTCGCAATGAAACATACATAAATTTTCATTCATATTTGACAATGTTGGATTTTTTGGCGGACTTTTTTGTATTATCCCATAGAAAAGAACACTTTACCAGCACCTTAAGCATCACCCTGTATAATTTCAAACAAAAACATCGTCTAGTTAGATTAAATTAAACACATACAAGTTCGACCTTATCAGTATGCACAATTTAATTCAGTACAAATATACCAAAACAGTTTCAGTCAGGCAGCCAGAATTTATTTTACATTATATTAATAACGAAAATAAATATCTATCCGTCTACGGAAAAAATTAATGTTTAAATCATTTAAGTAAATATGCATGTGACTGTTTAATTGAATCAACAAAAAACGTATTAATATTCCATCTAAAAATAAAAACAAGTTCTCTCGTTATCAATTATCACTATTATTCATATTGTTATTCCTTCAACAACAATTCAATAAATCAATACTAGTGCTGTTCGTGTTCGATTAAAATGGACGATACATCAATCGTACGAAACAAAAAGTCGTTCACATTATACCCTGGTAAGCCTTTTTTTAAAATGCCAGTAAAATAATCTTTTCCGTACTTAAAGTAAAAAGTAAAAGCAAACCAAGATCGCATGGTTTTTCAGTATAGAATGTGTAAGATTACCGTGACTCCCTGTCGCGCTTATCTCCTCCACCACCGCCTCCGTTAATTTCTGGACAATCTCTGTAGAAGTGGCCGGTATAACCACATTGGTAGCAACGCATGTTCGAGTTGTAGAACCGTCTTCCAGATCCGCGAGTTCTGGGACGAGCATGGGTTACGCGAATTCGGCATCCAGCCACCTCACTGTAAAACCAAACAAATCATATCTGGCCCAAATTATTGCTAAAAAATTAATTAATTCGCTCTAAAAAATTCACAGTATAAAAAATTGTTTTTTGAATTAAAATCGAAGCGCCATCTCGCGTTTCACAATCGCAACATATCTCGTCAATCAATTCAATTGAGTAATTGACCTCAATAAAATAGTCGCATTGTTCAACATCCGTTTTGTAATTGATAGACTCGTAAATAGATAATTGAATGCTACTTAACTAATTAATTCTACAAAATTGAATAAAAATCCACCAAAAAATGTGTTTAAAAAATACTTACACGCCATCTGTGGCCTTCATGGCAGCACTGCAACTTTTCTTATCTTTAAAAACAGCGAATCCAAAACATGGAGTGCTATTTGTCATCCAAACCTCCTTCAAAGCTCCATAAGGAGCGAACACTTTCTCTAAATCGGACTTTCGCACTTCATCCCCGATATCGGCAATGTGTAGACGATATCCATCGATTTCGCTGCTGCGACTGCGAGACCTGGACCGCGATTTTGACTTGGAGGAACTGCGACTTCTGCTTCTATCGCTCCTTTTGCTGTTATTGCTGCTGTTCGAGTTGCTTCGACTGCGACTTTTCCGGTTGGGCTGTTTAGGCGAAACGGACTTTTCGCCATCGTTATCACGCATCTCAATGCGAGCTGTAACTAATTCGGTCAAATTGTCAATAGTTGAATTAAAAGTCATTCTATTAATTTAGAATATTATACGCCCTCTAGTTTGATGGCTTTTTTGACTAATTATGCGGTACTTGCAGTCGCGTAATGAGTTTTTCGTGTAGTATTAGTAGAAATGAGTGCAACTTACTTGTTTATTCAAAGAAACTTATTGATTTAACAAAATTACACGTAGTAGTGGGACTGACGCTATCGCTTCGTTATCGAGACGCCATTTACAAGGTCGCTAGATAATTTTAGGTTGTGTCTACAGTTACTGTATTATTGATGACAGTCCATTAGGGCCTTGTGGGGGCGTTCGTTTTGTAATTTAAGAATATTTGAGTATTAAATTTGAGAGTCCCTAATAGAAATATTAATTTAATTAAAGTATTATTGCATGAATAATTAGACACATGTCTGGTTCAGATACTATCGTTATAAAAATGACTAAATAAAAGTATATATATGTTTATTTATTGATAAGTACTAATGATAGAAATGATATCATAAATATTTGATATAAATAATAATGATACGCTTTAATTACATATTATGTAATAATTTTGGTGCAAAATATTAACTGTAACTTGAGACACAAATGTCAAAATTCCGAAATGTCAACTGCGAACAAAATACGCAATCTGTAAATATGTTTAGCTATTCTTAAAGTGCAATTAAGATTATTTAGACAAGTTTCTAATCCGAAAATGGGTAATGCAGGTAGCAATACCACCCCAAGGGACCGACAGAAGCCAGGAGAAGTAGTGCCATCATCCCCATCAAAAGAGGGACAAGCGTTTGTGTTCGACAAGAAGCCTGACAATAAAATCATATTTCAAGGTTCGCAAGAGGAGGAAGAGCTGCCCTATTTTACGAAACCGACAGTCAACTTCGAAATCAATCGACCAAGAGCTAATACAGGTGAATACCCTTTTCGCTATTTAATTATTGTGCAATGTTTATTTTGGTCCGACATTCCTCGCATTCACATCCCATCGCCAAGCGATAAATATTTCTACTTTTTATTTATTTCTATGTGCGATTCAAATACGTAATTAAATTGTTTGGTATCAAAGTTTCCGAAGGCACGCCAATCAGCGGCACCAAAACGCCAACCGTGTTCCGCTGGGAAGGCGGCGGCAAGGATGTGAGCATTAGCGGCACGTTCAGCAATTGGGAAACGCTTCCAATGGTGCGAAGTCACGGCGACTTCGTCACCATCATTGACCTCCCCGAAGGCGAGCATCAATACAAATTCTACGTCGACGGCGAATGGAAGAACGATCCCGGGAATCGAGTGGTCGAAGATGATGCGGGATACAAGAACAGTCTAATATCCGTCAAGAAATCCGATTTCGAAGTGTTTCAAGCCTTAGCCAAAGACAGCGAGAATGATAGCAATGAAGTGAAAGAGTTCTCGCAGGATATTCCAGCGAATAAGCCTTGGGAGAAGGTTTCCGGCCCGCCAATATTGCCCCCGCATTTGTTGCAGGTTATTCTGAACAAAGACACACCGTTATCGGTAATAATTGGATGAGTAGTTGGTTTGCAGATGTTTTGATTGCTTTTGGTTCTAGTGTGAGCCCACATTGCTTCCCGAGCCAAACCACGTAATGTTGAACCACTTGTACGCTTTGTCGATCAAAGATGGTGTGATGGTGTTGAGTGCCACACACAGATATCGCAAGAAATATGTAACTACTTTGCTGTACAAACCAATTTAGCTTTTTTCTTAATTAATCAAATCTCTTAACTTATTTTGTACTTTAATTGTTCTCTAGGTGTTTAATTTTAATTTCGAATTTGGGTTTGATTTTCAAGACAGTTGATTGATTATTTCACTCAAATATGGAACGAATTGATTGTATAAAAGTGTATAAAGTTTCAAGCTCGATCAATGTTTATTAATTTATGTTGTTAGATTCTAAGTTGAATAAATCGTTTGTCTGATTTAAAATTCAACTTCTATGATAATTGCTACCAAGTAACTGCATTTAATTATTAAATTGTAACTGTCGCAATTTGTTAAAACAATTCGTCTAGTTACAAAATTTAAATGAAATTATTTACCGTTAAATTCAAATTTCTCGCAGAATTTGGGTCATTTCAAAATTGTTGGTGTTAGCTAATTTTTCTTGCACAAAATAAAATAGTAGCACGACTTCTAAGGCTTCCAGAAAGACACCTTAAAATTTTCGCGGGTCTAAAGTAAGTGGAACAACCTAAAAAAAAAATCTCCAGCGCGAAAAATAAATTATTTGTCGTTTATTTAATATTTAAATAATTTAAAAAAAAATTATTTAATTACTTAGTAGACTATTAAAAATCGGAACAATAGCTTATCTATTAAAAAATCGCTTATGCAAATTTTTTCCGAGCTATTAGCCGAGAAAAGCCTGTGAAAAAATCGACTCCAAGCTTATTTTCCACGCCCAGCCCAACCTTACTCACATTTACCTCTACTATTCATCTCGTCCGTACCACCACTTATTACCTGCTGCTGCTGATGACGTTCTAAAAGTTAAGTTACTTCGGCCATGTTCTGTTAGTAGACTTAAGTACTAAGGCCAAGACGCCAATAAATGCTACAACGCCAAACGCTTTAAAATTCCAAACCAACTCGTCTGCAACAATAATGTAATTATTCGAACTACGTATTAATTATCATCGCAAACAATAAATTAATGCAAACTCCGCATCTAAAATATGTGAGCCACTTAAGTGACCCACATTAAGTGACTGTGCGTTCGCCCATTTAAAACGTGATTAAACCCATAATGCAACTTGCATTTTAAAGTCCAGTATCATGTCCAATAAGAATAAGTTTGTGACAACGAAACCGACCAGCGAGACCGGAAACGGAAGTTCAGTGCCGCCCCGATACCAACCGCCCCCCATACCCATCAGCAATCAGGGCATTCTCAAGCACAACACGAAGGAAAATGCTAAGAAACTAACCGCCTATCCATTGGATCCCCAAAGCAAGGTCTTCCAGCTCCAGCAGAAGCAGTACCTCCAGCAATACCCCCAAACGCTCCATCAGGTGCAAATCCACCAACCCCGTCCTTTGGTCGACGAGCCCGGAGTCCCACAACCGCCCGCGGGTGATCCCCGATCCAGAGCGCAGCATATTATCCGATACGAAGACGAAATGTTGAAGTTTGTGCGGAAGCCCGATGAACCGGGATCCAGGATGATGGCGGCGGATCAAAATCGACACATGCAGAATATTCTGCTGGAGCTGCGCTCCATGAAGGAAGCCAATCAGCATCTAGCGGACGACAACCAGGAGTTGCGGGATTTGTGTTGCTTCCTCGATGATGACCGCCAGAAGGGGAGGAAATTGGCGCGGGAGTGGCAGCGGTTTGGACGATACACCGCCAGTGTTATGCGCCAGGAAGTGTCGGCTTATCAGAGCAAATTGCGCGAGCTGGATAATAAACAGCAGGAGTTGATCAAGGATAATCTGGAGTTGAAGGAGTTGTGTTTGTATCTGGATGAGGAGCGTGGTGGGAATTCGTTGTGTCCTGGATGTGGAAGCGCGTCTTCGGCGGTCAATTTGAGGGATGATGGGGATGGGTCCAGTTCGAGTACGAATGCGGATGAGCCGGGGGTGGCGTTGCCGTTCAATGGGACTGGGAATCCGCCAGCTCCGCGACGTTCGGCCAGTCGGGAGCGGCTGTTGCATGAGAATCTGGCGAGGCAAAGGAGCACTTTCAATGGTGAGATTTTTCACTTTTCTTTATTAATTGTGGGAATTTTATTTGTGCTCTGGTTTAATTAATTAGTTAATGAGCGGATGTTGCGTGTTTTTAATCACTTTCTATGAGGGTTTAATGGCGGTATAAATTAGATGAGAAGATCTAGACGTGTTCTATAGGATCTTGTCAATTAAATTGGAGTGGATTGAGTTATTGTGAAGCGTTTCTACATTTTTCTAGCTATTTGTTTAATTATGAAAGTTAGTTTACATTTAAATAGCACTTTCTAGTGTCGCAGATGACAAATTTCCATTAAATTTGAATATTTTGATTGAGAATGTTTATTTATCTTACTTTCAAGTCAAGCTGTTTGTTTATTATTGAAGAATCGGGTCAGATTTTAGAAGAAAATATCTAAAAGTTTGTTAGAGAGTTTTTTGATGACTTTTTTAGTTATTATACAAGACGAAAATACATCCTTCCAAATTTTATAGCAATTTGGTCAGTTATTGAGATGGACCAGGTATATTAGATCCATTCAATGGCTACCTACATTTAAAATCCCAAAAGCAAAGCGATTAATCCCTTTTGTATTCGAGACCTGTTTAGTGTTTGTCATTATACTTAGTAGACCTAAAAATTCCAAGTATTGTGCATTGTTAACAATTTTCTTCTTTCATGATGCCATCTAGACCAAATAATGCAGTACGTTCGCAATTTGGAGCAGCGCGTGAAACAATTGGAGGACGACAAGCGTTCACTCACCCATAAAATCAATCAAATCGCCACAAATACAGGCGATCCGAGTATAGCAATTCCACAAGATAATGGAGTGGGTGGATTGAGTGGACGACCAGAAGCGGTGGTGCGAGCTCTTCAGGTTCTCGAAGTGCGAGAGCAACTTGAACGAGAAGGTCGGATGCCGCCTGATCGGACGACCGAAAATATGTCGGACACGACGTCACAGGATATGGATGATGGAGAGAAGGCGCTGGTTCGGGAGATGTGTAATGTAAGTTTGGGATAGTGAATTTTGTTTGAGATTATTTTTGTGTTTGGTTTTGTTTAGGTTGTTTGGAGAAAATTGGAAGAGGGTCCTCCGTCACAAACCAGACGATAAGTATTTTATTTTAGGTGTACTTGCCAATATTTATTGTTTTGCGATTATTCTTGTTTAAGATAAGGACAAAAGTATTATTGTTTGTTTAAATAGTTTTTATTTATTTTTATTATTATTATATATTTTTTAATTTTATTTTCTATAATCGAATTATTTGTACAGTAGACTCTATATATTTTAATATAAATTTCAGTACAATGCTTGTATTTTATTTGATCAGGAACTGGAAACGCGGTATTTATTTACCTAGAGCGAATTGTAATGGATTGTTTCAAATCGAAACCAGAAACCACTTATCACTTTCGTTCTGAATTCATAAATGAAAGTTACTTTCGATAGCAAAATAATCTAGATTTAATTCCAAAGTAAATTATTTTGGCACTTTGGGAATATTCTTAAAAATCAACCGCCGTAAAAAAATGGCGATAGATCTTCCCTTAGGAATCACGTCTTTTGGTCTTGAGGACCAGATATTCACAAAGTATGTACTGAGAAGTTTCCCACCCAAAATCAATAATTAAATACCAAATCAACATTTATTTAAAGCAACAAGTATACAGATAATTACAATAATTGTTAGATAAGCTACAAATCAAAGTCAGACATAATTAATGAATTAATTCCTCCTTGACGAAGTCCACCAAGTAGCGTCACTCTTCCAATTTCCACAATAACGATCAGCTGACGAGATATAAATGTTTACAACCGTTTGGCACTTTGGCTTGTATTATCTCCCCGACATGCGCAATGCGTACCATCAGTAAAACGCACAAGGTGACCTCTGAATGCTGAAATACATCGCCAGTTAAGCCGGTGGTGATCTCTGGATTTGTTTAGCCGAACCTGTTCTTCTTGTAAATTGAAAATCGCTGAAGAGACAACAGCAGCATGTCGAAACCGCAATCCGACAGTGATCGCAGGAAGCAAATTAGTGTGCGAGGTATTGCCGAATTGGATGATGTGAACGAAATTAAGAAGACTTTCAACCGGCATTTACATTACACTTTGGTCAAAGACAGAAATGTTGCGACCTCGAGGGACTACTATTTTGCGTTGGCCCATACCGTAAGGGACCATTTGGTCTCCAGGTGGATCCGGACGCAACAGCATTATTATGAGAAGGACCCCAAGGTGAGAATTGTTTTTCTATTATTTGTTATTAGATAATTTAAATAATTACAATAATTTATATAAATACGCTTTTGTTTTTTAAAGTATGAGATCCTGGGACTGTGCCAAGATCTGTTGTATTTATTTTTATTTTCGTAGGAGTCGCTTTTATACTTTTGCGCTTTGTTTTTATTTTTTGCATTATTCCATTCAAATTTAAAAATTATTGACCTTTTGTATTTGGTTTAAGGTCGAATTAATTTTAGTCGATTTATTTAAGACCAAATTGAAATATAATAAAAGGAAAATTTTAATAATGCGCTCTTTTTATTGGGAGCGCGCTATTTTTGGATTTTTATGATTTTTTCCGCTCTCAAATTTGCGCGTATTTTGGATATTTAATTTTTAAATTGGCAATAGCAGTTGTTTATTTATTACATAACGATAATGCTAATAGAATTATTTTGTCCTAAATAAATAGCAACAAATAAGGCAAACTTGCGCTAACTGGATTTCAAACAACTTTATCAGAATGCTAGCAAAAAAATTCTATTCTAAATGAGATATTTAATTCCTATTTTAAGCAAAAGCGCCAAAATGTGTCAATACAATGTAGGTCAAATGATAGTCGCGTGTATAAAAAAATTTGTTATTAATTATCAGATAAGCACTTTATTATCTAAATAGTAATCAACTCTACTATTTACAATTGGATATCAAATTAATCCGCTAATTTCTGTTTGCAATAATTTATAAATAACACAATCATTCAATAATTCAAAATGTTATTCCTTTCTTCAAAATTTCCTTCCAGCGCGTCTACTACCTATCCCTGGAATTCTACATGGGACGCTCCCTCCAGAACACCATGGTCAACCTGGGCATCCAATCCCCAGTGGACGAAGCCCTCTACCAACTAGGTCTCGACATCGAAGAACTAGAAGATCTAGAAGAAGATGCTGGTCTCGGCAACGGTGGATTGGGTCGTCTAGCTGCTTGCTTCCTCGACTCCATGGCCACTTTGGGCATGGCAGCTTACGGTTATGGTATCCGATACGAGTACGGTATTTTCGCCCAAAAACTCGTGAATGGTGAGCAACACGAAGAACCAGATGATTGGCTCCGTTTTGGCAATCCATGGGAGAAAGCCCGACCTGAGTACATGTTACCCGTTAATTTCTATGGACATGTAGTGGATAAACCTGAAGGTGGACGGCAATGGGTTAACACTCAAGTTGTCTACGCGCTTCCTTACGATAATCCAATTCCTGGCTACAATAACAATGTGGTCAACACTTTGCGCTTATGGTCCGCCAAAAGTCCTTGTGATTTCAACTTGAAATTCTGTAAGTGAAGAAACTAAAATCTATCCGACTTGTTACACTTATTTTCCTTGCAGTTAACAATGGAGATTACATCCAAGCGGTACTCGATCGAAACCTGGCTGAAAACATCTCGCGAGTTCTCTACCCCAACGACAACTTCTTCGAAGGTAAGGAGCTGCGTTTGAAGCAAGAATACTTCATGTGCGCTGCTACCCTTCAAGACATCATCCGTCGCTTCAAAGCCGCCAAATTTGGCACTCGTGAAGCAACCCGCACCAACTTTGATCTCCTCCCAGACAAAGTCGCTATCCAATTGAATGACACTCATCCATCGCTTGCGATTCCGGAACTGATGAGGATTTTGATCGATATTGAGAATCTGTCGTGGGAGAAAGCTTGGGAGATCACAGTCAAAACTTGCGCCTACACTAACCACACGGTACTGCCAGAAGCTTTGGAAAGATGGCCGGTTACTATGTTGGAAAGTATCCTTCCCAGACATTTGGAGATTATCTATCACATCAATCATCTTCACATGCAAAACGTGGAGAAGAAATGGCCTGGAAATTGGGATCGTTTGAAGGCGATGAGCTTGATTGAAGAAGATGGGGACAAAAGAGTGAACATGGCCCATTTGTCCATCGTGGGTAGTCATGCGGTTAATGGAGTCGCTAGACTCCACTCCGAAATCATCAAAGCCAACTTGTTCAAGAACTTCTACGAATTGACTCCCGAGAAGTTCCAGAACAAGACCAATGGAATCACTCCACGTCGTTGGTTGCTGCTGTGCAATCCAGGTTTGAGTGATTTGATCTCCGAGAAGATTGGTGAAGAGTGGTGTGTCCACTTGGACGAACTCCAAAAATTGAAGACTTGGTCCAAAGATCCGAGCTTCCAACGCGCCATCTCCAAAATCAAGCAGGAGAATAAACTAAAGCTTGCGCAGTTGCTGGAGAAAGACTACCACATCAAAATCAATCCAGCATCGATGTTTGACATCCACGTGAAGCGGATCCACGAATACAAACGGCAACTTTTGAATTGTCTTCATATCATTACACTTTACAATCGAATTAAAAAAAATCCCGCCGCCAAAATCACAGCAAGAACTGTGATGATTGGAGGCAAAGCAGCTCCTGGTTACTACACCGCAAAGAAGATTATTAAGTTAATCATGTCTATTGCAAGAGTGGTGAACAATGATCCAATCGTTGGAGATAAATTGAAAGTTATCTTCTTGGAGAACTATCGCGTTACTTTAGCTGAGAAGATTATCCCGGCAGCTGATTTGAGCGAGCAGATTTCGACTGCTGGCACTGAAGCTTCTGGTACTGGTAACATGAAGTTCCAGTTGAATGGAGCTCTTACGATTGGTACCCTGGATGGCGCCAATGTGGAAATGGCTGAGGAGATGGGAAATGAGAATATCTTCATTTTTGGCATGACGGTGGATGAAGTGGAAGCGTTGAACAAGAAAGGCTACAACGCTTACGATTATTACAACGCCAATCCGGAATTGAAGCAAGTGATCGACCAGCTTCAGAACGGATTCTTCAGTCCGGAGAATCCAGACGAATTCAAGGATTTGGCGGATATTCTGTTGAAGTACGACAGGTTCTTATCGTTGGCCGATTATGAGGCTTACATTAAGAAGCAGGATGAGGTGAGTGCGGTTTATGAGAACCAGGCGAAATGGGTGGAGATGGCCATTAATAATATAGCCACTTCTGGGAAGTTCTCCAGTGATCGTACAATTATCGATTATGGTAGGGAAATTTGGGGTATTGAACCCAGTTATGAAAAACTACCTGATCCTTCCGTTCCCAGGGATTTGGCTTTAAAATAGATTTTTCCTTCTTGGATAAATAAGTGTTCAATAAAGTAATAATATATTTAGAGAAGAAATTTGATATAATAATACTCAAAAAGCTATTTTTATTCTTTTTTATTAATGTTAAGGAGTTCTTCAGTGTTACGCTGTTTTAAATTAAGTTGAAATAAATTTGTTTGTTATTCTTAGAGATTTTTGTTTTATTAATTTGGATTGGAGATTGTATGTTAACATGACCATCAATACAAGTTGGCGCAATATTGATTGTCCGGGTCTATTTTTAGATTCCGAAATTGGAGTGAGTAGAAATCTTCATTTCGTCGCTTTATAAGACGCCAGATGGAGCAAGCCGCTGTTACTTCGACCAATATTTTTTGGAGAGTCTTGTGACAAGACTCTTGTCTTGGTGCGATGTACTTCTCCTTAGCAATTAAATTAAATGAACATCTGGTGATTCTAAACCAATTAATTTTTAGTATAAACCATCTTTGCTTTTTAATTACATTTCAATTTTACAAATGCGCACATTACAACCACAAAGATTAATTAGTGTATTCGGATCATAAATTTCCGGGAATTCTGGAACCGCATTACCGCACTGGATAATATCATTAATAAGCTAGATCTATGACATTAATAATTTTTCCAACTCCATAAGGGTTTCCCAAATAATTTTTCTATTATTTGAATAATATTTATAACAAAGAAGCTTAACCACTAATATCCTATAAAGTACTAAATATTTATAGTGGGTAAAACCACAAAAAAAATAATCCGCGCTAGTTTAATTAATTAAAAAAACCGATCTAAAATTTATTACCCATTACAAATAAATTCAAAAATTAAATACAATAGAGCTAGACTAGCAAGTTTTTCAACAACAATTATAATTTCGTTCTAATTCGAAGAATACCGATAATATAAACAAATAATTATCCTCTATTATTACTAACAACATGGTACTACTATAAATAAATAACAGTAGCAACCTTGATTAAATTAATAGGTACGCTTGACAAAAAAAATAAACAAATACCCCGCCGTGATTCACGCGCTTAATGACTAGAACCGACGAGGAATTCTGCATTGGTCTTCAATTTTTTGGGGTTTCCCTTTTCGGAATTTCAAGTCCCTCTCTCTTTCAACATAAATCATTCGATGCACCAGTTATAACTCCACATAACAGATAAAGATATTCAGTTCACGTCTAAAGTCGCGGCGAAATGATTCTATTTAAAATTTCGGTTCTTCTCTTTGTTGTTGGTGTTATTAGTGGTCTTAAACATGACGTACGTGTTAATAAAGTTGAGAAAACGGTGACGATCGCGTTGAATAAAAATAACAAAAATATTCGGGAAATTGTGGATTTCTACGCAATTTTGCATTCGTTTAAGAAGCATACCAAAAATCATGTGGTGTCTCTTAAAGGAGATTCGGCCAAAATAGTGAATAATGGCAAAACTGTAGAGTTTCCGTTCCGCAATGATACGAAGAAATTCGTCTTCTTCTTTGTGGTGGAGGATTCGAAACTTGGACCAGTTTTCGTATCCGGCAATGCCAACATTAAAGGTATTTGATTTAATATGAGTACTATCTTCCAAGACCTCTTCGGATAATCTCTTTAACATGACCTTTTATCTTGTATATTTATTTATAATACGACTTATATTTGCTCTAGAAAAACAAAAAGTTGTTGACAAAACGCTAACACGTCATCGCCGGTTCGCCCCTTATCAACCACCTTCCATAGAATACGGGATTGGTTTGGATTTTGGTGATTCGTCTGAAGAAATAGTCTCCTCCAAAAAGTTCAACTTGCATCAAGATCCTTCTCACCATCTCCATCACGGATTCCGTAGAGGTCCTCATAGCAATTCCTTCCCGGGTTTTGGAGGTTTTGCTAATTTTCCTAGTGAATCTTTTGATGGACCACCGAGTTGGGGAAGGAGAAACAAGCATCGTCACCATAATTTCAATTCTAAACCAGATTGTAATATTGGGTTCCACCACAAAAAGGAAGGTTTTCCCGAAAGCAATAATAATAATGGAGTTGAGGAGACTGTGACCAAAAGGTCTAAAAGCACAACTGAAAGAAGTGTTACCACGGAAGACTTTAGTGAAGATGAGACCAGTTCGGTTGGACCAAGATCTTCGACCGGATTTCCAAAGATTGATATTCGTTTTAATAGGGATTAGTTTAATTTGTAATTTACGTTTAGTATTTAAATAAAAGGATTTTTTTACTTTAAAGCGACTATTTTATTATTTGATGTGGAATCAATATTTCAGTTGCTGTTCATAGAGTAGTAAAGTTCTCTCTGGAGAGATAATCATTTGACCTTTGACATTTATGAAATGAGTTTGTTAATCTAATCACCACGTAAATTGTGGTCTCTATAATAATTTAATATTCAGCTATTTTCATATTTTTAATTCGTCAAAAAATAATAATTTTTGTCAAATTATGTTTAAGATTGGACAAGCTATAAAAATATTAAACAACAACAAGAAGAATATTTTTCTCAACTCAAGGGTATCTAGGATTATGACCCTCGACTAGATATCCCAAAATTATGATAATATTGAACTCGAAAAACATAATGATAGCAGTTATATCCAACGGAAATGCTATGAGACAAAAATATCCTTTCCAAAAGATTAAACCGGAATATCTTCAATCACGAGAACCAATAACAATATTAGGTATCATAAATAAAGAAAACTTTTCAAAATATAGAAATGGTGTTGCCAAAAACACAAAAACCGTCAAGGAGCATCTGATCCTCTAAAATGTTTCTTCAAACTAGAGCAATAATTTTGATCAACAGGTGACTTTTTTTGAGAAGATACTAAAACTATGACTAAGCCCAAGCCAAAAATTATCAAAATTGATGATTTTCCTAGAAGATCCTCTACTTCCGCCAAGCCCTTCCTCAGCCTTTTGATTCCATAACAACTTTCGATTCCAAGAAGCTAACGCAATTTGCGGTTGGTTAATAGAACTTTTTGTATCTTAGTGCACTTCTACGTCTACACTTAAATGGAATCGATAACAAAGTTATGTTTTAGATAGAGTAGTAAAGTAGACCGAGATATATAGACAATAGTTTGACCTCTGACATTTCCCAAACGTATTTCTATTATGCTGCAAAATTGCCATTAACAGTTTAATTAATATAAATTAAACTTGATATTTAATTTTCTGTTTCTGTAAATATTGGTATTACAGTTCCCACTTCCTGGAGAAATAAAAGGTCAAAAAGATTAGCCGGATGTTCCCATGATATATTGAACTCAAAATGCAGATGCATTTCTATGCAATTATCTGGTTAGAATAGATGTGATTATTTCCACTGTTCTAATATAGTTAGAAATTGTGCATGGATTACCAACTTTAAGCTGAAAGATTAATTTGAGCAACTTATGAAATTGCTCAGTTAAACATGAAATTGCCACATCTGTTCAACCATAATTGTCTTCAAATGTAATGTGACTAAACTTCCAATATCCATCCAAAATAGACAACTAAATCCATTATTTGTATCATAAAATAATCGGGCTGAATTTTGGATGGCCCACAGAAACTGAATGAATGGAATTCGGCAATTCACGATCTAAAAATAGCTCTGCAGTGTGGATGGAGGAGAAATAGAGAAGAGATGGATGAAGAAAATCGTTTCACGTAGGTGTAGTTAGGTCTTAAGGGGAAAATTCTATGATATGCTGGATGGTTTGGTGTAAAAGCCGAGCGTTTGTTTTTCATTCCGCGTAACAATATTCTCTCTAAGAACTATCGTAATCAATAATCTGGTGTTGGTGGACTATAGAGCAGAATACGTAATTCGCAGATGAGGAGTAGGCGGTTTTGAGAAGCTGCAGGCACCAGACTGTCGCGTCATCCCTTCCAGCCACTGAGTTAAATTTGGGGTTGTGTCCTCCTTAGCCCGGAGGATTCTATTTTTAGACTCAACTCCTCGGCGTACCTTTTTTAAATTATTTGGGGATAGATTACAGCGTCTTAAATATTAATATCAGATGAAACATAATCTTCTAAAGTTATCTATTTTTATACTCATCTTTGCCAAAACGTAGAATGTTATTCATTCAGAAACTAAATTGTAGTAAATTTCTGCTTCATAATTATTGTGGAATGTCAAACTTGTGTGATTGCGTATTGCTATTGTTGTGGGCTTGTATAGAGATTAGCATGCAAAGTTTAATTGATGTTCCAATTTGCACAAACATATTGGTACACAATCATAAGGAACAAATATTATTTTCGAGTTCTTAGCAGACTTTTTGGTCCTCTCAACATCTCGTCAAAAATACCTTCAAGACTCTCATAAATTGAGCTGAAGCTATGACTCGTTGAAGTGGAGCTGGACTCAACAAGCTCAGTTTTTTCAGGACGCGATCGTCTGGACTATTGAAAAACTCGCCCTTTAGAATTTCGCTTCATTATTAACCCAATTGATTATATCTGGAATTATTTATCCTACAAGGACCTTCTCAGTTATATAAAGAAGACATAAAAAAATATGATCAGTCTTCCAATAATCCTGATATTTCCCCAACGGTTCATGACCGAGACGTTTTTTTCGCCTCAACGAAATTGGTAGGATATAATTAACGAAAAGTAGTGTCGAAACGGAAAAAATATGTCGCATGGTGTCGCAGACAAGACATTCATAGGGCATAGGGCATATAGAAAGTGGCAGCCCAGGCATAGCTGCCACCCCCACACGTCCAGGCAGGATAATTCGATAGATGTAGTCGAATTTTTTTGTGTAATTTAATTTCTTCCAGTTCAAACAACATGTTTAAATATTTAACTGGATCAGGATACGACGAGAAAATTGTTAAATTGCTTTTATTGTTTCTAGCCACGCAAAGAGCTGTTGATAAGCTTAATCGATTGTTTTTTTTTTATTAAATACGTAGTAGTGGTATTTTAATTAGTTGGACGATAATTGAGAAGTCGATCCAAGTGGAACGATTTTACAACTCCATCGATATTAATTTGTCCAATACAAATTTAATAGCGTTTGATGACGAACAACATTGTATCAATAAACTATTGATCGGAAAATTGGTTTTCATGACGCACTTGCTTGTATTTTTCAGAACGTAGTGTTTTTTATATAAATTTCTTAGGTTTCCATTATTATATTGTAGATAAATAGATTTTGACAATATATCCCACGCTCCATGAATAATTTGATAATGAAGTGAACTTTATGTCCAGATTGACGTCATCTAATAGTAATTTTCTTGCTTATCAATATTGACTGTCGATTATTTACTACGCTCTCTGACTCCAAATGTACATAAATGTTTAATAAACTTGGATAAATATAAATATACATTTATTTTTGTACTAAAAGTCGATTAGAAATTTCATTTAATAAATAATTAAATCGTCGACTCCATTTCAGTCGATGGATGTTTAAGCCATCTTGTCATCAGATCGAGATTCAGATATTTCCATAAAATATCGCATATGTAAATTGTTGAGGCATTGAAATTCAGTGTGGATAACGTGTCAAAGACAGCCTTCAAGTCTATACAACTTTTTTTAGAGGAGCTTTTAATAGTGAAAGCTTCTACTACATTATGCATAATATGAAAATGTCGTTTTAATGGTAGATCTATTTTTATATCATCACTAATAATAAAATATAGTTTTTTCTCCGCATTTTTTCAGCATCTTGCGACGCTGGAGACAATAATGTAATTTTTGTTCTATTAAAGGACGAAGCAATTGTTGTAAATGGCAGTTGTCAGGAATAGGAATCGTTTAGAGCTTTAGTCGACTACTCGCCTTGAATCTATAAATTTGCAAATAGCTTTCTTAATTTGTCAACATTCATGTCAAGGATGAAACAATTAGTAAGCAGAAGCTTTACCCAATATGGATCATACGATAATGAAGTTTAATTTGCTTCTTTGTGCCCTATGCGCACCCTTCCAATAAACAACCATTTACGTAGTACCTTGGATCTAAACTGGCACCTAACACAATTATCTCAATTTTGACCAAAGAGAATTTTTTTCTTGGTATCCAACAGCTAAAATAATTTGTGACATGTAAAAGTGAGAAATTGCATCACTTCCAAAGCGTAGAAAAAATGTTAATAGAAACTGTGCAATTCCCTATGGTCCGAAATAATATAGTTTCCTAGAAATAATTCCTGCTGACGCAATTTCCTGGAATATAGGAAGCGCAAATCCCAAAAGCTATTAAACTATTTCACAACTTGTGGATTTGGCTTAATAAGAAATTTGGGACTCATTCAAAAACACACAATATGTTGTGCTAGTCCCATCATCGATCGGTGGGCTTGGTATCCAAAAGTTATGAATGGAACTGTATGGAAGAATCCTCTAAAGATTAAGCCCGGAAGTTTAAAATTGCGCGCATCTGTATAGTATTTGGATCAATAACACCATATAATACAACCGCCAATGGGATGGCAGCTTGTTGAATATGCCACCAATGGGGGCGGCATGGCGCAATTCGGGAAAACCGGCCCCACCATAGCGTAGTTCATTGATAACGTGTGGGTGCCGATTTAGGGGAACGCTTGCTTATAAATAGGGGTGCGCTTGTAGGGGTAACACATTTCATTCTCTGCAGTTTACGGGTCTGTTTGGTTTTTAGTGGTGAAAGTGGTGCAGTTCGACACAAATTATATTGCGGGGCTCTAAACTAATTAAAACTTCAAAAATGGTAAGCTCATTAATTTGGTTCAATATTAAGTTATGTAAAACCACCAAAAAAAATTTGGAAAAGCTTTGTAATTAGATGATGGGGCCAAGCCCAAATTTTTGACCAACTCACTTATATTTCAAAAATAGTGTTCTTTGTAAGAAAGTATTTTGTAGTAATATTTTAGACAACTTAAATATTTATTTAAGTGGATAAACAATTATTGTACATCAAAAGAGTGAGCATCCATAAAGCACAAAACTAACAAAGCATATCATTGAGAAAAAAGATAAAAGAGTTTCTAACAACCTGTTGAAACTAGGTCATTCCAATCGATCAATCAACAAAAAAAAATTGTATTTTTCCAGATGGCTCTTCAGTTACTACCAATATTCCAAGTAATTATCATCCTATGCACCCCATTGCTGGCTTATCCAGTTTATGGAACCAAAAGGTATGGACGTTCATCTAGCCATCGTGCTTCCAATTATGAGCCTTATCCCTCTATGCTTAAAGAGCGCTTTTATCCCGTAAATTACTATAAATTATACCCTTACAGTCAAAGCTATCCAGACGAATACTACTATCCTCAAGAATCAGCCTATCCGGTCTACTATCCCGCCAGAACGTCGAAATACGAAGTGTACCAAGCGGTTCTGCCATATTATTACCAGGAACGACGGCCCAACTACAAATACTACTCGTACAATGATCCGGTTGTCAATTTACAAGAGGAAATGATCCAGGAAGCTGAACGGGAGCAGCGGGAAGACGCTCAACCAATCGGACATGAGATGTTGTACGAAAATGATGAGGAATCTGCTGCAGGCTTAGAGGATGTCAACGCGGCTTTCCTGCAGAATTTAATCATGTCGCAGATGTACCAGGATGCTTATGATAATCAAAATCAGAATCAAAATTATCGCGACGATTTGTATTACGATGAGGAAGCTGCTCCGGAGCTGAGTGAAGATGATTTAGCGGCGCTCTATCAGGAAGACAAGGATGTGAAGGAGTTGAGGCAATTGGCCGCTGCCAAACCATTGAAGCAGAAGCCGAGGAAATTACCACCACCAATCAAGCACGAAGATGTGCATTGGTTCCAGAAGAACAATTACCGGAACCAAAAGAATGATTACAAAAGGAACGAGAGGAAGTCCAACGTGAAAGCACCATCTACTACAAAAGTACCAATAATTGTTCAACCAAAGCAAACGCCATCACCAAGAAGAGACACCAGAGGCCAGAAGGAAGAGGTCCTGATGCGACCAGCCACACCGGTCCGCCATCCCTTCTCCAGTTCGGTGTTGCAGATGATGTCGAAGAATCAGATCGATACAAAACGAGCTCCTTCAGTTTACGACACCATCAAACACATGCTCGACATGGAAAAGAGCTTGGAGAATGTAAGTTTAATTAAAAACAAATTATGACGTCATTTTGTGTGGATGATGTGGAATTCTGGCGATGTGCCAGCCAGAATGTTCTATGTTTAGCTGCACTGCAGTGCTTATGAATGAAAGCCGTTACGAACAAGCGGGAATGAGAGAAAATCCGAAGGGTTGCTCGATTTTTGAATGAATGAAATTCCTTTTTATTTAGTTAGTCAATCATTGATGGTTTTGTTTTTCGGATTTGCAGAAGCAGGCGAATGGGGACGAGGAGGAGGAGGAGGGGATGTTGCGGCCGAATATGAAGAAACGCATTATCTCGAGTGAAGAGAGCTTGACGCATCAGCTGTCGGTATTGAAGAAAACGCAGTAAGATTGTCATATTTGTGCGTAATTTTTTGATTTTTCAAATTATTATATAAGCGTGTTAAAATTAGCAATTCTTCTCAACAATTGTTGCTAATTGCATGCGCTACTTCGGGACAGATAATTATTAAGAGAAATATGATACCTGATTCGTTGTATATTAAGACTGATTGAATTTAGTATTAATTGTAACTCTAAGTTGATATCATTTAGTTATTGGTAAGTACGTTTTTTAAAAACACAGGTTATGCCGAAATCACACGAAGTAGATTTATTACATCTCTAGAATTAATTATTATTAATTTCTCGCTTATAAGTCTCTATAATATAATTCCTTCCATTTATATTAATGGCTAAGAGCTGCCTCTGTACATACATCTATTATAAATGTGTGTGCAAATTTTATCTAACTATGTTAATCTCTCTTAGCTTATATTTAATATAGTAGATCTTAGATTATCTTTGATTCAACTGGTTCAGTGGAACGGGAACCTATATAGTAGCACTTTTTGGTTTTAACCAGTTTTTGGATTGCGAGAAGAAACTGAAGATCTTTACACCACAAAAATTTAAATCAATCGCCATCTTGCATAAAAAAGGCGGCAAATTTAAATTTGCTTGTTGGTGTAATTAAATTTTTATCGACATGTAGGATAAACGAGAAGAGACTGATTAGTTGGAAAGCGAGATTGCGTGAGTAGTTCCAATACTGTTGTTAATTAGTAGAAGAATTTTGATTGACGGACAATAATAATAGTTCTATATATTCGTTGTTAAACAATATCATTAAACATTCGTTTAAAAAAAAATATTGCAAAAAAAAAGTCTGTTGTTATTTTGTAGTGAATCGCACGGTGCTATATGGGTACGGAAAATTATACAGGGTGCAACTTATTTCATTTTTCTCATAATTCGGGCTGCACCCTTTGTAAATATTACTTTGTTGTGTTTAATGATAGTGTTTATTTGCCATTACCTCCCCCACCACATATTTAAATTATTAACATTATTCAAAGCCTGTTATAAAGTTAGATCAACCAGAATATATAATATATTTTTCTTCATATTGCAGACATAATTCTGTGATACAGAGAAACAAGGACTGTGCTTACAGTAGGTAAATCGTTTTCGTTTTTGAACAAGACAATTGAGAAAAACGTTGCAAATCAGTAATTGTTTAAACTATAGGTCAATGTTTAATTGATGGACCTTTTTTTTGAATGTTAGAGATATTTTTTGGATACGAAATCTTGGCTTTTGCTAGATGAAACTTGGAAGGGTACAAAACTATACATAGTAATTTAACAAATGTTTATTGAAAAGGGCCATTATATTATTTAAATGTCAGCTTTACAATATATCTAAATAAATATAAGCGCAGATGGGTGCAGGACTACGATTTTTTGGAATTAACGTCGCTTGATGTTTACTATTCATCCTTAGAAACAGAAGAATTAAATTTTGACAGGTGGCATAGGCAAAATTTAGACTTCAAGCGACATTATTAAAAAATCCTCGAAACTATTCGGTTTATTTTTAGAGTTCTCCATATTACAGTGTAGAAGTAATTATTAAATATAGAGCAATGCGTGTTACTACATGGTGGCTAAGAACTATAGTTAATTAGATTAGTCGTAACTTTAGAGCTTTAGATATCTAAAAATATTTTTGAAAGTTAAAGGCCACCTATTGTTATGTCGACGCTATGTAAATGCTAGTCTATTTTTTTAATAGATATTCTAACTAACTATTTTGCTTCGATAGAAAAATGTATTTTCCTACATTCCTATACATAAAACTCTAGTCAATTCTTAAAGCATCTCTTTGTATTAGGTAAAAAAATACTATACTATACGCTTCTAGCAAATTTTACTATGCTTATGAGCTACATCTACAATTTTCTATATTCCGAAAATTATATTTAATTTACTGTATTGTAGTACTATTAGTAACAATTTAATTTTTGTTGTAATTATGTTTGTCAATTTCAGAACATATCAAGAAAGTAATTTAATTTAAATAGAAATATTTTATCTAGTCTTATTTAATTAATTACGATATGATTTGATATTAGTTTTGAAAGTAAAGAAAAACATGTAAATACATATCCCATCTTTTATAACACAAATGTAAATACTATATATTTTGATAAAATATAGCTGACGAACTATAAATAAATTTTAAAAATATACTACTCTTATCAATGGGTGTTATACGACGATAGTCGTGCCAACAACCACATTGAAATCCAGCGCTTTTTAAATATTTGCCATTTGTCAATTTGCCCCAATGCTATTGGATGGCACCACGCAACTACCCCCACCCCATTCTATTTGTTTGTTGGCAGGACTATATAATTAGTGCAACGCAAATACCATAATAAAATTATTGGCATTTGCATTGACAAATATGAATAAATAAATGTGTCTGTATATATTATTATTATTATTATTATATTCTACTGACTGATATAATAAATGTCAATATATTAAGATTTTTTTCGTATTATTAATAATTTCAACCACACCAAATCCAAACTTCCTATCGAATTAATTTTTAAATCCCGCAAAGTTAACGTGCGGTTTTGGATTTAAATGTGCCATTGGCAGGGTTCACTCTAGCTCAGGTCGTTAAACTCCAGCCTGGTGCAAGTTGCATCCTGTGACCTAGATTTCAAGGCTGCTCCCATTAGTTCTGGGCACAGCATATATATTTAGATTTATAAAGAAGTTATTGAACAATTTGGTTGCTAACAGATTCTGATTGGCTGACGGGGTTTGTTTGTGTAGCCAACTTTGTAATCGCAAAATCGCAAGTTTTCGTGTCGTTTATTTTTGTTCGCATGGGTTTATATTAAAACATTGTTTGTTGATCGAACGAGCCAATCGAGTTGCAATTCGGCTGCCAGTTTACGCGATTTCGAAATTGCAACAACGTTAGAGCAATAAAGGAAATTGGAGAGCGACATTTTTGGCAAGGAGGCATCAATATCGAGCAATGTAATAAATTGGATTTGAATCTGTTTAAAAATTGGCAGGACGATAGGAAATGTTCCTTCTTGAGCTAGTTCAAAATTTGGCGAGAGCGCCAGGTCCAAATTTGATAAGAAAAATCCCAATCGTTTTGATACCATATAAGAAAAAAAGCCATACATTCAAATAACGGCTATTATTGTACATCGTAAATAAAATATAACAACCCTGGCAAAGTTGTTTGTCAACGGTCTGTAGAAAAGAAATAAAAAGCGACATAAATTCACAAAAATACGGTTTCGGGTTGAATGTACCTTTAAAATTATAGATTTACGGAAGCTTTCATCAGACGTGAATAAAACTGCTGGCGCCAGCCCAAATAAATTTAAACTCAAAAATGCTTCACGTTTGAAGGAGTATCAAAAATTCAAAACCAAAAGCACCTTTCCTAGTAAATTAGTATCGATGATGAAAGTAAAATGAATTCGTCTTTTGCTAAAGCGTTAAATGGAACTTCAAAGGCAATTAGTGTTCAATTTAAGCAAACAATATGAATGCTTTTGGTAGGTAGGTATTAAAGCATTTATGATCTGCTTTGTTCTTCTGGGTTTTGTTCAAATTCCTACTGATTAGTATTGTTGAAATAATATTGAATTAAACTTTTCATCAAACTAATTGAATTCTTTTTTCGTTGGAAGTCGAATTACATTTGTGCATAAATTTCGTTCTGTATGAGAAGATTTTTGGATGGAGTTGGACAAAAAATTCTTATGGATCGCAGATTCGGAGCAACCAGTGAATTTGAGTTGTTCTGCTTAAATGTCAAAGTTCATTTTATCCCGATCCGAGCCCTGGATTCATAAACAAGGTCATGAACAACAATTCTCTGGACCGGCGAAATCGTTGCTCAACAAACTGCAGATGTGGGAGGTCGGCTTCGGCTTTTCCCTCACGAATTACCAACCAGAAAAAAAATACATGTAACATATTTTTGAGATGGAGTAGGTAGACAGTGAATAAATTAATTTTCGCTGAATGGGAAAAAATATAAGAAAGGAATATAGCCGTATCGAAATAATGCATTTGACATTGATAGGCTTCTTTCGATCTCATGCAGAGAAACGGATCTGGGCTTCGAGCTTACAATATTTTATTTTTAGACGAGACAATAAACAATTTCGACTGCCTACATAAAATTGCGCTTTTATTCCAATCCGAAATCTAATAAAAGCAAATTTCAATCAATCAAAAAAAACGACACGTGAATTTTAATAAAAAAATTACCATCCAAATTCTACGCAAATAGAATAACATAATTTTCGTACAATTAGATGATAAAAGTGTAAATTATTTCAGTTTCAGTATGACGTCAATGCTTGTCAAAGTTGACGCCAGAAAGTACACGTTGTCTTGGTTACCGACGACTGTTGACTGAAAATTCGTTATCTACATATTCTACGGATGGCGTAAACCTAGACGTTCAGATTCGGAAAAATAAACACACGAAAGCTTTTCGAGTGCTTGTACTCGAGCACCAGCTTATCACACACAATGCTTCATTAGACCGAGATAAGAACTTTCTTAATTGTAGTTTGTGCTAAACAAAGTGCACACAATTTAGAATTTGTGCATCAAAATATCGCCCAGTCTGAACGTAAAAATTTCGCAAATATTTACTTGGAAAGCTAATCCTGAAGGAGCGACTAAAAATAGCGTCTCCTCGGGGAGACGACCACAAAACGAATTGGTTAGAGAAATATTTTTCATCTTTTTGGTGCGTAATAGTCACCAAAGGTCTTCAATTCGAGTGAAAAATAATTCAAAACTGTCTCTTCCTAACGCATTTTATTTTTTTTCTAACACCTAGATAAAGGACTAATTTTTTGACGGGTGTCAAATAGTAGCCGCATCTGACAAACTGTATATTAGAAGCTTTATGAACGTCGAAACCACTAGGAAAAAGATAAATTCTGCCAAAGTGGCAATAAATTCGCAGTAAATGAGTCCATATGTGGTCATTATGAAAAAGTAAAGCAAAAATGTTCTTGTAAGCTTTACCATTATTATTATTTAAGCATCTGTTTATCTTCCACTAAAGTGCGGCATTAGATTTTTGTCGAGTGCAATTTTTTCCATACGAATCTGGAGCAGCCGGAAAAATATATTCCAAGTAGCTTAAAGTATTGATATTTTCATAACAATTTGCGTTCCAGTCTTATCGAGCTTTGATTTAATAATAGACTGAAATGCAAATTATTTCTATAAAGGAACTTCTATTTTTAAAAGCACAAGCTTTCATGGCAACAGGTAGTTAAATCAAATTTCGTTTTAATGGAGTTTAAAAATAAATATTTTTCAGTGCACTAATTGTAAATGAAAAGCATGAAGCGTACCTACGATAAATAAATTGAATCGATAGAATTTTTATATTTCCTATTTGTGCCTCTAGCTTTATGTAATAGATTTGAAAAGGTTACGTCTTTCTGTTGCAGGCTGCTTAAAGTTCATGTCAAATGCAAGCGGATTGTGTAAGTTGCATATTGAAATTTAATTGAATTTCATTACTAGGCTTCACTAAACTAATTATACAATACATTATTATTTTCCACCAATATTAATTTAATTGTATTGTAAATTGAAAGCCATGAATTATTTACACGTAAAGGAAATAAATTTCTTTATTTCCGATAACATATAATTTCGTCCCGGAAAATAATGTGGTGCAAAAATGGTTGTGTACCTAATTGTATGTACTTATATAGAAAAATACTTATATAGTAATTTTCTTAAATACTTTCAAAAAGTTTCGTCCTTAATTATCCCCAATTATAAAAAATCTGAGTATAAGTACGAAATTCGACCAAAACACGTCTAATATCTTCAAAAATGTGGCTACTACCAAAACGCAATCAACCCCTAGAGCAAAACTACTTCTCCACATACATAAAAATACTTTTCATAATGGGAATTGATATTTACCAAGTGGAAAACATATTTTTCTGGATCTTATACAAAATCTACGCAATCGTATTCATCGGTGCCATTGTTTACGTTTTCCTGTTGGCTGAAAGCTACCAAACCTTCGTCAAAATTGACGACTTTTATGTCATGAGCTTTAGTCTATGTTATTGGATGACGCATCTTTTAGGCACTAATTAAATCCTACCACTAAATAAATTATTTGATTAATTTTGCTTCCAGGAGCTTCTAAAATAACTCTACTCATTTACAAGCGAAATGAAATTCGAGCAGTTTTTGAGAAACTGGAGAAGAATTGCTTCGTACCAGTTCGCCAAAACCATGTCGATCTGATAAACAGTACCACTTGGTTGTGCAAAGCTCAAGTACCCTTTATCCTACAACTTTACTATTACTAAAGTTATCAAATTTCAGGGCTACACTTTCTTCACTTTCGTAGTAATTATCTTAACCCTGCTAATATTTTCAATGAATGCCGAAAAAGTGGAAGTTTTTGACGAACTTCTAAACTCCACATCTTTGGTGGTACAAAAAACAATGCCGTTCCAAACCTGGTTCCCGTTCGATGTTCACGAACGTGTTCTATATTATTATCTAGGATTATCATATCAGATGGCTTGCACCTACATATATGGCTTTTACATTGGAGCGAGTGATTGCATTATTTGCGGTCTTTTTATGCACATCAAATCGCAGTTTTTGATCATCAAAGATTCATTGGAGACTGTCGTGGAACGCGCAAAAAATACGGCTCCACACCACGACAATGACGAAATGGATGAGAATTTTTCGTTGCCGATTGCTGTGCAGCTGAAGGCTGAAAAACTTGTGATTGAATGCGTTAAGCATCATCAGACTTTGATTGCATATTGTGATGAAATCGAAGACGAATTTGCATTGCTTATGTTGATGCAGTTCTTGTCAAGTGTGTTTATTTTGTGTTTTACGCTATTTCAGTTGAGTATCGTAAGTATATATGTTAAAGCATCTATTAAATAATTTATTTTGTATTTTGAAGATTAGTATGGCGAGTGCCGATTTTGTGAGCATGGTCCTTTACACAATACTGATCGGTTTGGAAGTTTTCAGCTTTTGCTTTCATGGAGATGAAGTTTGCTATGCGAGCCATAATCTTGTTAGCGATATTAACAATATTGATTGGTATTTATTAAACGAACGTTCGAAAAAATATTTGATGTTGATGATGGTCCGATCACAAAGACCTTTGCAGTTTACTGCGGGAAAATTTGCGATTGTTTCGCTTACCACCTTTATGAGTGTAGATTTTTAGATTTAAGATGGTTTGATAGTTTGTTTTGATTTTTGGTTTGTAGATTGTGCGAGGTGCCGGATCTTATTTTATGGTACTTCGACAAGTTAATGGAGAATGAAGAAAATGACACTTTTTAGATGGGAAAATAGAAGATATAGTTTTTTAGGATTTATTATATTAAATATAATTTGTTATAATCAAAAAATAAATAAATTAAGCAGCAATTAATAGTCCGATGCATAACAGCATTAACGCTCTTTTGTAGAACCTAAACTTTTGCCGATTTTGATGAAATTTGGTACCCAAATTCAGTGTTCATCTGTTTTGAAATCATTTTGTATGTATAATTAACTATTATTTCTAATTGAAGTCTTCCAACTAAAAAATCCCGATGTCCTTCATTAATAAAATATTTCATTAAAGATTTAGTTTTGTGACTTATCTCTAAATTTCTGTAATTTAATATAATTACATATTTAAGGTAATTGCAACTTTTTAATAATAAATAATAAATATATCATTTTTTTACTTAAACGATGCCTTAAAAATTCAAACCTTACCTACATAAAATAATAAGTAAACAACTTAAATGAGGTGCTTTTGTTCTTTTGATCAAATAAATGTATAATATTGAAACCACTTAACAAAACAATGATTTTGCATTAAATTAAAATTGCTTTGCTAAATTTAGATCATCTAATTAAGTATTGCAAGGTAATTATTTTACTTTAATGGCAGCAAACTTAAATTTCATTAGCGTTCGTCAGAGAGCTAATTACGATCGCTTGGCAAAATAAATATAGTTCTCAGTCAAATTGAATTCTATTAGCTTCAAAAAGTCCTTAATGCAATTCATTAATAAAACCACGTCTATTCTAGTCGCATTTATTGATCGCCCAAACCGATAAAAATTTAATTTGCTAAAATTTCAGTTTAATGCTTTAATAAATACTTGAGGAGCAATTGCAATCGTTCTAAATAATAAATATGAGACAGTAAGTTTTTGATGCAACTGCGTCGCGTTCGAGTTAAAAGCTTCTTAAATAAAAATTTAACAGTCGCAAGTATGTCGTTAAACAAACAGCAAAACTACAAAGCACCGAAAAACTACTTCGACTTTTATTTGAAAATTTTATTACTAATTGGCATTGATGTGAAGCGCATTGCCAACAAAAAATTGAATTTTTTTACAAAATATACGCTTTTATTCTCCTCTCTATGGTCATCGGGCACTACAAATTCGTACACAAGAAAACAGCTTTTCCTACCCAGCTGGTTTCCATTCGACACCCAAAAAAACGATTTGATTTACAAAACTGCATATTACTACCAAGTGTTTTCGGGTACTTTTTACGGCATTTATGTGGGTACCATTGATGCCTGCATCTATATGGCGTTATGATGCACATTAAGTGCCAATTTTTAATAATAATCAACTCATTGGAAACTTTGACCAATCGAGCAAAAATTCAACCCGACTCCCTGGTACCCCAAAAAGCGCAAAAGAAAGCTGAGAAACTTATCGGTGAAATAATCCAGCACCACCAACATTTACTTGCGTTTTGCCAGGAAGTTGAGGAACATTTCTCAATGCTCATGCTAATGCAGTATTTCTTCAGTGTGGGTACTTTATGTTTCCAACTATTCCTCTTGAGCATGGTAATAGTACTATAATAAGTAAAAATATTTTTTTTACTAAATGGATGACGATTTTCAGACTGAGATAGGAAGCAGAGACATTGTCGCACCAGCAATCCACATTATCCTGATGTGTTTTCAAATACTTTGCTTCTGCTATCACGGAAATGAAGTGATTTTTATAAGCCTTGATCTGGTTGACAAAATATTTGCCCCCGATTGGTACCTTTTGAATGAACCTTCGAAAAAAGCGCTGCAATTAATGATAGTGCGAGCTTTGAAGCCGGTGTGCTTCACCGCTGGAAGTTTCGTCCCGATTTCGCTCACTACCTATATTACGGTAAGGGTGGCTTTAAAATTAGGAAAAATTGAGTTTGTGTTGACATTTTCAGATTATGAGAGGCGCTAGTTCGTATTTCATGGCCTTAAAACAATTTAATGGGCTTAATTAGAAGCTTAACGAAATTCGGTTCAATCAGCCAATTTTTAATGGATTCGAAATTAATTTTACAAGGATTTTTTTCGCACTAATTACTACACCGAAATTCTTCTGCAATATTAATTGTGTTTGCACTGCTTTGCCGATCAAATGACTTATTTGAGGTTTTGAACTTTTAATTATTAAAGACTCATTAGAAAGTTTGATTGACTATTATGCAAAATAAATTTATTCGCGGACAACTCTCTGTGATCAAGCTGCCTGAAATTGAAAAATTAGTAGTGGCGTGTTTTATATAAAGCACCATCACACCATCAGAGGGTTTAATTAATTTTTCTAATGAAGTGGGTCGCAAATGCAATCGGGATGGTTTTTCAGCTTCTAGTTAAGTATTTAAGCTCTTCAATCATATTATTTATAAACCTATGGCTTTTGTTTATTGCAAGTACGAATGTGGATTCAAAATCCTCTTCTTTCGTTTTGTCGCAAAAATGAAAATGTGAGGGACAAAATATTTTGAATGAAATTTGCTGAATAAATCCACAAAGTAAAAGCACTAGATACTTTTGATGGCTTTGAATTCGTTCTGTGTAGAAAAGTTTGCTATTGTTTCACCAGGAATTTAATTTATTATAAATGGAAAATGCAATTTTGTAAGGATTTAGATAAATATTTTAAGCATGCATTTTATTTTGCCTTTAGCGCAATTCTCCTTTTCACTAAAAGACGTCTAGTTCACGAACTGGTGCCAGATCGTGTAATTTCTATTTAATTTTCAAAAATTTGGGACAAAATAACGATTACCTTAGAGTTAGGCAACACGTGTTGCACTTAATTGTTTTGCTGGTTGCATACTATTCGAATAATAATTTCAAATATTAATGCGCTGTATTAGTGTGACGTATTTTTGAATGGAGTAAATCTAACTTCTGGGTCACACAAACAACTAGATCGAAAATCGGCTTACATCAAATGCGTCAATGAATCAAAAATCAAAATAAAAACCTTGAATAAAAACATTAGGCAAACAATCAATATCAATTGGTTTACTTACCTTATACCAATTTAGCAGGTAAACATCTTTAAATGAACATAAACCTTTTTAAAACATTAATATGAATGTTTGATGTAGGTTGATACTATTGACACTTCCTATTGACAGTTGTTTGTTTGACTCAAGAGTCAGTTTTACCCCAACAAAAATTTCGTGGCTACGTCATCACTAATGCAGTGTATTAACTTTCTAATGCAATTAAATAACTAGGAAATAGGAACGAATCAAATTTGGAAAATATAAATACGTTAAGTCCAAAATATAAAGTCAGTATATTGTTTAGCAAATAAAGAAATAAATTAAAAAAAGAAACATTCACCAGTTTTTCCTGAAGCTCCTCAAAATTGGGTAAATATTATCCAACGCCTCTTTAATGTCTTCTCTTTTTTTTGCACCAGTGAAAACAATTTTCCCATTAACGAAAATGAGTAACACCAATCTCGGTTTGATCATACGGTATACTAAGCCGGGAAATAATTCTGGCTCATAACTATAACAATTTAATATTAATAAACTTGCCCTAACAAAATAAAATTACCACAAATAACGAACCTACTAAACTGCCCATGCATCTGGTTTAAATTCTCCAGTTTTATAGGAAATCGCAAATCGCACGTGGCGACAATATTCTGAATCTTGAAATTCACAAATTGAATCTAAAAGAATCGATTCTTTAAATACGTTCGTTAAATACTCGTAATTAAAATAATTTACATTAAACCCAAGCTTTTGTACAATTCGAGCAAACTTCTTCGAAGCCAATAGAGCATCGTGTTCGTTTCGCGAGCCAGTGCAAACAATCTTGCCTGATTTGAAAATTAACGCAGTCGAACGGGGCTCACGTAGTCGCATTACAACCCCGTGAAATCGAGATGGATTGTATTCGGAATTGCGCGTTCGTGCGTTTATTCTCGCAAGATCGAGGGTTGTTTGAAAATCGACTGTTGCAACACAGTTTCTGGATCACAATAATTGACAATTGATTTTATACGAACATTATCGCAATGATACTTACTGTAAAGTAATGTCGGTGTGTGGTTCGCCGGATCCGGGGGTTGCGACCAGGAGGTTGGATGCATTTTTCATCAGATTTTGCGGCTGCAAATAGGAATTTAAGGATGATGGAATTTAGGCAAAATTGTGAAAGACTTACAGCTGTTAGTTGAGCTGCAACTGGATGCGAATTCCAGTCGGGGGTTGGAACTGCTGGTGTAAATCGAGCAGGGCTGTTTAGCATAGCTCGTAAATGCACGTCGCTCTGTTTGTTTTCCATGTTTTACGGTTTCGCAGCACTATTGTAATATTTACTTGAGTAAATACTGATTACAATCAGTTGTTATCACTAATCTTTTAACTGTTTATTATTCTATTTTGGTCTTTAATACTACTATTAACAGAAAATTCAAATAAAAGGCAATATATTGCTTTTAAAATGATAAATTCGTTCACTTTCATCAGACTTTTGTCGCCAAGCCATATGCGATTAAATGAGGTTATGTTTTCGTTGACATTTGGAGTCCTTGAGCATTTCGTGAATTTCCATCACGGAAAAATTAATTATTTATTTAATTATTTTTAAACCATTTAGTAAATTATGTTAAATACAAATCAATTATTTTGAATATTCCAAGGTATTATTAAAAAGTATATTATAATACAAATTCGGTAATTACAATAAGTTACAGAAAATCTTGTAAAAACTTTTTGTGGTGGAAATGTAGTAGGACAATAACAGGATAACGTCACTCCGTTCAGTGTTTTTAGGTCCAAAAGTTCATTATTATCCAAAATTAATTATAAAATTTAGTTAAGCAATCGTGTTGATCGTTAATTAAGCAACTTATATAATTTGCCAACTATTTTCAGGCTGTGAAATTAATTGGTGAGGTATATTTTTGTTATTCTTTTTTTTACAACGTAATTAATTAATTGTTTAATTATTAATATTGAATACTATATTTACAATAGTTTGCTATTTAAAATAGAGCTATCTGCGTTTTTTCTACAAATAAAATTATCTATTCTTTGTTATGATTCACGTGGCTCCATCTCTTACTTGGATCTAGAATTAATAATGGCGCTAAATTCAAATTTGTTCTCAGGTGTTAAAAATGTCTCAAAGATCTCGTGTAGTAGATTTGTATAAAACTGTAAGTACTTTTAAAGTACTATTTAATAGAATTCTATCTAGTTTTTATAATAGCTCCTTCATTTGGGCAAAGACTACCCATCAGGCTACGAATTCTTCAGATCTCGCTTGCATAATGCATTTTTGAAAAATAAAGATGTAAAGGATCCGGAGGTAATTGAAAAAATGATTGGACATGGACAATATATTATTAAGGAACTGGAAGCTTTGTATATGTTGAAAAAATACCGAACTTTGAAACGCCGATACTATCGAGAAGAGATCCCAATTGAAAAACCGCCAATTACTTTATCTGATTATACCAAATAAAATTTAATCTATTTTTAAAAATGTCGTTTGAATTTTTTCTTGCATGCAATTATGAAATTTATACCTAAAACACCCACATTTTCGAAAATTGAGGCAGAAATAAAGTAGAAAATTATGCTACTATATGCTAAAAAACTTTGAGGAAAATGAAAAATGATCAACAGGACGAGTGATATGATTTATTTGATCTACTTAACAAGAGCAAGGTTGCCACATTTTATTCATAGATTAATAATATAATCATATAATAATATTATCAATATACTTATTGTTCTTTATATAACATTCAAAAATCAACTATTTAATTTTGTTTATAATAAAGTGTGCTAAATGCTATATTTTTTTATATTACTCATGTATAATATAATAATATGAAAAGCCGCTTATAGATTCGTTTTCCTTGATTTATTATATTCACTTAAATATTTTCCTAAACAAAATTTTCAAATGTCGAACATAAAAAATTTAAACTAATTACATAAATACATTTTTTTTATATTACACAATCCCAACCTAGATTTTTACATATACATAATATTGCCATTTTCAATCTCAAGAAAGAAAATCAAAGCTACTTTAGTGCGGTCCGTACATTTTCACTTCTCATCAACTCCGTTCCACAATGAAATGAACTGAAACTCCGCCTACATTAATTTTCACAAAGCGATTGGTTCAATTCTGACGCGCGTTATTTAAAAAATTCTACAAGTTTGTGGAACTTACTGTAGTATATAACTTTTAGTATGTGCTGATTTATTTTTATAGAGTTACGACGCTAGTTTTATAAACAACAAAAATCTTTGGGCCCATTTATAATGCAATAAGTGGTGTTTTCTTAAGGATCAATCTACATTATACACAAAACGACTCAGAAAGTTGAGGGGCCTTAATATTTTTTTCTCTTACTAAGTACATATGTCTGTTATTTTTTTGTCTTTGCTATATTACACAACATTTCAATATTTATTTATATATACACTAAGAAAAGAGGAAGATAATATCTCAAGTCGAGTTAAGAGACTATATACAGGATGTTACAGCTCGAATTTAAATTTTCAAAATTAATATAAAGGCAGTTTAAAATTTATTGAACACCCTGTATAGTCAATTAATTAGAAAACTTCACCTCTATTAGGACATTTATAAAATTTATTTACTGGAGTTGTTTGTTTAAAAAAAATCTAAGATTTAAAGCTGTGTCTGAATATTTCGAACAAAATCGAAAAAACTCGCGTTTCATCAACTTTGCCTTGATTTATAATAATTATTTAACAATATTTTTAGTACCGTTCTCCATCAAAAATGGATCATACCTATTGAAAGCTTCCTAAGATTTTTGTGCTTTGTAAAAGCTTATGAACAACAAAAATACTTTTTTTTTTCTTAAATTTATTTAAATAGGTCTATGAGCTATTATTCATATCTATTGTCTGTATTATCTACCAATCTAATACTTTTTTATTAATTTAACGTCATACAATTTTGCTATGCATCGATATTGTTTGCACTTCATATTCTCAATTCAAATTTCGATTTAATGTTAAGTGGGATCATGATGAGAAAATCATAAATAATGTAAATGCTTCCCTGATTTTTGTTAACTTGATGATTATGGATTAGTTTACGAGTAAGTCAAATATTTGCAAGATGAAAATGAAGATTAACATTTAATATACTTTTCGTTGAAGGCAAGCAAGAGTTATTTTTTTTTAGTAGATCAATTTCCTCTGATTGTTTAAACATTTATAGTTTCACGTAAGATTTTTTAAAGTAATAATAACAACATTAATGATATTACAAATATACATATATAACGATTTTTACTTGTTGTTTAGAACAAAGGATATATTTTTTCATGCTAGGAAATCAGTGTCTGCATATGAGTATCTGAAAAAATATTTTTGACTTTCAATATTGGTTTTTTGTTGCTTTTATAATTTTTTTTGATAGTACCTTGTATAATATATTATAGATCAGCGTTGTAACCGTCGCCTCCTTAATCCTTCTTCTCATCTTCAGGATCTTTCAGGGTATGCCACTGAGCAATGGGCCTGCGTGGCGATGCCAACATATCAGACCAATGGCGCAACTCAGTACCACTGGCATTGTAGCCCAGTACTGCTTTTCCAATTGGCTCGGAAGTACCAATTCTATCATAATCTACTACTGTCACAACCAAATTCACTTTCTAAAACATCAAAAATTAATTTGGCGAAAGCTTCAAGTACAAAAAAGTACCTGTATTTGTTCGAAAGGTACTTCAAACGTAAACGATTCATTATAGTACGGATTCAATGTACACTTTTTAATGCTAGTCTTCTTCTTCTTCAATCGTTTTCCGTTCTGCATCAAAGCAATCTTCACATAAGGATCTAAAATAATTTGGGTATTAGGATTTGTTTGTAAAATTGGTAGGAATTAATTGGTAGATTGCACAAACCAGATAAACCACCAACGTCCATTTTTTTCAAGTTCTTCGCCTCCAGAATGACAACTGTCAGTTTTCCAGCAGTCGGTACGTATCTCAAAGAGAAGCAAATATCTCCCAACTTGTTTTCCTGTAAATATCATATGAAACAGTGAACTAACCACATTTAGTTGACCCTCAAGAAGCTCAATCACATTAATCTATTGGTTGCGATGCGAGATCGATTTCACTGTTTCAATAATCCCAAAAAAGTTTTTGGAAGACAAACTCAAATTTAGCATTAGTAGGAAAAATGATTGTTTGATGAGTCAAAAATTCTGTGCTAGAAAGACGACGACGGACACACAGTAAAAACGTTTACATTTGTAACAAATAAACAAATCCCCAATAATATACGCTTTAAGATTTTTTTAATAATTGTTAAAAACATTTAAATTAATTGCATTTTAAAACGTACATTATTGCATGCGCAATCAAAGAATAGTGTGATGGTCAAGCTTTCAACAAGTGTGGGATACACATTATTCAATTGCTTTTCACAAATATCAATAAATATTTTTTTTGGGGGGAGTTTCAATTTCAAAACGGGGAAATGGACAGAAGAATAAACAACAATTATTAATATAATGTCATATCTATCGTACAATACGAAAAATCCTTAGTGTCGCTTTTATTAGAAATATTGAACACTAAGGACACTAAGGACCTTCCACAGATAAATCTAAAAAAGAGGGAGTAAAGGGGGATAAAATCATCACAACACTCAGATATTGTTTTTTGATGAAAAAAATTCAAAACAATTATTATAGCGGTTTTGTGGTTATTGCCTAGTTAGTTAGAAAAAGCAATAATGAAGCTCATTATTTAATAAAATTAAATAATGTGGTTCACATTTAATGGAAGTAATCTAAAATTTCTTGTAAATAAAAAGTCTGCCTTTGAAAAAAATGTCCCTATTGGTAGAATAATCAAACTTCTTCTTGACTATGTAAAAAAAATACACCCAGCTCAAACCAGCTTGTAGTTAACTATTAGTTTCTGATTTGTTAACTAACACAGTACAGGATAATATAATATGTCGAATAAAATAATTTCTAAAAATCTGCTGATTTTACTAAAAACTAAAAAAATTCTATAAAAATAGCAGTTGGCTAATTAATGTAAGAAAAAATGTTGTTGTAAAAAGTAAAATACCTTAAGTAGACACATAGACTTCATTAGGGTCTCCATATTATAAACAGTAATAATAATAATCATACAAACAGAGAGAATAATTAATAAACTTGTAAAAAATGTACTGTGCTGTTGAAAAAAGAAAATAAAAATCTAACTAATGGTGCTGGCATGCTGTTAGAAATATAGTATGTATATTTATAAATATAGTAATAAAATACACGCAGACCTAACATAATGTATTTCAATAATTGTAACTTTTCAAAAACAACAATTATTTAAAAATAAAATAAACAATTACCAGCCAGAGATGCAAATGCCATATATTTATATATAAGAAAAAAGAGGAGACATGCATATGCAGAAATTTGTTATAGGAGGAAAAGTTTGTCAGTTCAAAATTTGAGTTTTTTAATGTTTGCTTTTCAAACTACTTCAAACATTCAATAATGCATCCAAAATATATTTTCAAAAAAATTGTAATCAAATTTGCTTAACGCTCAAATATTTTGGATTCATTTGAATATGATTGCGACCAAGTATGTATTAATCTAAGATATATTATTAGTAATAATAACAATTAATATAAGATGATTGTCAACTTGAATGCATAAAGTATTAAAGAATTGAGTTTGATTGCGTAAAATCAAATAGCATTTTCAAATATTAAAATTCGCGCCACTATTTGAACCACAAACAAAAAATTTAACGCGCGAATATTAAATTTAAAAATACTATTTTATTGCATAAGACTTATTAATTCTAAATAAAACTACTAATAAGTGAATAATAAAATGTAGCGCAGAAATAAGCAAAAATTGATTGAAATTGTTACGATATCTCAAAGATCCTTAAGAATTGCTTTTTCCTGCAAGAACGTCATCAGATTTAGCGACAAAAATAAGGCAAAACTTGTCGCTACATCTAAAAAATATACAAATTAGTCACGAAACGTAAACTGAAAAAGGGACTCGCCCTCTTAACAATTTTTGCACCGCGAAAATTTCAGTTGACGCTTCGCTCAGAATTATCGTATGGCTTTTGAAAATTGTGAAAAATGAGATCGATATACTTACGTGAAATAGTTTTTTTGATCGTTTTGGAAGCATCATGCATATGAGCGCGCCGGCACAACCATAACACAGCCATAACCAAAGCAGAGCGAGAAATTTTTAGGGAAAAAAGAGAAAATAATTTACGTCAATACACTATGCTTTGAGATTTGGAGTGTTTTCATCATTGCTTCTGTCGGAAGATTGAGTAGAGGCTCAGCAATGCTCAGAAGGAAAGAGTTACCCAACCCCCGGCCGCCCCCCACACAAACTAACTCTTCTTATGAAAAAATCCAAAGCGAAATATTTGGTTTTTGTACAAAAAAGTGCAAATTGGTCCAATTTTGTTTGAATTTTTGGCGCGTGTTTAGCGCAACAAGTGTTTGGTTACCTAGCAACCAATACAATTTTGAATATTGGTTGCCTAGCAACCAATAAACAGCGTCGGTAAACACGTGCGGACGAAATTAAAAAAAAACGTGATTTATCTAAGATACAAAATTGCCTGGAGTCAAAATCATAGTAATTAATTTGCTTTGCACGATTCTGTTGGAATCTAAAAATACATTCTAAAATAAATTGTTTCGACTTTTGGAAACATGGTACATTCTAATGGTGTTGTAATAGAAAAAAAAATGTGTACCAATAATAATATTCGAAGTGAAATAAATTAATAAAAGTTGTCAAACTTGTTTGCGAAGATAATTAAAATAAATATGCGGTGATAAAGAAAGAGAGTCCTCTGTATCATGTGCAAGCATCCAATGGTCCGAACTGGGTGTGAACTATTTTTTTCAAAATATATAATAGTTCCGATTGAAGCAATAAGGACCTGCACTGTACACAATGCTTCTCAAAATAATAAGTTTTCCAAAAAAAAATATAAACATTTTGTACAGTGTCTGATCGAAAAATAGAAAATAAACAGTGATATCACCTGGCCACCTTCGCCTTCAACACTTTGCAGCTCGCGCCATTCCTCAATGGTCTGGGCCAAGTCGATGGTGCACAATGGCACTTTGACTTCTCCAATTTGGTCGTGTTTCGAAAAGCGATCAAAATCGAAAATGGCGAAAACCAAAGTCTTGTTCATGGCATCCGCATACGGGATACTCTAAATTTTTGACCAACGTTAAAAATTATTTAGCGAGCTTTTAGGACCTTACCTTAAAGACAAAAGCTTCGTTAAACACCGGGTTCAACGTTTTCCTGTGCACCTTAGTTTCGAATTTTTTCTTCTTGTCTGGAAGCAGGTACACTTTGACATAGGGGTCAGAAGTGCCACCCATGTCCAGAGCTGGAAGTTCTTCCGCTTGGATTACGGTCACTGATAAGCTGTTTTGGTTAAAGTCGTACTCGAGCTACAAATCAAGCAAAATTAACGTCGATCGCAATTTTTTCCATTCAAAGCACACAGAAGGCGTTTGTAAACAAGATTCTCAGTTTTTTTATTAATTAAGTACTGCTACACGCATGAAATTATAAATAAGTCGATATTGCAATTATTTATCGATGTTTTTATGTAGTAAATAAATTATTGCGTTAAAAATAGTAAAACTTTGATCGTCAATTGGAAAAATTATAGAGTTTCTACTTTTAAAAAGCGCAATTAAATTCTATAATTAACAATGCGCGTTATTACTACATTTTTGACTATTGCGTAATAATTTAAATTACAACACGCCAAATTAATTAATCTAGAAAAAAACTTGCTCAATATTTTAGACTTGATTAGTAATCACTCAAAATCTTGTTTAATTTTAGCAATAATATTATTTAAATTTCCAAATCCAGCATGAACTTAATCCATCGGCCATGTCCTACAAAGTATTACATAACAACAATCGAACACACGTGTAAAACGATAAAAACGAAAAAAACAATAATACACTAATATTTTATTAAATAAAAATCAAAAAAACATAAATTAAAAAAGATCACATGTATGAGTTCGGTCAATGGCGATTACCTTGTACTGTAATTTGCCCAATTTTTGCACTTCGGGCTTTTCGCCCTCGTCCGGTTCTTCAGCGTTTTCAGTTAATTCGTCCATATCGGGTTGCACCTGAAAATTAAGTCGAGGTAAATGGTAAAAACCAACTTGAGGAAAAAAAGTTGTAAAAAAATTTTCTACTTTTTCCTTGTATGAGGAGCCTAAAAGCTGTACCGATTTTAGATCGACTCCCTTCATCCCTTTCTTGCCATCCTTGGCGCGTCGCTTCCGGAAGCATCTTCTTATGCAGCAGAAGCACACTCCCAGAACGATCACCGACACAGCTGCAAGTCACTCCAATCAAAAATTGGTCAAAATTTTGGAAATTTTGCTTACCTATGAGGATTGTAACCAGCAACCATGGTTCAATCCCGTGCTCTTCAGCCGCCTCTTCCGCCTTGTGGATCAGATTGATGATGGCACCGCTTCCAGCTGTATCATTCTGGATTTTCACTGGAAGGATGTGACGCAAATGAGAAAAATTGAAACTCGAAAACAAACAGCCGATGATGCATTTGCTGAAGAACGGAAAATGTCGGATTTTGTGCTGCATATAGTTTGACATTGCTGCGGCGCCAAAATGCAAATTGCACTACTATGCACGTTTACTTTTATAATTAGGTGTTATTCACTTGGCTTCTACACTTATAAGTGGCAAGCATTTGATTAGGTTTAGTTCATTTGGTTAAAGGTTTCAATGTAAACGACGCAAAGTAAAAGTGAGCGAACGACTAGTTTGAGGATAGCCAAGGATTTTTTGTTTCTTCTATTTAAATTCGTAATAGTGGAGCCGAAATTTATTATAAATTATGCATGATATATATGGAGACTATTAATTATTGATGAAATATAGATGTTTCTTCATTTGAACAATTTTATATTTGAAGGTTCTATAGTTTGCTAATGTTTTACCATTATTTATTATTTTTTTTTGAATTGCAAATAATTTTTTTGATAAATTATAATATAATATTACCGTAAAGCTTAAATAATTACATGTCAAGAGAAAACCAACGAATTTATTATTTGAATCTTATGCAATTAATTATTATGTTGCAGGTATGCAAATTTTTATTACAAAATAAATATTTTTGATTCACATTTGTTCAAAACAATCGACTAGGTCATTTATAAAATTACTTATGTTAATGAATGTAAATAAAATAAAAAAATTAATATGTCTGCACCAATTATAATTTTTTTCAGCAGTTTTTTTAAACCTTTTTAAAATTTAGTATTTACTTTGTTACAAAATAACAATATTTCTCCTTAATTAAAACAAATATTGTCAATTTTCTTGTAAATTGACTAAAATAATAATAAAAAAAAATGTTTACCTGGTTCCGGGGTTGGTGTAGGCATCCCATGACTTGGATGCAAAGATTTGTTATTAAAAATTTTTGGAACCTCGATATTTACTACTGGTTCCGAAATTTTTTCCTCTACACTAAGTAGAGTCGATGTCTCCACATAATTGTCCGAAGACGTTTCGAGCGCATCGGATGGAATTGCTCTTTTGAATAAGGACAATACAGAATTTGGTGCCATTATTCTGAAAACAAAATATTATTTAGTAAGTACATCAAGGTTGAATGTGGGTGTCTTATCGAATTTTTGACATTTATTGCATAATCTACAACGTCAATCGCAATGTGATATTTAACATGGCATTTAAATAAAATATGCAAATAAGATATAATAAAAAAATGTATATCAAGATATTTTTTGCGTAAATATATTTTTTTTAATAAATATAAAAATAATTATCATTTAGTTGAAATTCGATAAATACTCGTATAGTGTGCCATTTGAATCATGAAAAGCTTTTATACCGTAGATGTGATGGGCTATAAATATCTCAAAGCTCTACGTGCTTTATTGAAAATTTAACACCAATTTTCCTCACATTACGACACCAATTACGTTATAGATCATTTTGCAACTACAAATAATTTTATAAATAAGGTCATTAATAAATATCGCACTCAATCAATAAAATACCAAAATTGCCATAAGTATTTTACATGCAATTTGAAATGCACGTCATTATATTATTTCCCATAAACGAACCGAATGATAATAATTGCGGAATTAATTAATGGTTTGTTTTTATATTGTTGTATGTTTTGCGATAAATTTCTATACTTACGCAAAATAGCGAGACGCAAAAAGGTCATGCAAAATAATTTGGTATTGTTTCCACACTAACTTAAGTTGAAAACAAGCAATTATTAAATTAACTATTATAGGCAGGTATATTTATAGGTCAAAGTGCAATAAAGCATAAAAAATTAAGAATCGTCAAAGATACCCACATTTCTTTGCGTCGCTTGATCGCCGGACTAAAAGCTCTAGATGAAGCACGATGCGTTGCACTTTCAAGATTTGCAGCACATTTTCAGCTGGAATCGCGTGGAAAAACTGCTGAAAATTCGAAAATATTTGTATGAGAATTGGATTGAATATCGTTAGCAAAATGGCTACCGACAGCACCCTGCTGAAATCGATAGTGAGAGCCTATTTACTATATACGCAAGCCCATCTGAAAAAGCTCGCTGAAAGCTCGCGCATGCTAGGCCAAAGAGGAACCTGAAAAATACGTCTCGCAATCTTAGTTAAAGATTTTTTTCTATTGTTTCTAAGCAAATTATGCTACATAGAAATGACATTATTATTAATACTAATAATTTATAAATAAATAATAGTTATTTATACAACAAGTAGCAAAATGTAAGTTATTTTTTCACGAGTCGTAAATTTGTCCAACGAGGCGTCAGCCGAGTTGGACAATACGAGAAGTGAAAAAATAACTAATTTTGCTCGTGTTGTATACACTATTTTTTGCAATTTTTAATTAAAATAAAAAATATTAAATATTAGTTAATAATCAGATGACAATCGGTTGCTTGATTCAAGCTTAATTTGTTATTAATTAGAGCAAGCATTGATAAAACAATTGAAATCGCCCCTAGGAACGAAAAATCAAACAGCTTTATTCACATAATTCAAATCGAACAGAAGTGTTTGCTAACTCAAATTTAATGGAAATGTTGCTTATATGTTTCTGTTTAGTTAAATATTCTTACTAATTGTACAATTAATATTGTTAATAAATAAAACATTGCGGTTTTATAACTTTTTGCCACGTTTTTAGCAATTTTTAAAAGAATGAAAAAAAGTAAAAAGAGTGAAAAAAAGTAGAAAAAGAGTGAAAAAAAGTCTTTTTTTCACGCTTTTTTTAAAACAATAAAAAAAAGAAGGCTGTTTCAACATCAAAAATGGCAACTAAAAAGATGTCATTTTAATCGCAAATTGCAAAAAATTATTATTAGTGTTAATTTTGAAATTGAATACAAAATAAATTAAAAATATATTTAAATGTGGGAACACAATCATAAAATGATTAGCAAATACATTGTATATTTAATTGCTTAAACTTGTACTAAGAGTAATTTAATTTCGATAAGGCGCCAATTATAATTAATTTAAATTTCTTTACAAAGCATTCGTCAAAAGCTACTACTTTGATTAGTTCATTGTATTTTTATTACCTAAAATAATTTCGTTTGTTATAATTTTCTAAGTAGAAAATCGTAAGTACCCATATTTTTGAATTTTTAAACAGGACTTTCTAATAACATCCGGTATATTTTTAATAATCGATATATAACTTTAGAAAGTATACTTTCGCGCCATTCAAACAGTTTATGTAATTGCACACGAGATGGTTCTAGTAGTAAAATAATAAAATAATTAATTGCTTAGAAAAAAAATGGATAAAAATCTAGTAGTACATTTAAGGTAGTTAACTCATAGATATACGTGCCTAGAAAGCTTGTTTGAACTTAATTTATTTAACCGCCGTCCATTTATGAACAATACTTTTTTATAATCATCATTTATTTTCCATAATCCAGCCAATAATTATTATTGGTTGATGATGATTATACAGTGCGATTGAAATATTAAAGAACGCGGGGTTGATTATTCATACTGCTAGAAAAATTGGTAGGGGTAAACATTGGCTGCGTGCTTCCCTTTCCACTTCTCAATTTGCAGGACGAGTATCATGCAGGATTGTGTTCTTATTAATTTTAAGCGCACTGTATATTTATTTATAATTACTTAAGGAACACAAAGGTCAAGTATTTTGTATTTTATTTATTATTAGTTGTAGTTTATTTTACTGAAATAATATTTATTTAATACAACAAATTAAACTGCAGCATAGCGCTCTTATAAAACTCGGTAAAAACTATTTACCGACTCGACTAACTACCCCTATCCAAATACTCCAGCAAATTAAATTCACCTGTATTTGTATAATACTTAGCAGGACAAAATATTTTATGAATTATTACATAATCTTCTTAACAAGAACGTTGGAGCTCCATAGAACCTTCACTAATATAGTTAATATTTGCAATTGTGAAATTAATAAATAGCTTCCTGCTCATACTTACAAGAAATGAAAATAAGAGCGTACAAATTGAAATATTAGAGCTTGGAGAATATATTCCTGCATCACACCGTTTAAAAAAAATCCAAATATTTTCTCAAACAACAATATGCTGCTGGATGTGCTTATAGAAAAAAAAAACAAAAATAACAGAAGGAAAAACTGTCTCCCTGCAATGAATGATCACTGGTGTTGACAAGTAGACGCGGCAGGATAAATACAAAATATATTATTTTCAACTATACACAATACAATACAATGCCGAAGCGCACGCTGTATAATGCACACGTTTGTGTAATATTTCAAAAACTCGAGAAGCCCAATACATGGGGCCTCGACTGGAAAAGGATTTTTCCGACAGAGAAACCGTCATTTCTAGGAGAAAGCTCACTCCAATAAAATTTCCAGCACAGATTATTTATTTGTCACTTCAGTCGCCGACACGAGACATGACAAAACAATGCGAGGTCGCCTTGAAAAATTGCCAATATAATGTTTTCCTCTTCGTTTCTTCATTCTTTGGATCCCCCCGTTCTAAACGCTTTCCAAACACCAAATTTATCACCGCGCATTTAAATCAGCAACACAAAGTCGAAGAATAATATTTATTTTACCAATAATAATAATTTACTAATCTAATTAAATTATTGCACCAAAGCTCTAGCTGCAGCATGAGCAGCGAAATGCTCCCGTCTGGCGGCCAAAACTTCAGGAGTTTCCTGCACCGGCAACAAAAGTCCTTGCGATGGCTGAATTGGAGCGAATACTGATGGAGCTACTGGAACTACTGCAGCAACATTTCCGCCGAAAAGTGCAAGATGTTGCTCTCTGTTGGCTCTGACTTCTGGAGTCTCGGTAGCTGGACCATTGTTGAAGACTGGAGCGACTGGTAAAGGACCATCCAGGATTTCAAATCCGTTGATGCCCGATCGGTATTTGAAGGTTTGGAGGACACCATTGGGGTCGTTGAAGGAGTACTCGCCTAGTACGGTTCCATCGGCCAATCTTTTCTCGAATTTGGAGAAGTCGTTGGTCACTACTGCTACATCGTAGTTCCCGGCCGTGTCTTGCGTTACGTGGACGGATTGCTCTGGAGTTGGTGCGGTTAGGGCAAGAGCGAACAGGCATGGAAGAAGTACCTATAATTATTTTGATTATTTAGAAAAAATTATTTTTGTTGATTTGTTGGCTTACCAAAAAATTCATTTTGAGTAGTTGATTGTTTGATAGGAGAAGACAAACTGTGCTTTTAATTGTAGTTTAAAGTGCTTTTATACTAAACTTAAGGAAATTCGAAATTGTTGGAATTGTTGAAGAAAATTTACTATTGATTATCAATTTTCAATTAGCAATTTTATTTAAGCACCTCATTAATTACATTCCTAGCATAGCGCTAGTAAAACTAGATTACTTAATTAATTAACTAATTATGTAGTAAATATTTAAAAAAATATATTTTGGCGTCTAGCACTCGGAAGACTTTGTTGCTTCTAACGGTCAATATAAATATGGCTTTTCATCCCCTATCTCACCCAAGGGTGCTGATGGAGTGACAAGAGGTTATTACTCGTACGTTGATGACCTCGTTGCCATTCAGTTTATTTATTATCCACCCGGAAAAGGTGGTTACAAAATACTTGGTCGAAGAGTTCCATATAGTGACCCTTCCAGAAAATTTTAGGCTCAAACTTTGAGTGAAGTTGACGTTAATAAAATGAGAACGAATTTATGTTTCGTCTTCTGCTTTTCTAAAAAAAAGAATTCGAATGATGTTGATTTATTGAATTATCGGCGGCAAATTGAGCCGATTGTTCCGCTAATTCCTGCTGAAAATACGCGCAATCAAATTAAATTTCGTACATTAGAACGAAGTAAGTCGGATTTGGCCTGCAACTGGAAAAACAGCCCCAAATACAGTTTTTCAGTGGATGTGTTAAATTATAGAAGACAAGTCGTGTCAGATTTGTATGGACTGGATTATTTAAGAAGACAAGTTCCTGCTGCAATTGCAAGCGCTCGCGTTTTCGGGTCTTTAGCAAGAAATTGATTTCGTTATGTTTGTTGAACTAACTGTATGATTTGGAAAATTGTTGGATTTTTCGAACAATGACTTGTTATTTTGTGCTTGCATAATTTAGTATTTACTGTACTTACGAGTGCACTTCAATATTTTCTATTTTTGTGTTTGGGGAAATTAGTTCTGATTTTATTTTTGTATGAATTATATAGGACGAAAAAATTATTATTGACAAAAATGCTGATAAATAAAATTATACTAGTATTTATTCAGATATCGATTATCTGTCCCGTTTATATTTAATAAAATTTCTTTCTAGATAAAGTGATATAAATATAACGGTAATATAATTAAATCCAGAAGTCTAGTTTAATCCTCAGATTTTTCATTTATTATCTAATTTTCTTACAGTTTCACCCAGACAAAATTAATTAAAAAAATTAATTTAAGAATATCTTAACATAGACTGCAAATTTTAATAAAACTATGAAACAATTTTTACGAACATTTTTTAATGGTATAACGCATAATTTACTTACCAGATGCCTTTTTAATGTTCCAACGCAATTTGTGAATTATGTGAAAAATTCTAAACTAATGACATTTTAATCTGATAAGAAATAGAAATTTCCGACAAACTTTCTAATTTTTTCCAATTTTCTTTAAAAGCTTCTACAAAGCGCTACAATATTCATTCAATTGTATTGTTTCAAGCTTGCAAGACCTACAATAATAGCAACAATGAAAATTTTGGTAAGTTCAAAATCATCTAGATACAAAATAACTTTAACAAATTATTTGATCTTCCAGATTGCCCTCAGTGGACTTCTGGCGCTGGCTTCCGCCCAGTTCGAAACCACCCCAAAAATCTGGACCGGACCCCTAGCAAACAACGTCATCGGCCAACTGGTCCAAGACACCGCCGAAGTAGCAGCCGCCAAACAACAACACAATAAAGCCCACACAGACGTTTTGGCAGTCCTACCGGAACTACCCCCAGAAATCCGTTACCAACAACATGGTTTGGCCATACCTTTCATACCACAACCACAAGCTCCAATTGTCCAGTTTCCACAACATCCAGTACATGTACAAGAACCAACTTTTATCAACAACCCAATCTACAATCCATTTGCCCACCAGCAAGCGGTAGTACCACATTTTACTCAGTTCTCTGAAGAAGTACCAAGGAGTCCGATTGGGGAGACTCCAGAAGTGCATGCTGCTCGCGTTGCACATCTTCAAGCTTATCAAGAAGCGAGAAGCAATTTGCCGGAGGTTAGGGATGAAGTGCGTGGGCCGGTAGTACCAGTGCAGCAATACGTTCAAGGAGTTCAAGGGATTTCGGATACACCGGAGGTTGCGGCTGCTAAAGCTGCGCACGCTAGAGCTTTTGAGGCTGCCAGGCATTTAGGCTTCTAGGTTGATTGATGTACTTTCCTTTCTGACGCTATTTGTTTCTTTTTCGTCTTTTTTCTTTTTCTTCTTTTTTTTTCTTTTTTCCTCTTTTCTTGTTCTTTATTGTCTTTGTTTTTGTGCTGTTTAATTATATATGTTAATACATTTTGTTTACTGAAATTATCAACTTTTGTATCATCAAAACCAGAAAAACCATTTATGCTAATTGAAATATTTAATTAAATGTACATTAAATTGCTGTATTATATTTTGTTTTTGGCTGCATATAGAGCTGGAAGTTGGAAAGCTCTGAGAAATTGCTGGATTAAATTTGGTACACAACTGAAACAAACTTTGTGGTTTTTACTTTGTGGTTTTTTGTGCAACCCCTACATTTGTTGCATAAAATTCAAATAAAACTAGAATTCAATTTAATTAAGTTATGCTCTCTACAGCAACTGCAATTAAAAGTTAAACCATGTAATTAATAAAATTAAATCAAGTAATTTACAAAGATTCCATTCAGAAAAAAACATTATTTAAATAGTAACTATTTTTATTTTAACTTATTTTGGAAAATTTAAAAGAACGCGCAGATAAATATAAAGTCACCCCCGTGTAATGTTATTATTTATTTATTGTTTCGGGTTTCGTTCAAAAATGCATGTAATACATTTAGGTAAAAGATTTGTAAATCAGATAAAATTAAATTTTCTAAACAATAATTACACAATAATTTTCTTAATGATTCTTACAAATGTCGTTAGGGAATAAATATCGGATCGGGGGATAATTGCGTGGATATGGGGTGGAATAAATATCTCAAACAAATAGTTTGCATATTTAAAATTAGTTTTTAGACTTTTAAATTTTTGTAGTTTAAATAATGAAATAAAAATTATTGAAATGCATTTGTTTGGTTGTTGGATTAAATCTACGAAAGCTTTCAACTATTTCTCCTTCATAGCATAATTTCATAATGGATTTTAGTTTCTGCTGCAACATTGCATTTTTTTTTCTATGTAAAGGTGCAAGTAATTGTTATAAAATATTAATGTGATTACATCCTCACAATTCCGAATAAATGGAACAACGCATTCAGCCGTAAGCTCCGATAATTAAATTATATAATGGAAAACTAATTTGAATTTTGCCGCAAAATCAAAAAACTACTACTACAAATTAAAAACATACTAGCCAAATTTTGCCATACAAACTCTATTAATTAAACAAGTGGCGCGCAATTTTTGATCACACAGAAAATTTTTACCTCTTGCATGAAAATCCAAGCGAATAAATTCATTTTACATAAAACTGCCTGAAAAAACACTTTAAAAAATGAAACTAATTTGGAACGCCGCAGAAGGAAGAAACAGATTATTTCAAAAGGTAGCACAGTATCTCACTGGAGGCGGTTTTCCTTCGTCAATCTTTAAAACTTGTTAGAAAAAAGGGGCGCCAGCAGGAAAGCAGGATACATTTATATCGGATAGATGTATATAAAGTCTATTTCGATGCAATCAATACGCAAGACATGGGCTATTTGTCACGACCGTTTGATAAAACTCTTTTTCTTCGCAGCGCAATCCTTATGGGAATAACCACCCCCCACAAAAATAAGCTGTGTGCTTAGCGCGCATCGATGTGACTCATCTTTAAGGACCTCCTGGCGCCTAAAGCTGGCCACCGACACACGTAAGGACGAATTTTCCACGAACAATTTATTTTAGCATTTTTCTAAAGGATGACATATTAGAAGAGATATTGAGCAGGCAGTCACTCTCATATTCGATTGATATCCGAGAAGAAATGAAAAGTATTCGACAGAAGAGACGGTTTTTGTCTGCGGATTTCAAAAGAGTTCAAGATTAAATTATTCATTCCAATTGAATTTTCTAAGTTCATTTTGGGGGATTGGCAGCGTGAGGTGGAGCACAGAGAGGACGACGAGGAGAAAAATTACCGAGATTTTATATTGAATTTGTATTGTAAGAGAGAGCGGCATGGCATGAAAACTCTTTTGGTTCGTTATAAAAATGTAATAAAATATTGTTAGCGTCACCGGGGGATTTATATCCACAATTTATTTTCGAATCATTATATTCCTTCTATTGGCAGAATACCGAATTAATCAAATTCGTTAAAGCTCTCCACAATTAAATAGCTATTTTTTTTCTGCTGTATTATTTATTTATGTTTTTTAAAATCATTAATATATTATAACCATATTCAAAGAAGAAGAAAAAGCGGATAAGACAGACAGACAGACAAACTAATAGGAAGCCATCCACATCCCCATAAATAAATAATTAGTTTGGTTGTTCAAAATGAGGTCACAATCGCAAATACAACGTTAGAATGTACAATTCCCATAAATAATCTATGATCCTTCTTGTAAGGAGCATAAAAATTAAGATGCCTTGATGGAGCCCACTTGGATAAATCTTGCTTGAAGAATATTAATGTTTTCAATATTTTATAGGCGAATGTAAAATATCAATACTAGACATAAAAAACGCATTTATAGCTTGCTTTATGGATTTTTCAGTTAGTGTATTTTACAATGTAGAACTTTATATAATGTACTAACAACATTAAGCTAAAATTTATCGCCGCACCAAAATTGCTCTAGCAACTATGTAGTATTTTTAAAAAAATAATAATAATTATTGTCTTGGAGTGAAGGAAGGATCCTCATATATTGCACAACTGTTGCTCATTCGCAGATGGAAATCCGCATATTACGGCGTCCAACATATGGGTAGCAGGATGGAAGGTCCTTCTTTTCAAATACATTGCTTAAGCCGAATGGTGCAAGAACGATTCGAGCCGGATAAATATAGACAAGTCGGTTTGAAATTGGAAAAGGGCATCACACAGAAAAGTTTTTCTTTTTAATAAGAAATTTATATACAAACCTGCTTCTGCCTGAACGAATGAGAATATTTTTCACTGCATAACATAAGGCGAATTTATTCAGCCTTCTTTTCAGCCACTACTACTATATTGCAATATTCAAATCGCAGTGATATGACGATCAATTTTGTTTGTCTCCGATAAATAAATTAATCGAGATGCAATTAATTTATGCGTAGCAGAGCAATAATATTATTTATTGGCAATTACTTTAATTCATGAACAAGCGCTGCAATCATTTTACGTGACATTAAAATTGATTCATTCAGATAACTCGAATTAATGATTTTTCCCGCCAAGTTGTACAATAATTTTCAGCGGAAAAAAAAGTAATTTGCCTTTTAATTAGTACGGGCATAATTATGCGCTTGGAAAAAATTGCTTAGCATCTTGAAAAAAGCAATTTAGTCAGACGTACAGATAATGAAACAATTGTTCATGGTAAACTGATTGAAAAATATTTTTCTCACTACCATATAGGTAAATTGACATTACATTGATAAAAAATCAAATGTAATGGAAAGTAGAACACCTAGCTACCTTAACAACGCGCCGTAACTATGTAAAAACAATATTTACCGCGGCAGGTCACTTTCCGCATTAGGTCACTTTCCGCGATAGGACACTTTCCGCGCTAGGGTGTCTAAAAATTAAAAATATACCAAACGAATGAGGAATATATTTAAAATAATTTAATTTATTTATTAAAATTAATACTAACAGAACAATTTGAACAATTTGAAAGGGTAATTGAAGGAACATTGTTTTTTTGATCAATTTTTTTCGTTTCTTGATTCTCATATTTTTAATTAAATGTGCAGGACTGACAACACCCAAATGAATGTGCAAAATTATTGTTCAAATTATACATTGCCTTAGCAACCATTCAGCATAGACGACTAGATTTTATAATATTATAAATATAAACACGAAACCAGTGTGCCGCGACTTTTTGATAGATATAAATGGAATGTCAGTTTATTAATTTAGTAGAGTTTACTAATGATTTTCAAATTGGTAGTGAGAAAAACGTAATGCGCAACACGCAGGTAAGTATCTTTTCTCACTACCATATAGGTAAATTGACATTACATTGATAAAAAATCAAATGTAATGGAAAGTAGAACACCTAGCTACCTTAACAACGCGCCGTAACTATGTAAAAACAATATTTACCGCGGCAGGTCACTTTCCGCATTAGGTCACTTTCCGCGATAGGACACTTTCCGCGCTAGGGTGTCTAAAAATTAAAAATATACCAAACGAATGAGGAATATATTTAAAATAATTTAATTTATTTATTAAAATTAATACTAACAGAACAATTTGAACAATTTGAAAGGGTAATTGAAGGAACATTGTTTTTTTGATCAATTTTTTTCGTTTCTTGATTCTCATATTTTTAATTAAATGTGCAGGACTGACAACACCCAAATGAATGTGCAAAATTATTGTTCAAATTATACATTGCCTTAGCAACCATTCAGCATAGACGACTAGATTTTATAATATTATAAATATAAACACGAAACCAGTGTGCCGCGACTTTTTGATAGATATAAATGGAATGTCAGTTTATTAATTTAGTAGAGTTTACTAATGATTTTCAAATTGGTAGTGAGAAAAACGTAATGCGCAACACGCAGGTAAGTATCTTTTCTGTCCTCGGAAGATTGTGTACCTCGGCTCCGCCTCGGTACACAAACTTCTACCTCGGACAAAAAAGTTTACTTACCGCTACTAGTAGCGCAAATAACTATTTCTGTCCTCGGAAGATTGTGTACCTCGGCTCCGCCTCGGTACACAAACTTCTACCTCGGACAAAAAAGTTTACTTACCGCTACTAGTAGCGCAAATAACTATTAATAAATGCACATGCACACACACGGAATTGATAATTAAATTTTGCGCATTTGACTCTTTTAATTCCTAATTTGAATTTTCTAACTGACTGCAACTCAATGCATATTAAAAACGCTATTTATATTATTCATTGAATAATATACATTTTATTTTGCGAAGCGCTATATTTGGTTCATATATTTAATTTATTTTTAAATGGAATTTTGATTTAATATCGACGGAAATAAATGACCTGAAACTGACATACAGATATATATTTTTTATTAATATCAATTTGTCAGTAAATGGTTTCAATTCAATCTATTTCGCCAATATATTTATTAATTGGTGCGACCCGTAATGAATCTGTATGTTCGGTTGACTCTATCCAAAAAATAAATAGGGCCATTAAATCCGTGTGGGAGGGCAAGTTAATGAAAAATCGGGGTGCGGAATAGTATGTATAATGAAAAAAATCGCGCACATCTTTGCACAAACGTAAAGACTGTATTATGTATATGAGGATATAAAAAGAGAGCGCGGCGCGATGGTTCAAGTGAAATTTTACGTGGTTTGTTATCTACTTGGCCGTAATTTCTGTCACTCCGTATTTCTTATCTCTGCACCAACTGGCACAATACCGCAAAATATTTTCCTATCGCCGATGAATAAACGACCAGTTTTCTTCCAGCCAAAAGATCTCAACAGCTCCTTTATCTGAACGCCATCCATAGTCCTTTGATTATCATTTCGAGCGCTCGGTTTATTATTATTGTTTTCGGATATTTATTGAATAAATGCATTGTTCGCCCACCGCCAACAATAATATAAAATAAATAATTGAGCTGCGGTTGATGTAATCTAGTTGGAGTGTATGTGGAACGAGTCCCAAAGGACATATTATATAACAGACCTGCTGAAAATCTTGTGTTGCAATATTGGTCTGGCTTAGAGAATGGCATAGCACCCGACCATAAATCCCATTTACTATGGCAAACTTGTATTTCGAATTGAAATATACTACATTACAATAATTTATATCTAGCCTGATACTTCATGCGCCATCGAAATAAAATAAAAATAATTCAATCGCATATTTGAGATTTAATTCAAAAATATTGGCAAAATAGCCAGACGGATAAAAGTGTGCGTTCAAACAAATACAAGTAAGTTGTTTGAAGTCTACTTACATTTTTTTGCAGTCGTCTTCATCTCGGTTGAACGGAAATCAAAGACATGGCTTTATAATTGAAATTATTTTATTTAAATAAATTACAAATTCCTTAGAATATGTGTAATGCATTATTAACTCTCGTCATTATGATCAAAAACAATTAACATATTTTTTTTCTTCTCTATATAATATCACAAATTTATACTAGATCTATTAACATTTAACAAATAAATTATAATAGTAACAATTATTACATTTATGTACAGTTATTATATTTATACATTTCCATACAAAATCTATCATAATTGGTTTTAGTAGTAATAATTATAGAATTGCTTTAAGATTAATAGAACAAATTAAATCCTCCGAAATGAGTTATTTGGACAGAGATATAATATTAAGATAATTTCTTGGTCTAGTATTTTTTTGATATGGCTTAAATTTCATTACAATACTGACCAATATTGGGAAAAGGATTCATAAGAGGATTTACTAAAAAGGCCAGAAACTACGGTGCCTCGATGCCAAGTCGTTTAGCGCCCCACTTTTCTATCGACTATTTTGACCCTTAGTAATTTTTTATCGACTATTTTAGCCTTCTTAATAAACCCTATATTCATATTAGCCCAATACAAAGTTGATTATTTAATTTTAGCAAAATTGAACGCTTTATATTAAACAAACGAAATTTGCGAAGAAAATAACTTCAGACTTTTCTTACAACGTACAATATTTGAACATCTTCTCCATATTTTCAGTTAGGCAATCAATTAGTCGTCCACAAAAGGTGCTGACACAGTAATTCTACCAAAAAGCTAAAAGTTCTCAATTATGAAACACGCCCGTATTCAAATTTTTCGGTGACGATGCAGAAGTCTTTGACATTAAATATTTGGTTAGTTCACTTTCGAAATTGCGAAACTCGACCGTGTCCTCTAACGACCGATTCGAATTCGGTGAGATTTGATTGTTGAAGTTGTTTTTGCTCGAAGCACTATTTTCGTCGGATGTCGATGGCGAAACGGTTTGCCGATAAGCAGTGTTGGTTTTATCTTGGCACAAATTGTCGCAAGTCTCCTTCATTTTGGTCAATTGCTTCTGCAAGGTGCGATACTCCTCCAAGAAGCGCTCCAATTGCGCCGCATGGTAATCATAAGAGTTGGCATTCGGTGTGGAGGTGGCTGAAGGCGAAATTAACTCGCGCTTGAATTGCACGCGATTCTCCAAACTGGACACGTCGAGCAGGAGTTGCGTTGTCGGTTCGTCTCGCGTTAAATTTAAATAACTATTTGATATTTTGTTTACCCTGTTTCGATTCAAATTGCTTTGTGGATACTTTGGTTGTGTGTCTGACATGCGACGTAGTCCATTCTCTTGGCTCCCGTTGCTGCTTTCGCCGCCACTACTGCCGTATCGACTTTCCGGCAATAAGGGCGATTGACTGTCATTACTTTTATATCGTAAACTATGTGCTGCCGCTTTCTTTCTCGGTAACGTGCAAAACAGTTCGTTTATATCCGAGACACTGCCATTCTCACTATGCGCTTTGCCAATGATATTTTTATTCTTACTGCCGGACGAATAATTGTCTATTAAGTCGGGGATTTTTGGCTCTTCCGATAAGCCAGACAGAATTCGATTGGTGGTCGAGATGTAGGTGGTTGGAAGTCGAGAAGAAGTCGCCGCGTACTGATTATATGTACCACACGTCAAACTGCAGGTTTTCTTGATATTGTCTCTAGAAGAAAAATAATTCTAAATATATAAAATTAATAATAAAAACCATATTTTTATTGAATTGCCGGCAAATTGTTTTTCAGATAAAATGTCCCTATAACGCAATAAAACGTTTGATCTCGAACGGAAGACGTAACGAGCCAGTCCATTGACTTGGATTATATTTTATTATCCTTCCTTTAAACTGTCAGATTCAACCTAGAACATCAATCGAGGAGCTATTCCATTTTATGCTACCATTATAATTTTAGACTACTAAATAATCCAATTCAACTTTGTGTGGTTTTGCCAAACTCACATATCAACTATAACTTTATATTCCGGTCTAATAATAGTTAACTCTATTATCGAACGAAATGCCATTTTCATTCACTCAACTTTCCTGCAGACTCTTTGTACTCCCGCAAACCTAACATAAATATCAAATTCTGCTTTATCCTTGATTATTTTACGAATTACACTTCTAACTAAATACTAGCTCTTTGAGTTTAGTTTCCTACAAGATCCTAATTTGCTCCTACCTAGCCTCCTGCAAAGTCCTCCGCGGTATATGCAGATCTTCGGGATCCAGCAAATGCTCCGGCGAGTTCCACGGCTTCTCCCCACTAGTACCCTGCATCTTCCCCATACTCTTCTGCGTCTTGGCCACCACCGCATCAATATTGCTCTCCTCCTCATCCTCCCCCTCATGGTCCGTATCCGGAACCACGCGATACTCCCCATTCTTCCGTCCACCGCTCCCACCACCAACCACCGCAATCTCGTTCTGTATCACGCCACCATTCGCATTCCCACTAACTTTATGATTCATCTCGATCTTCTCGTAATTGTCTTCGCGACGACACTCGCGATTGCTGCGCCACTTCAAAATCTGTCTTTTCCGCACTGAACATACGAAAATCCCGATAAGGCAGGACATGGACACAATCCCAATTCCGCTAAGCACACTAACCACTAGGACCTTATTACTAAACCCGGCATCTGGAGGTTTCTTGGACACCGCTAAAGTTACGCTAGCTTCCGCTCTGCCAGCTTTGTTTTCGGCCGAACACACATACGTGCCAGCATCCTGCAAATCCGCACTGAAAATGGTCAAGTCACTCGAATTGTTCTGCATATGCACCACGTACAACTTCTTCCCACTCGGATAAGTCGAACTGGACAAATTCGCGATCACTTTGTTCTTCAGCATCCATCTCACGTTGGGTTCCGGGGTTCCAGCAATGCGACACGTCATCGTAACATTCTTCCCTTCAATTCCATGCGCTTTGCTGTCGTACGCGAAAATTTCGGGCACGCATGCAAAATCGTCCAGCTCCAATTTGTCCCATGGCTTCAATTGCAATCGTTTGGGGAACTGGCAGATTGGCGGGATGCCAAATGGCACGTTTTGGCGTAGCATCCATTCGCGCAATGGTCGCAAGCCGCACGAGCAATTCCACGGATTGCCTGCCAATTCTAATCCGTGCAAGCTTTTCAACATAGTAAACGAGGAGGATTTCACTTCGCTCAATCTGTTCTTGTCGAGTTTCAGCCACTCGAGCGATTGCTCCAAGCCGACAAAACCGCGCGATTCGATGGTAGTCACGCGACATTCGGTGATTTCAAGACGAATGAGTTGAGGCAGATTAACGAAAGCCTCGTTGCTAATTCGTTGGATTGGATTGCCGTTGAGTTTAAGCTCGCGCAATTCGGGGATTGAGTCGAAAGTGTGGGAGGGGATGGAGCTGAGCGCGTTGTAACTCAAGTCGAGCTCCACGAGATTGATGAGGTTGCGGAACGCGTAGCGTTCGAGGCTTTTGAGGCGGCATTTGGAGATGTAGATCTTTTGGAGGTTGACTAGACCGGCATTGCTGAATTCGTCGTGCTTGAGGAAGGCGACGTTGTTGCCGGTGAGGTCGAGGACTTGGGTGCCGGCGTCGAGGTGCTGGGGGATGTTCGCTAGGTTGGCGTTGAGGCAGATGACGGATTCCTTGCCGCTCTTCCATTTGCACTCGCATAGGACTGGACAGTCGAGAAAAGCGGGTTGCGTGCAGAAACCAAAGAAAATGAGGAGGAGTTGGAAGAAGTGCATAGTGCGTGATGGAGTTCTAGTGGAAGCTTCCCTCGCCATCTTCCTCGTCAGTTTCCATTGTAGCAGTCGTACGGTGGAATCTGAAAGAGCGAAATTCGAATGAAATATGTTTGGTGCGGAATGAATGAATGGAATAATAATTTAATCCATGGCTGCATAATTGCACGGTATACATTTCTGTCTGAAATTTATGTTAACAAATTCATATTCTGTAAATAGATACTTCACTTATGCCGTGAAATAAATTAAAAGAACAGAGAGTGTACTGATAATACATTTGTGAAACATGCAAAATACCAGTTTTAAATGAGCCCGAGCTATTTGCATGGTAAACATGCTGCTCTAGGCGCAGAGTTAATTGCAAGAATTTGACTAACTAGACAAAAACAAAGCGATCATTTTGAATCCCGCTTCGTTTTGTTTGCTTGCAAGAATGACGAATAAGTTGGCCAAAAATTTATGGACGCAAATCAATCAGATTACGCGAATCTTCAAAGGGAATCTGGTACGTGCCAAAGAGGCTGTTTTGTTATTATTACAATTTTTGCCATACTGCAAACTTGACTTTTGAATCGACGAATTAATTGGCGCGAAAAGCCATTAATTTGCTTTCGCAATTATGGTGAAGGTAGACAATCCATAAAGCGCTTATTTTAAGTCGAGTTTAGGAATCCCATCTATCGAATCGTATTATTAATGCTATTTGTTGGGTCTTTCGGATTAATCTCAAGAGTAGCTGAATAATTATTGGAAGCCTGGACCTGGGGTAAAGTTGGTCTCTCAACTCCACTTAAATGTACTTTGCAAACTTGTGCCTCTCTTTACGTGAACTTAATAACGCTGAATGTTGCAAATTTCATCTTCGTGTTCCGAATTATACATTTTGCATTTACAATTCGGGAAACTTTTCGCTCACCAGACGTTTTATTGTTTTCCATTTTCGAAAGTTAAATCATTTTTTGCAAAATTGGCTGTAATACTATTACATGGGGATGGGGCATAATTCGCCTAATAGGTTCACGAACGATTCCATGAGTCGAAATCCATGAATCTTGCTAACATCAGCTCAAGGAATATTTGCAAGAGTCCCGCCTATATCGTGTCTTGATTTCCTACAGGACATTATGCCGTATTTGCTGCGGATCGCTGGCTTATTGCAGTTATTTATTCGCCGATTTGTTTATGCCGCATTTAATTGTGCTCGCGATTTTATTTCGAATATCTTATCAGGCGCTCTTTGTAATTTCTTTGACCGTCGCAGGAAGCAAAAGCACTTTAGCTTTCAAGATTCGCAGGAAATTGCAGCCCGGCTTGGTTAACCAAAAGCCTCCGTCAGAGCACTGTTTGTTTAAGCTGGCCGACTTTCTTAAAAATATTTAATTAAAAAATATAAAAACGCTAGAAGAGTCACACAGATGATCAAAGTGGCCATAATTAAAGACTAGAGTTTAAAATGGAAATTCTTAGTAAGGGCGTGAGTGAAATATGATGCTTGTTATTTGATGGGCACCATCTGTAACGGCCAAATAAACGTCACACTAGTGTGCTAGACAAGCAAATGTGTCGGGGATCTGCATAAATGAATAAAGAAAATGTGTTGCCTTTTCGGTCCCCATTCTTCCTTCTTCTTCTTCCACCATCCCTTCAACATTTAGCATTCTCTCTAGGCAAAACAATTAAGTCACTTGTATCTGTCGCAGCGCATTTGCTCATTTATCTAGCCTCCATCTACATTACATTTCCACTAATGACATACGAAATTGTTGCGCTCTCTTCTACTTCCTTAACATGCTTTATTTATGTTTTGGGATACACACAATGTCTCTAAGTACAAATGGACAATAAAACACTTTACATGTAAATTATGGCTGCTGCACAGATTCTTAACTAAATTTCTAATCTTGCAATTAACTACACTTACAAGAAGCTGTTTTACTGAATTAGAGTGCGCGCAATATCTCATGGCGGCTGACCTCCAAACTACCCCCACCCTTAATAGCGCATACATTAAAATAAATTCCGTATTGGAAACAATAAATCGTTAAGATGCTTTTAATTGGCTCATGATATAATTAATTCTGCTCGTCTTGTAAATAAATTTCCATTTACGAATGTCGGCAATTGAAAATGAACGCCTACGGCTTATTTTATTTCCAGCACCGTTACAATTAGTTTTCCTTGCAAGGAAATCAACTTCCTATTACTGAAATCTATCGAAGTCTAGACCTAGATCCCCATCATTCGGATTGCGTGTTTTGAATTAATGTTTTTTATTATTGATGGCTTTCTCGACAATTAATTTATCTGCTTAATTGCGATCAGGGAGCCAATTATAGACGCAAATTAATTTTATAGCAAAATATCTGTTCTTGCTCGTTAAAAATTCTTCTTCTAGTTATATTTAAATACTACTACTTATATTTTCTTTAATCCGAGTTAGATATTAAGACTAGCGGAAAACTTAAGTAGGCAATATTTAAAGTAGCTGTAATTAATTCCTTTGATATTTAAGTTTGCCTATACTTTTATTTTCGAAAAGAACTCACTGAGTTTCAGAGTCTTTAATAATAATAATAATTAAATACAAAAGTTGGCGTACATTAAATTTAAAAGCAATATTACCGGAATATTCAAATACTTGCGTAATAAAAACGATGATTAAAATTAATTTCGGTGTAATTATGAAGAAGAGGTAAGTTTTAAATGAAATAATCTTAAAGGTAAATTGAGATGGCATGTTGCGGCGCCGCAAGTCGGCAATTAGAGCCAGAAGCTTTATACTGGGAGCGAGACAGAGCTTGAGCTAATAATGACAGGGAAAGGAGCGAATTGCACTAGTCCAGTGATTGCAAGTGTAATTATAGGCTTGATGAGTTTCGGGGTGCCTAAGGGCCATCTAGAGCTGGTATTCTCCGCCAATAAAAATTATGTTATACACTCGCTCTCCGCTATTGCACCTAATTTACTAAGCGGCTAACTCAATTTTAAGCGCCAATCACATCTGATCCAGATTTGGGGACCTGAAGCGCTTTAAAAGCCAAATATTCAAAAAATCGTAGTTTTTTTTCAAAGGCGGTGTTTGATAGTATCACACAAGTTTTTATGTTTATATGCACTCCGACAATGCTTTGAACTAATTTGCGACAAGAAGAACAAGGAGAGGCAAAAATTTTAAAAGAATTGGTGAGTGAATTTATTAGGACAAAAGAAACGTGGAGGAGAGACGGCCACATCCAACTCTGTATCCACTTACATCGTTTTGCTCATTTCTAGTCATCGTTCACTGTCATACATTTGCGCCCTCGTATTTATCTCTGTCTTTCTTCCTATTGATTGCCGTATAATTTATATTACTAAAAGCAAAATCTCAGTTGGCAAATGTATATTCATTAAATATCTATGCGAGTGTGTGTTTTAGTTTTTGGTTGAAAAGCTGGTTTAGGTAATGAGCCTTGAATGCTCCTTGGATTTTAAATATTCGGTCGTCTTCTTTTGATCACAAAGAGCGAAAGCTCATCATGGAGCTTTCTTCTGCAGAATAGCAATTTATGGCGGACTACGTGCAGCAATCCGATCAATTGCAATAATATGAACGCAATATGCAACAATTCGGCTCGTAATAGTGAAATTAAGGCGGCTCATTTAACGTTAGCATCATCATCCAAATCAGTGCTTGCCATAAATCTATTATTACGGTGCGTTTTCATTAAAATAAATGTTTGCGAGCGCAATTGTCGATTTTATTGGGCGAGATTTTTCTTTGTTACCATATAAAATCAAGTCAAGAGCTTTTTAAGATGGCTCTTAAGACGTACTTGCCGCGTTTGAGCCTCTGCCAGCAGAAAAGAGAATATAAATATATCTAACGTTCTACTATATAGAATACAATATAAATGCCTTGACTCTATATTATATTTTATAGTCTGGTGCGTGGCGTAAATGGCAACAAAAGGCACTACAACACAATTGTTTCGAGATTAGTTCATTTCCTACTCGCTCCCCGAAATGCGAGAGATGCTTTATTATTACACATAATAATATTCGTACCTATTCTACTATGCAATAACTCAATTTACAAATTTTAAGAACTAAATCAAATTATCATCATCGTCGCATCTTAATAAATAAAAACTATTGGCATTTTGCACCTGGTATACATCCAAGCTCATATACATTATTGATTGCATCGCTCCACTTTGCGTGCACTTCCTTTCTTACCCCTACAGGGTGATCCGAAATGAAAAATTCACTAATTACTAGTCGGCTACAAAAAATGTACAATTCTAATTAGAATTTGGCAAAATTATTTGCAAATTGGCGACTAATTGGAATTTTTTGCAAATATACATTTGGTTACTAAAAATCCCGAAATTCTAAAATAGTGCAGGATCAATATACCTCCCGAAAGTAAAATCCAGCTTGTTGCATCTTAGCTGCATTTCGAAGAGAACAAAAAAAGCAAACAACTGAAAGCAACTTTATCTGAGTATGGGTGTGGATGGTGTATGTGCAGCACTTTGTCATGCAATGTCAAAAGCACAGCGACACAATAGTGCTTTTATACAAGATCAAGTCAAGTAGTCCTGCTTTGCCCGGATCGGGACCGCTAGCCTTGAAATAAAGCACAAAAGCTCCTCGCTATGACGAAAATTCGGCACTAGCTATGATGTCGAGGCGAATTTAATTCATTAGATGGCAGGATGCATCGGGATGGGACGTAATTAAGAAAACGTAATAAATGTAAATGCAGACATGCGAGTGGTATAAAGCTCAGGAGTGAATTTAATAAATCTGTAGCGCGATGCAGTCATATGGGAGCAAAGTGTGTCTCAAGTGTGTCTGTCTGCACATGCATTCTATGGATGTGGAATTGTCGCATGAATGCCTGTCAAAGGCGTCTTTCGTTATTATTAAACTCATTTAAAACATTTTCAATTTATGGAATCAGCCCGGATTCGATCGAGTGCGAAATTTCATTTAATTTCGCGAAGAAAAACGAAAATGTTTGCATTTGTTATTGTGTTTTTCGGCATGCCTGGCATGATTGATAACGATAATCTGCTTGTGTTGATTTACAGCGGATTAGGATAAAAGATTACTCTTCTAGCAAGCATGCAAGTTTTTGGGAATTCACGCTAAAAGCAGTTTAAAGATAAAACCAAGTTTACTACTCACTTATTTCCCATTAATTAATTATTTGCAATGCGCGCTCGAATACTTAAGACCGCGACCAACTCAAAAGCGCGCACTTTTGTCGTATAATTGAAAAATATTGCTTTGACTTATTTTGTATAAAAATGGAGCGACCGTATTAGCAATATAAATTGTAATAACTAAATAGATGAATAGCAGTAGCGCAGTAGCTAGTTTGCAATTACATTTTGTGGTCGCGTTTCTCCATTTCTCCACAAGAACAGAAGTGAAATTGTACAGCAAAATGTAAAACATTGTAGTTTCAGTTTTGTTTATTCAAGTATCTTCCGCACTTGATGTGAAACTCTATAAAAAGACATGAGCTTTCTTTTGCCCTCTTCGTTATATCCCAGCCACATTCAGTAAAATCAAATTTATTTTTATTACTTGATTTTCACCTTATGTCTTAGTGTTACTTTCTTGTACGTAGATGTTTGTGGCTTCCACGAATTACCGCATAAATCATCGTTCTAATGCAATATTGTATGCACCATGCAATTTCCATTACTTGGAGGTAGACACAGTGGAAGCGCAATTTAAAAAGTTTCTCGTTACGGACACTTTTCATTTTTAATTACAAAAATTTAGTTTGCTGAGCAGATTATTTCCCCGACTAGTTGGACTTCCATTTAGAAAAATAGTCCTTTACTAGAATATTAAATCTTAATTGCAGTTAACGCATTTTTATTTTATTATTGAAAATTTTAAAATGGCATTTGATGCTGAATAAGTAATAAAAAGTAATTGACTCCCTTAATATTGAAAAATATGATTAAATAGTTGAAAGAATTTCGTTTTATAGACGTTTTTTCTATGGAAAGAATATAAAATTCAATGTGACGGAAAGACAATTTTTATTCCCACAGCTACTATTGATCATATATTTTTAGTTTCGACATTACAGCGCTACGATTCTTATAAAACACGAACATTCAACAATATTTATTGGCACTTTTCCATATGTAACGCAACTTGGTCAAAATTCGAATCGAAATTCTATTAGAAACTTTATAACTAAATCAAGCAATAATTCAAATAGCGCGCCCTTTTTTCCTACCCCGCTTTTTTATCCGAAATTTTAATTAAAAGTATTCATTATTTGTTCTAAGCGCCGAGACTAATTACAGTTGCTGTGTGAAATGTAGTGTAAAGTAATTTTAGTTTTATTGTCACAAACTCACAAGTTTAAACTGTACAAAATGTTTGTTGTGTTTTGCTTTCGCGAAAATAAACAACTCTTGACTGCACATGATAAATATTCGGACTGTCATTTTAATTAAAATGAGAACCTTTTCGAATTCGGGGTCCTTCTTCATCTAAATATTTTAAGTCTTCAAAGCTTCCTTTTAAAATCAGTGCAAAGCCTCGGGGAATAGAATATTTTAATCTATTTTAGGCTTTTGTTGGTGGAAAGCTTATATTTAGATTGAAATACACTAGTTATTATTTAACTCGAGGGGGTAAGTTAATTAGATCTTTACAAAATCTTTGTTTAAATGGTAAAAAGCGGGTCGCATGGATCTTGAGCGCCACGTCACAACGCTTTCTGTTGGAGGAAGGGGTAGATGGATGCGCACAGAAGTATAATTGGGTAAAATTTGCTTGAATAATGAACGGGTAATATTTTTCTTAGATATTGTTCGTAACAAAAAAGCTCCTTTTGATATATTAAGTATAAGCTTTGATAAGTTAAAGTATCGTTGAAAGTTTAGCGTTTCCGCTACAAGTGCATTGATAGTTAAAAAGGCAAAATTCACATTGAAGTTTAACTTTATTTAATCTTTATTCAGGATATAGAATGTTTCTCATCGGATTTTCACCACGCGTGAATACAAATTACAGTTTTCCACTTATCGGATTTCTGTTTTATATATTGTTTGGAGCTCAGCTCTAAATTGTTTAGCTTGAAGCTTAACTAGGAGCATTATATGCACTAGTAAAGTAATATTACGTATAATGTGAGGCAACACAAAAAAATCTAATTATAAGCGCGCTCCACTATATTACGCATATTGTTTTTGTTTAGCTGGATATACATTAACTCTAATCCATTATAATAAATGACTTAAAAAATGGAAAAATTAACTTCAATAATAGTTAGGGTCGAAACGTACTACATTGCATTAACGTATTACGTTTTGTGTGTCTCTACGACTGCAAACACGAAAAAACTTTTAAACTATATGTATACATTTTGTGCTGAATAAAAAAATATAGAAAGACGAAAAAGAGAAATGATGAAATTTCCTAAATGAACAAAAATACAAGTTTCTCATCCCATTTATTTATTTTGCTCGTTATGTTTCGTTTGAAAAGATGCGATGAAAGAAAAGGTACAATTCCGAAAATTAGAGCTGAAATATGAGAAGTTATATTTGATCGCTTTCTTTTTAAGTTCCGAAGGAAAATTGCGAAACTGCTGATTATCGTTCTTAAATTAAAACTATCATCGTTTTTAATTAATTTCAATTCATAGCTCAATTAAATTAATTTCGCAGTAAGTTTGCTAAACAAAGTGTAACATTTATAATTAAATAAAATAAGAGACGGACATTGTTTGTCATATCAAAAGTGACACGTTTTATTTTTCAGCCTGTGGCGCTCTATTGATGTTTCGCAAACATTCAAAGCAAACATGAAAAGCAAAGCAGTGCTATTAAAACAAGGTAATAAACATGAAAAATCCATAAATACTTGTGCAGAATTTAATTTATCTGATGAAAGCGAAAGTGTATCGAAGCTGAAATTAACCTTTTTCCTTGTCACCGAATCAATGAATATATAACTTAACAAGCGCAATCGTTTCGAAAATGGATGAGAATCAGTTTAGTGCTGAACTTTGTTATTGAGCATGTAGTCTTTACTATCTGTCGATAAAGCGATTTTTTATTTTAACTTTCATCTTCTCCATCCATCTATCTCATTAATCAGCAGACATCCATATTATATGCATAGACTATAGATTCTTTGAGATCAACTTTCTGCATCGATTTTAAAAGCTCATTCTATTAAAGGGAATAAAGCTCCAAAATACTGACAGTTTATCAACATTTTTATTGGGGTGGATATAATACGCCTTTCTTCTTTTAGTTCTGGAGCGTATGGATTAATAATCTAGTCCTGTCAATCAACTTAATGTCATTTTGATTATTTTTGCATATGCAAGCAAATTATTTTTTTTTCTTTTATATATTTCGTTCTTTTTCTTGTAGGTACAGCGAGTCCTTAAAAAAATTTGTTTTGATAGGCTTAACTAATTTATTTTAGCGCATTTAAATTTTTGGCGAAGGAGCCGGTGATTTGTATAGCGCTCGATATTTTTTTTCTTACAGTGAAGACAGTCAAAATTTTAAAATTTTAAAAAATAGCACAACATAGATGAAGCCTTATTGAAGATATTTTTATAAATAATTTCACCAAACCAATGCATTTAAAAATTAATATTCATTAAACATTACCATTATTATCAAAATAAATTTGTGATTTAAATCAATTTCCTCCAAATAAAAATAATAATATTTCTAGCACGGTGCCAGTTTCATGTTTAATAATATTAAAATAATACTCCCATTGCGGTAATAATATTTCCATTATTATTGCATTGTAATTTTATAGAAAATTACAAAATCGATTTCCTAAATATAGTTGTCGATTCGCAGCGCATATATTTTCCAGTTTTCCCAATGGTGAGGCAAAAGAGCAATAATCACGTAATGGCACCGACGACACGAAAAAGAAGTATAATACATATATCAAAATAGTTTGACAAGTCGTAACTTTTGTCAAAAATAGCGAAGAAGCGAAAAATCGGATAAAAAACCTACCGGGGGAGAAATATTAGTAATTCCATCTATATCTATGAGAAGATATATGTTACGCCTATTGAGTTTCTGGCGAGCCATGAGCTTCTTTAGTATTCCGATGGAGTAGTAGCCTCTGCTTCCCTTATATGCATCTTTTGATTGATTCTAACATTAGGGGCGAGAGCTTACTTTTAGCTAGAGCAACGCCGGATGTTCCAGATAGGCCTACAAGTCTTAGCCGTTCTACCTGTTGGGAATCTTTATTACAATGTCAGTTATACTTTTTCAGGCACCAAGGCAAAATATGTAGATTTTCTATGCTGTTGCGCAAAATTTATCTCTGCGCCTTTTGCTTCTATAAATAAGATATTTTGTTTTGCAACATTACGTGCCCTTAATTAACAGTATTGTTTGAGTCTTTGTATTGGCAGGTATAATTATCAATTGTTTGGCAACAAAGTATCTGGGGCTGATTAAAAAACAACACTGTATTAAGTTTGCTCGTTAGAAATTGATACTAAAATTTGGATATCTATGCATCGATCAATAATTTAATTAAAATTTTATAGAAACCTGATATATAATTTCAAACTGGAGGGAAAGTTATTTTCTAAGTAAAAATTAGCAATGTAGTCGAGAGCAAAATCAATCCGAAGTCTGGATAATTCAAGAAGCCACTTTGCTGCTCCAAAATTAGACGTCAACCTGCAATTGATTTAATTTTTGATTTTGTGGGTTAAAATTGTATAGAAAGCACATAATAAATAAAGTTTGGAAAATCAAGCGTTCCCGATCTAAACTAAACTAAACTGAATCAAAGGGAAAACTCCCAGCGGTCCTATTGTTTGATTCCTGCTGAAAATCAGATCTATCGAGAGATGGAATTCATAAAATAGCTAGTTATTTGTGCAATGCTGCTGGTACTAATAAAGGCCACAGAAGAGAAATTAGTTGAGTGGGACTGGCCATTGGGACTGGGATAATTTATAGCAACTTTACAATATAATATTAACGCGTATTGTAACGACACAAAAGCAAACTCTTCGAAACTTGCGTTCGGTAAGACCGCAAATTTGCTTTGAGGCTTTTCAGCCCCTTGCACCTAAAAAACGGCTTTTGTTGTGGGTTATTAAGAATATATTCAAAATTCACCCTTCATATTATGTATTGGCATATCGTGTCGCAATTTCCGCCACTTTTGTAAAAAGAAGAAAAACTTTCGCACAACAACCACCCACACGATTTATTTATACAATAGTCGACCGAAAATTGTAGCAGTTAAACTTTATTATTGTAATAATATACATGTTCTGCCTCGAAATAAATCGTTTCCAAGTTGACATTTATTTTATATTCGTGTAAACGACATATTTGTATACATATAGCGAAACATTAACAAAAACGTATAATATCGGAACTGATGTTGAGGTGTGCGCACCCTTTTCCAGATCAAATCCTTTTTCACTCACTTTTTCGTCCTTTTGCTAGAAGGCGAATATTAATTTTCCAGCGGACAATTTGAAATTAAATAAATATTAAATATAAATTTTAAAATTAATTTTTATATATTTTAATTACGGTAATTATAATTAAACTAAATAGTATATTAAATGTTGCTCTAAATGATCGGAAATACAATGAATTACATATAAATTTAATTACAATATAAAATATTTATTTATTGTAAATATGTAGACTGTTAATGGATTAAATTTCGACTAGATTTTAATATTAATTAGCCTGTATTGTAATTTGCCCGAAACCAAATAATTGTCTATACGAATTTTTAAATAATAAAATGTTGCAAAAAAAGCGGCGAAAATTTACGAGAGACATTTCCATTTGACGCAAATGGGAAAAAAAGAAACGTCACAATCGTCTTTGGATTTGCTGGCTGCAATTTCTATCAATATGTAAGGATCTCACAGATCTGATATTGAAATAACAAGGTCGGGACATCAGACTTGGCTGACATAAAAAAAAAAACCCAATCTAAGTTGCATGGCACCACATGCTACAACTCCAACTTTCACCCCAACTGTCGAAATAATATGAATTTGTGAGCAAATGATCTTTTTACAACTTCTATTTACAACGTTTCCAATAAGTTTCGAAAACTTGGCACATCATCACATCGCCTACGATCCGAGAAAAAATAAAAATTAAGTAAATGTTGATGATATTTGGACTTTATTTTTAATTGGGGGAAGAGTGTCGGAATAAAATGTAAGAGAAAATTAATTTTTCCCAAGTTTGCTTGTTTACAAGGAAAGAGACAATTAGTATTTTGCTCGGTTAGTTTAACTTAAAAAGCACATTACATTATTATTTGAAGAAGGCAAACTCACAAATTAAAATGTCTCTTACAGAAAGCTGCAAATAATGTAATTTCATTTTCGGTCATTATTTTTTACGCTTTTTTCCAAATCTGAAGACTTTCTCTACGCGAGACTTTATTTTTATTAAATTTTCGCGCTATAATAGAAAATAAAATATTTAATTAACTAAATTGTAGTTTGAAGTTGCTTAAACAAATAGTTAACTTGTCTTACATCAAACAATTAACTAAATTAAGCTTTGATTTAATTAAGCTAAGCTACGAGAAATTGAAATAAAATATTTTTTCAGACACTATTGATTGAATTTGAGCAGCCTCGCGATGCTTATTAAAAGCAAAAATTGAAATCCCACTTGCCTGTTGTTTTTTCTGATGCAATTGTCATGAGAGAAATCAAATTGTGTGTTTTTTGATTGGAAAACAAAATGAGTTTCACAATTTTCAAGTTTGATTGCAATAATATTGCTACACACATCTATCTATATTGATATGACGGTCTATCAAATACATTTAACCGCCGCCGATATTAATTTTGACAGGCGGAGGATTTATACACAATTGATGAAAAAGCCACGAAATGTATTTATGGAAAACAATCAGATAATCCATATCACTCAATACTGTGTTAAAATGAATTATTTATGATGCTCTATGAAATTATATATAAACATTCCAGCCCAAGCCAAGATTAATCGACTTGTCCACTGAATGTGGACAAAAATTCATTAAGTAACGATGTTATAATTAAAATAAATTAAAAGCTAATTAAATCAACATTTCAGTCTCCCTTGAGTCCCAAAAGGAAAATAAATGATCCACAAATTTCATTTGGAGCTGTTATAGTTTGCAAAATAGACATTAACTTAGTTGGCTCTAATTCAAATTCAACCAGATGGACTTTTAGTAGTTTTCGTAAATACCATTTAGTTTATATAACATGAAATATCGCACAAAATGCGAATTTCAAAGTAATTGCCAAAAGACTGCAATTTATATTACTACATAGTTTGATTTATTACATGTATAGAATCTCATATATCCTGCACTCTGCGGAAGATCGAATAAAAAGCAACTTTTCCAATATTTTATAGAAAATCTGATATGATAATTTGCTTTTAGCCTAAATCCATCTAGTCTAAATTCAACTATCCTAACTAGATATTTTTTTATACCACCCCCATAAAAATATATTTTTTTATAAAATAATTATAAATAATAAAATTCTACTCTATTCGATTAAAATTTATTAAGAAAATTTTATTCCATTAGATTCTACGAATTTTTCTCTACCTGTGTGCCAAATTTCATCAAAATCAAAGAAAGTTTGCATTTGCGGGGGCGGAACCGTTTAACTAATGCATCGTTAAACGGTTCCGTTTAAGCGCTGCATCAAACCGTTTAACTGGTCATTCACCCCAATGCGCATCAATTGCAGTCGCATCGCATTCCACAGTCGACGGCAATTAGGATTGCAACTAGCGCCCTCTTACAAAAATGGCACAAAACAACAAAGACTATCTAGGGAATTTCAGTTATAAATCTGGTAACTAAATGTCAAGTTTAGTGCAAAGCAAACTTGGTTATGTTTATAAAACTTGAGTGATAAAAAGTGCATTTGTAGACAATTTTAGTGCTCCATCATGGATCAAAACATCCCTTACCAGCCAAAAAGTGTTCAGCTGGGTATGGGGGTGTGAAGTACCAAAATATTGCCGGCCCGCATCAGCCACGACGAAATGTAAGGTTAGAATCAGCAATATTAGTATTTAAACATTTAAATGTGTAATGTGTACTTGCGATTTGCTTATTAGCAACCCCAATAAGAGTAAACTTATTGTTTATTTGCGAGGGCAAAGCTCCAAGCCCAAAATAAGAAACATTTGCCGCCCCCCGCCCGCAGGAATCGCGATATCGCTAATATCATTGTCATTATCACTTAGAAACTATTGACCATCATTTTACGCTTCCAACGAAAGTTCGCACCATTTATCAAAGCGTATAAATTGCCCCCAGTTAGTTCTAGCAAAAACATTATAAATATGTATTAGCTTTTGTAAAAAGAGTCACTTTTCCGACCTCCAACATCCCTTAGGTGTCAATTTTAAGACCAATTTTCATGTTCACTTAAGACAGTGAGTAGCTCCTTTGAGACTCTTATTTATTCCGTAAATTGATTTTTAATTTTGCGAATTACTGTCTACTGGAAAATCAGTGTGCACTAAATATTAATATTTCTCCCCCACACGCGGAGGATAAATATCTTTTAATCTGCTTTTATTGCGGCTGTGGATGAAAAATTAGGATTCAATTCGCATCCGATGCGCTGAATGGTGTACATGTTCGGGACAAAGGTTCTCAAGATATCTGATATTAAATGATGGCAAGACTGCTAATGGGTACCCGGCTGCCTAAACCCTCAATCTTTGGTCTTTCTCGACTCGGCCCTTGCCTAGTAGTATCATCAACAGTGTGTAAGCATTTGCATACCAATGACACACAAAACGTGAATGTGTGTATTAATTAATCTCTTGTGGGGGGCCCAATTAAATATATCCGCTGTCCCGTGTTTGAATTTCTGAACTGCCATTATTATAATAAATTTCCGAATGGTCGTATTAAAAGTTACGAGCGGCTTTAATTTTATGACACGTGGGAATAGCTTTGGTAATTAAATTGCTCATATGAAAAATGCCGATTAAGATAACAATATGTGTCCCGAAACGGACAATTATCTTTCAAATTTAATTTTAGATAATATGGTAGATACTAAATTATTCAAAAAAAGGCTGGAAAAACTATTGATGCATTAGCAGGATAGAAAAGCACGCCTTTAAACTTTAGAGAGTTGTTGGTCGGCACTGAGTGGATTCACATGTAATTGTCAAATGCGAATACAATGTAGCCGCCAAGTCTACTTACAATTGGATTACCAAAAGGCGATATCCGAATTGCTGTTTTGCGACAACTGAAGTGTTAAGTCGCGCTCAGCAGATTATCGCAGTGCACTCTAATGTGCACTTTTCAATTATTACTAGATCCAAAAAGTCTACGAAATTAATCATATTGGATGGAATAAGCTATCAGCCGCACTTTCCAATTACCAGTCTAGCAAACAGTAAGGAAATCTTGGCAATCCATCAAAAATGTGCGCATTGATTTGCTCGCAAAGAATAATGAACAAAAAAAAAATAATAATTAATAATGTACGTGTGCATTCAAAAATTTCCATATATTTTAAATATGATTTTACAAGCTGCTCTCGTATGGCATGAAATAAGCTATCAGGCTACCGATCGTGTCGAAATAATTGGATGTTGACTGAATCCATGTAATGAAAAAGGGCTCACTGACCCAGGTCAAATATATCTGACGTCATTATGTGGGATTATTTTGTTTTCAAATAGATTCGATCAAAATTTAATCAGCCAGTGAGATATCGAAGAGATCAATCAGATCTAGCTGACAGTTAAGCTACTTAAAAATAGTCAAATCGCTTAGGCCGTATTTCTCGTTGTTGATAGACAAAATGTTAAGCTATCAGCACTAATCTTTATCTGGTTGGCATTTATTATAAACCAATTAAATTCCATATATAACTTGATCTAATTGTAATGCTGATGAGTTTATGTTGAGTGAAGAGTAATTACTGGAAGATAATTTGAAACCAGAGTTTCTGAGATCAGCTGCGAAGATGGGAAATAGAGTTTTACACATTTCGTAGGCAAACAGCGCACGCGATGACACAATAGATGTATATGATGCCTTTAACTCTCATGACACTTCATTTATTTTGCACGTACTCCTGAATTGTTTATTATTTTATTAACTTGTTTTGTCACTTTTGCTGTTGTTGCCAGCTACATACTTTTTTCTCTTCGCCTCCTCCTCCTCCGGCTGGCGTTTGATGTAACTTTATTTCCTCGTATAATTTATTAATCGATTCCTGCAAGCGACAACAGAGAAAACATTTGCTTACATTGGAGATATATTGAAAATTCTTGTCGGACATTTAAGACATCTCCAAATTCAAATGCTTTAAATACTTTAACAAAGAATGGCATCTCAAATTGATATATAAAATGTCCAGCCGTACAGGGTGGCCGAATTTTGGGAAGGACTTCTTCTGATCCTTGGAAATAAAAATGGGAGAAATTTGCTTAGTCTAAGAACCCATGACATCATAATTAGTTCAACTAAAATTTTAATTAGACTATCGATTTTTGGCAGGAACACCCCGTGTATATGCGAAGAGGTTGAACATAGTTCAAGTTTCCAATCCACCATATTCTGTTTCAGACTTCACAAGCACATTTTACTTTAAAATTGATAAGAACCTTTTATTATCTGGCGTCGTGTTTTTTTTTTCTGCTCCTGCTCCCTGTCGAGGCAAAAAAATCTGTTTCTAATGTTCGATATACAGAGGATATTGTTGTTTTATTCACTTTGTTTGAACAGGGAAAAAAATCGGAAACCTATTAATCATTGTCTACAGATTAGGGAAATAATAAATGACTATGTGCACCTTATTTGTCGATGTCATATATATGGACATAAAAAAGTCCTGAGATTTTAAGCGCGGAACGTAGAGAGTGTAAATGCGGGCGGAATCGCTCGTGGAAGAGGGTTGCCATCAACCACCCCCCGGGTGTCTTCGGTCATAATACATCATTTGCTGTCAGTTATGTAAGCCGTCCCTCCACCCACGTCTACAAGGTGGAAAAATCTATATTAAACTTGTGTATTTTTTTCTTTTACTGGTCTTGATATAAAAATACGATTGTTTGATGCTGATGATGCGGGTGCATCAAAAGAATGAGCGAATTGTGCCATAAATCATTATACGTTCTAATTAATTGTTTATCAGTTCTTTTCGGCCAAAAATACTTTTGCAAAAAATATTGAAATCGACGAAACTATGTAGGTTTTTTAAAAATTGTGAGGAAAATTGAAATTTATGGTCTACTAAAAGTCCACCCTCCATAAAGCATTCTGTAATATCACACAGCTAGTGCATTATGTAATTTAAAAAAATGATGTTAATATTAATGCACTAAATTATAAAATAAATTATCATAATAATTTCATAAAGCAAATTTCATCTCTACAAATTATTGACATCACAAAGACACCTATTGAAACTTCCATGAAATTTAATATGCTTATAGTTAACAATAGTATACATCACGTCCCTATCAAACCTATCGTATTGGCCAATAATGCAAAAATTCTTCCATCAATAATATCGCACGTAAATTCAAATTTTTCTATCTCAAAAAAATGGTTCCTTAGAGAACCAGAGTTTCCACTCACCCCATGCATTTATTTATTATCGCCAACATTTTTCTTGATATGAAAAGTTGAGTTAAATATTTGCGATGACCGACACAAATATCGAGGGAGACAAAGATTTCGCCAAAGGGCGCACGCTGGTGATTTTCAAAGCCCGGACAACTTCATTTGTTCCTGACAATTCACATAAATTAGTCGTATTTGTAGGCTTTAAAGTTCGCTTCTAAACTACGAGCATTAGTAAACCGCAAATGGATAATCCATGTATTGGCAAAATCACAATTTACCATCTTGATTTTTTAATGGGCTATTATTACCACCATTATTGGACTATTACATGTCAATTTAACCGGTTTTATTGACAATTTCGAATTTTCAAATGCAATTATTAGCATGCATTGTAATTTGCTTTTGGATTTAATCTTCAAAATATCGCTAGACGATTTTGGATAGCTGCAAAAAAATCTAAAGTTGATTAATCAAGTGCCAGTGGACTAATATTTAGCCAGCAAATTAAAAGTTGTGTTTTTTTTTTCATTGCAGAGGAGGAAAGCTGGGTGAAATGTGAGGCAAAAAAATTTCCATTAAACTAATAAAGAGCAAGTTAAATTAACGTCAATAACTCAGCTTAAGCGCTTAAATGTTGTTGTTAAGAATTAGTGGTAATTAATGCCAGAACCAGATATTGGTCTGTTATAAATTCAACTCAATGTTAATAGTTACTAATAACTATGAAACGAAACTAATGTGATCCATTATCCACATTGAACTAGTTTCCTCGCATTCGAACTTAAAGAGAATTTACTATGAAGGGTTTTCGACATAATATAGCTGCTAATAATTAGGACCAATTATCAAATGTACAAATTTCAACTACAATTAATTGCAAACTGATCAGATAATGCGTGTTTCACTTAAATTAAGCGTCTGTAATTAATCAAATGAACTTAAAATTTCTTAATGGATGCAAATTAATAGTCATCATCATCTTTGCAATCAAATTTAATCTCTCTTGAGGTAGAGTGGAGTTAAATTAAATTTTGGCGCCAATTTTTCAGGACTTGTATTATTTATATTGTGAAAGAATAAGGCATGTCCCTTAATTAGACTAAACCAGAATAAGATACACCTGTAGCATTGCGACACACAAAGAAGATTAAGGTAAGATATACCTTAAGACATCCAGCAGAGTCTGGAATAGCACTGCACAATAGTTGTGTTGTTGTTTTAACAAGACAACAATGAAATCCATTGTTCTATTCAATTTACTAAACTACATATTTGCCCTTCCACTTCCATTGTGGTTTTCCGTATATTTCTATTATTTGTATATGAACGAAATGAGGAAGATCTTCCTAGCTCCAATATTTAGATGCTTAAGTTTGGAATGGTTTTAAAGAATACAATGTGGAAAAAAATTGCAACAACACCAGCGTGTACCAAGAATCTACTTTTTAGTCGGATTATTATCATAATCATGGTAAATTAGGTTGGACGGTGTGTGGGGATAACGGCTGCCAAATGAAGATAAGCCATGCACGTTGTTTCACGTCTATGTTAATAATAGTGTCTAGAATTACCACCACCTATACTTAAAGTTAAGGTAAACTATAATATAATTTGGCCAACTAACTCTGGTAGTCAAACTATCCAAAGATAAAACCAAAAAAAAATATTATTAAATTTGGCGCGCTCAATAAACTGTACAAAAATAGTAACTGGTGCACTCTCTATGATTAAATGTGTAATAGTATTATGCGAAAAAGCTCTAAACCATTTGATAATTCGGTTTTTTTCATCAAAAATTTTTGTCTTCCTGGAAAATGAGGACAAAAATAAAAGCGCTCATCCTGTAAACTAAACAAAGTTAGTAAAATATCTATTACATGTAGGTGTAGGAGATAAAAAAAAAGGATGAGCACTTAACGCATTTTTAAAATTTAATACCGGTACTTTGTTTGTATTAGCGATTTTTAGTCCCATTGGAGGGAAGCTAAATCAATATAGTTTCATATATGGGGGCGGAAATATGATAGTTTTGCCGGAATGAAATTGAGTGAAATAAGCCGCGCTCAATTCGTAATAAAGTCTGGAGGAAAAGTGGAGATGATGTGCCGACATTGTGGCATTAGCGGCGGCGGGGGCGGCATGGGTTCACCACATAATTAAGCCAAAATAATCCTTGCTTCGCTGTTGGAGACGCGTCATGCGGGATAATCTCTCATTCTGCCAACTGGAGCAACTTTATCTCCTCCACCGCCGCCGCCGCTCCCTTCTATTCCATACACACATATATTGGGACGTGCTTAATGTATTTAACATTGGATAACAGTGGAGATTGATTTTCCCAAACTAATTACACATCAATTGGATTTTCTTTTTCTATATACTCGTTTTGGAGCTTGGCTGGGAGCAGAGGAAGATGGATTCGAATGTCATTCGGATTTTGCTCTTTGCTGCGCTCTTTCACAGAATCAACGCAAAAAAATTACTATGTACTCTGTTACTTTTAGAAGTATATTTCTATAAAAATGAAACAAATTGAAAATTAACTCTATACGGCACTATATTGCGCTCTTTTTTTATCCTCGAAATCTGTTATCATTTATCTCCATTATCTGGGAGAGGGAGAAATAAGGAAGTTTCCTTCATTTTTTATTAACAAAACATAATTTTTTCTTTAAATTCGATCGCACTTTTTAATTTCGTAGAAAAATTTGAAAAGATATATTATACCTTTTAATTAAAAACATCTTCCTAATTGCTCCTCTGACTGGTTCATAATTTATAAATATTTATAAAAGATGAGACGATTTTTCTCTAGCTTTAGAATTCCTTTGAAAGCAATTAGTAATAGACGCATGTTTTTTTGATGAATAAACTAGTGCATGTCGTAATTTGAATTGAAACAAAAATTAAATGAATGATCATTAATTTGGATAATAATTATCATTGAAATGCCACTTGTAATATTATAAACGTTGCAAAGTGAATTTGCAATTGCAATTACATGTGACAATTTCTGCTTAGCCTAGCGCAATATGTTACCAAATTTAACTAAAATTGAAATTCAATTTTCGAGCTAAGATCATAAAAAAGTCCATAAAATATAAAGTCAAGTGGGAAGAAAAAAAAATGATGATGTAATTTTTTCGTGAATCGTATAATTTTATTGTAGTAGTGTGTGAGTTATCGATGGCCATTAGTTGAGCCAGTCAAGAGGTTAGAAGTTGGCTATCAATTGATTTTCAGCCATTAAGTTTCGGGGGTTAAGTCGCAGATCAAGCTCAATCCGCTATAAAACTTTCAATTGCATTTGTGGCTTCGGAAACAGTTGTAGCCGTGGTCCCTTAAAATTTGGTTTAGTTTATTAATCGCTTTCTACCACCACCATCTAATCTTTTACTGAAACTAATTGGATCAAGCTTTAATTAATTTAATATCCAATTACTGGAATGCAACCTACATATGTCTCATTATTCCGTCATTTTTGTGGAAGAGTGCAGATTAATTTCAGGACGGTTCCAATTCGATTGGCGCGCAAAATTCCAGTTTTATTTCAGCAGTAGAATGTCGTATACAGGAAAATAATAAAATTTTCATAATACACGAGAATTTAAGTGCAATTTAAAGTCAGTAATCGTTGTACGTATGGCTTTTATTTAATTTGACGTAACTGTTGCGATTCGACTAATTAGAACGGACGTGAATATCGGGTCTGAATGAATTCATTTCGAACGCTTTAAGTATTCGAGTCGCGTTCCTGCCGTGAACTATTAATGCCACAACTGGGACCTTCATCCAAACGCACCCACTCTTTCCCTATTCCTGCTGATTCCGAATAGTTCCTGCTTGGCCACACCGAAAGTTATTTGGTCACTTTGCATATCACGTATTTTATTTACAAGATTGTGCGATTGTAAATTTCTAAACAGCTTTATACGATTTTTTGGGGCGAAAAAACTCGAGCAGAAGATCGAGGCAATGCTCGATAGGATGATCGATACAATAATCGAGAATAATATCGATTAATAAGCAGTTTCTAGCAATTAATGATAAAAATTCCAATCAAAATTTTGATTTAAAGATTTTTATACGCGGATATGAAATTATATTACTAAATTAGCTGTCACATCAAGATCTTTATTGCAGAATTTATAGGTTTAGCGAATGGGGAAATTGTATAAGCACTTTTAACACTGATGAGAATTTTATATGAGAAAAATAAAATTTAATAAGAAAAATCTTGGTTTTCTAAAATAAGATATTTGAAGGATTTTTCGTATTTTTGAGGATTATTTCGGCAAATAAAAAATGGTTCCATTTTCGTATTTGTTGATAACATGACATCCCTTGCAAAGATAACAAGGAAAAGCCGAAAGCAAACAGAGACATGATCGTTTGAATAAATAGTCTTGCTGGCAAAGAAAATATTGTTATTCTTAATAACAGGACATAAATCAAATTCCGAGATAAGCTCCGGGTAGGAGAGGAAGATTTAATAAAACCTTTTCTGATCTTTGAAACACATAAATGTGTCCCTTTTGGCTTCCTGCAATTCATAGGGGCTCAGCATTATATCTTAAGAGCTGTGGAGGGGTGGTTCCATTCCTCCTGTCTTCCGCGCTATTGTACGTCCTGTCTTCAGCCTGTTGAGTTGTGCGAGGACTAGTTCCTGTTCCGGTTGCTTGCTTGCTTGTGGTGGCTCCTCTCAGTCCTCCTGCTTGCTGCATTCAGCAGGAGTTCGTGTGTTATCGCACTCCTTGGCCGAATAACAATTTCATACACTTTATGTACGCCACTATTTCAGCCACTATATGGCCATATCACATGCACATATACCATAACCACCTGATCTTATCAACCAACAATCTCTTGCTTTCCTTTGCACAACATGCGGTTTTGCCTCAACTTCATTCATTTACACCCAAACCCAGCTTTGAACTTTCCCAAATTGATTTTTCTGCTGCTAAGCTTTCAGGTAATTGATGGTAGCGGAAAAATACAGTTGCATATCTAATTTATTTTCCATACAACTCTTGATTTATGAATATGTCTAGCAAATCAATATTTTTTTCACGAATTAAATATTGAAGGGATTGAATTTTTCAGGAAGGTTTTAAAATAGCTGAGGTCAGTAAGCGTATTATTGATTGCATAAAGCTCGATTTTGTATCGAGTTCTCTAGATAGGAGAAAATGTTTTCAGTTTAAATTATAATGATTTTAATTAAGCTAGAGAAAGTTAATAAAAATTGTTTGGTCGGAGGGGTATTGAATACATTCCCAAATTCGTTTACAACTCGAAGAAAAATCAAGCTGTGTGTAAGTTTTTAATTAAGAATTCAAATTAAATGAAGAATGTGCTGAAAGTTTGCATTTCAAGTTGCTTCTGCTTGAGATTTGTACCAAGTTTTTCCTGCTGGGTTTCCAGTTTATGTATGAATTGTCGCTTCAGTGGGATTTTAATAGTCATGAAAATGAAATTTGAATAATAGAGCGAAAAGTTGGGAAGCAATCATACAGGGTGTTTTATATTTTATCGGAGTTATAGAGCAAATTAAACTGCGCTATCCATGTCGGATCGCACACACCTTTTGGTAAATAGAAGAAATGCATTTTTCATGGTAAGGGAGTGTTTGCTCGTGCAGGGTGCATGTGTAACAGGGGTTGGAACTATTATAAAGCCGCACGTCCAAGGTGTCCAGAATGGCCACAAGCACGAGTCTCTTGTGTTTCGCTCCGATAACAACCACATCAGTTGCACTCCTTTTCTTCTCTGATGAGATTTTCCGCTTGCTTACTAGTGAGATTCAATTCCCCGGATTACTAAAAGATGACTAACTCTCAGTCAAGTTGGAAATCGAAAAGAAACCTATCTATCTAGTCGAGGGTGTCCGCAACACTTGAACCAAACTTGCTACTGCCAGTTTGCGTGACAAGCCCTCGGCGATTCTAACTTGATATTTTCGCTAAGAAAAGTGTGTGTAGACGTGCAAGTTCTCTACATTTACTTCATTTTATTACGGCATAAAGAAAAACTGTCAGTCGTACATATTATTGAGCATTTTTTTCCGTCTCCGTTTTGTTGGAAAATAGCATTCCTATAGGTACTGAGAAGATGCCGTAAAAATCAAATGCTGAAGAGAAATATTTAAGTTTATCGTGTAGTGTGCACTTTTATGTGGCAATATGTTGAAAGTTATTGCTCTAAAATATAATATAAATATATAAATAGAATTTTATGGCTGTTTATTTATCATGCTTGATCAAATTATCCACAACTAATTTAAGGAACCATAAAACTGGAATTTTGATTGAGGAATATATTTTTTAGAATTTTGTAAAATGATATTTTGCTTGACAATCCAATATTACTATTGATTCAACAATAAAGACATTTCATTTCATTTATTTTTCATTTTGAAGGAAAGCGGGAGATAAATTGGCGAGACATAGGCAAACAATTTTTTATTCGCAAAGCTTTTAACAGATTTAATTGTGAATGCATTGAGCATGGTTGGAACTTAGTATTCCATTTAAATAATTGGTGGTAATATCTAAATAGCAAGAGTAACATGCACGAACATGTCCTATCATTTATGAATTATTTGTTGTCGCGCAATTACGAGAAGGTTCCAATATACTTGTAATGAGTTAGGAACACCTGAGCCCCCATTTGCTTAGTGCTTCCCCATATCCACCCTGAACGTAATGGCAAATTCCCAAGGGTTAAGTTTATTTCTATATGATTACCTATACTGCTGCTGCTGGTACAACCCTTAACATGCACTCACTTTTCGGGCGCCCCATAAACCGACTTTCCACCTAATGATTAATTTATTGCTTTTCGAAAACTTTTTCCGCCGTTGTTTCCAATTTTGCAATAATATTAATTGCTATCTGTAGTGGAATTAGAGGGATGTAGTTGTAGTTGAACAGGATAATTGTCTGTTCTATTCTCTCCATACCGATTTGCAGAATGTATAAACCTGATTTGATTGGAATTGAATTGAAAATGGAACCTTCTGAAATATACTGAAAGTACATAAAGTTTCAATGATTGCTTTTTCATTTTTGCATATTTTCTGTTGACAGTTTTCAAACGGGAATTGCTATTGCATTAAAATTTAGGTGCAAAACATTATCAGTTTAGTTAGAAAGCGTAATCAATATTTATGTTCGAGTTTTTGGGATCGCGGACGACGAAAAAGTGCAACAACCATTTACTAACAATAATAAATGCTGGACAAATAAACAAACAAACCAAAACATACACAATCGTAAATTAGACTAACAGAAAAAATATGTAATAAATCACAGCAGATATTGTTATACAATAGCGAAACGCAACGAATAAAAATACATATTTAATTAGTTTTTGAAAACTCAACTAATGGTATCATGAAAACCATTTCCACCTGTTTGTTCTAATCAACATTTTGACACTACGTGAAAATTAAATTAAAAAACGGACGTATATTAAATAATATTGAAGGCACGAAGCCATAAACTGGTAATTATAAACTTTCGTCTTATCGATACCCATTTTATAGCAGCGGCTCCCACTTTTCAATAAACTTTTTGGCATGATAACAGAAATAAGATTCAATAATGACCTTTTCTTCGCAATTCAATTATAAATATCGATTGGAGGGGGGGGTCCCAAAAAATATGAAGAAAACTTGTATAGTACGTATATTAGAACCCAAAGTTTGCAAAAGAGTCAATTTAATGAGCACGCGAATTCAGGTTTAATTAATATTAATGATCCGGATCGGGGGATCTTAAATTGCCTTTCAAAGACATTTTATAGCTAATATTCTTATATACAATTTATCAAATGCAGAAATTTATTATGTGCGCGTCTTCTACATAAATTCTCACAATTTACGTTTCCACTCGAGACTCTTTTCTATTTTCTCCAGCAAACTTTACAGTCTGTGAATGACAGATATTTGTCTATTTTGACTGCAATATGCGGCTTTCTCCAAATAAATTTGACAAGCCATTGTAAATATTAGTCAAAAAAGTATAATTATTGCGCTTTTATTAAATCTTCTTGTCGAGTTAATTAAGATGCTAAAAAAGGGGAAAAGTTTCGATGCACTAGCTGAAACCAAATAGAAACTAATTGCTTGTGTAGTTTAAAAAGTCTACAAAGAAGTGAAAAATGTTGCCTTAAACTTTATATTTCTCCAGAGGATCCCTAACTGAGTGAGTAGCCGGTGTGAAAACTCCCATTTTTATTTACCGAAAACTGCTCACCTGGGATCAGCGGATTTGCTTGATTTTTCTCATTTACACCGCTAGCTACAATGTAGTCGTCGTATTGTAGTCAGCTTCAGCAACAACCACAAGCAGTGAAATGATTGCTCAATTAAAATTGAACGCAGCTCAATTATTAATGGGCTTAACGCGGGGGTGGCTTTGCAGCTTTAAGCACCCGCTCAAAGCCCTTTATAATCATAGACGATGTGGTCTAGCGACACACTGCCGCACATTAACTCGATCGTGCGTGAAATACTCAAGAGATGGAAATCCGACCAACTATATTTTGCAGCTCTCAGCGATCAAATCATCTTACATACCCATGCCCAAAGACTTTCTGCTTTAATGAGTTGTATTTGCCAGATGCACTAATTGCAGCTGCAACTCGCATCTCCGCACCGCGGAATAAATAGTGGTGCAAATTATATTTGGGACCAAGCCGGAAAAACGGCCGAAAAGTTGGCAGAGCCAATTAAGCTCGACCACAATAATGCTATAAAATAAAAGGACGAATGCAACAGCGAGCCGGTCCTTTAACAGGATTTTGCTTTTTGGGTTCTAGACGCCAAAAATTCTATTATTTTGACGACCGTCCGGATTGAAATATATTGGAGCTTTTATTTATTTGTTGGGGCTTTCGGGGTTTAACTAGTAAATTCAGATAAACATTTTTTATTTGCTTATGCTCGACTAATGTTGACAGATGAATGCATTATGTACCATTCGAGGTTTAAATATAGTAGCAAGAAGAGCTTTCTTGTGGCTTTAGGTTAGATCGTTTTATCTTGGTTGATAAAAAAGGAATGAGTGTCCTATTTCAGATTGCGCATTTTCTATTAGGTGAAGCGACCTTTTTATGTAATTTTCCAAGTAGGACAGAAAATCGAAAGGTCATTTACATGGCCGACTGGATACGGTAATATATCTCTGTCAAACGATATCGCTCCAACAAGATTACCTTATGTGCAAATAAACTGACCGATCCGGAGTTGCAGAACGTTTTACTTCTCTCTATACGCTCGACACTTTAAACTTTATTCCGCCATAACGTTGTATTCGCATCCACTCCAATTGTACGTGCGGATTATACAATCACATTTATTTATACCGATATAATATCAAAATAAAATTGTTTTGCCACAATTTTATTATGGACTTTGCGGCGTAGAATTGCATTTTTAATGGCCAAATATCAGCCAGTTCAATCCGAATTTAACACGGTTACGACCAGCATTACTATTCCTCTCATACAATCCACATTTACTAAATAAAAAACTATTGTTTTTATATTGGCCGTGCCTCAGGAATAATACATTAAATTGGTTTGCTTTATTTTTCAGCTTTACGCATTTTCTTTTTGTTTATTCACACATTTTTTATCTCCGCAAATTTTATTGAAGCTGGCGTTCATTTATATTTGGCCTCCATTTTTTAATGTGAGGCGCAAGACAACTGACTTACTTTGTAACGAATGGCCGCACATCTGACTAGCTCAGCCGATTGGTTGAACGCTTGACTCAGAGTCCATCGCGAAATCCAGACTTAAGCCGGAACTTATTTTCGAACCAATAGCAGCACAGATACTTTTGACAACTTCTGCTTATGCATGTGTGCAGTTCCCAAAATGTTTCAATATGCATATTGTTAAATAAATATTGGATTTGCATATGCAACTAGATTGATGCTTAATGAACGTGCTCAATATCCAAACGTTTGTCTATAGGAAATATTTTTATGATTCAGTTTCGACATAATGTTAAACATTATACAGTGTGTGTGGCACCACCTTGTGTTGCCATGTTTCGTATTCCATTTGCGTAATATGAGTGGCACAACAGTGATAATAAACTGGAAGCGTATTGCTGGGACAATACATACAACTTTATACATATTGCATTCATTCAAACCAGCTGGAAAAATTATAACATTCGAGCATTATTTTGGGCACATGTTACAACAATAATAGATTTTTTTGAAAAATTGGTTTAGATTGTTAGATAAAACTGGATTCGATAATAAATTTTGGAAATATAATTTTAATTAACAAAATCTGTATACAATTTAGGGCCTATAAAATATAAGCGGATTGTTTTTAATTGTTTGTTTGCGTATGTTCTGTTATATGAAAATTAATAAATTATGTGCGTATGGAAGCTCATTATTTGTATATCATAATGTTTAAAACTAAATTATAATTATGAGTCGCAATTATAAAACTAAATATGTCAAACACATATGAAATTGCTTCATTTCGCTTTAATAATAGATATTCGTTTTAAATTGAAAATAAATTTGGGGATTTTAGAATGCAATTATTCTTTTTAATCGCATTAGTACGGCTTTTGTATTATTTTAATTTATTTGGATATTTTAATTAATAAATAAAAATTCCATAGTTTATTCGAGATTTAATTTTAAATCGTTTAATTTAAATAACCGAAAATCGGCCTAAAATTTTGTTCAAAATTTAAAAATACTTATTAATTTATTTCGTTAAATAAAAATGCGTATAATTTATGCGTCAAGTCACTGAGAGAAAAAAAAAGGGTTTCTGCATTTGCATATCACTCAATATAACCGTATTGTAATGATGGCTCGATATAATTAAATGATTAGCATTTTAAATTATGTAAAATATGATGAATTGAAAATTACCATAATCAGATTATCCTAGATTAATTGACATGGAACCTGCAATTTAAATGCAGCTACACGTGAAAATAGCATCATTTTCGCTTGTGGCCACAAAATAAAAAACCTGCTATTTTGTGTTTACGTTTAATACTATATTTTCCGATCTCATTTTCATCCTGGAAGAAAAATCGCATTTTCCTCATTTTCTTGTACACATGCACAAAGTGTATAGCGAATATTGGATACGTGACTTTTAGCTTTATCCACATATTTTAAATGGCATGCATACATTAGCATATTAAACAGTTTACATGTTTGTTCCGACTCTTGGAAAAATATCAGAGAAGTATTTTCATTAACGTTATGCAATCGTGTCGTGGCATATCTATACGCGATGGGTGCTTGCATCCAATGCCACCCCCAACTGTCGACAAAACAATTTCTCCTAATTGATATTGAACTTTATTTTGCATGCATTTCAAACTTCGCGCGCAATAATCATCGTTTAAGATCGATACAGTTCGTTTAATTGGCGTTTGAATGCAATAACCCTTGAAGCGATTATCCTCCTAATCGAATTAAAGCGAGCGACGGCTTCAACTTATGCTGTTTAATATATTTCTTTATATTACTTATTTACTTTTATTTTGTAAAGCTTCACGTAAATAACAAAAAATACTTATAGAGAGATATATAGGAAAAAGTTGGAAACCTTTTATCTGGTAGGTTTATTAAATAAAGTAGGGCTTCGTTAAGCATTAAAGCACACTAGGATTATCACGTCGGCGATTACATCGTTCAGCTCTTCGATTTCCTCCTAAAGCAACAGGGAATTACCTACACACGCCATCAAAAGGTTTTGTTCAACACCAACTATATGAAAAAAAATTAAAAATACTTACCAATAAAGCTTACAGTTTTCCAGTCAATTTTCTCAAATCTCTCTGCAACATCCAAAAATCAAAAAATTATATTTTAAAATAAAATAACAAACAGTGCGATTAAAATGAAAACCTCGAATTTTAATCCATGAATGGAAGAACTATTTATTTATTGTGGACGGAACAACATGTTATTTATTTGTTTGATAACATTATAAATTTTGCGTTACATTTAAAATATATTTAGTGTATGAAACTTATTGTGTGTAAATAAATTTACATTTTCTATTTGTGCAAGCGAACCAGATATATATTAATTACAGAAAATTTATTTCAAACTTCAATTGTATTTGTTCTATTGTATTATTAAAATTTATTTGTTAATATAATACGCGCAATATTTATAGATTACAATGTATAAGTAAATTTACCCTAAATTGGTAAACATAAACCGTATTATCATTAATACATGCATATCAATAAACTGTACGTAGTAATTTCGGATATGGATTATTATTGTTAAATAAACATAATTTTTGAAAAGTACATGCCGATATTCACATGCACGTATTTATTATTAAATATTAATATAGTAGTATTTTCTGCGCGCTAAATTTTAATTAAGAAAATGTAATTTATCTAATTAGTTCTACAGGTATGTGGCGCATTTAATTAACTGCAGTTTAACCACAGCTAGCTAGAATTACAAGTATTTTGCATTTGCACAATTATTTATTGATTTCAATTGATGTTTCCGCTGCAAATACCTGTGTGTACAACACCGACTTCGAAGTAATTAAGTATGTTAAACAAATAATGGAATAATAGTTATTGCGCTTATTGTAGTCAAATTAATCTAAATATGAATTATTTGTCAAAATAATAACGCAAATTGAACACTTTTTTATAAATGCGGATACAAAAATTGGAAATTAAAACATTTCAATTTGAAAATAGTTGTTCGAAAATTCAATTATTATTGTAATTAATATAATGCAACAGCATATTATAAACATATTGAACAAATTTGTCACAAATTTAATTTATGTATTAATTAGTAGCAAAGCGATAGAGATAACAAAATTTTTCATGGTACTTTGAATAATCGGCATAATTTATTCATAAGTAATAATTAATTTACAACACTAAACAATATATTTTGCGGTTTTAGTTAAAATATTTGCTCTCGCGCAATTAAGGTCAAGTACCATGAGATATTGCGTTTAGTATTATGCGTTATTATTGGCCCAGAAATTTTAATTGTAAATTATGCGTATAAAGGTATGATATACAGACACTAAACCCACTATGCCATTGAAGGATTTAAACTTAAATTGGATATTACTATAAGGATTATTTGAATTTTAACGAATGCGTAGGCATACTATAAGTTTTATTAGATTAGTTATTAAAATTTCGAGCAGAATGATAGATACTTTTCGTCTGAAATAAACATTTGCTGAATAGTAAATCCAGTATAGCAATGCCGGATTAAACCTAAATTGGATGTTACTAAGGATTATGAGAAACAAAACATATGTCCTACAAAGCTAATAGGTTAGTTTACGGCTATATAGACTCGTTATAACATGATAATTAGAAGTGTAGCTAGAGATAAATTCTATTCAACCGACTTAACTCCTATATGATGAGCACAGAGAATTGATTTCCATACAATGCTGTACTAATTTTAGATTCAGTTCATGTGAAACAAAATTGCTAAACTTTTCAAAAGGGACAATATAGAGGGTGTCACAAAATTGCACAAAAATTAAATCAAAAAAGATACCTTTTTTTCTAAATAGAAATCTTGATCCTTAATATTTTTTGAAAACTTTAAGATCTAAAATTTATCCTGTGGAAGAAGGTCCAAAAGCTCCGGCCGCTATGTGTTTGGTGTAATTATTTCGCGTCACCCTATAAAAGGACTTTTAAATAGGCTCGGAAAAACGTGAGGAAATTTGAGTTTCCATCATGCTAATTAGACAGCAAATAGAGAAACACGGTCGACATGTTATGGTACAAAACCGGGTTGAAGTACGTCGGTCAACACTCGAAGATTGCAATCGATACTTTTACAAAAACATCACTCGCTTCAGGTACATATACTGAGTGCTAGACAGGTTAACCTAATTATGCTAATTAGGTTTACTTTCCATTAAGCCTTACTTCGATCGACAAACTAAAGAGTTTCACGAATGTTTTCAGCGAAAATATGTACTATAAGCTTCCAACTTCTTTTTATTTACTCTTCGTTTATCATCAGCCCTCTACTTGAGGGTTGCGGGAGGTTTTTAATAATATCCTTCGTCGTCGGGGTAAATTATAAATTATGGACTTGTATGGTGGATTCCATTGTAGGTGCAGAAATCATATTTATTGCCGAAATGTGATAATCGCAAGATATAAAAGCGAAATTGAAATTGGTCGCTAAAGAATGTTTTCTGAAAAAAAATATCGTGATGTATTCATCTCAACTTTTTTTCACTTCTATTCTGTATCATCTCGCTACTTGAGCTCGGGGTAAATTTTAATAACCTTTTCGGGGGTAGAAATGATGAACTTGTACGTATAGAATTTGAAAGCGTTTGCATGTAGTATGCAACACAATTCAAAACTTGCGATTGTAATTATGATTAAGCGATTCCTAATGGTATAATAGAAATTAAATTCAATCAGCGTAAAATTAGACAATTTTTTTATCCATCTATACCACTCATAAATCATGCGAAATTAAGATGATCTAATTACGAAAAGCATCTAATCATTAATAATTGGACAGCTTGAATGATGCACGATTCGCGTATTTTTCATGTTTTTGATTATACGGATCGAACCTCAAAATATGAATAATTCATTTACAAATTACGTGCAGAAAAAATATAGTACTACAATTATAATATGTTTTTTGTTTTAACTAAATTATCCATCATATCAATCATAGTTGCTTTAATTAGTCCATCAGATTTTTTTCAACTAGAATATCAAGTGATTAATTTTCGTTTGTAATTAAAAATGAATTAATTTACAGCGGTATCCACTTTTAGAACAAAGCCTCATCAACATTTAAAACAGTGCCTTAAAAGCGGTCCAATTATAATTTATCTAATTAATTCAATACTGCAATTAAAAACCCATGTGAAGAATATTTAATATTTTTTTCTTATACATTTTGATTCTATTGTAAAATAGTGGCTACCCGGTATTTAAAAATAATTTTCGCTCACCCTGAACGCTAATTTAATGCAAATCGTTGATTTTCATTTTCGATAGAACCAAAGTCGCGTGCTTGCCACTGATGAGGAACATAACCACCCTGTGTCGACATGAAATTCCAAAAAACCAGCACAATCCTTATCACGTTACATTAATGAATATGTGACTCAAATTGCACGTAATTAAAAGTATCCAAATTACGTCTTCCAAAATTGAGGCCATCAAACATACATGGATTGTTTGCTTTTGTAATAATACGCTCAGTTTTGTGAATTTAATATGAGCACAACTAATTAACATGCTGTTCTGCTAAATATAAGACCTTGTTCAAACTAGATTAGCTATTTTTCTTCAATATTTTGTTTTGTGGGTCTGTTTGAACAACATAATACCGAAGCACGCGATCCACTTACAAAGTGTATAACGTTATCAAAAAAGGTTACCAAGCAAACTATATTTGCCAATCTATCGAAGTTAAGCTCAGAAATTACGAAATTCAAATATTTAGTTCCTTTTAACTCCGCCAAGCGCTCTTACCAAACTAATAGTTCATTAAAAATCCGCATATGGCGCGAATTTGAATTATTTTTGCTATAATTTCGAATAGAAATTGTAATTTCGTGTGCCACAATGTACGTGCGGTATCTGTTTTTCGATATATTTCATGGTAAGCTTGTACGTCCTGAAAATAAATTGAAAGTAAACTGGCGGTATGGGCAAAGCTAAAGCTGTTGCTGAAATCGTTTTTACGTAGACGCTTAAAGAACATTGCAATACAAATGTGTTTTCGTATTTTCGAAACATGCGGAAATATTTAAAATCGAAATTGCGTGGCTACGAAATCGCTTTTGCGTCTTGAAAGCTTCAATTCCAATTAATTTTCCAGGAATTTTAATTGTAATTCTGAGATAATATTTGTTGTCAAAATAGACGGACTATTCGAGCGTAGGAATTGCTTGGTCTGGACGTTTATGGACGACTAATGCATTCATAGTGCCCCGGGGGTTGTTTTCCACAGCCAAATATTTGTATATTTTCTTAATTGATGCATTTTTTGTGAAACTTTGCATGTAATCAAGCTCGGAATAATTTCATGAACTATAAAGGTACTTTTAACGTCTTGAAAGGGATGGTTTTCGTCTTCTGTCCCTTTTTGAATCCCACAATGCATGTAAAAGCTCTTTTGTTTAACGATTTTTTTATGTACGTGTAAACAATGCAAACGCTCGTTTCTTAATTTTTATACACGGCATTGTTCAAGATACTCGTGTTTTTTGTATTCTGAGAAACTTTTCTCTATTTTCTGCCTATTAAAACTGCTATACAAGATGCGCTTCCATTAGACGATTGTAGATAGACTTTTCGAAATTTATTTTGCTTACAAGCAACTGAATTTCTAATTTAATACATTTATTTTCAGGATTCTATCACATCCGGTATTACCGGAAATAAATCTCTACTTTGAAAATGTACTTTAGAATTTTTCAGACGAACTCGTAGTCGTAGCACCCTAATAATGAAAGTAGCGGAGTGATTTATAAAATTTGAATGCTGAAATGTGAATGATTAATCACATTGTGTTTGGTTTTTTCCATTGAAGCCGTGATTCTTTCTTTTCGCGAATGAATGTAAAACATAAATTGAATGGAATTAAGTTTTCAATAAATTTCGAGCATTGTTCTCGACAATTTTCATGAAAAGTCGAACGATGAAATTAAAAAGTTTAAAGTCTTGTTACAAAATCGTCTAATTTTAATCAGGTATCAAGTATTTTCAATTAATTTTGACACGTTATTGGAATGTGAAAGCAGGTTAATTAGGGACGAAATTCGAATAGGGCGGCGCATTATACGAAAAAGTTTTTTGAAAAATATATATAAAGTTTGCCTCTCTGAGGATTACTTTACTTAAACCTATCTCATCTTTATACACGGCATAGAATGTATAAATTAACTTTCAATTCGCGCGAGTAGAATAAATAACAATCGTAATTCATAAAATGCTGTTTATTCTGTTTGTAACATAAAAGAAGAGAAGTTTATAAATTATCCTTTATTACTGTCGAAACAACAGTGCTTAGAGCATACAACTTTTAAGAAACAAATCTTAACGATGTAAGAAGAAGGAAAAGAAACACAAAGCAATCAAAAGAGAAAGTTGGTGTCGGGGGCAACCACAGTGTTAATGGCACCTCAGTTGGCACTGCTCTAGGACTTTTGTGGCCCATTATAACACCAACGGCACTTTAAATAAAAGATAGCCCACACTTATTTATATTATCCTCATCTTTGCAGAAATTTTATTTTTGCATTTATTCCCAAAAATATTTTCCAAAAATAATATTACGCTTAATTAATTAATTTTATGAAATAACATGGTTTAATTCACTTATTTCTTATTAAAATAGTGTTAACACTTGGGAAATTTTGTCAAGACAACTAAAACACTTGTACATTATGGAAAAACATTTTCATGCAAGAGTAATTTAATGCCATCAAATTACATGCAGAACTTACACATGTGATTATATTTTCGCTATACGTTTGCCTTATGTTTGCGGCTTTTCATCCGTGCAAGAAATAAATTTCCTACAAAAATTTGTAGTGTATAAAAATGATGAAAAATAGGACACACAATTTTGTCCCCGGAGACTCCACCATAAATAGACGTAATTAAAATAATATCCTTAGTGCGCCGAATTAATTAATTTCGCCAAATATCTGTATTTTTTGCTGGCACTGCAGATAATAAAGGCCAAAGGGTTAAGTAGGAAAATCCGCTTTTTCTCACGTGATAAAGTGAAACAGGGTCAGATTTCTTTGTCAATTATTTTATGTATAGTGTCCCTAAAAAAGCTATTCACGTGTTTATTTTTTGCTCTATCCATACAATTATTAATTATGCTTTCGTTTTGGAAACGTTCATATTTTTGCAATCAACAACAGAATTTAATTACATACAACATTTTATATAATAAATTAATAAAAGCGTTTAATTTTCTATAGATGTTGAAATCTACTTTTTAATTACGTTGAAATTAATTTTGGGCGCTGATTCAAAGGGAGAGTTTGAAACAAGAACAAGCAATTTTACATTGCACAACACAATTTAATTTATAGTTACTACTAAAAATAATTACAATTTTTCTTGGGAGCTTTTTAAAAGCGCATCTCTTTGTGCGGTGCGAATTAGCAATTTTTGACGAAACATATGCTGCGACAGTTTGAGCAAGAAGAAGAGCACTGGGTGTTCTAATAAATGACCTTACAGACATCAAAGAGTTTTGAGCATATAGACAACCACATGCTCTATGCGGGATCTCTTGATGCTGCTAGCACATACTCAGCCAGATATCACTAATTAACTTTGCCGAGTTTATTAGAGTGGAAATATATTTTACACGTTTTTATATATCCACGCATCATGCAATATTTTTGTGTGGCATTTATATTTCGCGGAAAATAAAAGCTAATTATTAATCCTGCGAGTCTCCCGTAAGCGCTAATTATCGGAAAGTGTAGCAATGATGGAAAAAAATAGAGCGCGAGGTGGTCTAAAGACCTAAAGTGAAATAATTAAAATAAAAGCCCGAGGATAATGATGATGTAAAAGTTGTGCGATTCTTTCGCAAAAATCCTCTATTATTCTCACAACTTCCTATCTATGTGGGATCTGTTAAGTAATTAGTTGGCATTTTTTAAACCGTTATGAATTCATTCCGGCATTTATACAATGTGGTGGAAAGCCGGCATACCGGAAAATCTACATTGCCGTGCTTTGTTCAACATCCAAGTTTATTAAAGCAGAAACTATTTTTCGGGATGAAATGTGGAATGTGCACTTCAAGTGTATTTATTTTCGCCTTTTTTTTCCGTTCCACAGAAAAATATGTTACCTGCCCTTGCCATATGAACCACTCGGAAAAAAGTTGTAATTATATTTTCAATTATACTTTCGAAGAAACGCAAACTGGCAGTTTTTCGCACATCAAAGGCCGGCAAATTTACGTCGTCTTTGTAGACAAAAATTGCAAGAGTGAAAAGAGTTTCTAGAAATATAACAAAAGGGCGACAATTGGTTAGCAAAAATAATTTTAGAAATTGGCGGAGTCGCCAGGAAATATTTATTAATAAATATTAATTGAAAAGAAACTGTGGGTTTAAGAGTTTGCAGCAATGCATCCATGCAGAAATCATTTTCCTGCGAAAAAAGTTCAATAGTAACATTTTCTCATAGGACAAAACTTTTTTGGTTTGCACAAAGTTTCAAAGTTTAAATTCTCCATCGTGTTTACACTTTTATCAATATTGTTGCTGCAACTCAGCTCCTGAAAGAAATATTCAAAAATATTATGACTTCTTGGAAAGTACAATAAATATAAATTAAAAATTTTCGTTAGAAGAACAATGGATGTAGAAAATAAAGCTACCTTGTTGAATTTTTGCAATATAAAGCTCTGCATTAAAAAGCGAAAGCGTAGTAATTATATTTTCAATTAGTTTCAATGAAATACACAAACTGGCGTTCAAAGGACAGTAAATTTCGTCTCTGAAGACAAACGTAACAATAGCAAAGCGGATTTTCTTTCGGAGGCTAATAAATATAAAATAAATAGAGGCAATTTGTTATCAGGTCGCGAGACACAAAAGGAATGTACTTGTTGATTTGTTAAGCAAAATCGATAACATTGCGAGACTCGAACATATTTTTTGATATCCATCAGTGATTTAGCTGAACTGGTTCATCTCGTTGCGCTTTAGCCCTTGCTCCGCTGGCCGTGTAATTCGAAATCTCTAATATCGGAAAGCCTTCTTTATATCGTTAAATTCGGATCTCAAACTCGATTAAGGAATTGAACGAACATTGTTAAAGTTGATATAAAAAACTTTTTTACAGGTATTCAGAAGGAACGCGGGAGCGTTCGATATAAGACAATGCATCTTTTGGTTCCTCCGAGCAATACATATTATTTCGGGATTACTAGCAGTCGCCCCTCTTTGTGCAACTTTCAAAATAAGCCCTTTTATTCCAACGCGGATTTGTTTTCTATAGAACACAATAATTCAATTTTAGATTTACTCCCAAAAATTTGTTTTCGAAGCTCAATAAATTAGTTTCTCTACTTGCCCAAATTTATTTTCAGCGAGCATGGATGCCTTTTTTTTTGGCCCAAATAATTATGTAGCGCCATATAGTCGCAGGGGGATGGGGCCCCAACTATCTGAAGATTATTTAGCTTCCTCAAAGTGCTTAACTTGAAAGTTTCAACAGTTTCAACAACAAAATCTTATAATACAGCGTGCTCACACTTGGGATATTTAATTCCATAATTAATTCCTCTAAACAATATCACACTTTAATATCCATTCACACATCATGGGTGAATTTGCGCTTCCAGCAAGTCGGAACGAAATTTCCGAAGTCTTGTCGTGACAATTTATATTGTGGAAAATTCAAGCATAAAAATCGAAAATAAAATATTTTCCTGCGCTGCAACACATCACAATTCCGGAAAAATTCAAGCTGGAATAGTTTCTTTCAGGACGAGTTTCAGCGACAAAATTTTTTTATTTATTTTAATCGACAAGAAAATTTTGTATCTACTAATTTTTTAGTAGTTTTGCGAATTCTTGAGCGTCTTACAAGTGGAATATAAAAATGCAATATAAGATATAAAATTGACAAACATATAGTTCTGTATTTCGCTTGCGGATTTACCATAAATAGCAGATGCACTATATGCATATTTCATGTGTAGTATTATAATATTCCTTTAAAATTTAAATTTGAAATATTGAAATTTATTACGTTGAACTTTTATTCAGTTATAGATTCTTTGAATAATATTAAAATATTGTTATTATTATTGCTTTCAGAAATAAATTATAAAAATCGCAAATAAAACAACTTATTTTCCTATAAAGGAATAAATTAGACGATTTGCATAAACTATATATCTGTTTAATGGAAGTGGCTACAATTGTTTGTCAAAGCTGCTGAATTGTGCGATAAATTGCGACGTCTGTCTGCCTTTGTGATTTTTATTGAGAATTGTATGGATGAATGTTTGATAGAAAAAAAACGGTGTATAGCTATGAGCAAGGAAAAGCAACTAGTTTAGTTAGAGAATCGATCAAGATGAATGGAAAACATTTTACTGCAGGGTGGAATATTGAGGCTCTATACTTCTCTATCTATGTATACATGCAACCCTCGTTGTTTATTTCCATCACACTGAATAATGTAGTCGTAGAGTATAGTTTGACATTTTACGAGATAAATATACAGCTACTGCATTTTTATTAAATAGGGAAACGGTCTTATTTTTATATCGGGGTTAGCCAAATATCTCGAAATAAGGTTTTTCGTTTTTCAGCGTGAAATACCGCAACTCTCAAGTTCAGGGGTAGATTTGCAAGAAGTATATAATAACTCGCCGTTTTTTTTTTGGCGTTCTGTTCAATATATATTGTTCCACATAGAACAAAGAATTTATATACCTGATTTCAGTTTTATCCCATAAATCTTACAAGGAAAAAATCTGCGGTGCGCCCAAAGCCTACAATTCTTGTGTTTCCATTCCTTTTTCAGATTTGAGTGCTATGAAATATATAGATATAAATGAACTTCTTTAAATTTCAGATTTATTGAATATATATGTTATACGACAAAATTATTAATGTGCGTGTAGAAATATATTAATTCAAGGCTTTTGATTTTCTGCTATCAAGAAGTTTTTGTTGAAAACAATATTTTTTTAGATTTAATTGCTGCGTGTATTGATTGTTTCTTGTATTATTTACACATGGCATAATTGCGTACATACAGGGTGGATTATTTTAATCTATAATTATACATCTGATGCAGTTATTTAATAATTGGCGGTTGCGCAAAATGTTTAGTGACGTCACAGCCAACATTAAATCCTCAAAATGTATTTGCGCGCACTCGTATGATATAATAATGGATTTATTTTTATTATTGATATTTTTTCTACCACTGTATACTTTGTATACTTTTCTAACAAAACATTTAAATCCTTGTTTTTCCATATTATAAATAGCATGTTTTGAAAATACCTTAAATAAATACAGCACTTACCGCTAACAGTGAAAAACAACATACTTATAATATGATTTTTTTATTAGTTGAAGCTTGCATCGATTTTTAAGAAACTTGTCCTATAAATATTTGTTAATAAATATTATTTTATTAATTTAGTTCTTGTTCATAAATGGCGGAGTCGCCAGGATATTTATTAATAAACATTAATTCAAAAGAAACGCAAAGTATAAAAATACCTCTCGTACATTAAAATAGCATTTTTGTGATGTAAATTACTTTGTGCAGAATCAGGCAAGCGTTATTTGAATAATTAAAGTTTATCGATTCGTGAAACTCACAAAACAATACAAGTATTTTATCTTTACAATTAGTTAGTTGTGTTATAAATTCAATTACTGAGGAAATTTCGCACAATGTGCCATATTTTCCAGCCTAGGCTTTTATCATGTGACACTTTTTCCTTTCTACGTGTCAACACAAATAAATTATGCATATACCGGGTGTTTATCTTAAAAAAAGCGTCAGTAAATCGTCTGCTAAATGCAAATCGAAAAACGTATTTGCGCTCAGCAAGAGGCAAATAAGTCTTTTCTGAGAATAAAAATTACAATATCCTCACGTAGTGCAAATAAAAGCCGGAACAATTTAGATTGACAACAATAGAGTCTAGTGAGTGAGTGTAGCAAGTTGTAGAAGCAATGTGCAATAGAAAAGAATCGCTGAAAGCTGAAAGCAGGCACTTGATTGCCAATCTAGAACGGACCCTGTTACAGGTTGGGCGGACAGGAAACCGTCCGAAATAAAAACCAAATAATTATTATTAGACGCTCGATAATTAAAAATTGTAGAAATATTTTTCAATTAATAAGTGTGCCATCCACATTTCTGTTTTGTTTCAGCAGAGCACCGATCAATACCAACTTTTCGTAACATCATTCACAATAAATTTTGAAGCGAATGAAGATTTACGAGAGTGCTATTTATTAGGAAATCAAAATTTATTGATGGTGTTTGCTATATTTATATGTGTACTTCTGGAGACTCTGTTTATTAAAGCACCATTTGCTAAGACTTGCTAGGTCATCTTTTACACTCTTTCCAAGATTAAATTTTTAAATTTACTATATATTTCCTGAAAGCATTCTTTTTTGGAAAATATGAGAGAAATTTTTTTCGAGTAGGCGCAAGCCAAGAATAATTCAAATTAGGATTTTGAAATATCCATACAAATATTTAATTAACAATAATGAACAAACAGAAATTCCAGCGCGATGTAACGCCAACAATTATTGGCAGCAATTGCTGTAAATTTTTGAAATTTTAAATAAAAACTCAACAAGTTACAATATCCGACGTCCATTGGCCAGCCAAAATAATGAATAAAGAAGTCATCGTCAAGACATTTGCTATTCAGGACACATGCAGTAAAGCCGTGTCGGTCGGGCAAGTTTTTATCATTTAAAAATAAAAGTCACGAGCAGAAAGTAATCATGCATGTTAGAGTTTAAATCCCTTATCGTAGTAAGCGGCTGGATGATGTGTGCATACGAAGGACTGCCAGAGTGTGGTGCATCAACCCCCAAACGGGCACAAAAACAACCCCAGCGGATTTCTCGCTTTCTCAACCGAATGCGCCAATTTCCAAAAATATTTACCCAAAAATTTCAAGTCAGGTTCGCAGCTGCAGTTCTACGAATTCGATATTTTGTTTTTTTCCTTGTATATAGCGCGTCTCTATCAATGCAGCAAATTGTGCCCTTAAGGAGTTTTTATTCTGTGTCATGTATACTTTGATCACTTATCGTCAAGAACCTGTCAATCGGCACGCAACTCTCGAAAATTGCTGACGATACGAAAACCCGGAGACCTTCAGGAAATATGGAATAATATACATCTGGGGTGGAATTACGTTTGATTGGACTATAAGCTCAATAAGTGGAGGTTTTGTCAATTATCGGACAATGGGGGAAATAGAGGGAAATATTCAATTGACTTCGTGACAAAAATCATAATGCAATTTATGAAAAACGCCTGAAAAAATTAAATTTTGAAATTATTAAATACTTGAAGTTTCTATGAATTTTTAATAACAGTTTTTGTCGTATCCGTCCATTTCAATTGCATATAATTCTCTTGCTGTTTAAAAATGCAGCATTTGATTGATAAAACAGGACACTACTAAAATGCAGATGAAAAAGTAATCCGGCTTGCTATATTTAATTCAATTAAACTCAAACGTGAATTCGAAAAATGAATATTCATTCCGTAAAAGTGTAAAGGTGTGGTTACGATATGTTTGAATTAAATGTTGTTTTAAATGGAACTGCTGTATGTGCCAAAGTTTTACACAGACCAGATTTCCAATGCATATTCATAAATCTTCATCTACAAAAAAAATAACGACATTCTTATTTTATGATCTTTTTCTAAATGTGAACAGGTCGAAAGGTCCTCGCTAGAAAATATCAGCATTTATTTTTATAATTTTTAAATAAAATCAATAGACGTGTGGGGAAAAATGTGAAATATTTGGCACTTTGACTATTAAATAATCTAAAATTGAGTTTGCAAAGTTAAGTCTTTTAAGTACTTTCTTGTGATCTTCTGTGTAAACATGTTTCTCGTCGTGGTTTTCTTGTTTTGCACAACTTGAAGTATACGTATATACGTTTTACAGATTCGTTTTCGTTTTGGAAAACTACCATATAAAGTTGGTCTCTTATTTGTCGAACAAAATGTGTAATCAGACTTTTCTCTATAGCGAGATTTACTTCTTTTACTACTTCTTCTTCAAGTGTTTGTTGAATTTTATTTAGCTTCAACACTTCTTCGTTCTTGTTAACTCGACGGTATTTTGTTGGATAAGTTTGGCGAAGGGGCCAGTAAATTTTAATCAAATAAAATTAGTGCAAAATTAATAATTAAAAACTAGCATATGTGAAATTGTCGCTGATTTTAATTAAAAATTATAATTTTTCAATTTAATTTGCAATATTAATGCGCGTAAATTAAAACGTTTATATGAAAAACTTAAAGCATTACAACTTTTCATATAACTTATTAAACCAAATATATATTGTACACTTTAATTAGCAAATTTTCAAAACTGCTAAATAGTAACTAGTAATTTGATTAATTTTTTTCAACATAGAAATCAATCCTAAACACATAAAGTGCTTCGTAAGTTTGCTACCAATATTACTGATCACTTTATGTTTCGCAAATAAACTTAATTAACGTAGTCAATAGAGATAAGTGTTCGTGTATATAATTATTAATGCTATTAAGCTTTACATACAAAAGACGGAAACACAAGTTTCCTTTGTATAAATGTATAGTAGGTAATGTTTGATTTTCACATTTAATATTTGATTGTTAATTGTCGCATTAATTAAAAATGAGAATATTCCACGTACTATAAACAATTTTGGATTTAAATATTTAACACGAAAATACAATTTTACTTTTCCAACTCCAATTAAGTTCAATTTGCTGAAATATAAAATTAAATTATTTGTTAATCAAGTAGATAGAGTGTTTATAAAGTTAGATATGCTATGAATTATTTTCGATAGTTGGCGGAGTAAGAATTGAAAAACAGCTAAATATCTGCATATTATTGGAGCTTTAGAGACGAGAAAGCTCGGCTTTAATTTGAATAAGATAAATGTACAAAGTTTTAAAAGCAAATATTGCAATGAGAAAACTTTTCTTATCGGTATTTTATGCCCCTTTTTTATTCATCTGAATCTCATTAAGGCCACCTATTAACTTATTTACCACTTATATCGTATTGGGGAATTTAATTAAAAATAAATTGAAATTAAATCCGACTACGTGTTTTCATATTTATTTCGAAAACACTGAGAAAGTCAAATTGGGAATATTTATTTAATTTTGTGCGGAAAAATCCAAAAGTGACGATCTTTATAGCTATAAATATTTTTTCTGCGATATTTATAAAGCAAAATTATTTTCAAATTTAATTAAATTTATGTTTTAATCAAAATTTCCTTATGAAAATATTTTAGTTCAAAAGCTTTTATATTTTACGCCCACTTTTTCATTCAGTCGAAAGTCATTAATTCCGCCAATTAAATTATTTATAGGAAAAATTAAATTTTAAATTAAATTGATAACCATTTCTACTACATTAAAATGCTATTGTAACCGACTTATTTTACGAGCGATAAATCAACATTTTAATGAGCTGAAATTAAGTTTTATTCACCCCCCTCTTTTGTTTTTAATACTAAACCAGACAGGTTAATTACTAGGCAATGCATATGCAATTTCGTGTTATTTACAACCGACAATTCAATATACAAACAGACATTAGAATCGGAGATAAAAAGAAAATTAAAACAGATTTTTTATCTTTATCGACGCTTAAGTTAATGTGCAGTAAAAGTTTTCACTGCAATTAACAAACACAATGTAACACAAATTAAAATAATTATTTGAAGCAACTTAAATTAATTATCAAAACTTTCTTACCTTCTTAATAATATTTAATAATTATTATCATCCAAAAAGTTTATCTAACTAACTTGTCCTATATTCAATTAATTTCAGCTGCACAAATTTAATTAATCATTAAAAATGAATTGTTAATAAAGTGCACATTTTTACGTGTATCGGCAATTCGCCCCCCATCAGACAAAACATCCTTTCACGCGTCAAAGTGCGAACTGCAGGCTTTCAGCACGCTTACTTTCAGCTTTCAGCGTGCGAGCGCGCCCGATCCGAACTGAACCGACCGAAAAGAGTCCTGATTGGAAACACATGAATATGTAACGCAATTATCCTGCTGTAACGAGGCTACTTCGTTTCTGTGTTTGTTGTACCCTCAAACCCTTCAATAGTTTTGAGGGTGCTCATTATTTTCTGCCCCACTCTGTCTGTATGGACCCAGCTTTTATTAAACGGTGATTTGTTATGAGGCGAAACTGCAAACATTTTCTAAGGTTTCTTTAATTTAAGTTAAGTTTAAGGGGCAAGTAATTTGATATAAATTATTATGTGCTTGATTTATTTTTCTAAATTCGATGACTTTACTCAATTTGAAATTGTATACTCCTCTTCACTAGTTAGATAATTAATTTGCATAATAATCTGATTATTACAAATTAAAAGTTAATAAAAGCGCAGTGGAAAAAATCCAATTAGTGCGACAGTTATTGTAGTTGAAAACTAGTTTAGTGCATTATTAGAAAAGTTTCAAAAATGTTTTAAAGCTGCTGCACCGCCACCGCAACCGACCAAAAAAATTATATAAAACAAGCGGAATAATTTTATAAATGCAAAAATATTTTTTTGCCCGGTGTAGTATAGTATGTTTGTGAAGATAAAATCGCAGTAAATCTGAGTGCAGACGACAGAACGTACATAATCCAGTGATGATAGTGAAGTTTTGTACCAGTGCAAGGGATGCATATTAATAAATACTCTAGTGTATATAAGTTATAATGATAACAAAACTCCCATGTGTCCTTTGAGGTTCTCTATCACTAATTAAAAAACTTTATGTTTAGCTTAAAACATAAATAGTCAATTAATTTTGAATAAAATGCATAAAGCTGCATTACAGTTTCAATTAATTTTCTGATTCAAAGGTGCCTCGAAAATGCTCTCACGTTTAATTAATTACTTCTAGTATAAAGAAAGCTGGCAAAATGCATATTGTGATAGGTATTTATTTTAATTATGCTGGAATTATGCATTTATGCAGTCGGTATGTGTTTGGAAGAAACATTTATTTTTATTTTTATTAAAAAAAATTATTTCAAAGCAATTTTTTGCCAATAGTATCGAACGGAAATCAATTATCAACTAATTAGCAACAACCAGCATTATTGAATTACAATAGCTTATTATCTTGTGTGTATTGGTCACCAGGCACTAATATTAATATTGTATTACATAATACCGCACAAGTTGCACAATTTTACCACAGCAAAATGCAATTTGCCAGCCAACTACTCGAACAAAACGTTCAAATATAAATTTTCGCACACAGGACTTCAAAATGTATCAATTATATCATCAGAGGGACCGCCGCTGCCGCTGCCGCCGCCTCCGCTAGTCTCCTGATAGCAGCCGCTCTCTGAGTTGTTTATGTGAGAGATAGGCTAATTTGCAGGGCCGACACATCACATGATTAGTGGATTGTCACTGCGGAGTATCGTGTCGTGCATTGGGGCCACAACTTACTTCGAGAGAGCGACCCTGATTTTGGGGGTGCGTGCTTTAAGTCGCTTGCGAATGCGACATTTAGCAGCGCCCTAGTAGTCCCATATTACTAGAAAGTCGAAAGGAAAAAAATTGAGCAGTGAATCAGATTTAGTGCTTCTGTCACGAACCGCGGCTATTCTAATCTGTTTTCATTTCGGTTCTTAGACAAACTTAAATAGGGCTACTTTGTTGGAATTAGACGAGACGGAAGTGAAAGCTCATCAAAATTTAAATCGAAGTTTTTCGAAATTGTTACTTGAATGCCGTGGAACTGAAAACGGATAAATAACAAGAAGTGGCAATCGATTTCGATTGGATCCCGTGAAGAATATAACCGAGATTGAATTTAATCCTCTTGAAAAATATGATATTTGAATCCATAATAGATGTTTACATGCTCCATTTTGCTAGTGCATTAATCATAAGCTAGTCAAAGTGCAAGTAAATTAAACACACAATCGCACAAAGCTCAAGCTTTTCTATATCGATCCCGTTCTATACAAAATAGCGACTAGTAGTTTGCTAATTAGTTCAAGTTAAACAAACAATTTCCAATTTATATTATTTAACCTTTGCACTTTTACGGCAACGAAATTATTAAATGTTGAAATGATTAAAGTTTGGGCTAATTTAGCGCTATTACAAAGTTACAGCGTCCTGCTGCTTAGTTACCCTGTCAAAGTTAGTAATTGCTTGCGGGGTGCACGTTTCGGGGCAGCAATCTGTCGATGAGGTTGGCCTCAGGGCCTCTGTGCATCAATCAGTTCGAGTGTCCTTACCTGTCAATGGCCAGGCTCACATAGAATTTGTTTTATTATAACGATCTCTCATCACCTGCCCCGACTCCCTACTGAAATTCAGCAAAAAACAGTGTTTAGTTACGCGCAACAAAAAATCGGAAACCAATTTTTCATTTTGACCCTTTGACATGTAATGATTTTTTTAGAACAAAAATAATTCTAGTTATTTTCGGAAGGAAACACTGAAAGCCCAATTTGTTCTAAGTTTCCAAAAATTTCGTAATAAAGAGTCTTAAATTTAATGAAAGCCATAAGTTATTCAGCAAACAAATCTTAAGTCGCTTCTAATGAATTCTCCCCCAAACAAGAAGGACAGTGTTTCCTAACAATTAAATTGTTACGTTTGATGTAACGGCTTATCCAAATCCATCTTCTTAATATGGCTTAACAATATGGACAAATATTCTGTGTGGTAGGAGGAAAAGTTTTTAATAGACGGGGGAAAAATCACGACGGAAAAGTGTAGACGCAGATTAATGTCAAATCTAAACTATAAGAGGTCTAACGAGCATTGAAAGTGATGTAAAAACGAATATCTAATAACGGGAAGATGGAAAAGAGGCCATCGACAAAGTGATGTTGAAGGAGTCAATTTCGACATTGTAGTAGTGTCGGTTTGATGGAACACAAAGTGACGGATATCGCAAGAACGTGTCATCCTCTTTGATTGTCTCTGAAGTTTTCTGGGCTGCGGAATAAAACTCGGGAAAATTCATAGCGCAAGATGGGAACGGGACTTCTAACTTAGTTACTAAGTACTTGTCAAAGAAACCGCCCTTTATAGTCACTAATGAATTTTATATTTTATTTACACTTCTTCTTGTAGCTTACTCTTCATTTTATGTCCTCTAATTCAAAAGCTATTGCTAGAACCAAAAGAAAAATAATTTTTGGCCGAAATCGGCACTAAAGTAAAAAAATCGGCAGTAAAGTAGAACTTTTAATGGTAAAATAACGTGTCTAGAATTATTTATTACTTATTAAGAAGTTTTAGTGTTACATTAAATTATTAATACCATTATAACCATTAATAATGAATAAACATAATTAATAATTCATTTTATTAATAATTTATTAAACAATTAATAACTTCCAAACCATATCCCCTATTAAACTTCTGATGGCTCGGTTGGATTCTATGGATTTTTCTCTATCCGTGTACAAAATTTCATCTAAATCGGTTGAACTTTAAGATTTGAAGAGGCGAGGGAATTCCCAACCGTTTAAGAGGTGCATCGCCGCATTCCTCAGTTACATAATGCACCTGCACTAAACGATGCGCCCGCACATTCCAATGCAGCTACCACTTGGCTATTAACGCTGTGACGCGCATGGGTCAATGGCCGCTGACTATCATCGTTGAAGCGAATTTCCGAACTGTTCCGACGATAACCGAGCGATAGGCAATTTCAGTGCGTGAACGTTACAAGTGGGAACTGTCATATTATTTTGTTTGAAAAGTGAAAAAGTGTGAATAAAACATTTGTGAAAGGTTTTAGTGCTTCTAGTATGAAAGAATAAACATTTGTACGATGGAAAAAGACTTTTCTTGGGTATTTGAAGCTGGAAGCGGAAAATAGAGCCGGTCCGAAACAAACGCGGATGAATTTGAGGTTAGAATTTTCCATTCAATAACAATAGACCGATTTTTTAATATTTCTTTATTAAATGCTACTTTACGTAATATATAAAGCTACTAGCAAAAATATATAAAGCGATCGAGTTGTGAAATCGATCGATAGTTTAGGTACATTTTGGAAAAGCTGCCAAATTCGCAAGCAACAGGTAGATCCAGCTAAAGCTCCTTAAAATGAACAAAAATTTATAAAAATGTATTACAATATTTAATACACATACAAAATATTAAAATTGAAAGGAAATTATTCAAATCTTGGAAGACCTAAACTTCTTGAACATCAAAGAAATATTTCTCCCAGAAATCTTGCAAGTTCCTCTTTCATAAAATCCTTAATAAATCAGTAAGCAATAAATATTTTCAAAATGACAAAGAAATTAAAGGATTAAGGGACCCCGAGAAAAAAATTAAAAATTCGTGTTGCATAATAAGAAAATTATCTTTCGGTGTAATATTCCGAATTTATGAGTCAATCCTAAAGGAGTAGAAGAGAATCAAAAGATGCGGTGTCCTAATTAGTTTGGTACAATAGTGATTAAGTCAAGTCGAGCTTGATAGCGAAAAAAATGCTGCTATAAAAGGGTTGGTAATTTTTCCTCATTTAAGACAAGAGAGAAAAGAGGCAGGAAAAAAACGAGTCGTTTTACATTTTATATTATAGCCGTTTAAAGAGCAGCGAGTACTTTATCTTGAAGTTAAAATGTATTTACTGCTGCAAGCATTGAACAGGAAATTGCAATATTCAATATAATAGCAAGCTGCAAAAGTAAAACTTTCAGATTCTTTAGGCGACGTTATATAAATGCAATGCCACGACTAGTTTTAAGTCGCATAAATCTACTGTTTCCAGCTTGTGTTTAACTTTAGATTCACGATTAACGGATTTCGGAAGACTTACTGTTCGCCCAGCTTTATGCAAATTGATTTCTTTCGACGAATCGTTCGTTTTTTTTTCGCCCATTTTTCGCACTAATTCTCCGCATATTTTAATGGGAAAAGGTGTGGTCTCGCTCTTTTAAACTAAAATGCAACTGAACAGAGTATATGCGGGTAAGCTATAAGGGACTTTGGGAAACTTTGTATCTAATACATGCTGAACGAATTTATTATCCCTTTAGTTATAGATTCAATCTAACTTGCGAAAGTTTGTCGAATTAAATAAGTTTGTTTCGAGCGAACGAGATTACGTTATTTTACACTAATAATTCATAATTTTAATTTAGAATTCAAATTCGGGTTCGCGCCAAACGCGGAATTTTCACGCACTACAATAAAAATTGTCCGAAATCAAATTGAATTTATGAAACAAGCAAGTTGAAATTTATCTATGTGACGACCTTAATATTTATCCAATCCAATTGTTCAATAATTCACGCACTAGATGCAAATTTGTATATTGTTGACAATCAAATTTAATAATTCAAGCGTGATAACATTAACATTAATAATTAATAACTGCCAATACAAACAAGGTTATTTTCGCGATTAAAAATGATTTTAATTTAAAAACATCGTACACACACACGCAATTTGTAAATATAGCAGCCCGTCGAGAGAAAAAAACAAAAACTAATTTAAGTTTTGTGCAAGCAACATATTTTATCTAGATGCCAGATATTACGGGCGGTAATCAAAATCTAGTTAATATAAACACGGAGATCGTATTAAAAATCGAAAATTCAATTAATTATGGCATATACGTAGTTAATAAAATTTAGCACTTAGGCTCGACTAGAGGGAAATGCTAATATAGTTTGTTAATAGGACAAAGTTGAAAATAAATTAGAACACTTCAATATATAATGCCAGCCAAAACATTAAAAGACACTCTATGTGAATAATTTGATTTAGTACTTTGTTAACGGCAAATTTATTAGATTTCTTTCCGATTTAATTACTATATACCTCAAACCACAATCAATACGAACTCAATGTCATACAACATTAATATTCCCTTTGATGTATTTAATATTAACATTTTGCGGGTTAACCAGTTCTTATTTGAATATTATTAGAAATATATATTAGTATTCATAGGAAATTGCGCCAGGAAGTGCAAAAAAACCGCCAAACCGAATATGATGGCAATCAATAATAATATTTATTATACAAAATACATTTTAACATATTTTAATCGATTAAAAATAGTATTTGTCTTTATGTATGTTTGAAATTGAAAGCCAAAAATATAAAAATATACCTAGTAATTAAAACAGAGTCTCTGTTACACGATTAATTAATATAAAATATTCATTTGATAATCTAAATAATTTTTTAAATACATGAGCAAATACTATAATATATAATAGTTGTAATATAAAAATAATATATTCAGTTATGACACGATATGTAGATCTAGAAACGGAATTCAAGCGTATACTGACTGACTATTGCTGTTGCTGCATTTTGGCTTGCATCGCAACAATCATCTCCTGCATCCGCTTCAACTCGGCCTCTTTCTCCAGCAAAATGCGATCCTTTTCATTACCACCAGTCTTATCTTCCATAATCCTGCAACAACCCACCAATTAACCCTCACAAAAGTACCCCGAAAATTATCTTACGTGTTCCGCTTTGGAGGTGGCACTCCTTTAGCCAATCGCTCAGATCTGTAGTTCTCGTAATGTACTTGTTGCGTTAATTCCTGTAGATCCTGCATATGTGTAATTAGCATCGTACGCAGTTTGATAAAATCACAATGGTCGGGGTTCTCCACTTCGACAACACCCCACGAGTACAAACGCCCACGAACTTTGCGCCCACGCACTTCGAGCAAAGTGTTTGCACCGCATACTGCAAATGGCACAGCCTGTTTCAATTGACGAACCTGAACAAAGTTTCAGATGATAAAGCAAAGCTACATTGAGTGCAAAGTTCAAAGAAAAAATGTTTCATAAACTAACAAATCCGAGAACAAATCAAAACAACCTACTTGCTCCTTATATTCCTCATCCTCGTCCGAGTCGCACTCAGGCAACGAATAAATTCGAATCCCGTTCTCCGCAATCTCTTCCATAACTTTCTGCTTCAACCTTTGCATCTCCTTTTTGGTTAGTACATCAGCTTTGGCAATGACAGGAACAATATTTACCTTATTATGTAATTGTTTCATAAATTCTATATCTAAAGGCTTCAATCTGAAACCGAAATCAACAATTTATAAATTCAACAACATGTTGAAATATCTTACCCGTGACCGAACGGCGAGATAAAGTAAAAGCAACAATGAATGCGATTATCCATAATGTTTTTGCGATTCAAACCAGACTCGTCGCGCAAAAAGCGCTCGAACTGGTCATCAATGTAGCGAATAATCTCCGAAAACGAATCGGTATTGTCGATAGCGTCTCCATAGCCTGGAGTGTCCACTACCGTCAATCGCAGCTTAACACCGCGCTCTTCGATTTCGACCGTCGAAGGTTCGAGCTTCACGGTTTGTTTCATTTTTTCTGCACAAATAATAAGATTGAAGTGCGATTCGATTTTAATTGTAGAGCTACTCACCTAAAGCATCAGGCACAAGTCTTTCAGGGTAGAGATCAGTTAAAAATAGTGCATTCACTAAAGTGGATTTGCCAAGTCCACTTTCACCCACAACCATTAAAGTAAATTCGAAACCTTTCTTCACCGATTTGCGGTGCACCTGATTCGGCAGATTGGCAAAGCCCACATAACCTGGCGTTTCCAATCCCGAAAACTGCAACAAATCAATTTATTAATCGTACAGCAAATTAACAATAGTACATTGTTTATTTTTCAATCAAGCAAAAACTGCTGATGCACAAAGTTTGAACGAATCGAAATTCTACTTACATTTTTCAGCGAATCGTTCGACATGTTAGCTATGAACTAAAAACTAAACGTAATTAACACAAAGTAAGTACAAATAATTAAAAAATAAACGATATTATTTGGCAAACGTCAACAACCGGTGACAGACACATCTAAACAACAGCCATATTTTTTTTCAAGCAAAATAACGAATTCTGATTGGTTGATTAGGGTGTGGCCCAGATGAGCCAACAATCAAATAACAAATATTCCTGCACGTGGGAACCACGTGCGCCAACAATATAACACAAAATTGATTGTCAAATAATAAGTTAACCTCAAAATATTCACGTGTACTTTGTGTTATGAGAAAGTAATAATTGTGTTTGTGTGTAAAATATGGGAAATAAACGGAATGCAATAAAGCGTACAGTGAAGCAAATTGAAGAAGAGGATAATAGTGTTGAGTCAGAAACAAATGACGACGTAAGTCAAACGGAACTTAATTAATCCAACGACTTTAATTACTTTATTACAGGACGGTTTTTTAAACGTGGTCGTCGGCGAGGAAAACGACAGCAGTGATTCCGATAACGAAATCGAAGAGTCCGATAATGAAGATAACGAATTTGTTGAAGAGGAAAGTGAAGGAAGTTCTGACGATGTATCAGACGAAGAAAGTGAAGCGCAGCTCGAAGAGGACGACAGTGATAGTGAAGAGGGGCAGTCTGAAAGCGGCGAGGAAGAAGAAACGGACGACAGTGACGTCGAAGAGGCAGAAAATGAAGAATCCACTACTTCACAATCTAAACAAACTAATAGTGAAACTAGTGAACTAATTAGCAATCGAAACAAAGCGATTAAACTGATTCGAAACAGTTCGGATACAAATAAAAATGATCGGAAAACGGATGAGTATGAAGACCACGACACATCGGATGAGGAAGACATCCGAACGACTGTGGGCAATGTACCAATGAATTGGTACGATGAGTACAAGCATTTAGGCTACGATTGGGATGGCGAGAAAATTATGAAGCCGGAAAGCGGCGATCAACTGGACGCGTTTCTTAAACGCATGGAAGATCCAGACTTTTGGCGGACAGTTAAGGATCCACAAACTGGGCAGAATGTGGTGTTGAGTCCTGAGGATATCGATCTTATTCGGAGGATAAGAGGGCACAAGATTCCGGACGCAAACTTCGACGAATATGCGGTGAGTTTTCTTGATGTATGTTTGGTTGCCCACTTTAGGGTTTTTTCGCAAACTTGAATTAATTAAATCTCGCTTGTTTTTCAACGTAATTTTACCAAATTTGGTATATCGGTCTATAATATAATTGTCTAAACGTCGCGCGTTTTAGTTTTTCATATTTATTTTTAGTTTTGAAGAAAATATTTTTTTTCTTTACATTAAATTCAATATTTCAGCCGTGGATCGAATGGTTCACAAGCAAAGTCGAGCAAATGCCCATCCGCAAATTCCCGGAGCACAAACGCTCCTTCCTACCAAGCAAATCCGAAGCGAAACAAGTCTCTAAGCTAGTCCACGCCTTGAAAATGGGCTGGATAAAAACGCGAGCAGAAGCCGAAAAACTCCGCGCCAAAAAGGAACCACAATTCTACATGTTGTGGCAAACGGACGACCAACCCGAAGAAATGCGCCGCATCCACAAACACATTTCCGCCCCCAAACGTCTTCTCCCAGGCCATGCCGAGTCCTACAACCCACCCCCCGAATACATCTTCGACGCTAAGGAAATGCGAGAATGGAACAAACTGAAAAACTCACCCTGGAAACGCAAGTTGCACTTCATCCCGCAAAAGTTCGACTCGTTGCGAAGGGTTCCGGCATATCCGCGCTTTATAAAGGAGCGATTCTTGCGATGTTTGGATCTGTACATGTGTCCGCGCGCTATTAAAATGAAGCTCAACATCGATCCGGAGAGTCTTGTGCCGAAACTACCAAGCCCCAAGGATCTACAACCGTTCCCTACCACGCTAGCGCTAGAGTATAAGGGTCACACTGATATGGTACGCTCAATAAGCACCGATAAATCGGGCCAATATTTATTGAGTGGTTCTGACGATGGCACCATCAAAATCTGGGAAGTTAACACCGGACGTTGTCTACGCACGATTGACACAGATGGCGTTGTCCGATCGGTCGAATGGTGCCCCAATGCGGCCCTTTCGCTAATTCTAGTAGCGTCCGGCAATCGCGTCTTGCTAATCAACCCGAACGTCGGCGACTTCTTAGTCACAAGCAAAACCGATACAGTACTCAAAGAAGTGCCGCATTCCGACGTAGTTGTAAACGAACGGGTTCGCACGACAGTGCAATGGACCGAACCGGAAGACGACTTATACAAGCGCGGTGTGCGCATAATCCTCAAGCACTTCAAGGAAGTAACGCACGTCACTTGGCATGGTAAAGGCGATTATTTCGCGTCGGTTATGCCCGATGGCGCAAATCGTTCCGTGATTATATCGCAGATTTCGCGCCGGCGATCGCAATTGCCTTTCACTAAAAGTAAGGGGCTGGTGCAGCACGTTTTGTTCCATCCGACTAAGCCGTGTTTGTTTGTTGCGACGCAGCGGCATGTAAGGATTTATGATTTGGTCAAGCAGACGCTGATGAAGAAGTTGTTGACGAATTCGAAGTGGATTTCGACGATGGCGATCCATCCGGGTGGGGATAATTTGTTGGTGGGGACGTATGATCGGAAGATGTTGTGGTTCGATTTGGATTTGAGTACGAAGCCGTATCAGACGTTGCGGCTGCATGGGACGGCGGTTAGAGGGGTGGCGTATCATAAGAGGTATCCGCTGTTTGCGTCCGGGTCGGATGATCGCAGCTTGATCGTGTCGCATGGAATGGTTTATAAGTAAGTTTGTCTAATAATTATACAAAAAGGCTTTTTATCACTTGGTAATTTTTTTTCCAGTGATTTGCTGCAGAATCCTCTTATAGTGCCACTAAAGCGATTGCAGGATCATGAGAGTTTCAATGATTTCGGTATTTTTGGGGTGCATTTCCATCCCTTGCAACCGTGGGTGTTTTCATCCGGCGCAGATGGAACTATTAAATTATATTCAAATTGATTTTTTCTTTGTAAAATAAATGGATTTATTTTAATTTTTTTGTATTTTTTTCGCGCCAAATCCTGCGGTTTTTAAAATAAAAGTTCGTTTAGTTTGTATATAATACTTGTATATTTACGACCGAATACTGTATACAGTGTCTAAGTCACAAGACATAAGCGTTCTATTTAACTAGAAAAATATATTATAGATGGCACTTTTACACATAATATACATTACAGGGGGGCATAGGAGCTGAACAGAAATTTTTCGAAAAAATGACCAGCTGCAAAAAAATCTCAAAAAACAATACTTAATCGTAAATTGGTAAATTATTGAACTTACAAAGTAAATTGCAAATCATCTAAACCTAGTATACACAAAACTACAACCTAGAATACAAAAAAAATTAATGTTTCAAAAGAATGACATATATATTTTTGTTCCTTTCGAAAATAACACAATAAATTAGACAAAACTCTAATCTAACAAATCACTTACGAACTAAGTCTTATATATATAATATCGAGGCTACGGAAACTATTTCATAATCGAAAAACTAACATTATTTGTCAATTTTTTCCGTAGCCTCATCTGCATCTTGATTCATCATTTTGTTTTTGTAAATACGATTGTTCATTTGTCCTTTGCTTCTTACAAAAAGATTATAAGAGATTTACATATTGTGGCACCTAAGTAGTGGTGTCTCTGTTTCTAATTAAACGCTCAATGAATATGAAAATCGTGCGAAAGATTGCCATACATCTTCCACAAAGAAATCAAAAATCGTTATTGTACAATAATCGGAAAGAATTCATTAAATTTAAATTCCTAAAATATCTAGACGTCTGTCTATGAGGTGAGTGCGGTTTACTATTATTTCAAGTATACGGCATGGACTTTTTCCCAGTACGAGTGTGAAATTATCCATTCTATTTGAATTCTACTGTAAAGCCGTCATGTCGAAGGCAATACCGTAACAGATTTTCTATTTTACTTTTCTTTATCTATATGTATATGTTTGTTAAGTTTATCACTGGCAAATTGCATTCGTACAGGATGTTCCGCTAGCACCGCAAGTCGAGTGCTAGTGGAACACCCCGTATAAAAAAAATTAAGGAAACAACATAAAGTTAAGTAAAATTACAACAAAAAAAATATTAAGCGTTATTCATCATCGGTAGTTCTATAATTATAATATATATATTAGTATATATTGCTCATACGTTTTATATTAGCTGCCATCCTCAGTCATTTCTTATTTTAAAATTAAGGAGTCTAGGTTCTGCCCCAAATCGTTTACCAAAAAATATATTTATATTATTTGATTGAACCCCGTCATTGGAGCTTTGATTTCTTTTAAGGGCAAGACGTCTATATGAAAAATATTATTAGTATAAATATGTGATGAAATCAAGTTAATCTTTTCTCTCTACGATCTAAATTTTATGAAAGATCTATTTACAAATTGTCGCTTTTAAAAATGTACACTTTATTAATCTGGAAGCCTAAGTTTATTCTCTTATAGTGTTTTTATTATATTTTTTTTTGATTAATCACGACGAGCCTTATAATGAAAATGAAAATGTGTGTGATCAATAAATAATACGATTAAATAAATTAAATGAATGGCAGCTGAATATTTTCATTTTTTTTTTCTAAAAACTAAAAAATGTGTAAAAAAAATGCAAAAAAAATACTTACATTTAAAAAAAATCTTTTTCAGACTAGTACAGTTTCAAATTGAGATTTAATTTGTTTCTTGATTAAATTTAATATCATAAATTTGTACAAATATTCACCGATTACTTTTTTTTTCTTCTTTTTCTTTATCGCCTACAAAATCCCTAAAGTTAATTTCTCTTTTTGTTTTTCTAACCACATTTTTTTTATATTCATATAGATATAATATATAATTTTAATTCTTAGAAGACATTTTACTATATCCGGTTCATGTTTCCACGATTCTTAAATTAATAATAATTATTAAAGTCACACAGTTGCGACTGCGATCAAACCGAACACGTAGCAATTAGACATGAAAAGTGATTTCATTGGTGTGGTTAAATTAATTCTACTAAAATTATAATACTCAGATTTAAGAGAAATCTAAAATTATCGCATTCAATCGCAGCCTTAAATTAATCGAATAATCTTATTTGGCAGCAAAATAACCTTAATTCTAAACATTAAAGTTGAAACTAAACGAAATAAAAAAAAAACAATATCGAGATCCTGTTAATAATAAACTTAATAGTAAAATAAAATAAATAAAAAAATCGTTCCTACTTAATGGCATGAATTCAACGTTTTGCACCATAAAAAAAATAAAAAAAAAACCATGGTGCAACGAGTTAGTCAATAATAATAATAATAAAAATAAAAAAGTGTAAAAAAATTGCATCAGACCCACTCAAAATCGAGTGAATAATAATAATAATAATAAAGAATTTACTTAAGTTTCGAGACGCCCAAAGCGGGTAACTTGTAGTGGACGATATGGTAAGGAGGCCCGATGGGACTGCTCGGCGAGTTGTAGGACGAAAGAGGCATCGCCATACCAGTCGGACCGGAACAAGCTCGTCCACGTTTACGTCTCGGTAGAATTCCCTTTCGCGCCATGTAAAATCGAATGGTGGAAATTGGTATGTTGAACTGATCACTCACTGTTTGGAAAGTTTGTCCGCGTGTTATACATTCGGCGGCCCTTCGAAGCTCTTCGTCCGATCTTCGAATGCGGCGATTTGACGCCGACCCTAAATCAATTCAACTGATTAATATCGATCAAGCTCCACTCGAGATATATTTACCTGGTGTTCCATCGTACTGACAAGAAACGTTTGCAATCGCAAACTCCGGTGTTTTAACGTCCATATTATTACCATGTCCAAACTCGTCCATAAATTCCGTGTCCACCAAATCGCCTTCGCCGTCATAATACGAATCCTCAGCCATTTCTTCCTTAAAATCTATATCCTCTGCAAAAACCCATTAACACGTTACCTCACTTAAACAATCTGAATTCAAACCTTTGATTTGTAGTCCCATTCCATCATTCGAATCGCAATCGGACGATGATGGATTGTTCCCACTTTCGGAGCCCTCTTTGCTGACTTCCTCTTTCACGGCGGGAACTTCAGTCGCAACTTTGGGAGTCGTCATAAGAGATGAGAGCGAGGGTTTCGTGTCGACATGGTTTGTACTCTGCTGCGTCGGTTTTGGTAAAATTGGAACAGGTTGGGTTTTAAGCGTGCCAAAGTTCTGACTAAGCAACTGATCGGAACCGCACAAACCGCGAATTTGTAGCGCTTCCGCCGATTTTAGTAATGAAGGTAAATCATCCTGAGTTACGTTTACTTCGCCTTTGTACATAAAGTCCACCAGTGAGTGCATTTCTTGAAATCTATCACAAATCATTATTGAGTGCAATTTTTTCGCTAAATTATTAAATCCTCGTACCTCATGTCTTTCATAAATATAATAGGATGCTGACATGGATTGTCGAGGAGCAGCTTCTCGAAATAAGTGGAACAAGCCGACAAGACGACTTTGTGGCACTTGAGCATCTCATTCTCGCAAGCCAAAGTCACGTCAACAAAATGCTCCGATGTTAGGAGTTTGGGGAAGGCATTCTGCAAATTGGATTGGTAACTGTTCCATCGTACGCAAAATTGTTGAGGTGCTGGCGGAGCCTGCGTCATTTTTGACACCCTGCTTTCGATCGCCGCTGTTTAGCAACAAGTCATCAAGAGATCTTTTAGTGATTTTTTTTTTGGTTAATTGCTGCTGGGGTTGTTAACTTGAGGTTTGGTAAATTATAAGGTTATCTTGTTTCCAAAAGCCTGGAAGAAAAATTTAAAGTGTGGTACGATTTTTTAAAAATTAAAAAAAATTATTAAAATCTCGAATTTCAAAGAAATCTTTGGAATTCTTTGGAAATCTTGTCAAGAAATCTTTGGAATTCCCAAAAAATATTCAAAAATTCTTGAAATTCTTCGGAAAATAATTTTTTTTTCCAATAAAATCAGCGCTCGTAGTAAAACTAGTTTCCGTTTCGTAGCTCATTCATAATAGCTAATAAATTCCACAAAATTATGAATGACAATTTTTATCTGTGTTTATTTTGAATGGTTAAGATTACAAGGCGATAACCACACACACCACAATATTCCACATAGTAGTAAAACTAGTTCAAAGAACAATCCAGTCTGATAACGAAACCTCACGTGCGACTGTCGCACGTTTTTATTTATAACAAATTCACGTTTACGGCTAACAAAAAATTAACATAAAAAAATTGCCAACCACATCTGAACGCGCTAAATATTATACTAAATAAATATTTTAAAAATATTGTTGCTGTCGCACATAGATAGATGGGAGGAGAGGAAAAAAAGCGTGGTAAAAAATCTAGTACAAAATTAAATATAGCTTGTGAACAAATATAAATAAATGTTAAATAAATGATTTTCGAAATAGTTAAAAATAATCTCTGCATGTGGTGTGCTATGGTACAATTATCTCCGTCCCCCAGGAGTCCTTCGTCTCCGCCTCGGAAGCGTGCAGACAAACTCAATAACATACCGGTGCAAAGTGAAGAAAAAAACGTATCAAAACATAACCTTTTTGACCAAACAGAACAGAACACACACATGAAAGTGAAACGCACTTTGAGATTGGGGATCGCGACGACGAGACTGCGAGCCAAATCGGGGCTGCTTTGTCGGATTAGGGTGGCCTGCAAATCCGAATTTGTTAATGACTAATTAATGCAAATCGCGTGGAATCGATTGAAATTCGGCTCAAAAATAACGCTTATTAAAATAAACATTACATAAAAAGCTTTTGCTACGCCATATTGGCTAACCCCTTAAATAATATCGGCTGAAAAAATTTGTTTGAATAAAAACAACATTTAATGACGATTAGTGGCAAATTAATAGGGTTAATTTATAGGGGATGATTTCGATTACCTGTAGACCGACTTGTAGTTGGGAAAACCGCACAAACACAACGAAAAAAATGCGTAAAAGATCGATAAAAACTTTTAATGCAAAATGTTCACTTAAATAATTATATTGCTTGCCAGAAGTGAGTTACGACTGAATTGTGCGACGAACGCGTCGCTCAAGACCGAAGTTAGACGCACGTAAGACGATCGGACGTACGTCCGAACTAGTGCAATATTTACTCTTATAAGCCAGGGGGTGTACAATACAATTTCAAATATAAACAACAGCCGTTCTGCGGCCATTTTCATCACACACACTCGATGCCACTTACCAATTTTTCGTGAAAATGCGTAACAATTTGACAAACACTGCGAAACACTAATTTTTTTGGTTAACTAAAAATGTGCTAACAAATCTAAATATAATATTTATATATAGATCCCCGCCATTTGCAATTTTGCCGGCTTGGTACAGTCTGCGGCACAAGTCCGCGTTACAACAATAAACGAAATTTTGCAAAGTGAAAAAAACAACAAATCAAACGAAACTCGCTTTTGTTAATAGAGGCCGATTTATTCAAATGCAAACGTGCTTTGTTGCAAAGTCTGCAAGCGATTTAATTAGAAATGCAGTTGCAACAAAGCATGCGCGCAGGGAGTGTACTGTAAACAAATATGCCTTACCGACCCTGGTAAGGGCGGCCACTGTAAATTTACATAAAATTAGGGAGTGCGTCATAAAAATTATTAGAAATGCGTCATCTGTGTGTATGTCTGCATGCTTTCAAGGCAGATGCACGACGCGTTCGTTGCCCGAAATAAATACAACAATTTCCTTTATTCAATAGATTTATTTTTAATAATTTAGTTTTATACAGTGGAGCAGGCGCTTGCAGTACACTTCTTCTTCCTAGAATATAAATAACACTTAATTAATATTGCTTTCAAATTAATAAACAATTATTTAAAAATGGCAACACATTTGAATTTCGTGCACAAACCTAAAGGGCTATATTTGTTCCGCAGCTAACTTCACAATGGAATTTAAATATTAAATATGGCAAAATTCAAATAAAAACTTACGATATTTTTCTCCTCATTATTAGCAATTTTCTGTAAATAATTTTGCAACAATTCAGTCAAATTGTGATTAGGATTCTGGCATTCCTTAATAGCGGTCGGATTTTCTTCCACTAGCGTTACAAGTAGCGATAAAATATGTTCATGATAGCTAATGCGTTCTTGATTTAAAACTGAGATCAAAATTGGTACGAAACCCAAAAATACCAACCGACCTATCAATAAATTATTAATTAACTTCTCTTAATATTTGACATATTTACTTTTAAAATCGTCCTGCGAAGAGCGGCACAAACAATCCAAGAAAAATACAGCTTTAATGATAACTTTCTCATTCTTTTTCAAAAGCGCCTTTTGCAAAATCGCTAATCCATTATATTGAATTAACTGATTGTATCCGTCCATATTTTCGCGTACAATGCCGCTAATTGCGTACATGGCTTTCGCTTGCACATCTCCGCTTTTATCAGTATCCAATAAATTGAATAAAAACGGCAAGAACTCGTTCTCCAAAACCACTCGCTGACAATACGGGTTGTTTTGACAAAGAACTGCAATTAACTCGCAGCCTCCAGCTCGGATTTTGGGATGCGCGCTTTTTAAACAAGGGAAGAGCACCATAAATCCACCGATTTTATGAAAATCGTTGGCGATATCTATGTTATCAATGTAATCCAAAATGCCCTCTAACGCTTCTTCCTGTGCGCTTATGTCGGCTTCCGCCGGAATTTCGTTTGCTTTTTGTAGGACTTCGATGTGCTTTTTTAACACTTGTATTACATCGATTGTCATTGATTTTAAAGCGTTCTCCAAAAATTGCTTGCGCTAAATGATAGAATTCCTAATAAAACTAAACAAAAATAAACAAGTTTGTTTACCTCTTCGTCCAAAGGCATCAGTTGCGATTTATTCGGGGCATCTTCCATTTTCGTAGTTTCCATAGCAAACCGGAGCAATCCCTGTAAACTCGTAGGCTGTCGAGGCTTAGGTTTAGCATTTGCAGGATCTTCTAGAGGGACTGATGCAGGTGCAGCACAAATTTGGCCCGAAATCTCCACTTGGTTTATGTTTGACATGATTTTGATTGTTTAAAGCTAAACATTCAGTGTCAATCAGTATTTTTAATAGAAGCAAATTTATATCAGTTCGTACTTACTTTATTTGCAGCTGTAAATATAGTAATGTGCGTTTTATTGATGAGAAACACTAATTTAGTGAAGTGGAATGTGTGATTTAAATGTGAGGTTAGAATTGTCCAGAGCTTTCTAGAATTTTTTGAATGGTTGAATATGCTAGACACAGATGGCGCAAAATAATTTAAAAATTAATATAAAATTAAAAATAATCTTATAAAATTCAAAATAAATATAAATTAATTTAAAAAATGTTCTATTCTAATATGTAACATTCTAATTTAAATAAATAATAACAATTTGAAAGGAAACAAGAATTTCCGTGGTGGAAAACTCAGTCCTAAAGCTCATTTCACTTCAAAGTTGCTATGGCGAATTAACATCTGTCACTTCATTTGATATTATCTCAGTGAATTCAATTGATTACAACAAATTACAGCTTCCAGTAACAAAAAGGACCCTCATTTGCCCTGAAATATGACAGAAAATGTTCCCCAAGAAGCTCAGGTAAAATCACACAAATTTGCAATTAAGGTTATGTTCTAAATTTTATATTTAGCCTGTGATCCAAATAAAACACGATTGGTATCAAACAGAAGACGCTGTAATTATAACATTGCTTATCAAGAATGTTGAAGATAACCAGTTAAAGGTTGAGTTCATCGAAAGGATCGTGAAAGTATATTTTAGTCTGCCAGACCATGAAAAGTTTGTCATCAAATTTAACTTGGCTCATAAAGTGGTGTCTGATCAATGTAGTTACAAAATAACACCGTCTAAAGTAAGCTCACTTAACTAAGTATTAATTGGTACCTAACTAATTTTATCTTGTTGTTATTAGATAGAAATTAAATTGAAAAAGCAGGAAGGTTTGAGATGGAACGAATTGGAAAGCGAGTTGGAAGAAGTCGTGTTCAAATCAATCCCAATAAGTAATTTTCCCATTTATTTAATACGCATTTTTAACTAATGTTAATAATTACAAGACGTTGCCGAAACAAGTGGCCCACCTGCATATCCAACATCGAAAAAGGGGAAAGACTGGTCGGCGATTGAAAAAGATCTCAAGAACCAAGAAGCTCAAGAGAAACCTGAAGGCGAGGAGGCTTTAAATCGGCTGTTTCAGAAAATCTACGGAGATGGCAATGATGAAGTTAAAAAAGCGATGAATAAGAGCTTTGTAAGTAAAATAATTTATTTTTGATGTTTAGTGTATGTTTGGTTGCATATCTTTGTATTTTAAAATTGCTTTTCTTGTAGATGGAAAGTGGTGGTACTGTTCTAAGTACCAATTGGTCTGAGATTGGTAAACAAAAGGTGGATGTTAAACCGCCAGATGGTATGGAGTTCAAGAAATGGACGGAATGAACCATATTAATTTGCATAACTAAATTTTTGTTATAAGAATCTTGCATCAAAAGATTCTTTGCTTTATATATTTTGGCATTTTCCTGAATTATGTTTATACGATCGATTATTATTATTACGTAATTATCTTCTAATAAATCAATTTGTTCCGCAATAGTTTTTGATTATTTGAAATAAGTGCCAAAAGAGTGCCATCTATGAAATGATATGGAAATCAAATAGATGCATGCGCTGTAGTTGTGAAATAAAATAATAAGTATGAATCAATATTAATTTTCAGGGTGGTGAAAATTGCATTATTAATTCCTAAATGTAACAATCAATTTAACAATGGCTATAATTTATCCAGTGGTAAACTATTACGTCTCCAAAACAGATGACTTCATAGAGGTATGTGTTTTTCTTCATTTTTGAACATTTCAACAATTTTAGGTTATAGTTGCTAAATTTTGTATCAATAATAATTATTCAATAAATACTATTAATAAAGGGAACGTGTACCAATTTGTCCTATAAGTGGCTTAGTCAATACTTGTACAAGATTAGCAATCTATAATTTAAATAAACGCGCCGCATCCGTAATTTTGAATTCGTATTCTCTTGAGTTAATTGTTAATGATAAAGCACAAATTGATTTGCCTTGAAATTAATATTTCTATATTCGACGATTGTGCTGCGTTATCAATTTTTAATAGTACCTTTTATCGTACCAAAACCACAGAAAGCTAATGTTGCAAAAGCAGAACGACGTTTATTACTTACTAATAATTAGTGCGATTGGTATGAAAATTGTATTAAAATAAATTCCTTCTTAAATACAGTGCAATTAAAATGAATTAAAAAGCGCACTGGTAGAGTGGATGTTTAGTGCTTATATAAACTAAATAATAAGCTCCATAATTCATCATTCGCTTTTCAATGTTAACTGAACAAGTTTGAATTATTATTGTTTTCCAGCTGAAAATTGCGGGGCTGTTTGAATTGCGTCAACCTGCCGTGGATGTTTGTGAAGTGAAAAAATGATAAAATATTAATGTTCATTTTTCCATATAGTTTTATTTTACATTTTAAGAAAAAAAAATTGTTTAATTAATTTTGCGTGGATGTATTAATTATAATTTTGGAAAAATGGCTTCTGACGACAAAGTATATAGTGGCGACCTGTCCTACCCCATAGAAGAAAACAAGAAGTGCCTAATCTATAGAATTTTCGGTAAGACGTTTTTTTATTATAATCCGGGATCAGCCTTGACCAATTCGTGAAACCGCAAAATATCGCGTAACCCATGACACTGATTAATTACATTGTTTTATACAATTAAATCATTTCAATTTTAAATTAGGATATTAATCGAAGGCCACTCGCTTTTTAGTCACTTACTTTTTTTTTTAATTTATGTAAATTATATTATTTATTCAATAACGCAATATTCTGTTTGTTTGTCTCACGTGTTTATATTGTTAGGTATACAATTTATTAATAATTATAAAACGTTGTGAAATGCGTTTTCATCAAATCAAATGCAATTTAGGTCAATAGTTCGAACCGTTTTATGCAGGGTGCAATAAGGAATTTAATTAAATAGCAAAGGAAATTATTGGTTTGCAGAGTTATGCAATAAAAAATAAAATTGCCGGAAAAGTCAAGATTTATTTAACTAGATAGTTAACTTAAGTGCATATTATTTGTTTTTATTGCAAATTCAACAGAAGCTCTACTGTTATTAGTTTTGCTTGGAATTTTTTTTGTTTGTTTAAATATTTCCAAGAATATTGGCCGTTCAATTTATTTTTGAGCACCTAGTGAGCGCATGATGTACTAAATTTAGTATATTTATGGCGCCAATTAATTTTTAAAACTTTGATGATTTTATTTCTAGGCCAAGTACCTGCCAGATTAGTTCTGTACCTTTTATCATGGTCTGGATTTCTAGTGTCTTTCATGATGCGAAATGACATCAATCTAGCAATTGTAGCGATGGTTCAAGCACCCGAACACAAATCTCTTAATATTACTCAGGAATATTGTTTCGTTGTCGAAGAATTCGATAATGCGACCGCTAAACTTGTAAGCACCATTTACTATTATTTAATTTAGAGTTCAATGTATGTTGGTTGGAAAATTCTTGGTAATTGTAATTGATTGGATTTAATCAGTAAGTGATTCTGCGATGACTAAACAGATAAAAATATATTTTATGTAATGTAATGCCAGTCATATTTACTTTAGAAATTATCATTAATTAATTTATAGGGCAACGACTAGACAAAAATTTTAGAACCACTCAAAAAATTAATTTTTTAATTATCATCCTAATTCTAGGAATTTAAAAAAATCAATCAACTCGCGTTTTGCTAAAAAAAATATTTTAGCCATCTATCGACAAAATATCGAACTAGCAAAAACTTCACAATTTAATGTCCAAAAAATTCTTTAGGATTATGGTGGCACCTTGCAATGGTCCGGCAGAATCCAGAGCTACGTTCTGGCCTCATTCTACTGGGCCTACATAGTATCCCAAATAGTCGGGGGTTTAGCAACCCAAAAACTAGGCACCAAACGTGTTTTTGGCTATGCCCAATTAGCCACAGCTCTTTGCAGTCTATGTATACCCATTGCGAGCGAAACGCATTTTATGCTGGTCATATGCCTCCGCTTCATTCAAGGGTTTGCATCGGGCTTAACATGGCCCGCAATGTACGCTTTGGTGGGCCACTGGATTCCAGTGCCGGAGCGCAGCCGATTTATGTCCAGTTTTCAAGGTACAAAAATATTAATTAATTTATTGGACAAAACTAATTAATTTTGGATAGGATTCAGTATTGGAATTGGGATAACTTACCCGCTTTGCGGATTTCTGATCGCACATCTCGGCTGGCGCTCCGTGTTTTACACGACAGGTTCGATAGGAATTTTGTGGTGCATTATATGGTATCTGCTAGCATTCGACAGCCCGGAAACGCATCCTAGGATTAGTTTAAGCGAGCAACAGTACATCAAAGAAAACACTGTGAATACTTATGCGGCTTCGCGAACGCAAAGTGTACCGTGGCGGTCGATTTTCACATCAATGCCCGCTTGGTCGATTGGAATTACTACGTTTGGTCGCATATGGGTCCATTATACTTTTATTATTCCGGGACCAACTTACATGAAGAGCATTTTAGGTTTCAGTATTGAAAAGGTTGGTTTGCGGAGTGTATTGCTGGTTGCCTATATTAATGAGCTTGTGATTTCAGAATGGGATTTTATCGGGAGCTCCATTCCTTTGCAGCTATATTGCTTCAGTATTTTTCTGCTATATTGCTGATAAATTGGTGACGAAGAATATTATGTCGCTGACTAATGTACGGAAAATTATGACTGCCCTCTGTAAGTATTTTTTTTAAAAAAAATTGTCTTAATAAACAAAATTACATTGTTTTTTGCAGCTCAAGTAGTACCGGGAATTTTGGTACTTCTAATAAGTTATCTCGGTTGTGATATAAACTTGGTATTAGTAGTTTGGTTCTTGGCTGTAACTTTAATCACAGCAGCCTATGCCGGAGCAATGGCAAATATTGTCGATATAGCTCCAAATGTCGCTGGACCAGTTCTGGCGTTTGCTCAAACGATTCACATGACTGCCAGCTTTTTGAGTCCTTTAGCTGCTTTCCACATGCTGGACGAACAGGAACATCTAATGTCGTCTTGGCGGATGGTGTTCTACGTTACTGCATTTGTTTCGATCTCCACTTATGGGGTTTACCAAATTTGGGGCACTGGCGAGGTAAAATTAGCTGGTTAAATAATTTGGCGGGAAATTAATGGTTTAATTTGTAGATTCAACCGTGGAATTATTCGAACAGCCCTTTGAACACGACGGAACAGGAGGAACTGATGAACGGTAAGTCAAATGGAGAAATTACTATCGTAAAAAATGAAGATGATGACAATATTGCCTAATTTAAGAGCACAAAAATTACACAAAAATATGTCCCTTTACTGCACAATTGATATAATATCGTTTAGTTAGTGAAAATCGTAGAGTTTGAAGCGACTCTAAAAATTCCTCATATTTATTGTGATAAGCTGTAGAGATTTGTAGATGGTACTATATAATACGTATTGTGCGGTTCTCTAGATCAGGGTTTTAATTTAAGTCTGGGTTACTTAATTTAAGTTGTTTGAAATTGCGCATATTTTATTTTTGTGTTTGGAATGAGTTTTTATATGGAGATATTTTATTTTATATTGCTAGACAATTTTTTTATGATTAGTTATTACTTACTTAACAGTATTTCCGCAAACTTTTATGCATACAGCCGAATGCGTAAAAGTTCCTGTGTATATAAGAAAATTCCATTTATTTACATTTTCTATTTTGTTTGAATTTATTATTACTTGAGTGTTGACCATTCTTGTAATTAAAATATATTTAAAAAATACTAGTACAAATTAGGTAACGAGAGTAATAAGAAATATAGCATTGGGAATCAAGTTGTGCCAAATTACTTAAATCCTAACTTTGTTTAACATTCCTTTTTGAAAACTACACAGGTTTTCGACATTCGAATGAGTAGTCGCAATTTGATGATTTAGATCATAATATTCTAGCTTGATTAGACTAGCTTGATAGAGAAAGCTTAAAATTCAAAAATATTTATAGATTTAAATAATTTAGACATGTTAAAATTTACATTAAATGTGAAAACCAGTCAAATATATTTTTAATAAGACACTTGTTTTAATTGCCAAGCGAAATGTTTCAATCAAAAATAGTAATAAATTGTTCACCATTTATTTATGGATTTTTTCTACCCAAATTTTGATTAATTTTTATGAATTGGAATTATTTAATTTATATATTAAATCTTTATTGTCACAAGAACAATTGGTTCCGGATATTTAAATTAATTAGAGAAAATTAATAAATTAGATATGCAACACACAATACAATAATTTTTATTTTTAAATAGTTGGGCTAAACCGACCCTGTACAAAAATGCAGTTTTCTGTATTTTAAAAATTGCACTTTGCTTTGTTTTATGTTAGACCTGATAGAGGGTCGTATGTTGAGTTTTGCTAATATTTTTAAAAGCTTTGGTTCTTTAAAAATTAAAAAAAATATTTATTTATTAATTTTTAGATTAGAAAATTTGAATCGAGCAAATAAAATAAAAATTATATAATTAATATATAAAAAAATCAATGCATGTCTAAATTATTTAAAAATCGAAGGAAATTCAACATAGTCAAAGGACGAAAATTTATATAATTTTTTTTTATTAGATTAAATTTGTATCTGTTAATTTTACCTAGTAGCTGAAAGATACTGCAATCAGACGCATCTTAATTAATATCATAATTGTTTGTGGGTTTATTAATTCGAATTTACTCAGTCATAATCTAATTAAACTTAATTATTTAATTGTAGAAAAAAAGTACCTATATTTAATTTTTAAAGTTGAAACCGTCCTACACATGTTGAAGTAATTTTTTTGTTGGTTGAAATGTGATAGTTGTTTTCCAAACCCACTAAGAAAATTATATCTGAAAAAGCGCAATCATGTGTGCGAGCAAGTTAATATAATTCCAGTATAGATTTCAGATGGTTTATAATAAGCGATAATCATAGGTTTGAAATCAATATATCTCTAACATGTCAAACATAATTATAGATCGGGATCGTCAACCCGAAACAGCTTCCGATTTATCCTCCAGGCTCAACATTAATATTTTACATATTCATTAATTCAATCAAGCAAAAAAAACTTCATTCATTACCTAAGCGCGCAAAATAAACGATTTCTAGTAACTTACTAAAAATAAGTAAAATTATATATATATATGCTTGCAAGTGAACCGCACCAGAGTACACCCATAAATAAGTCAGAGTTTACCTCAGACCATGACATGTTATTAAATACAGAAAGCAATAACGATTATAAAATATCGAGGGCTAAACGTTGATCGAAGATAATGACCGGTTTTGAAAAGAGGCTTTACGCGCCCATTCATTGGCAACCAGAACCAAAACTCTATAACGTTGTTGGTCTAATAGTGATAGCAGTCACCGGAAATTAACTTTTACTATCTACCCTTAGCGGGGCGGACCTGACCATTTATTACTATCATAACCCAACCAGATCCTCTTCTTCGCGACCGGCTGCCTTTCACAACACAGCTAGCTTTTCTTTATTCTTAGCTAGCTGGATACTTTTTCTAAACAATGACCATTATTACAATACAAGGTGAAGCCCAGCATTCAGTAATCAATTTGTGATAATTGTGGCTAACCGCATCACATAATTTCAGCCGAGATTTTAATGAACTTTCAGCAATTAGAATAATTTGTAGGAAATTTAAGAAATGTTATTACTTGTTGCAAAATCTAGCAATTTTGCGTAAGAGTCGGATATTTTTAGGATACCCATTGCACTCGCTAGTCGACGAGTGCGCACTTAAAGTCCACGATTCTTCCCCAAATGAATCTAATATATTGATATTGAATTTGCTTTTTAGTTTCTTGTCTGCAACAATTACCTATAACAAACTTTCCAATTTTTTTGACTACTGTACGAAGATTTATTACAAATTTTACCAAAATTTGCCCATAGGGTCTGTTTCAATTTAAAGAATGAAACTAGTATATATAAATATTTTTTTATAAGCCGTATAGCGTAGTTAAAAATAGATTTAAATAATGATAGGTTTCATGGTAAAGTTATGGGTTGTAGTGGTAGATCCACCCCCAAGCGGTTCAGTTGTAATTAGTTTCATTCATAAATCTGGACGTCAGAAATTCAGTTTTTTCTCACACATTTCCAAAATGCATTTCGATACCCAAAAAAAAAACCACAAACAATTCAAATAAATAAAGCAAATAAGCCAATAAGCATCAATTATCGTAGTCTTCTGATTAATTGATAAAATTCTGAAACCCTTTCATTAAAACCCTCATATATTTTCGTTTATATGAATGCGATGTTGAGTATAAGTTAATTTAGGGTTTAGATATATAAATATATAGCATAGAAAATATTTGATTTGGACGTGTAATAATTATACGGTTTTATAGCACTTATTAGACACTAATTGAAACGTACACGACTCTCTAATGAATGAAAATCAACAAACTAAAGCAGGTGCAATTTTCAATAAGAGAACACTTAATTACCTAGAATTAACTTTTATACGTTATAATTTTTTCCTCCAAACCTATACAGTTTCTAGATTTGATTGCGTGTTTGGATTTTGGCACATGCACAAAAGTTGCCAAGATTTTTTACTTTTATATAACAAACTTCTTAATTTCTTCAACTATTATTTGAATTACGCGCGCAAAGTGCTGAACCTGCCCACATGCGCACAATTGCGTTTATGCCTATCATATCCTTGCTTTTTTGTATAGCTTTTTTATTTTTATAAAAACACGTCGTAATAGTATATTACAACCGAGTTGGGAATGATATTCATTACAGCCGAGGGCTAATATCTGACCGAGAGGCGAAGCCTCGAGGTCAGATATAAGCGCGAGGCTGTAATGAAATTCCCACCGAGGTATGTATACTATTTTATTCACAATCGAACAATTTATTATCAAAAAAATAATTAAAAATGTATGAATAAAAACACATTTTCGACCGTGGTGGAAATGCACTTTTCGATCAGCAAATCTGGAGTGAAATTGCAGTTGTCAAAACTCCAGTTCAAAACAAAAATACAGTGTTGCGTGTTGTTTTTTACGATAGTTCATTAATTTGTTGTGCTGTTGGACTAGATTAATCTTTAAATGTAATTAAAAGTGTGGAAATAGCGAAATACATTAAATACTTGTGTAAATTCTACTGTTGCAAGTGTCAAACAATCATATTTATTATTTGACAGTATTACGAACCTAGGTATGTAATGTTCAACTTCCCGACCTCTAAATCGTTGGTAATCACAACATTACAATAACGATTGTGAATAAACATTTTTTTTGAGCAATAATACACTTTTTCTAATTTTGGCATGTAAAATGTGACTTTTCAAAATCGATTGTAGTTGGCAAACGGCACATTTTACGCAACTGGTGATGTAATGAAAAATATTTCACAACTGGTGATGAAAAGTTCCGAATAAAGCCTACTTGTTTTGATAAAATTCACTAAATTATTAATATCATAAGTTTAAAAAACTCTTTTTTGAGAAGGTTCTTGTAAAAATTAGAAAAAATCTTGTATGCAACATGTTAGGAAATGCTATTTTGTGTAACTCGCGTTATTTTGCAGAACTCGCTGCGCTCGTCCCGCAGAAATCCGCTCGTTACACAAAAAAATGCATTTCCTAACTGGTTGCATAAATAGCTATTGCATAAGTGCACAGTGTTTTCTTGATTGGGATATAATTGGACTATTACTCATAAGTAGTGAAACCCACAGGCGACATATGTAGATCGAGCTTGAACAGAAGCTCCACTAATAATACCCTGTTCGAGCAATCTTTAAATAATTCATGGATTTCTATGCTCACCTGAGTTTATACAATATTTATTATAGGCAGATGACAAGTGCAGTGAATTTACAAAAAAAAATAGATATTCAACCTTCTAAGAAAAAATAAATCTGCCCGATTTTAATTAATTAAAGTATCGGATAATAAATCAAAATATTTTTTGGTTTGTTATTGGTCCGATAAATAATTAGAAAATATTTAATTTTTATGCTGCCAAGACAACAAAGCAGTTACATAAATGAAACGTTATCGTCCAAGTAACATAAGTGCATCGCTTTTATGTTTGAGAAATAATAATTTTGTTTTTCTGGTCGAGAACTAATAGCGTCGATTAAATTGTCCTCTATAATATAGTTCAATTAAATGTTTAGGTAAAATTGCCAAAAAATACCCCTTTTTCACATAAATACATTTCCATCATGATCATCTAACCGTGCAACGATCAGACGGTCTAATTATTTAATATTGTTTAAGTTGATGTTTGCCGGGACACAAAGCAATAAAATCAAAGTGGGCTGTGGTAGAGGTAGCGACCGAAATTACCGGTTACCTGTCTTGTCATAAATAATAAACTGTCAAGAAACGGGAACCTATTGTTTTTCACACACACACATATACAGCATCCATGATAATCTTTCACAAAAATATATCTTATAGAGAAACTTTTTACGTTATATTATTACTAGAGATATAAACAAATAAAAGAAAAGTGAAGGGCGTGCTCCTCCTACATCGTCACGTCTTCAGGAGCACGTCTCCATGGCCTGCTGCAGCATGCGGAGAGAGCCTCTATACTCTATAATTAGCCAGCGAGCTTCTACCTTAATAATATCTTACCACAACCCACTACACCGTCTTTTAGATTACAGTATATTTATATTTATATACCTTGCCAACTGTGTGTATGGGGCAACCGCGACCATCACGGACCGGGGTCATCCGGTGTACCATACGACCATAAACTGCGCGATAAAGCGCCCCATACCCCGAAAATTATCTCCGCACTGGAAATAGTTCTATGACCTGCTGGAAGCAAAAATACGCAAGTTTTTTGCTCTTCTGTGGTTTTCGTGATGCCGCGATATTGAAATCTAGTCCAGGTTACGACATGGAATCGCTGCGAGCGACAGTTATTAGTGAATGTAATTTTAAAGGTGTGTGAGAGAGATTCGCAGCATCAGCCAGTGCGGATGGATGATGTTGGAGAAAGATTTGAATGCCTTCACGTCTTGTTGTACGATGATGAGCATGCCTTCCACCGATGTTCTCTAATAATATAGTATGTGCTACCGCTCTCTGATGCCTGGAGTCGTGAGCGTGACATCTACGCCTAGTAGCTACCGTGCCAAATGCAAAAGTTGCACTTTGTTTTTCTTGAATTTCAAATATTTTACCATATAACATGCGATTCTTGGAATCACTGTGTTTTGCTGCTCCGGGAAATCGTTACAAGATCTCCCTTCCAAAGTTGTCTTCAATACAGAAAATTCCTCCAGTGAAGAATTTTTAAGGATCAAAAGTATTTAATTGGTTTGTAGTATGGAAGAGATTATGTTGCTGCTACAAGAAATCACTACAAGATTTCGCTCCCAAAGTTTTTCTTTGTACAAAATACTCCAATTTTTGGTGATCGAAAATAGTTTAGGGAATTGATTATTTCGCCCTAAGCGAACAACCACCATAAGTTTGAAAAGTGGCGTTTCCGAGAAGGAAACTCAGCAAATGTCCAAAACACGATAATAAATGTATCCAATGCACACGTCAAGTAGGAAAGTAAGTTTCGGTGGGAAAAATCACATGGTGTTGACACACATCAAAGTGTTGATGGTTTGTATGCCTCATTGGCATCACGAAACAAAACAATACAGAAACACGAACGAAACTTTCCATACGCGCAACTATTTGCGAAGAGCAAGTCAAAATTTCGGGTGACAAATAGATTGGCTGATAGTTAGTCGTCGGCATGTGGTCCGGTTTACATAATAAATTACCGCAGGAGGGTGCACTTCTCACACATATATAATAATGTTTGTTTCAACCTTGTTGATGTATGTGACGAGCGAATTACCACTTGTAACCCCCAGAATTGGTTACAAGATCAACACTGCACGTCGAGGGGGTCAAAGATTAAGGATATTCTGCTCACTCATTGTTGTTGTTTATTTATTTTTGTTGGGCTGCTATATTTATTTGTCGATTGCTCAGACGTATAGGTCGACAAACCATCAGAAGAAGCGGGGCCAGCAGATCTGTTATTAGCGTTAGTTCGGCTCCGATATTACGTTATTATGATAATCGCGGCTACAAATTGCTGATATTACGGATCGGAGTTGCAGCACCGACTATCACACCCGCCCCAAGGGCCGTATTACACAACAGGAAACTTGGTGTTATTAGAAAATATCTTCGAGAAAAATAAATAATACTGCTAGAACAATTTTTGATTGATGACCAAAACGTAACACCAAACACATATTTTTAACAAAACTCCATATATTTTCAGCTTTCTTCTGAATATTTCCTTCAATACCAAACCGTATTTATTTCAGTTTTTAGCTCCCCGTCACGTAATTTTCAATAACCGTCGCGTAAGGTTCCCAAAACGCTATAATAGCTGGGTATAATTTACAAAATGACTATTTCCTTTATTTTCACTCTTGGTGAGCATCAACCCTTAAATTTAATAACCAAAAATTATACAGCAACTTTAATTTTTATTATGTCTGCCAATTTCAAGGGTTTTTATTTTTGGTCGAATTGGACGACGTTACTGTCTGATAATTTCATACTCAATTACAAGTTCAGCTGTCGTCTTTCGATAATTACAACTTTTGTATGGTTATTTATGGTGTTTCGGAAATTAGAGATAAATGCGGTTAAAAGGTTCCTAAAGTATAACTGTTTCCGGAACCTTTTTTCTCCATAAACAATATTTTGCCAAATATCCACCCTCTTGATCGTAATTTTTTCAATAATGCATTATTCGTAAAAACCTAATAAAATAGACAGGTGTCTTCATTAAGCATTCATCCCAGACCGCATTGGTCGCTACAATAATAAGTCTGTTTTGGTGATATGGAAGCTCACGCAAAGGTCACTTTGATCACGCGACTGATTGAAATCGGGAGCTTTTGGATGACACCATCGCACGCTTGGATAATTGGACAACAACTTCCATGTTTGTATTAATTACAGGAAATATTTTTATTTACGTGGTTTTTTTCCGAATTTAATTGTCGTGTGTGATGTGTGTGTTTGACAAAACGAAAGTGGAACCTGCGATTATCAAAATAAATACCCAATTTGGTTTTGTTTATTTTAATTGTGCGTGTTGCCTTTTTATATTCTTTGTCTTCAAAAAACGAATTAGTGCTGCTATTGTTTCTAAATTTAGGATAATTGGATTCGTAGAAGTTACCAATTTATTTGTTAGCTATTGTCTGAGTAATTTGGAGATTAAATAAAAGCTCAATTTTTTATAGAATGTTGTTTATTAGGACATCTAAAATTAACAATATACACTAATATATGTTTCGGATGGCTCTTTTTTTTACAGCAATATAGTTTCTGTACAAGTAATTTGTACGACAACTAGGCCTATTTGTTAAACATAACATATAATGTTTTTTTTTTAATCTGATAATTATATAATATTATATACAAGCGTAAATCTAGATAGTTTTTTTTTACATTTATAAATAGTACAATATATTTTATTTATAAATTAAAAATGTACTTTGCTTGGCACTTTTCAGTTATAGTGTAAAATAATGTACAAAAATTGAATTTCGCACAAAAGTTTGTGTTTTTTTAAATAAAATAATGAATTCCCTTTTTTATAGAAATATTTACATGTTGCATTCATTATTTCATGTAAATGATCTAAACATATAAAACTAATAAAGCAATTTTATTTATAATATATATTTATATGTATGTACAAAAAAATATGTTTAATTTGTTACAACAAACATTGACCCATTAACAAATAACATTATTAATAAGAATAATTAAAAATCAAAAACATACATATGTAGTTAAATTGCACATGATTCTACTTAGTTTAATATTATTTTACAAATTGTACAGACCGAAACGAAAAATCCGAAAAAAATATCGATAAATTAAACCAGTATTCTTATTTGTTCTTATTTGAAAGATATGCTTATGTTACTTACTACATCTTTTGCCAAATATGCAAATTCGGCATCTGCGTGAAGTCCCATACATATCCCTAAATTTTCAATAAACGTCCTATTACTTATATTCATCTTTTGTTCGTCGTTCATATTTATCGCAAAAAGGAAAGATAGAAACAAGTCGCACAATAAACGAAAAAACAAAACAGGGTGCAAAATTTGTTATGTGGTCACAACCGGATTAAAAAACTTTGAGAAAAAAATTACTTAAAAATTTTATATCACTTAGAGTTATGTACAAAATAGTCCCTCATCATTCTCTAGCCCTCTTAGCTAGAGCCTTTGCCAGCTACCAAACGAGTCCTTCATTCAACTGTTGCGGGTTATCAGCGAAGGTTCCAGGTGACATAAATTCGGGACTGCCACCTCTGCCCCCATTGCCCTGCATCATCTGGTCCGGTCCTGGCTGCTGAGGCATGAACTGACCTTGCTCATTTGGCATACCACCAAAGTCACCACCCATTGGCATCGGGCCATGATCCATTGGACCACCTGCAAGTAATACAACTCCACATTAAGACCGCATCCCAAAAAAATCTCTCATAGATGGCGCTACTTTAAACTATAAAACTGCTCCCTTAAGAATATTTTTCAAAAATTACCTCCTTGGCTGAAAGGCATGCCTTGCCCGCCAGGTCCGCCACCGGGATGATGGCCAGGGAAGAATGGGCCATCGTGCGGATGGAACGGAGGACCTCCGTAGCCAAACTCGAATTTCCCGTCTGCGAAATAGGGGAATCCCGGAGGACCGTCTTCAAGTCCGCCCGGCGACAGATTCATAGGAAAGCCTCGCATTTTTCGGGAGCCGCCAAAAAACGGTCCGCGACCCATCGATGTCAATTGTTTCAGTCGTCGTTCTTTCGATCGTTTGTTTTGAAACCAAACCTGAAAGATTAGGGAATAAATCAATTTTAATTTATAAAAAGGCTATGTTGAAAAACAACACTAAGCTTCAAGCTCAAACACACACACTCGGATTATATGGGAATTCATGGCCTTCTGAGTTTTGAGGCGGTCGTCATAAACAAGTCAATATCGCCGTAAAAGCGAATGGCGGTTCTTTTTCACATATATAAATATTATTTTTAATATGTGTTTTACGACTTTATAAATATTTTATATATTCAGGTGTTAAGATTTTTGTATCCACGATATTTTATACTAGGCGGATGCTTTGAATGCTTTTTTTTCGAAATATAAATGTCAAATTTTATTTGACCGATTTTTCACTGAAGTGATGGCTTTTCTCTGAAGTGATAAAATTTCAGACTTTACTATATCGTCCAACTATTATGCATCTAGACGCAAATATTTTGCAAAATATTATTTATTGTACTTAATCTCCTTTGTAGGATTAAATAAAAAATACGTGAGACAAGGCTCAGATGATCAGCGAGCCCAAACTTCCAAAGCACATAACTTTATCAATACCAATAATAAAAAATATCTAATGGTACCTTTTGATTGCCTAGAGATCTAGCTACAAACAAGTGATATTAGAATTTTTAGTAATTAATTTCCTCAAGTAATAATAATAATAATTTGTTGTGTGGTCACAATACAAAGCGCACCAGTTTTTTTTCTACCGAAAAGAATAAAAAGGGATTAAACCCTCTGAATCACTACAACTTTTTTTCCTGTATTCTTTTGTGTAGTAAATAAAATATTAATATTTCGAAAATATAAGCATAGCGAATGGGCAAATCCACCCCGCACCATTTGGCCGTATCAGCACGCACCCCCACCGCTTTGTACAACGACTTGCTTTCCACCAGGGGTTCTTTGTAGTGCCGACTAACAGTGTGGAGCCCCACAGACTTGCTCTAGGCACCAGGCGCCCTGTACCGACCCGTGGACTCCCACAATATATATTAATTTTACATTATATGTATTATTGCTTTTGTATTAGTTAGTATAGGCAAATTTATAGGTGCTCTCTACAAGAAAAAATTGCAATAATAATAATATTTCGATTATCTTCTTCGACGATGCTCCTTAATTGGCACCGTAATTTTTATCGGTTTTGTTATACGGCTACAATAGATGTAACATACTGGCGGATCCGCCCTTCTCGAATTGCTCTATAGGGGTACATGTGTAACAATTGGGGTCGGTATTTTTGGCTACATTGCCCTTATTATACGTCGAATTATGGATGACATGTGCGGTATGGAAAATTGGAAAATTAGTCTAACTGGCTTGCTAGAGCACTTGTTGTAAAATATTAGTTATAATTCAATAGGGGGGTCCATACGGAGAATTATGACTTGTCAAGTACAAAAACCAACAGACCTTGTAATAGTTACTTTGCGGTTTTGATTTGCTGTTGTTCACACTACATACTATACATACATAGACAATTTATGTTTTAGAGATATACATAAAAATTAGCTGTTTGTGTAAATCACAAAAAAATTACTCCTGCAATTTATTCAGGAATCCCCATTATACGCTAGGATAATTTCTTTTGATGGGATTTATTTAAATTTATTGTGCAAAAATTATGTAAACTATTTTGCAAATTACTTGTGCTGTTATTAATATAATGAAGATTGGCAATTAAAATTTCAGCAAAATTTAAGAGTGTTTTGGAATTTATTAGAATTATTTTGAACTATAAATAATGTAAATTTATTGATTTAAAAACAAATATATGAAAGAATGTAAACAATTTGGCAAATTACTGTAATTATAACGCAAGCTAACAATTAAAAATCTACTGAAAAAGCAGTAAATAATTACGGAAAAAAAATTGTGTGCTTAATATTTGGCAACAACCTATAATTATAGTTCTCTAATTCGAACCCGAAAAAATCCTCCGCATTAATTAATAATAATAAAATAATAATAAAGAATTGGGTTGAAGGCCGTTACTAAAGATGAAAAACGACGTTGTGTCAGAAAATGGTTCAAAATTCCATGAACGGTAATAAATATTTCGGAAAGTGCCTTTTTTATAGACCTTAAAACGCCCCAGATCCACATAAGTTTTGTGGTTTTATTAATGTCGCTTTTCCATAAAAAAATATTATTAATGAGCCCCCCCGAAAAAAAATCGAATAAAACTCTCTTAATTACAATTTAATTTATATATATGCGAGTATTATGTAAATACGCATAATTATTATATATGTCGGTATAGTATATATAGAAAATGCAAACGCAGGATATTACAAAATTTTAATTGACTTGTTGTGTGGTATAAATGCATCTGTGTGTGGTTTTGGTTATTTATATTGGGTATTAGTGCGATCTCATTAATCCATACCAAAAATAAATACGAAAATTCAAATTGAAAAAGCAATTACAGAAAACTCAATTTTGCACCTATTTATAAGTGCTGCGCTAAATTTCGGAAAAACTTTGACGACAGATTGCTTGCTTGGTGCATACCGGAAATTTCTTTTTTTAAACATGTTACATAGATTGGACCACACCTTCAGCTCAGGAACGGTTCTGGACAATTTCCTTGGACGCGCTTCAACTCACTGTTAAATCAACTTCTGCGCCACCAAGTCTTAAATCTACATTCCTGCTAATCACTTACTTGTATCACTCGCATTGGCAGTCCTGTTTCTTTGGCTAGTTGTTCTCGTATGTGGCGGGTAGGTTTCGGTGTTTGTGAAAATGCCGTTTTTAAAATTTCTAATTGTTTCGCTTTGATCGTCGTCCGGGGACCCCTTCGTTTCGACCCTGCACTACTATCATCAGGACTTTTGTTCTCCGTCTGCGAATCTCGCGTTTCGGGATCGCCATCCAAGGAGTTTTGGTCCTCAGAGTCGTCTTGCCCTGTTTTCGAGTCCTGCAAATAATAATAGAATTTATTATTGGCTACGCGTAATTTAGCGCAAGCAATTAAGATGTTTATGTATTTATGGAATTTTTGCAGATTTGTATCTTTTCTTTATTGCAATTAGTGGAAGTGTAATAAACTTGCAAATTTACTAAGAAATGGTTTTTTAGATTTATTAATTGGGAATCTTCGAGAACTCTTCCTGAAATTTATAAAAATTCCTGAAAGCTCACTAATTGCAAATTTGTTGATTTATTAGCTTTATCCGTTCCGTGCAATTAAACCTCCAACCGTAATTAAATCATTTAAGAAATTTGTGCAAATTATCGTTCCTCTAACAATTATTAAATTGCCCATCAGAAAGAAAGCAAATTTACCTGTCCTATTGAACTACTAATGTCCGAGTGCGGTAAGGAGTTGTTATTTGTTTCTCCAGGTGCTGGGGGTAGGGAGGTGTGTATCGAATGATGTTTGAGTACTGAAGAAGCTGTGCTATTGTCGTCATCCTCCTCATCTTCCGATGCGGAACCCATCAAAGATTCTGCAAAAGAAAAATAATATTTGTAGAAACTTCCCCTTATATTGACTGTGCTTAATATTCACAATAATTGGTCAAGGGTGGCAAACCGATTATTATGGAGTTGTTCCGACCCTTTAGAGCCATCAAGAACGTACACATGTTCAAGTTGATTACCACCCACTACAAGACTTCGAGTGTTTATTAAGTAGAAGGCTCCGAACAAATATCAGGGTGTCTTTTATTTTTGTGGTCGGCCGAATGCAGTGTGTGCCAGTGACAGAAAATGTGATAAATTTTTGAAATGTCTTGGCTTTGTGTGGCGTGCAGTCGACATCAGAAACTGATGGCCATAGTGGGCAGCAGTGCAGAGCCCGAGGAGGCCTCTCTGTCCAGACAACATATCCAACACTCTGACACTTGCACAGAAAACAAGTCGAAAGACAAGGGTTAAAGGTCGTACCCTAGGGCTCTTCAACGTCCTACAGACATTCATACACCTATATTCGAGGAAATGTTTCTCTTTTTGGCTATCATATCAAAGTTTGACGCCACGTCCACTTTTATTTCCTTCTTTTGTTGTGATTTATGGCCGTTTTGGCCGCGCGGCGTCCGGCCTATAGGATATTCCACGATTTATGGAAAACCCTTTGCATAAAATAACGATAAAGTGCCTCTTTACAGTTATTAACAATTCCTATTCTCATGCATAAAGCACCATAAGAAATTACATAAATGTGACTTAAGATAGGTGTGAATTGTTGTTGTATATTTTATATGGCCATGTAGATGGTGATGTGTGTGCATCAAAGACTACATGGCATGGAGGAGGAGGCGAGGGGTAGTTAATGCCTTGTTTCCCAGCAGGTCCAGTACTAATTGGGGCCTGTTCTACGGTGGACCCCATGCGGTCATCGGTATCGGGATAATTGGTCATGTATTCTCTCCACTGTACCATAAGAGAGGAATTGTTGCCTGATGATCATCATGATGATGGTCAAGAGGAAATACTATATGGATTATTTATATTTTTATTCTTCCTTTTATTATAACTAGAACTGTTAATAATTTATGGTGTTGTAAATTTTCCTGCACGCGTGCAATAAGTGGATAAAAAACGATGTAAAATTAAACTTTTAATTGTATGTAGTAATCATTAAATTTTCTAAAGAAACAACATCATTACTGTACTTCTTGTAGAAAGTTCCTATGCGATACTATTTATTTATTACGAATTTTTTGAAGCCAAAATTTGAGTGCATTTTGAAAACATTCTAAACTTTTATTTGGCGCAAAAAAAATTACTAATATTATTTAATTAATTTAAAATAAAAATCCAAAAAGCATGCAATTTAATATTTTCATTAAATACGATGAAGATTATAAGTAGATACAATTATATTGAATTTTACACACATAAAGATGCGAACCGCTAATTATTATAAACGAGTTCGCGTTTTGCAAAAACGAAATTAATTAAAGCATAACTTCCTACATTGGTTGATGTGCGGCCGCCGCGACATTTGTTTCGAATTTTATTAATTTAATAAATTAGAAAATTTGCATTTATAGGAATCGTTAAATAATTCAATTTATATCGAAATGCATTCGCAATATTTAAATAGTTTTCTTTTGAACGGACGGACGGACGCATCCTTGTGTTTTTTTCACTGTTAATTATAGAGATGAATATAGTTTAAAACAACGATAAAATTAGCATCACAGAGTCCTAGTGCCGCGCGCTCTTCATCTCATTAAATATTTATAAGATAAAAACCTTTATGAAAAATGATTTCTTATACAACTAAAAACCTTTTATTATTTTCCGTCTAATTTAATGATTCCGAAAATTTTATATTCAGCGCAAAAGGCAATTTAAAAGTGGAGTCGATCAAATTGGATAATTTATTGTTCTGCGTTCAGGTGTGTTTTCCGTTGTGCACAAATGCAAAATTACCATCAGCATGATGATGCTGAAGGCAGGTTGTTTTACTGCACAATATATGGTGCATTATTTGTCTCAATATAAGTCCAGGTAAAACACCCACACAAAGAATAATATTAACTGAAACATAAATTACTATGTGCGAGTATATTTATTATACAAGCGCTTTTCATATTTGCTATATTAATATCTTACTCATCGTCGTAAAAGATTTACGTTTACGTGTGTCGAATAAAATCGGCGCAAAACTACATATGCGGATGGAAAGTGCGGCTTGCTCTCTGCTCTGTTTCAATTTCAGAGTACAAACAAAACCGGAGCTTTATCTAAAGCTCCGAGCTTAAGAAAACAGATGACTGTCGAATGCATGCACGCCGATTTTACCATCGGAGGGGATCTGCATTTTATCTGCACCCTTTTATTATTGGAGATGTGTATGTGCAAGTGCGGTGCAGATCGGTTTTTAATAAATTATGAACAAACACTGCCTTCCATCCCCATATCCATGGACCGGGGATGGATTATTGACATAATTTATTTGCTGAATCGGATTTTTAGCTCGTTGAGTAAGTGGAAAATCAGGATGCAATTTGCTATTTCCTGGCGCATCCACCAATTTTTTAAAATATTTTCCCACCAAAGATCCCACACATTTTGAGTGGCATGCAGAAATATGCGTTGACGTGATTATCAACAAATTGATTGCATTTTCGCCCTATATAAATATCGTTTAAAATCAATGTCTTGTGTATGGAATCGTATAGTGTAAGACATTTAAAAAGACCTTGATAGAGCGTGGTACGTGAAACCACGGAACATGGGCATTTCACGCTACGGCTCCGTAGACACACAGTCATCCATCTGTGACGACTGATCGTCGAATTTTTCTTCTGCCAGCATGCAACTTTTCAAAAAATGCAACGCGATACGTGTTTCTAGCTGCATTTTTCATTTTACTGGCTTTCCAATCGTTGCGACCGCGCAACGTTTTTTTTATTTCAAAGCGATAAAGCTCCTTTTCGGATTTTCCACGCACTCATCTCGTAAAATTCTTAATTACTCATGTCTCTTGTCTACTATAAAAATCGTACAGTTACGTTTTATATATTTTGTTCGGAGTAGCGCTCAAAATTTTTGGACCAGCTTTATTTGTGAAAAGCTCCGGACGCATATTCATAAAACATAATGCAAAAAATCCCCTTTAAAATAATATTTGCTCAGTAATATCTACTACGGGGTAACAACTCCACACAATGGGGTGTGTTTTTACAGCTTCTCCACACAATTTTAACTTTTTGCCCTTGAGCGCCCGAATGGAAATAATGCATTTAGTGCGAATCTCCCATCGATTTCTGATTCCAAATATTTTCCCAAGAGCCATTTAAATTTTTGTTCGGTTCATATGGCAAAGAAAAGAGTGTGTTCGTGGGTATATACGAAATAATGATGAAGCAATAATATTTATTGAGCGACGACTCGTATTTTTTCACGGCCTTCATGGTGCTTTTAAACCGTGCAATTCGACAGTCATCGTAACAACTGCGTTTTGTTCTTGTAAGTTACAATACTATACAAGTCGGTCACGTTGTTTCAGTGGCTCTCAAACGGTATGGCCATCATGCGATGGGGTATAACCGGTCACCCTCAAGTTTGACGGTCACTGCATCCCGAGATGTACCATCATTATCGTAAGCAGTAGGAACTCAATTATTGTCTTCAATTCTATAGTGTCTGGTATACTGCTGACAAGATATTTCAGCTCCTTTTCTTTTGTGTGTGCATTTTATTTTTTAATATGGGAAAACAATGATTCTTTAATTGATTTTTTTTGTGGAGGAAAAACTTGTACTTGTTCAACTTCAGCGACGAAGTTTTGGGGGAGGGGGTGGCGAGTTCGAAAATCCCGATATCGTAAAAGTCGCATGTACAAGGGGGTAATCCCCGGCGCATCAATGTTCAGACAACGCAACCGTGTAGGGGTGACGACATGTGCGGATGGCCATTGGCGTACGCTCCGCCAAAGGAGGAGCTTATCGACGTCGGCGCTATGCCGTGCCATCTTTATCATCATTTCCTGTCCTGGCACATTATCTGGCGAATGCTCAGAATCTCTCTGCGGTCCATGCTGATGGACTTTTATTTTAAAGATGTTTTGCTTACCTTGATGGTTGCCAGGTAATGCCGTTTTGTTCCCATTTAGATAGTCGTCTTTGCATATAAATTTGTTGTCGTCTAAAACGTAGAGTTCTTCGCCCGTAGAAAGCTGCTTTCTGCACACAAGACAGGTGAAACAATTGAGATGGAACACTTTGTCTCTGGCTTTTCTCACTAAATCACTCGGCGATATACCTTGACCGCAACCGCCACACTTTGTGCCATATCTCCTGAAACAAACAATCACATTTGTGTCAAAACAATACTGAAAAAGTTTTAATTGGCTGAATCCCGAATTTTTCAGGAAAATTTTGTCAGATACAATTTTATTAGTTTAATCGAAATTTGATTACAGTTTTCGCAATATTAAATCCTCTTCAATAAATTTATAGTTTCGCTTTCTTAAAGTTTCAAAGCTTTCTAAAAAATGTACGCATCCGAAATTTCACTGAGAAATAAAAACCACTTATTGATTTATTATAAGCTTATTAGCAAGCACGTGTTTTCGGAATCACGTTTTGTAAAAATTTTGTTATATAAGTAAAGCACATCTTAAAGATTGCATAATGCAATCAATTAAATAAACCTTGTATGTCAATATTTTGTGAATATATAAACATATTGTACCCAATAACTCATAATATATAAATTAATTAGAAATAAATAATTTATGTCTTTGGCCAAGCGCATACTATTACTATAAATAATGATTTATCATAAAAAAATATTATTATTATGACTATAGCGAGATAATTTGCTTGGCGCATATAAAAATACCCCCATATAGTAGATGAAACCATTTTGGCTTAAAATAAATATATAAAAGAGACGTTAAATGTACAAAGAAGAGTAAAACCACCAGCGCTATGTGGTCTGTGTGCCTATAGATAAGTGCACTCTCATTTATTTATGGTAATCGTTAGACATTTAAGCCTCCCCAACGATTTCGTAATATGAATTCAAAAGAACCCCTTGTGCTCCCCTGACTGCTATCATATCATGACAATTATCAAAGTTAAACAGAAAATTGTCCCCGATCGACTTTAAACTTTTTTCCCAAAAATTTTGACTTGAATTTCAGCATTGCAACCATAAAAAGGCGATTTCTTGTCGGAATATAAACGGCTGCCTATTTTTCAAAACAAAACTCATCGAAGGTGTATTATAGCGTTGCAAAATATATGGGCTCCAGCTCGTTAAAATTCTTGTTCTATTTGGACGAGGATATTGATCGGGGAGGTCTGACTCTCCAACTCCAACAGTGTTCAAACTATGCTATATTATGAATGTATGTGTGCAGAATCAACTCCGAGAGCTGTTTGGGTTGAAAAGTTCTGGTGTGATTATTATTATATATTTCTATTATAATTTTTTTCATGTTGGATATGCATTATTTATGAATTTACGATTAGATAAGTTTGTTTCAGAAAAGTTTTCACTGGAGCTAGAGTTTTAATTAATTTAATAGTGGGTATATTTACCGAAAAAATAATTAAGGAAATATTTTTAGATGTATAAGTAAGATTACGTCTAGAAGTTCTATAGTACTTAACTTTATTGTTTTTTAAATACCAAAATTATTTATCGGAGCGAAAGTACACTTTTCTGGCCGCGGCCGGAAAGTAAAACTTTCGGTACCTAAATTTTTAAATTGTCATTTAATTTTCAAAACACTAAATACAGTAATATAACGCTAATTGTTTCTAAATTTGCATAAACCAAATAATAAAAATAAAGTCAAAAATGGAATAAAAAATAAAAAAGCGTGACGCTGACTGTGGTCGGTAATAATAATAATATTTATAAAAAGTTGGGACCTCGGTCGCATTTTAAGACTATATAATATTATAAGCATCGAAATAACTAATTCGACACAGAGAGAAACGTGTGGTGCCCGATTACATTTTATTACGAAGGAGAGAAGTCGCTGGCACTCAGAGCCATCAGGCGTTTGTTAAAATACACGATGCCGAAATTGCCTTGTTACTGGCCGGGGCTTGTTAACTTGAAAACATGTTTGTTAAGAAGCGATTTGAATAATATTGCTCATTATTCATAATAGCTTGATCGAATTCAGAAACGTCGACTGAAAAACCTCCTTCGCTTTTCTATTCAAAATACAAACAAAAACGTTACGCATAGATTTGATTTGGTTCGGTGTATTTTTAGAAGTGTGCATGACTAACTTTTCTAATCGGAAATTCATAAATGCAACTCGAAAAAATATAATAGAAATATTATTATAATCCACACCAGAAATTTTCGACAAAACCCCATTAATTTCAAAGAACACTTTTCGGAAATTCCTAAAATATTTTATAGAATAAGGTAATTGATTTTTGAAGTCGAAATAAAATTGCAATAAATATTAATATGCGGACAAAATTAAATTTTCGGGTAAATTTGCTTTTAATAATTTATTAATTAATTTTATTCGAAATGGCGAAACTGCAAAATTGCAAAAATCCATGATACATCAGCACAAAATAATTATCGCAGTAAAAAATTACAAATTTTGATATGGAATCAACATTTCAATTACCCGAAAAATAATTAAATTTCCATACATAACAATTATATAAAAATCGATTTGTTTTGTCATCATCCAGACATTATTATTTAGAAGGAAATTGTGTGGTGTTTAATTGAAATGATCCATATGAACTTTAAAATTGATAAAATTGATGAAATATGCGGAAAAAAAATTAATGCTGAATTCACACATTATTCAATAATTTAATTTGATACAAAATAATAAATTTCAATAAATGAATTTTATAATTAAAAATCGAAATTAAATTTAATATAATTAATTTTATCGGAACATTTACGTCAACTTTAGCATGTTTACGAGTAGACCAGGGATTATTTCGTTTTAATTTCGAAGATAAGCAAACATAAATATCAATAATAAGTTTCAAGTTCAAATAATCGGGAAAAAAGGCCTGGAATAAGATGTTTAATACCAACCTGAAAAAATCGCTCCTGCAAAATAATTTCCCCTCTCTGGAAAAGCATTTGTCTGTGAGAGGCGCATGACAGTCGAAACATCGCACACAATCGGCATGCCACGTCCTTTCCAGGACGTTTAGCAGGAACTTATCCAGGATAGGCTTGTCGCAGCCCGCACAGGCTATAAGCATTCCGGCGGCTGGCTCACACCTTCCTAAAACATCATTTTTATTTAAACAAAATAAAAAATAACAATTAATTTATTTATATTCTGGCATGGAATTAATATATAAAGCAATTAATATTTATGGATATGAAAATAAGGTGCATTTACTATACTACGGACAAGTTTGTTGTTATTCATTCATTTTTTATTTATTAATTAATTTAACATAGAATCTATATATAGCTTGTAGTAAAAATGAAATTAGTAGGTACCCATATGAATAGCTTGTTATAATTGTTAAAAATAATTCTAGTTTTTCGAAATAATTGTGTTATTCCCATATGTGATTTAATGCCACATATAAAATGTGAAGGGAGCAATTATTTTGCATGCATGTATTTGTTTTTTCTGTGGATAATTAATAATATATTATGAAATCGATATCTATAGAAAATTATGGTAAAAAATTTATTTCAAAACTTCGATAGATATACAAAGAAATTATTGAACATAATGGAATGATCTTGAATATGTTTGGCAATTTATGAAACAAAAACCGAATTTGGTTTTAACAAATTGTGAAATTGTTCCATATTCAAAATTTAATAATAAAAAACGTAAATCAAGGTTTTTTTTTTCTAAATTAATTTTAAACAAATATTTTAAACAATTATCACAAATTTAGTGACCAATTATAAATATTCTTCTTTTTGGAATTTTCAAAAATTGAAGCTTTTCATGCTGAATGGTAATATTGATTACTTAATTGCGGATTTAAGTGTTCTGGTGATGATATAAATTTCTCAATGCGCTTTCATACCATAGAATATGCATATTATTCATCTCAGATATATGTTTTGTTTAAATGATTATGTATAGTACATATAAGTTACAAAAGAATAGTAATAAGTTATGTATTCAGGTTATACTTTGTTAAAATCAAATATATTTATTTACAATTACAAGGAACGTGTGGGCAATAAACAAACATATTACATGCATTACTACAGGTATTTAGTTTTATATATTTGTATAACTCTTAAATTTTAAATATTTCCCTGATTTATATTGCATTTTTATCTGTGTAACTAACAATTTCGTTTGGCTTGTAAATCGTAGTTATAATAAAATTGTTGCATTGTTTATGAATGTCATCGTGTTAGTGAAAAACATATAAAATTAAAAATTCGTCGATTTTAAAAAATTTCAACTAGAGATCTTTTTAGTACTTCTATAAAAATAATTTATTGCTGAAAATGTTTACCATCAATGTCAATGTGATTTACTGCTATTTTCCACTTAAATTATTTATTAGGTATAGTATACATAAATACAAGACAATTTTTACCACAAAATTACACATAATTTTGCGCAATAATACGTACTCTAAACAACTTTATTTGGAAATATATTACGCTTATTAGCTAATTACCCCTTGTTCGCGAATTAAATGCCATTCCGCGTATTCCGACGGTAAATTTTATTCAAACTGATGTTGATGATTAATTATCTATTTTTTATTTAATATTATTATACATAATATACAATGTGGTGTGGTGACAAAATTTATTGAGCTTTTTTGAAACGCGCGCGTTAAAACAAAAAAATGGGATTTTTTTAGGAGTTTTTATAATTAAAAGCTCAATTAAGCACTCATATAATCAAACAATAAAAAAAATCGTCTTTAAGTATGCTTTAAATTTTAATCCTGATTAAGGAAGGTCCTAACTTCAAAAAGCTCAAATAAATTTTATTTTCTCGATTTTTTTCAAAGATGTTTAGAGTTTCGGTAAAAAGAAATTTTTCTAAAGGATTTGAAGTCTTTTTTGAGATTGATATTAATTAAATTATGATTTTATTGCAACAATTATCAAAAAGCCGAAGCTTTTGGGCGACAAATAAAAATACTATAAAAATAGTCAGAAAAATATTTAGAGCTTTAGGTGTAATTTGTTGTTTCATTTGATTAACATTTTAGTGCAATCCCATAAAGCTCTAAGATTTATATAAAAGTCAAGTAATCAAACTTTAGTGAGCTTTTTTACAACTACAAGCTTTGATTACATTTTTGTAGTAAAATTAAAAATAGTACTTTAGTAGAGCTTTTCGAAGAGCTTTTTAATATAAAATTCGAGCTCCGTTATCCTTTATTGACCTATTCTTAGAATTGATTTAGAAAATTAGTAAATAATTTGAGCCTCCTTAATCTATAAAAATAATTGCCATATTTAGTAAAACTAGAGGCGAAAAAATACAACCACTTAAACCCTTTAAGTCATTAAATGTTAAGTTGTTGAAAATTCTAGCAATTTTATTAAATTTGCTGAATTTGCTCGAATTTAGCAAAACCATATAATAAAGCTCTAAGAAAGCTTTAAATGAAAATAAGTCTGTGGGGGATCTTTGATTACAAATTCATACCGTCGCTTAAAACGTGTTCTTCTTGCAAATGAGCTGCAGAAAGTGTATACTAGATATTCGCTGCATTCTTAAAATAATTTGCATTTTCAAAATTTACGAGCATAGCAAAAACAAACTTGTTTCCTTATTAGCTTCAACACTTAACCGCCTTCAGAATATTAAAAAAAAATAATAATAATTATAATTCACTTTCAAATCGTCCTTGTAAGGATAATTTTCGAAAAAACAAAAACTGACCTATATTGTGCGTTGAATGCTGGATGTAATTGGAATTCGGCCCAATAGGGACATGAGCCAGTCCTGCCCTTAACGTAAGGGTCCCCACAGGTGCACAAGCGGGACCACCTTCAAGGTAGGTCGCCAGATTGACAGTTACACTTACACTCACAAAATCACTCAATGCGGCACTGGGTATTTTCAAAATTTTGTTATCTGACAATGTCCGCCGCGATAAATCCAGTTCTTGCTGTCCGCACTGCTCTGCTATTCACCTTCTTCAGTAGTTTGTTTATGAACAATTTTTGCACTTTGTTTATATAAATTATTAAGATTCCTAAATTTTTGCACAGCCAATTTTTATCATTAAATTCGGTTTTTTCAAAACAGCATTGGATTGAAGTGTGATGACGACGATTATCGAGCTTAATTCACACCGCGTCGTTCTTTACTTTTTTTTATTTCGAGATAGAGCGCAACTGAACAGAGAACATAAGCGCACTATTTGATGTGTCGCGAGATGTGTCGACACTACAATGTGTTCCAGGCAACTGGTATACCCATTCCAGCTGGATAGAAATACCCCTACTATACATTGATTTACCCCCGCTTTTGCATAATGTTCCTGCTACGCCAATGGAATGGCATCCAAACGCCCCTTTTGGAAGGCACGCCTTTACCTGGGAGCCATCAGGTTATGATCTTTATCGCCTATGCTTTGGCTTCGATGTTCTTATGTTCTCTATCTTGAAAGCTCTTTTTCCTCCATATTTCCAGTTGGCGTTTTCTTTTTGTGTCTTTGCTACTGTTTTGCATTTTTTCATATTAGTCGCACCGCAAGCTGGATGTAAAACCAATGTGCTTAATGTTTTTTTTTTCTTATCGTATTTCTTTCTCTTAAATTGTATTTATTATGATAGCTTTTGTTTTCGAAATTAAAATATGGCTTTAGGTGGCAAATATAGTCATGATTTGTAATTTTTGGTTTGACTGGTAGCTTCCAATTTTTAGGGTTTTGGGAGTTTTGGTGGGAGTGGGGAGCTTTCAGGGGTAATTTGAAGTTATATACCCCTATCGCCAGATATGAATCTAACTTACTTTATTTAGTAATGAAAGTTTCTTTAACTTTGCTCTATGTAGGAGTGAAGTATCGTTTTAGGCCGAATGGGAGGAAACTTGGTATTGAATTTCTTATAGAGCGAGCTATTTCAGACTCTAGACAAATATCTATATCAAAAATTGCATTACAAATCCGATAATTGCCTTCAGCATTGTACATTCATTTTACAAGAGCTCCCACTGTTCGATTCATCATCTGATAAATATCGAAATTAATTATCAATTAAATGATTGTATTTTTCATAGAAAGACGCTCTTCTTAATATATCTTCTAATTCAAATTGATTATAAAAACTGCGCATGACTTACTTATTTATTTAGAGAAATTTTTAAAATCCGCTAAGATTTAATATCTTTATAAAGGTATATAAAATTTGAAGTGACACTATTATAAAATTAGAAAAAAATATTATTAACTATTACGTTATAAGTGTCTGGCTTATGATACGGTGCGGCGATTTCCAAAAGATTTTATGCTCATTCTTTTTAATAATATATACGATTATTAAATTTTGCATTCAGATTTATGCGATTAAAAAAAATGTTTAATGTTGATTTTTTAGCTAAATATATTAAGAAACTTTTTTTTTCAATTAAGTTTTACAATAAATTAAAATAGATTTTTGTACTTCAATAAATACTAGTAATAAAAAATTAAACTGGATTTAATTTGTAATTATTTTTAAAACTATAAATCCATATTTTTCTGTTACAGATATGCATAACATAAAACAAGCATTACAAGCTGCAATAAATCATTTACCAACTTGATCAGATGTTTTGTTGCTTAGCCAACATATCGCTTGTAAAATAGTGTTTTATTTTTTATTTTATTGCACAATCAAACAAATTCAATTACACATTTTACGTTTATTTCCCTCTATACTATGCATGTTGCACATGCACTATACAAAAAAGCTCGTACTTTTCGACTGATGGCGACTTTTTCGTTTATTTAACCAGTTTTATAAACAATACTAGGTTAGACTGGTAATATACAAATCCAGCTTGACTCTATTTCACGGAAATTATACCCATCCATGGCTTTAACAAGGCTAATACGATTAGAGTTTTATCATCCGAGGCGAAGCGATCAAAATTGATGTAATCAGGGAAAAAACTATGCGCGTCCTCGTACAATATCAAATCAAGTGCATCTATTTATCTGCTGCATACAATTTACTATTTTGGAAAATGTCCAAAACGTTGTCCAGGACAGTGTCACATTTTTTTTTCAAATAAAATTTCCCCATAATTGATCAAACGTTGGACATACCATTTATAAAAACAGAAACATTTACAAAGATAATTAAAATTAATTAATGAATAGAAGTAAGATTCTCTTTTTGTTCAGGCAGAAGGGCTTTTTCGATTAATCTCTGTATAAGAATAGATAAGCATATATATTAGGGTTTACAGTGTGTATATGAGTTTTGGATAGTGTTATATGAACGTAGTATAGAAGAGAAGGCATCACCTCTAGGGACCCTAAAGCTGTGCTTATTCCCTCGGGATGCAGCTAGCTATTCTTAAAATCCTGCCGCGCCTTCATGCACAACATTCGCGCGCGCACTGGCTCTCCTCTTAGCATTGTATCTGCCATATAGTAGAGCTTCAGCAGTTTTCGAGTCCTTTGGGAATCACCAGGACCCGTACAGAATGTCCTTTAATATCCTCGCTTCGCTGGATCAACGAAATATTATAAACCACTAAAATCACTGATGGTGACTCTCATACCCACATTATATTTCAACAAACTTTCATAAAATGCAATTTCAGGAGGACTAACCTTACCTAACCCTTTACTAAAAATTATATTTAACGAGTTGACCGAATTTGGGGCATTTTTTGTAACTGAATAAATTGTAGGATTTCGTGCAACTTGATTTTGATATTCAAATTTGTATTTTCACGTATCCGAAACATGTTTTTTATGTTTTTTTAAACAAAGTGTCGACAGAGAATCACAGCGGGGTCCACATGAACTACAGCATTCACGCTGCGTTTTTTCTAAGTCGGCTCTTGATTTCTATGTAAACCTATAGTTGTTATGGATTTTTGATGACCATCATTTGTTTCTTTGTGGTGATTTTTTAACAGGTCCAGTTGATGCCCTTTTTATCATCCCAGCATTAACGAGTGTCTTATATATTCGGTTAAATGCCGCCGACGACGGACTTTTATAGGTTTCTTGGAATGAAAAAAATTGAAATTTAAGGAACTAATAAAGTTGTTGGTCAAAATTTTTGAAAAATTAATTTAATTTACTTTCATTTAATTATTTTACTTAAGTAACTACTGATTTTTGCCACATTTTCAGACATAGTACGGCACATTTTTTGCATAAAGAAAAATTGGTCTCCTCCAAGAATGAATGGACCATTAAAACATCCCGTCGCCGTAATTAACACGCAATTAGTAGAAATCAAGGCTGCATAATATCCGTATGTTATAATATTCTTGGTCTACATAGAGAAGTGCATTTAAAGTATTTCAGCGCAGCGTTCAAGATATTTCTTAATTATCAAAGCACACTGGTCTTATACACACACATGTTCAACATGCTCATCAATCTTACAAAATTATAGCAAAACGAATTTCTTATGACATTGCATACTACACAAATGCATCATGCATTATTTTTATTTCAATAATTAACGCAGCAACATTGTGTAGTCGTCGTCGTTAAACAAACACAATCGCATAGTAAATGAGAAAAAATCTCGTAGTCCTATTAATTTATTCTCTTAATTAAGGCTTAATTAAATCTATACACTCGCCTCTTAATAACATATGATTAAAGTAATTATATTAGCCTACTAGTTGTATCCTCTTCATCATTAAGCCATGGATAATAAAAATGATTTTGACAAATTGCTGATGTAATTATTTTATTTTTATTGCATTTTTGCGCACAACATTATTTTATTGTGTATGGTATTGTCCTGTTTGATAGTTTATCCCGACTGTAGATCAGAAGACGAAAAGTAAATGAGGTCGGGCAAAAACAAGGGTAATACATCATTGTGGCCCATGCTGGACAGATGAAAAATGAATATCGGGCCAACAAAACAAAAGGATTCTTAGACTGGTCGAAAAGCGCCCCAAACTGGCCGCTACTCGCACTATTCTAAGCTGAGCAGTAGTCAAAATGTTTTTCTACACCAAAAAGGTCCGACTTTATGTTTTCGAGTTCGAGTTTGGACTTAATTAGTATTATGGTAATTAGAAAGGTGATTTTGCTTTTTTCTTTTACCCAAACTTAAATACAGGTGGTTTTACGACGTTTTGGCGGCGTTTTGAAAAAAGATGATTAACTTTTTTCGGTTTTGGAAAATCATGGTATGAGGGGGTGAGCAATTGTGAGCAACAATGAGGGGGTGAGCAACCCTTGAACTTTCACTGGTGTCGAATTAATTCCGACAAATATTTTATGTGCGCGGGGGTTATTTCGCTGAATATTCAAACAAGGGGCTAACTGTGTCGAATTTGGTGCAAGTGTTCAATATTAAATCGCAATTTAATGATTAAAAAATGATGGGAACCTATTTTTAAAGCCACACTTACGCATATTATTTTAATTAATTATTTTCGTGTATTTATTGAATTTAGTTAAAGCGCTAGTTAGGATTTTAACGGATGCGTCTTTAACGTATTTTTGTTTTGTCGAGTAAAAGGAAACATCAATCATTCATAAAATAAGTTATAGCAACTTGTATTTATACAGTGAATTTATTTATTATTGACAGATTTATATTTGTTTGTACTGAAAAATGCGTTTTATTTTAACATTCCTAGTTATTACGCAGTTTCTCCGTGCTTTTTGCATTAAATATATTTATTTAAATATTCAAATGCAAATTTTTGGCGCCAAAATGATTAATGAGCATTATGAGTGCACTTCCTACAAGGGATTCCTTTCTGGAAATAGATACGGCCGGAAAAACTAATTAATATCCAAGCGGTGCTTTTGATTTTGGGCCTAATTAAAATTGTATAGAACGGAATGACAGAGAAAAAAAGAGCGAGTGTAAATGAATTTCACACAAACATATAAATACGGAAGTGGTAAACAAGGCATATGTCAACACCCCTGTGTCGCATCGCCGTGTTATGGCACTAAACAAATTAGCAGCAATTTTTCAGAGATAATTAGGCCCAAAGTTGACGAAGCGTGGAGCGCGCTCTCTGATGATGCGACTCTCTCGCTGCTGAAAGTCGACGACGACCATATGTGGCAGTGGCGGAGCCCCTGAAAAGCGGAAGGTGCTGAAAGAAGCGGCGTTTAATTCGGTAAATTCCTTTATACACACACCCATCATGGCTAATATAGAAGACATTTATTTATTTCCCATTTCGTCTGTAGAAAATCTACGATATTAAAAGCGTAAACAGGCTGTGAGTGAATGCGGCACATATGCTGGACAGCGTTGAAAATTTTCCATTTATTTTATGATCTGTAAGAATATTTTATTTTTCTTCACTTTTCGAATATGCCGAATTCGTCTCGGCAATTATGCGAACATATTACATACAGCTACACGCAAAAAATAGTTTTTGTTTATTAAATAACGCTAAAACGTATAGACAAATGTTCATTAACGGAGAAAACAATAAGCAGTCAAAATACGGTTCGGAATCATAAAAATCATAGAACCCATAAAAAGTTCAGTTAAGAAAGTTACTTAATTTAAGATACATTAAGACGCTTAAGTTGTATAACATTTATTTATTTTTTTGGGCGCGTTTGGAAGCGATATAAAAACTGCAATATATCGGTCGTTTTCTGCACCTAAATCTACTTAACTCTATTTCTCGATTGAGTGGCCACCCTAAGCCTATTTGGGCAACAACCCCGCATTTGGCCATGACGCACATATTATGGGGCCCATGCACACTGAAACAGAGGTTTTTCATTTTGGGTCAGATTAGCGGTCGAGAGACAAATGTAGGGGTGCCAAAGTTTTTGCAAAATATTCAATGATTTTAATTGCACAACATACAAATTGCATGGTGCTTAAAAATGCAATAATAACAAGGGCTATGAAAAATGTCGGACTACACAATAAATTGAACGAAAGTCTAACTAGATGTGTAATATGGATATAGTGCAGTTAACCAGGTGAATTGATAGCAATGTGCAGTACTTTTCTCACCACATAAATTCAAGTTTAACCATAGCGAATTGACAAACGTGCCAATTTGCATATTAAGCCTATCCGTTTGCGCCAACCAAATATAGAAATGTGTGTCTTGATATTACCATGTTAATGGCGCTAATAAAATCCAATAAAAGATTTTCAATACTAAAATCGTTTTCTTTTCCACCCGTACGGCACATGTGTGCGGAAAACAATAAAACATTTCCCCATTACAATAGTTTTTTGGAAGGGGAAGTTCAATTATTTTAAAAATAGACCTAATGCACTTCTAATATGCAATCCACGTGCTATATATTATAAATGCTTCCCATTTCAAACCAATTTTCACTCGAACAATATTTTCCAAAAATAAATTTACGACTAAAAGCGGGCGCTCAAATCCAAAAATTTTCTTGCAGCTAAATAAATTCGTTGTTATGACAACTAGATCGTTACACGCTAGGCTGTTTCACGCAGCCAGGCCAAAATCTAATTTGGTAATTTTATTTTGACGGAATGGGATCGTAATGAAGTTTCGATGAGTACATCATCTACCCCGCTGAACGCAAAGGCCGCTCGCTCTTCTCTCTGTATATATGTGTTTCGTGAAGGGGCTGCAAAGTTCCTCCTCTTCGATCATGCGGGGGAAATTGTATCTGTCTTTTTTTTCCCCAGCAGGAAAAACCCACCTAAATACGCACACTGCGTATGTACGTCAACATTTTTTTCCGTCCTCCTTCAGCTTCCGTTCTTCGCGGAACTTTTTCTTTGCAAATTCAATATTTAGTATGTCACATCAGTCAGTTGCAAAATAGGAACTTAAATTGCATTTAGATTAGATGATGGAAAAGATGCTGTTTTGCTTGTTTTGCAACAAGGAAGCAATTTTAATAAATTCGAGATTTTTCAGGATTTTCCTTTAGAATAAAGGCAGTAAAAAATTAATTTTATTTATATATTTTGAATATCGACCATAATGACTGTGGACGTCAGCTTTAGTGCGCTTGCGCATCCAAGTTCAATTGACAGTTCTTCGGTAATTTATAAATTACAGCTGTGAAGTGTCAAGTGTTCTTAAAAAGTGTGAAAATGGAAATTATGGACAGTTTTAGGGCTCCAGTCAGGGCCCCACTATGATAGAAAACCCCTACGAGGCAAATAATATCATGGGTATGTGAAACGCAAGATAGAGCCGCAGCCGGCCCGAAACAATCGCGGATGTTTTTAAGGTTAGAATTTACAATTTTTTACAAGTAGTGTAGGACACTTGCGAACATGCTACATACCCCCAATAAACGTAAAATTAGCATTTATTCGTGATGCCGAAGGCATAGACTACCAAATTTTGTATCAATACCGAGATCCGTACTAATTCTATACTAATTACAACTCGAATCCAAACCCGTGTGTAAATCTCGAGTTATTAGATGAACTCTTCAAAATGATATGTTTATAGTGTGAAATATTATTGGGCAGGTCCTTAGGGGGAGCGAATGCAAAAGTAGTAAGTATAACAGTTGGCCATGAAGGGGTGCCGTGTGCTGTCTCTGCTCTGTGCCCCATGCTGGTCCCATCAGGGGGCCCTATTAGTGACACTAACCAAGCACTCGGCTACAGTTTAACACTGTAATAAGATTTATATTCAATGATTCCACCCAATGTTGTCAAACTGTGAAGGACACTGTATTTAAAATATTTGGTATTTTATTTATCCACATATGTCCTCTCCGGGCGCGCAGGATTATTTTATTTTAGCGCCTTGTCCAATTTAAGAGAAATTAATTGCATTAAATTCGAATATTGATTTATCGTATATGAATAAATTACGAGGAAAAGCGACAGTGTTTTCGAAATTTATTTAAATATACGAAATTGTTGGGACATTTGTGATGCACTCAGGAACATCAATCAGCAATGGGTATGTGAGTTGAGCAGCAGTTAGACACATTCCTGCGGCTTGTCCGTAAGCCACAGTCATCTCTGCAGCGGTGGTCATCATTTCAGAAATTAAATAAAAATACACACTTTATTTTATGGTCTTTCCCAGAAAATATGTGGAGATTCATTGAATAGAGAATTGGCGGTTCCTCAAATTTTGCACCAATATCTTGAATATTGATTGCTGGGGTTTAAAATTTTAGTTATTTTTTTGTGTAGTATTTAAAGCGATGTTGCGATTAGCATTTTGCGGAGAGTGCTACATCGGAGGCTGGAGTATGATGATGGTTTTGGTGGGAGCGCTGGGTCATCATATCGTTGAGATGCGACAGACGCACTGAATTGTGAAATTACATTTGCTACAGGGTTGACTGTAACACCCTCTCAACAGCAAGCAGCATATTTTATAAATCTTATTTTTACTACGTTGCAATTTCATACTATATGCACTTGATGGCACCTGACACAAAAACCCGAGCGCACACAAAAATATAAAAGCAATCATTTTCATTAAATAAATTCACGTTTGTTCTTTGTTAACATTGCGAAGCCGGTATTGTTAGTAAGCAGGTTGACTGGTTGAAAGCCCAAAGTTTAAGCCTTTGGCTTATTGACTGTCAACAAGCTCAACCCCAAATTTCTGCAACACGTGGAACTAAAATTCTCTATCCACTGTTTCATCATGCAAAATGCCCAAAATATGCAGATACAATTTCGGTAGAACTCTGTTTAGAAAATATGCTTCTATATTTTGTTCTGTAAAATTTCCCCAAAAATTAATCATCTTTTTATAATTAGTTTTCGATGTACAGCAGCTCGACAGGTGGATGAATCTTCAAGTTTAATCACCTGCTTCTGATCAGAGTTTCTTTTTTAATACACGCTTGTGCCAAAACGTAATCATAATGATTATGATTTTTGATTTATTTTGAGAGTCTGCCTTAAGACGTTGTTATAGCATTGACGAAATATTAGAATAATCTATAATCGTATAGTATTAGTGGTGGTTTGACTTGTATAGTCGCATTACACCGGATTAAAATTATCCCTGAGCGTGTTCCACCCTTCAATAATTTCTTGTATTGTAATGAATTGTCAAAGTTTCCGAAAACAGATTACGAGCAGAATCCTATATTCTAGCAATTTGCAAATCAGGTAAACTTTTTCAAGAAACAGCTTTTGAGAAAAATACACAGAATCTTTATTATTATAGTCGGCGCGGTGCATTTGAAAGATAAAATGCACACAACACTTAATAATAATTTTTATAAAAGTGCACGGCGCAACATGTTGCAAATAAAAATTAGACGTGGTCGTAAACTTTTATAAATTTACTTGAAAATATTAATACATAAATTTCAGTAATTTCACAGCATTAAACGAATCGCATAAACAGAATAAAAATTACCACATGAAGAAAGCTTCACTTACTTATACATTTTATATGCATTTGTGTTTTGTGCATGTCGTAACGGTAGATCCGACCAAATTATGACCATGCCATATGTGCTAAAAGCTTCCGCATCTTTGGAAAATTAGCAATTTAACAAAACTTTCTCGCAACATAAAAATATTCTCCTCCGCAAAATTAAACAAATCAATAAGATACAAAAATACACCATCCAAAGTTTAATTCCGTAATATTAATCTCAAGTAAAGTGCCGAAAGCAATAAGGTGTTTAACTTCTAGACACTTCTCGGTTGGTTGCTTCTGTAACCATCAGGATAGATTTAACGGTTTCCAGGATTATACGAAACGTCAAAACGATTATAAAGATTTTTTTCTGACCGCACGCATAATATCTTGTTTATCTTGTCACCATTTTTTTTGCCTTTAAAAAAATCACACTCTCGACAAATTTGAATAAGAACCGAAACTTAATCTATTTTCCATATAGGTAAACTATTATTTGTAGCACAGCAACTTTGAAATTTTGTATGCGCCCCACTGCTTGGCAAAGGTTTTAAGTTAAGCCGGATCTAAAATGAATACTCTAAACCATCCCTTTAGCTTCCACCCTTTTGACGTGTTATCCTTAAGTGATATCTATGCACGCCTGGAATTTTAAAATTCTCTCTATTATGTACTTTGTTCTTTGGGAAGTGGTGTATGTACACAAAACCACCACCCACAGAAATTTGAATTTTATGAGGAAAATTCCGCTTTTTGGGTTAATGAATATTGGAGAAAAAGTCTGCCTCGAGCAAACTAACTAAGGTCGTCCTATTTTGTTCTTCGTACCTGTGTGAGTGTGTTGTGTATGTAAGACCCGTTCAATGTGGATGATTAATGGCCAAATAGTGAAGCAGCACTGCGCGTTTTACTGGATGTAATCTTAGACTTTTTGTATTCTTTATAATACGACCACATATACAAGAAGACGAAAACCGAATAAAAAAAATAAGAAAACAGAATCGTTACCCCCAGCTTCCATCTTTTAATTGCAAATGGCGTTGAGATATTTTCCTTTTTCTTTTTCAGGTCCACTTTTTTATTATTATGTAGTCGTCTGTCTTTTTATTGCTCGCTTTTGATGAGGTGTTTGAAATTTGTGCATGCGTATGGGAATTTGGTGATTGACACGTAATTAATTACAATAAAATACTGAGCTGATCAAATGGCGACATTTATTTAAATAGTTGGGGATAAAGGAGTTAAAGAAGGATATTTTACCGCAAACACAGCACTTTTAAAAATTTTCTCTATAAGGAACCAAATTGTTCTAAATTTGTCAATAAAATTCAATGAAATTTACCGATTCTTGGTCCTCTATGGTTTCGAAAGAGGCGACCAATAATTTTGATGCAAATATTTGTCTGTTTTGGTCTGTTTCCTCTCTCTCCAAAAATACTATTAGAACTCTTATAAGATCTGTTTCAAAAAAGATACAAGTCCTTCTAGCTTCAGCTGGCGCTTTGAACAGAAGAAAATGTTCGCGGTAATAAATATTGTGGGTATATTATTTATGATAGAAATGTGGAATAATTAGAAAAGTCGTACAAGTCTAAGCCCAGGGTGAAACAAAGCTCCATATACCTGGCTGTACCTGTGGCGTATTAAATATGGAATAACATGGCTTTTGTCGGCTTCAGCCGCACTCTTCGCACCCCCACAGAGATGTTGATAGATTGATTTGTTTTTTATTTTATTACGGGTCGATACCTTTCCACCCTAAACGAGTTCCAAGTTCATTTAAACATCACATAACTTTTCCGGAGCGAGAGAAAAAAAATTATTCATATGCAAGTGAATTCAAAGATCAACAACGCGTACTTGAATAATCCTTCAAGTGGTCTTTCAATTTCGAGTTTTTACACTGTTGACTGATCCAAGTGGAAGTTTGGCGTTATGGCCGATGTTCCTCCCCCAACGTTCAACCCTACGATTCGTGTTTGAGTTCTCTGGTACAATTTCGTTATTGACATTCAATTATTTGCACTTTGTACTTCTGTCGCTTTGTTTGCCAGCACTTTTAGAAGCCCTCTGGGGAGGCAATGCGTTCGTGTTTTGTTTTCGTGATCTACCAACACAACAACTACATGCTTGATTTCCGCGAAATTAGGAAGGACCCCCCGATCGCATTTTTATTTTTTGAGCAAATAGATCAAATTGAAAGATTTTTTTGTTAATGGCTATTTGCTTAGTGGTGGCTGGCTTATCCCCAAACAATGCAAGTGATTAATATCATATCGTTGTTTTTTTTTTATGTTGGTTAATATACGAAAAGATACAAGAATGAGGCGGCAAGAGTTGTGAGGTCGCACAGGTCTAGGACGAGAAAAGAAGTCCTGCTGCGAGGTTCTGTTTCGGCGATGTCCTGGCCTGGGGGGGCGCCATTACCTCGACGGGGGGGCTTTCAAACTTTGTACTCCACCACGCCCCGTCTAGTGTTCCCAACTTCAAACTGTTTATCCATCATCATCATCATCATGATCGTCAAACTACATATTACAATATAACGGTGGTAACAGTGACCGTGCTAAACTCTATAATAAATTTGACCTAGCGCTTTCATAATTGCCTTTCGTGTTTTGGCGGCAAGAATAATTCGAAAATTTTGCTAGCAAGGGCGCCATCTATGTCTCGGGTGGAATGCGGTCGCACCTTAAGAAAAGCATTATTAGCTATGCATGTCTGCAATTCATGTTGCACTAACAAACAACAACACATCAATAATAAGGGAATGATTGAAGTGGCAAGTCTCTGAAATTGGGTGTCCCAATTTCACGCTTCCTTGTAAAAAGCAACACCTAAATTAGCTGTCGATCTTCTTTTCAAATGAGTCTCGCTAGTTTTTTTTTTTTTTGGTTTCATCTATCTATCTATACATATTGACTATTTTAATATGTTATTGAAAATAGAATGTTTTCTTATTGAAAAGTTGAATTTGTTACGGTTTAACTATGTGTATAGTAAAATGCATAGAAAAGAAAACATGATGATACCGTTAAAATGTTTAAAGAGGTTTTTTTTCGGACTCTTATATAGCGTCTGATTAGAAAAAATAATTAAAAACCTTACATTTAAATTAAATACTTTGATGATGTTGACTTTTTATGTGCATCTACTTGGAAACCATTTATTTTGAATAGAAATAGATCGTCGAGTATTTTTTGCATTAAATTCCAATAAAAATTAAGCAATATTATATTCGGAAAAAATTATGTTTTGATATAAATTTAACAAGACGCTTAATTCGTTTTAAATTGGATGTAATGAATAATTTTTGCGCTAAAGAATGAGAGCAACTGCCTTTTTTGCGTGATGCTCGGAACCATTAATAATAAAAATGCACTTACTTCTATAAGGCAAGAGTGGCAGAAAAAGGAAGAGCATCTGTTCTAAGGTGTTTATGGCTACGAATTTAATTTTACAAAATATATTTTCGATTTTAATTTATTTAATTAATTAACGAAATTATATTGAATGGAAAAATATTTTATATTATTGAAATGAGTAGCAAATGTATACACGCAAAGAAAATCTGTGTTTATAGAAGGGAATGAAATGAAGGGACAACTTCCTCTTTAATCTCCTGTCAGAGCAAATCTCATATCCGGGTTCCTATTCAGAAAAAAACCTCCGTTTATCCATGAAAATTTTATTTTTGGTGTAGCTAAATATTTTTTAGTGTCTAAATAATATAATTCCAAAACATTAACGCTCAAGTTTTTACACGAATTAAAATTTACAAAAATACGAAAAAACCGAAAGGATTTTCGTTCGAACGATGGTTGTGGCTGTGGTAACCATACTGAAAACTGAAAGCGTTGCTTTGGTAACCGCGAAACGATAAAATAGTCAACGAATCTGCCCTGCCGCCCACATTTATATACGCGCGACGCCTGCATTATATAAAAAGTTTTTTCTATTTCGAAAAAATATGTCTATGTGTAGTATAAAATCCGAAGATTTATGGGAATTTTTCTTTGATCAATATAGTAATGGTGACGACAGATGGAAGATGAATAATGGAAAAGTTGTTATTAAAAAACAAAAGATGTGTTAATTACTAGTTTCTAATAGTATAACAGTATAATTTTATTATTTTTAAATTGCTTTTTGAAATTAATTTTTCAGATTAAATTTTCGAACTTAAGCAATCTACTAAGAAAAATGTTTGCGATATTATAGGGTACCTGACATGAATCTAAAGCGTCATATCATAAAATGATTAATAGCAATAATTAACAATAAATTAGCGATATATTTAACAACGTATAAATTGAGCTATTAATAATATAATTGTCATATACATAAAATTGTCCTTTTAGATATGATATATTCGTTGCATTGACGCGCCAACACGAAATTTATCGCTCATTTCACAGAAGGATAAATCAATTTTTTCGAAAATAAACTTTTTTCCATTAAAACGGAAAAGTCGAATAATATTGTCTGTTTTCTCAAACAGTGGCTGGTGCGGTGCGCTCACTCAACTATTATAAAGAGAGCTGTGGGAATATTTTCTTTGGGAAGTCTAAATGGGAAATAAAAGAAGTACACACAGCCATCGCACCGCTTGGGGTGATTTTCTTTAGAGGTGCATCTGATTGGACGACGAGAAAAGTCTTCGCTTCTTCCGAAAATTGATTTTCTCCTAAGAGATGGTGACGTCAAAACGCTCCATCCAAACATATCTATATTCATTATTTAAATTTCCCTCAGCGATATGATGATGGTAAAAAATGACATGGATTCATTAAATACAGGAAACGCACAACAATGTAAACAGTCATATAAGAAAGACGTCGTATGCATACATCAGTATATATTTTAGATCCTGCTGCGTTGCTTCTTAACATTCTCAAAATCAAGAAAAGCCCCATATTTTCAACGGGATATTCGACCAGCAGGTGATTGCTAAAGCACCCATTGTATGCGGGCTCCTGATTTCCAGATCTGATCTCACTTGCTGCCTGTATACCACATGTCCCTATCAACATCATTAAACCAGAAAAGTCAATCAAAACTATGCTATTCTATTTTGAAATAATTTTTCCAATTTTTGAAAATATCTAAAGACGACCAATTGGAAGCTCTTAGATTTTTTCTGGAAAATATTGTCAAAATTGAAGATTTTATTCAGTGGAAGGACAGTCCGTATACCTGAAAGTATAACAAGCTGTGACATATACAAATATCTATCGACAAGAGGACAACAATCACAAACGAAAAGATGCATATTTGTCATTTGGAATTAAGATTTAAAGCGCCTCCACACTTTTTTAACTCGTACAAAAGATTATTATGATGATAAATCTGGTGGACCAAGTTCGTTCTGTTGGCACTTGAATGCATTTCTCTGGATCTATTTGAATGCACTACTGTCACACACTATGCTCATAAGTTTCATATATTATACAGTAGCTGAAACGATTTCATTTCTTTTTTCTGATGGCTTGTCTTTTTCCTTTTTCGAAATTATCATAATATTATATGACATTGAACACGTGTTCCAACTTAGGCTCGTTCTTTTTTTTCTTGTTCTTCATTCAATTTGAATGAATGCTTTGATTTACATTTTGCTTATCTGGTGGGATTGCGTCGTGTGTTGGTTGCTTAATGAAGATATGCAAATTTGGGTGTTACGTAAATATTTTGGAAAATTGGTACAATTTTTTTTGAAAATATCATCTGTGTAATCCAATAAAAGCATAGCGAATTAATTTGTTCCTAACGTAGTAATGCAAATTAGCCTGAAATTAATTTTAAATTTCATCAAGCAATCATCACAAAAATTTTGGCAGAAGATTTTTTAACGGTGTTTCAAGATTTCTTAATAATTACCTGAAAAATGCATTTTTAACTACATTTCGGGGGATTTTAAATTATAATTGATGAGTGGTCTTCCAATCCAGATGTTAGATCGGGCCATCTTGCTGGCTCCCTCCTCAAAATTCAAAATATTTTTGGGGCCGTTGATGAGAATCCCAGATTGCATTGTTGGAATGCAAAAAGGTGGCGTATTGTTTACTATAATAGTAAATTAAATTACCAAGTCGTCACGATTTCGATTCGGCAAGGTGTCTTTGGTCGCAGTAGGCGATTGGCGACGCTCCGTTGTTCTGATGCTCTGATGTTCTTCTTCGGCCACCTTGCGCGCTTCTCCTCTGAGACTCACCCAGTGTAGTCGCTCTTTCGTATGTATGACTGTTCATTTCCATTGTTATACACCAGATAGGTACAACATGTAGATGATGATGGGATGTTGCACCGCATAGGCCCGAAGAAGAGTGTCTTCCGTCTCTCATGGAGAAGGTGACGAAGCAAATGTAGCAGATAATTAATCGTACTGTTTGGAAGCCATCATCATCGCATCGCACAGGTTAGAGAGTCTTGCCTAATATTTTGACCGTGAAATAATAAAAGCTCTTTTGTATTGGTGTGCTGTGGATGAAATGCCGCAAAATAACTTTCCCGGCCGACTCCTCGAATTGCTTTTTAAATAACTGTGAATTTTTTCTAATGGAAATATTTTCGAAATAATTACTTTCAGCTCCTGGCCAGCGCTTGGTTCAAGAGGGGGTCAAAATTTTATTTCAAAGAGCCAGGAAAAATGTTGTCCATAAGGAGTTTGCTGATCGAATTGCGGCGCCGTCTTAAATGTCCAATTATGATTTGATTAAGAGGAAGTATAGATATATTGCTGGAATCAAAGGTCAGCATGTCCAATTCGACCTCTGCAAGTTTTATCGACGCGGGGCTTCGTGTAGCTCCCCTATAGGGAGATCCTCTTCAAAAGATAAACACCTATCTATCATACATCAACCTACAAATTATTGATGAACGCACACACACACAGACTCACTCTTTTAATCGTTATCTCTATCTATGCATTACTGTTACCTTTAACAAGTCGGAGCGGACGGACGGGAAAAAAGTCGGAGCTTTTTATTATTATTATTCATAACGTGGCGGTTTAAAAAACAAAAACGAGGTACAGGAGAGAAAAAAGTTAATAACTTAAAGGTTCGCCAAGGATCATCATTCATACATGAGTCCCTCTCCGACACGCCTACTCCAATGTTTCAGCGTTCATCTGTTTCGGCTGCATCCTTGATGGAGCACCGGGTACAACCTATATATCCACGGAATTTATAATTTATAGATGCCAGATGCATTTTGCTTTATTTTTTTTGGTCATCATAACTCTAAAAAATCAACCCTTAAGACGATTTTTCAAATTCGCTCGTTTTGGTGGTGCGCCGTGCATTTATTTTTTTCATCGGTGCTCCTAAGGCGTTTTTCGATTTGGTTTTAAAATATAAATGGGACGAACATCTCTCGCGATGGTCTTCTGTTTTTCCATAGTAGTACCGCCTCTGCTTCTTTATAATAGACGGTTCGATGGCAGGACTGTAATTAGTAAGCTATGAATATTTTTGTGGTTATTAGATTACCTTTTGCTGCTTAAGTGATCCTTTTCTTTTTTATGGGTGACCATATAATTAACAAGATTTTGGCGTGGGTGGATGGGATTTAATATAATTATAAACGAAATTGTTAGTATTGGTATTTATTAATTTAGTACTGAAAGTTTTTTTAATTTTATATCAAAGCGCAAAGCGCTAATCCGTAAAGTAGTAGTAGCAACAATTCCACTCCAATCTGCTCGGAGCGCCCCATTAGAAAGCCGTCACCCTCTAGCGGCATTTTTTCAAAATTTCTAAAATTAAATTACTTGCTGCCTATAGTATTTCGATCTATCCAACAGAATGTTTGATCATGAATATAATAATCGAAATTTAATAGGCCCATCAGTCATCCCGTTTTCTTGCCAAATTGGAATGCTAATTTGTCCCTCCATATAAATAGTTTTTGCATAATTTTCACATTATACAGAGTGTTGATTCTATTATTGGACTCTATAAACACACACTAATAGGATTTTAATTAAATTTCTTAGAAAGGGGAAAAATCTAATTAAAAACAACATAACGTCCGAACATGTGATTTTTTTTCGCCTTTTTGTATTTTTTTTTTTTTTGTTCAGTCTCATATCGTATGTCGTTTACTGCTATAGGCTTGAATGAAACACACACCTACACACGAAAAGTTAGAATCATTTCAAATTTAAATAAACGCGCTTATAATAAATCACATATTCAAAGAGAATGTAAAACATTTTTATGATCCTTTTGTTTCAAGACATTTATTACTATTTGAATTGGTAGAAGCAACAAATAATGTATATCATATTCATATTACAAAGCGATATAAATGGCAGGAAATATCCTTTTGTTTTTATATAGATTCGAAATTGATGAATTTTTTTTTCATAAATATTAATTTAAAAATGAGCGAGAGAAAGAAAAAAAGAGTGTTTATAACAGTAATGCAGCATCCATCCATGTGAGAATGCACTGTTCGGATAGATCAGAGGTCATTGATGGGTACATGGTACGAATGAACTACCGAACATATTTTATGTTCATGGCAGTGTCCGAGCATCAGAAGACCACTAGATATAAATCATAGTTACTGCCTCTAATGTCACAATATATCGAGACAGCTCGAGGCGATCGCTATATTCGAACACAACTTGTACAAATTGACAACCTGGCCACCAACCTCTAGAATGCTGCTTATTGCTTGGCACGAAGGATTTTTTGCTCTTTTGTGTTGTTCGACAACTGTGCAGAATTTATATTTATTTATCCACACACACCACAGTACGTGTGGGCAAAGCATTTTAATAACTCCCGATCCAACCCCGAGATAAAGAAAATCCATTTTTCTTATTTACTATAAGTAAGTCCGAAAAAAATCGAATCCTTTTGTTTAACTGCGTTTATACTACTATCTGTGATGCGAGATCATTTACGTGTATATATGATGCTGTATAAAGTATATAAAGCTTATGGACCGTGGTGAGTTGGGACGCAGTAGGCCCTGACGACTTCTTAGCAGCAGGGCGCAACCAATCTTGGCACTCTTGACGTGTAACAAATAGACAGGCATCAGTCATCGCGAGATGAATTACGACCATCGCCGACCGCGACCTGCAAGAGATATATACAAAACTCTCTTCAAAAGATCGGCCTCATCGGTAACTTTTAGATGGGAACACCATCAGCCACAAGCTCGTGAGAAAGTGCCTCGATAGTTTTCCAGGGTGTCTCATTTACATATATACCAAAAGGGTTCCACTTCCAAACGAGAAACTAAATTAAATTATAAGGTCGAGCGCTTTTTTAAATTTGGCGCCATTATTAGTGGCGCCTTCGCCAAATTTGAAAAAGTGCTAATTTTGCGTTTCTGATTCGCAAACATACAAGAAAGCTTGAATATTATAATACATTTAAAAACACACGCAAACTCTTGGATATATGTCCGGGGTCATGATGTAAAGAGCTGAAGTTAACTTCCGCTTTTGTAATTTTAGAGCCAGAATGCGCCAAGTTATCGCAAACACGTGCCATGAACTCTATTTTTCCCTTTTCCTATACCATATAATCAACAGACATGCCAACTAGGCTTGATTTTTTGACAACCCCGTATTATAATATGGATTGTTTAAAAAGTAAATAGTATACATGATGTTGATGGTAGGAAAAAAACCGCAAGTAGTTATGTTAGCAGCCTCTCTAACTGTAACAATGTAATCGAAGATTACAAATTTAGTTCCCACGCGTATACGTTTTGTATTGTTGTGAGTTGCAAGATATACGTTCTTTGAAACGTATTGTGTCCAAACACAAACCAGATCTAATGCTCTTGTACGTATAAAACGATATATACCAAACACATATAGATGAGATGACAAGACAACAAACGTCATGCTATATTGGCGTACTATAAAAGTTGTTATGTTGCGCGATGGTCAATTTAAAAATCCCGAGAAATCAATTTCAAACACAAAGCCACACAATTTTTTTTTTCTTAATGCGCTGATTTTTTTCTTGTTCCAAATTCAAATTGCAAAACGCTTTTCTACTATTTAAATGTGAAGAAAGGTTGCTTGCACTAAAAGAATGTCATCGAGGCACCGTAGATTCGCGCAAAGTTAGTCTGTAATAATAATAGAGGAGTTAAGGGAAGATAGAATCTATTTTCGCGTTGTAATTGCAATTGTAATTGTAAGAGACAAAATTAAAATCTAATTTATTTTATAATAATAATGAATATCAGGCGACATAGTACTTAGGTAATAATTATTTTCATGACAGCTTAAGAATTTATATAGTTGCGATACTTAAGAGATATATATTTTAATATCATCTTGTACGTTTTCATCATTTTTAATGGCTTCTTCTCGTACTTAACATTTATTCTAAAAGATACATATCTATTTTGCTATATTCGCACATGTGTGTGGAGCAAATAAATTAAAAACAAAAACATTCACACTGTATAAATCATCGAGCGATTTCTATCGGCATATTATACAGGGTGATATATCACTCAAGATTTATTGTATTTATATTTATGATGTTTCTGTCTGTAATTGTATATGATTGCAAAAGAGGGCTTTTTTTCCGAATTGATAACTTTATTTTTAAATTTTTCTCGTCTTCCCCATCATATCTTTTGGTATTTGGCTTTCATTCGATTTTTCAGCTAAAGAACCGTCGCATTTAATTGGAGCATATGGTCGTGTCATAGCCAACAGGATTTATAGGTCTGGAATGACTTTACTAATTTTACTTCGTTATGTTCCAACACACCATTAATTTTTCTTCCAACCCGTAATATATAAATTATGATAGCTTATATACCTTGCGTATATATCTACATGTTTATGCAATTTTCTTTTTTTCTCTCATTCTTCAATTATTACGACTAACTTCCCAGTTAATAAATGTTGCGCTATCATGCAAAATTTTTGAAAACTTGAATTGTTTTGCATTTGAAATATTTGATTAAATTTTTAAGTAAATACAGATGCAATTAAAATAATGTATTGCAAAATAAATATGTGACTGATTTTAAATGAAAACAAATAGTGCATTGCGAATATTTAATTAATTATAAATATTATTGTAAAAATAGAAAATAGCGAAATGAAATTTAATTGCATTAAAGCATCACGTAGCGAGATTAACGCATTATTTACATTTTAAAGCAAAAAAATTATTAAATGCGCTATTTGGGACTTATCATCGAGGCACCGTAGATTTTGACTATTTTTGAATTTGAACGAAAAGAACTAGTGCATTGCGAATTTCTAATTAATTATAGTAGTATTATTGTAAATAAAAATAGAAACTAAACGAAATTTATTTGATGATGCATCTCGCGAGAGTGGTACAAGAGGCTGGTCGCAACAGGTAAACACCTTTGCATCCATCCAATCAGCATGGCCAGGTTTACCATAACCATATAAGAAGTATGGGGCACCTCCATCTCTTGGAGTACCAACTCTCGTGACACTATCTTCACGATATTCAAATAGATAATGTCCTTTTATTGCATTCCCATTTCCGGCCAACCAAATTGCTTTATTATGATCACCACCACCGCGACTCGTAGGCATGTTGTAAGTTGTATTTAATTAATTTAATAATTTGTAACTACTGGAATTAATTTCATTTATAATTGATTACACATGTTAAACGAGGCAGGTTATAGAGTAGTAGGTAGTTGCAAGTTTATTATACACTAGAAGAAAGAAAAATGATTATTTCCAATTTTTATTTTGTCTGTTTATGCGTTTAAGGTGTTTTGATCTTTCAATGTTAAATAGACTCGGATGTTGTTGATGAATTTCAATTAATCAAATGCTTATTCAATCTGTTCATACTGTTAATCTCCTGCTTGCATTAATATACTTAACTAACTCTATGATGGAAATACATATTTAACTACTGATTTTTATAATTTCGCTTTTACTTAGTTAGGTAGTACACGTGCAGAGAAATTAATCTTAATTATTTTATAAATAATTTAGCTATGCTTTTATAATTATTATAATTGCCAATCTGATGACTTATTTCTAAAGGTATTATTTAAAATTGCTAATGAAAAAATCCTCTTTGGAAATCATCTTCAATTAATTTAAATAAAACTGGAAAATCTTGTTAGTGAGCCTCATAATTAATACACATTTTTCAATTGACTTGTTTTAATTATATCTGTGTAGAATTAATGGGTTAATTTTTCAAAAATATTTAAAAAATCCTTTATTTTTGCTCCATCACTTAAAGTATATTTTTTATTTCAAAATATCGTGGCTTAAAGTTAACTTGTTATGTATACAAGTTTGACATATCCTGCATTGCAGTTTGTGATATTGTTAACATGCGGGAAATCGCGTGGCTAGGCGCCCATATACGCACGTGCCATCAGTAGACTGAAAACTGAAGGGTAGTAAGTAAAGCCGGTGGCGCGCTCCTGAAAATTGGTTGACGATGGCGGAACTAACACGTCTAATCTGGAAGGCCGCGTGCATGTGCTATAAGCTCTGAGACAGGCATCAGTAGGATGACGACAAGTATTACTATATATATGTGTGTGTAGGGGTATTATAAGGGCATGTCAATCGCACTATCTGCCCCTGACACGCATTCACACACACACACACTATCGCAACGGTACCAGGCGGAATTCAAATGAATTTTCCTCGATTATAATTCGGTTTCTTATTTTGGCCAAAAAAATCAAACCGAAAATATCCGCCGTTCAGATGAGAAATTGCCACTTGTTTTTGACATAGTTTAAGTTTTTGGGGAGCATCGAACATGGCATGTTAGGATAAGTGTATGGTTCACAAAATTATATAGGAAAAACAAGTGTATCTGACGTGCTCCTTCGTTTTTCGATTAACTATACGGAATTTTTGACTGACTCGAGTTTGCATGACTGGCAGCTATTCCGAAAGAGAAAGAGACTTAATAGAAAAATTATTATGTGCAAAATTGGAATGTGGGTAATAAATTTGTCTACATTTGCAAAAGTATTCGCATCGGACAAAAACGGTCACACCCCGGGCATCCACAAATCCGTACACCTCAAATCACATGGATGCCACATTTCTGGATCAATATTTATCAAAATTAAGCTGTCTTCCTTATAAATAGTTGAAGTTTCGTGTTGATTTGACGGCAAATTATTGATTATCCTGTCCTATGAACTATTGGCGTAAAAGTTCCTTCTTCCAAGTTGGATAATTTGTTCGAAAGGTTGAAAATTGTTTCAGGAAAAGCTAGTTTGCCAACAATAATAAGTTCGCACACATACACAGAGCATTGATAATCTTGGTAACTGTCTGTAACAGACATAGTATGCACTTTAAAGGCACACACATGGTCGGGCGCTGATCAAGATACAGCCTATTGTTCCGGATAATCTCTAACACACTCCATGCACGCGGGTTTTCAATGCGTTATGGACTCTATATACACGCATTACCCTGTTACAGTCTAAGTCCAGCCCTAAAATTATCATATAAATATGTCAAAGAGCTGTCCCACAGGACCCTCTCGTCTACTCCTGATAAAAAAGACGACTCTCCGAATTAGAATGCTGCGTCTGATTTTGATGGACAAAAAGTCGTATAGATAAGGCGCTTTTTGTTATACTTTATTAGTATAAGCTTCTATCTAGGACGAGTGCTTTTGACGTTTTTGGGTAAATAGAGCCATCTATTTTTACTACAATGAGAAGATATTTAGAGCTGGATAATGGACCATCAAAAAAAGGATAAAAAATTAAATTTAATTGCCAAATTTTGGAAACTATTGGAAGACTATTCCAATTAGATTTGATAATTACCAACAAAACTAGAGCATATTTGTTCAACACGTATTTCTCCATTATCCAAATAGAATTGTAATTTTGGTCCATCTAATTGAAAGGGTTTATCCATGATTTTTCTAATTAACTAATGCAAATTCGGAATCGTTGTAAGCTCCTAAAGATTTCTATTGGTGTATTTTTTCAAAACCACATCTGCCTGTTTTTTTTGTGATCCGTTTGCTTTGATGGTATATTTTTGTTTGGATACAAACACACACACATACATTCATTGTTGTTTTTGTTTTGGGGATTATTCAAGCATTTCTCACCTATACCAAACAAGATTAAAATGAGCAGTTTCAGTTACAGTATTTGTATGCGTGCATTTTATGGGTAAATGATTTGCAATGCAAGAAATTTAATACCCTTTCTAAAAGCATAAATACTCGTGTAGCATTATTGCTTGGTGGCTTTTCTATGGAAAGTAGGTATATTTTAAATATGGAGAGAGTTCACTTTGTTTACCGTTTTAGATCAATTAGAATATATTGTGTAATGAAAGTAAATACGCTTTTTGAACATAATCGAACACGTGTACGAATTAACTACATCGCGCTTAATGCATCCAGATCCACACGTGCTGGAGTGTCAACAGAATGACGTCAGATTTGCTCCAAGAGAACACAAAACCGTAATTGGAGAAACCTGATAAATATTTAAATAGACGCCATCAACTTTCACGCTTTTATTTGAGTGCGAAACCTTATATGCAGTTTTGTCATATAATTCGCATGAGCAAATATATACATCGACAATTCATTTTTTATTGCATTTCGGCGTTTGGGTGAGGGTAGTTTTTAGTTTTATGGCTTTGTCAACAAACTACAAATGCTATGCATTATTCAGTTACATCCAGGGAAGAATCGACTTTTTGTATGGTATCAAATTTGAAAATGTGGAAATGTTGTGATTAGTATTTAGACCCACGGTGCTAATCCAATTTTTCAACTGTCAAAAGATATAACATTTCAAACACGTGGCAAAATCTCACTATAAATGATAATGTTTCACCGCAATGTTCTCTCACCATCATCATTTCGATATCGCATAAAAAACTATCAAGTTACATTTATATCTTTTGTATAGACTGGATATTAATGTATAGATTTGTGCCCTACTGTTTGAATTAGGGCTGATACAAACCGGATCAAGGGGGCTTTATCAATTTTTATTTTAATCTAGGTGGAAACGGACGGTCACACACCGGGCATCTACAAATTTGACAATTTGTATCACTGATGCGCGTATTTGTAGCAAAATTATAATAAAAAAGTCCGATCTCAGATAAAGGAATGTTCAGGACGATTTTGAATATACAGAATTTTCAAATTGGCAATTTCGCCTTTGTTGCAGACCTGTATTCATATGACTTGTACGTTCTATTCTGTTTTTGGACAAACGTAATTTTTGCGTAGTATGAAACAAAAGAATGATTTGGATGGCACAGTTAAATCACAATGAAGTGAGCTGTGGAATTCTTATGGGTACATTAGTCAAGTAAATGGGTATTTATATAAAGAGGGAAGAGGAGAGGGTAGTTCCATTTCACCCCTCTACGTTATATATATATATATATACAAGTTGTTATCAGGTGCCTTGCCGCGCGCGTTCAGTCATGACCACTGTTTCCAATTATTTACACAATACACGACACCCCTATACTGGGGCATTGTCTGGTTCTCCCCAGAGTCTCCCGCAAAACGCTCCAGCAGCCAAAATCTACCCTCTATAACATGTTGGGCTCCGCAATGTAGTACAACAAAAAAACCGAATATCTGCTCCAAATCTCATTGCAAAATTTAAAACAAAACCGAAATATCCGTTTGTGTTGCATATTGGAATAGCGAAGGCAATTTTGTTGGCCCCCAAATATGATATGCGCTTTTGGATATAATCCGGAAAACTGCAGTGTGGGACAGGTGGTGTTTGGGCCATATCGCATCACACTATTTTGGGTTTCTGTGACTTAATCCCGGTGTTGTCGAGCCTGTGACGACGTGAATACACATCAGCGATTCTTGAAGTCTGAAATGAGAAGATCGTTCGACTGGAAGGAGCTATTTGACACGTTTGACAATGGACTTATGGGCAAAAACGGACCACACGCAAAAAATGCGCATATAATTATTTCGACTTGATTCCAGATAGTTTCACAATTGAAAATCGTTAGAAACTTTACGACAAATAAACATTTATCAATCATTAGAGCTATAACCATAAAAGCGGAAAAAAATATAAACTTTGAATAGTAAAAAGGTTTTTATAGTGGGAAAAGGGGGCCACAGACATACGCCGTTTAGATAACGATTTTTTGATTAGAGGAACGTGCAGTGTCTGACCAGCTTTAGCCATAATATCAAAAGTAACAAGTTTTTGAGAAGACCAAATACGAATGATTTCTAATTAAAGTCATAAAATAGCAACGATCTATCAAATGGAACGATTCCATGGTCAGCCATCATCATCAGGTACTGAAAACTTCTATTTGTATAAATGTGTTTATAATGCATTATAATGGTCAACACATGTATTTTTAATGACCAGCAGTATTTATTGGGTAATTAAAATAATCTGGGGCAGTTAGTGCACCTATTAAATGACCAACAACACGCACCACATTTTAAATCAGTGAGAGCCGAAAATTTCAGTTGCGCATTACATCGGATTAAAACAAGAAAAACTGTTCTCGCCCTCTAAATAGACTAGCCACGTTCATTTTCATTTAAATCGAGATTTATTTGCAATTTTCAAACATACGAGAGGCATTTATGTGATGGTAAATCATCTTAACGGTCGTGGACGGTCACACACCGGGCATGCTATAGTTTACCTTATAGGATCAACTGTCATTCTACATGTTAACCGCTAAAAAATGGCGAACAAAGGTTTTGCACGCGGATGCATAATTCTGCATCCTCCAATTTGCATTGAATCCCATTTCCGCTCAACGTATAGTAGTAAAAGCGAATGAAAACAGCACACAATTTGGCAAAAACTATCTAGGTATACATATATATTATGTAATTGGTAAAAACGGCACATGTTATTCCGACATCATCTTCAGAGAGGGTAGTTACTGTACCGTCATAGTAGGCAGCATCCGAAAGAGCACGGCGGCAAAACAGCTAATCTATATTCATAGCGCCCCCGCCCTTGCCCCACCTGCACCACTCTGACGGCTCTATCTCACAGGCCACCTAGCGGACGCACATGCAACTCGCGCAATCTTTAAAGGCTCGTTCACCAACAATTCCTCGTCTAAGAGTTGTAAGGGCTATTTATGAATGGAAAACGGAATTGATTCTACTATTTGGATTCGGGAAAATGCAATTATACTATCATAATTAATTCAAGCATTACAGTGCATTCAAAATACCTTCGACTGCCATTTTTAGAACGTTAATTAATTATTTATTGATTAATAACAGATACTAGTGTTCAAATTTTGAAGATGTGACACTTTTTTGAAGACATATCATTTAAATAACCTTAAAATTATGCGACATAACCTTACCTAACCTACTATTTCCAAATTTGAAAATGTAATGGCGTCGTTTCGTACATTTTTTTGAGAAAAATCCTCAAATATTGCAACTCGTACAGCTATAAATTCTAAATGTAGAATTATTACTGCATTGTGAACAAACCACATTGCCTGAGTTGATGCTCCGGAGTGTACTATGATTGAATCGGCGTTGCTGCTCTGGCTGTACAAAATAGACATCGGGCGCACGGCCCGTTAATCTGCGTTTCCCCGGCAACCAGGGATAGCTATCAACAATACCGGCCCCGAGCTACCGACCCCCGCCTCCCTCTTTTTCAAATCCCACCATGTGCACGTCCTCCAAGACGCCACCGCGTTAAAATTACCACCAAACACTCGAGTCCTGCAGGAACAAGATTATTCCCGGTGCTCCTGTCGATTGGAGCCTTTCAACTACCACTTTGTGCTTTCGGCCACTTTTCCTCCGCAGCTCAAAATATTTTCTTTTAATAAAATGTGGATTTTTGGAATTTTTTTCGGACGTGCAAATAATCCTTGATAATTCGGCGAACAATACTCTTTCATCCGCCGCACTTTTAATCGCTGTTATTACATCCCCGATTAAACAAAACTTTGATCATCATCGGGAAAAATACAATCGCGAGGAGTCTCTGGAGAGATGCTGATGCAACCACAATAGACATTTACAAAGTATCGTTGAACAGGTTTTTTTATATAAATATGACCATATGGGTGGTAGTTGTAGCCCTCAATGATTCGAGTACCCCTCGGGTGCCATCCGCTTTTGGTGCTGCTTGTAAGGGTAGTGCGGACGCGTATTTAAACTTATATACATGATCGCTCAACGTCAGCGAACATTCGGTCAACTGGACCTCTGGGATATCTTGTCGGCGCGGTGTTTTTATTTTTGGGGTAGTCGAGTTTCGGGGATGCTTATACATCTGGGATGAGGAGGGCTCTTGTCGAAAGATAAAATGCGAAAAATATGGTGATGATTTATTTAATTCATTCTGGAGTTGTTTACTAACATGGATTAGCGATGCGCAATGTGTGGCACTGATGAGGGGTTGAAATGTTTTTAGCGCGCGGAACAATGTTTCTATTTTGTTCAAAATGGGATCGTAAATTCTAAATAGCAAATAATAGAATTTAGATGCGTACAAGTGATATAAAATGCATTTTGCACGATTTGAATAAAACATGATTCACTTATGACACCTGTCTGTCTATCTATGGGGGATATATTCGTTTTATACTTCAGTCACGATTTTCCATACAGTCAACATTTATTTTCAAGCTCATGATTTTATGGCTGATTTTAAATAAAATCTCATTCAATTTATAAATGTTCAAAACACCGATATTAATCAATATTACTGGCTGTGACGTCATCAGAAGCAAGCAAATCACTCGTGACGTCACAGCCAACAATTATTCCACCAACTATATTTTTTGAGTCACAATTTAAAATTGTTGTGACAAAAGAATCTCAATTAAAAATCAAATAAAAATACTGACTTAATTATGGATCAAAGCTCAAGTTAGCTGTGTCATTGCAGCCACCCTCGATGTTTTTCCTAGCATGGACTAAGTTGATTAGTGGCCAAAAGTCGTCATCATTGGTATGCAGACTCTCCCCGGCAAATTACAGAATTAGTGGTGGAATCACGGCCCGTCATTATATTATATTTCGGAGGGTTTGCATTGCTGCTGCACTCGTCGTCTATATGCAGGCAATTGCTCAAGCATCATGGTTGGGGTGTGATAAGTATGAGATGGAATTTTATTGTACAAGTACATTAATAAACTTTTATTGCATCGTAAACGTTGGTATTTCAGTGTAAAATTGCATGATGGATTGTATGGGGTTATTAAAATTGTTCTCTTATTTTATATGGGGTTTTTTCGTTTTTACTGCTTGGCTGGAAATTATTTAAAAAAGTGGGCAAAATGGTATGGGCGCCTTCGCCAAAAATGAAAAGCTTGCCAAAATTGGATTACAAATAAGAAAGTCTTGTAAAATCCGCTACACCAAAAAGATCTTATGGACACCTTTGATGGTGCCACATATTTATCAAAATTGCATCCTAAGCCATAGTTTGGATTTAATATTCAAAGGTCGTTTGAACATTGTGAGGCAATCTCGGTATCCTGGATAATATGTTTCAGTTTCAGTCTTCCAAAAGTCCTCTAGCATCAGCTACATTGCACCCCCTCAATAAAACGGGGGTATATATCTCCCTTACAAGCTTATACAAGATACCATCTGTGTTAACGGCCGATTGGCACTACTGATACTGTTTTAATGCCGATTTGATTTATTTTTACATACAAATTTTGGGGAGGCCAGGGGGTTGCACTGCAAGGAACAATAAAATCTCCCAACAGCATTATGGCATTCTGGATTAGTGGAATCAAATTTTGACGACTATTTTTCGGTAACTTTTGCTGAATTGGAGTTATTTGATGTAGACCTACATAAGATCACAGGTGGCTGCTATCATTAATGAGGTAATTTAAATGCATAACACAAGGGTTGCGGCCGATCAGAACCGAAAGCTCCCGTGGGAAGGCGATGAGGACCCCTAGTGTCAAGTGCAGGATTTGATGACAGTGTTTTACAGCGCCTGCTTTCCTCCTCTCTTCCTTGGCTCTTTTTTCCATCTTCTTATACGGCCATAATATTATACGAAACCTGACTTGTTTTTAAGGAGTCTCATTATCGAGGACTTTTACTGCATGACCTACACACTAGATTTCAGTTTCATTAGCATACAGTGCCGTTTTATTCTAAATGGCGATTTAATTTGAGGAGTATAGAAATTAAATGGGGATTTTGAAGATATAGGGCGGATTAAAAAGAATATTGAAGGAAAATTGGGTTTTTATGGAAATGTTGGGCGCCTTCCTTAAATTTTATGGATTCTTCCATCTAAATCTTCTCATTTTGTGAAGAAATCTTCTCAATCCTTCTAAATTTTCTAAATATTGTGAAGAATCTTTCTTTTTGCTCGAAGACCTGAAAGACATTAAGTTTGGATTTACTTTAGAAGTTAAATATCAGGAAGTGGAATTAAAGGACGAACTTCTAGGTGCTGAACTTTAAATTTGATTTCATCTGCGGTATTATGTAACTGTTAGTAACATAATAGTATAAATAATTGCATATAGAAGTTATAATGACTATGTGTGTGTAATGGGTGTTTTTTTGGTTGGTGAAGATGAAGAAAAAGGCAGCCAACGCGCGCGGTACAAGATCAAAGTGGCTAAGTCGGCATTATCCTTGCGGTGGCTTGTGCGGTTCAAACAAACGACAATCTATTCCGTCCGGTAGCGTAAAAGTAACTCTGCGGTTGGCCAGATTACTATTTCGCCTCATCTTCATCGACGACGCGGCCGCCTAGGCTGCCGTAATAAACAAAGCAGACAATTAAGACACACAAAATGCAATCAACAAACGAAAACAATCAACATTTTAACACTTGAACAAAAATGGCGATTTTTTTTCCAAAATATTATACAATGTGTTCCATAGTTCCCGGCACACGGTAGCAAAAGGTAGAATAAGCCGCTTGCAGGTTTTGCCACCACATAATAACAACCTTGTACACCAGCAGAGCGGCGTAATCGTGTCGTGTTCTATCCCGCCTACTTTGTAATTATATTTTTGATGCATGCTTAACTTATACTTTTAGATCTTTCTCTATGTAGGAAAAACGAATAAATTCACTTCCTCTCCGTGTGCTACCTACCAAGGTACACCAAACCAGCCATTAATTAAATATTGGCGAAAAGATGAACACGGAGATATATTCGTGGAATCGATGTTGGCCGTGACGTCACCAAACATGGCCAACATTGACAATAATAAATAAAGAACGTTCTTCTTTAAAGATGCGCACATTTTTCCCCAGTTTTCGATGTCGCTAAACCAAAGCACTAAGCCAACAAAACTGTTTGTGTTTAGTGTTTGCAAAAGATTGGTTCAGATTTTGTATTTAACGTTTCTTATCGAATGAGCGCAGCATCGCAGGCCGTCGTATTCGCCCTTTTGTGCAGTGTGTGTAATGTACTACGTGGGGAAAATGAATGTACCATACGAATTTAGCCCCCGAATGAGTTTTGCGTGTATGGAGCCTGTCTGGGGCAGATATTCTGCCAGGAACACCAGATTTACGCGTCATTGCGTCTCCTGTCAGGCACCAGGAGCACGAGCAGCAACTTTCCCTTCCTTCAGAATCTTATCGCTCAGTTTGTCGAAACTTTATGATTAGCCCTATCTGTTAGTGCGCTATACCAACAGTAAAAGATACTGGTACTACTAGAATTACCTAGTTTTTCTCGGTTTATTATAAGGGATGTGGATTGGAATTGGAAGTCAAAGAAGGGGACGGTTTGTGGGCATTAATAAATTCTTTTCCGCGACATTTAACACCGACTATTTCATTTAAGCCAGTCGTCATGATAAATGTGCCCGGTAGGAAAGTAAGTGTTTAGGATAATTCGGGGTGTTCGAAATCTGGGTATGTTGGAATTCGAAATAGCGCAAAATCAATGATTTGCACAAATCCGCTTTAATTACGTTTACTGTTGGATAATAACTTTAGAATTCTTGGAAGTTTTTTTGACGAATGTTTAAATTTGGTGTGTAATTAATTAATTTTAGTTTTAACCAGTTAGGGACAGTCCCCAAACTAGTTTTTCCAATTTACGTTACATGTCGCTATCTAGCGGTCGGTAGCCAAAGCTCCAACGCAGGGCCGGACTTTAGTTGACACAAATGTCAAAGTAAACACATGCTAACTGTGCTTCAATAACAAACTTATTTACATTCTCTAAAAATGTCTAAGCAGTAAGTTAATTAATAAAACCATTAATAATTAACTATTAATTAAACTATCTAATAATGCAAATCCCAGATACGGATTAATCATCCCACCAAACAACAAGACGCACAAAATCCAAAACGTCGTCGCACGTCCATCCGTTTTTGACGACAACTCGGATTCTGATGATGCCGCCGCCGCTAAGCCCACTGGGCTCAAAAAAAGAGAAAAAAAGCACGATATCCTAAACCAAGAGAAAGCGATAGAAGAAGACCCGACCGTCTACCAATACGACGAGATCTACGACGAAATGGACCAGAAGCGGAAGGAATCGAAGCTGTCCCGCAAGGATTTGGACAAGAAGCCCAAATACATCAGCCGACTGCTTGCGGCGGCGGATCGCAGAAAGCGCGAGAACGAACGACGAATTGAGCGCGAAGTGCAGAAGGAGCGCGAAGAGGAAGGCGAGCAATTCAAGGATAAAGACTCTTTTGTGACTTCGTCGTATCGCAAGAAGCTGGAAGAAATGAAGGAGTTGGAAGAGCAGGAAAAACGGGAAGAATATCTGGAAAGCATTGGCGATGTGAAGAAGCAGGGGAATCTGGACGGGTTTTATCGACATTTATATGACCAGAAAGTGAATTTTGAAGATAAGCGAGAAGATAGCGTCACAATTAAAGAAGAACCGGAAGAAGTCGTTGAAGCACCGGAACCTGAACCGAGCAAAGGAAAGAGGAAGCGAAAATATCGCCAGCGAAAGGAATCGAACATCTCCGATGATGAGCAGGACGACGACGAAGTGGTTGAAGTCAAAAAGGAGCATCTTCCTTCAAACCTAGACGCCGATTCGGATTTCAGTATCGACTCTTCCGACAGCGAGGATGAGAAAACCAAAAAGAAAAATGATGCTCCCAATAATGAAGACGCAGACCAAGCTATCAAAGAAGAAGCGAAACCCGAGGAAGCAAAACCAAACGAAGACGAGAAAAAAGCGGCGGAAATCGTTGAGGAACCCAAACCGAAGAAACCAAAAATCGACATCTGGAAGAAGCGCACAGTTGGAGTCGTCTTCGATGAAGCTGTGAAACGATACTTTGAACGGAAGGCAATACGCGAATCAACACGCGGCAATTAATTCAATTGATACACTTTATTTATTAAAAAAAACTCGATAAAATAAACAATTAGATAATTATGAAACTCGCAATTAATGTCGTCACTTAACTCGCTTCTGCTGCCGCAACCGATAAATGTCGTTCATGGGCGGCAACGCCATGTCCTCATCATCCGATCCATCCATCGACAATCCAATCCGCTTCCTTCGCTTGATTCCTCCAGCACCCCCACCTTCCTCCATCACCCAATGGACCGATTTCGCCAGATCGAACAAGCGCACATCGCCGCCGTTTTCCGTGGGAACGGGCACTGCAAAAAAATCACCAATTTTAAGTATCCGATAATTATCACAGTTGAATGTATTGAGAAAATATAGAAAATGCATTTACGTTTACCGTTTTCAGGCAAATGAATGCGACTGAAAATGTCCATGAGCGTGTCGATTTGCACGAAAGGTCCTCGGAAACAGCCGGGCGGTGGAAGGATGGTGCACAAATGAGCGGCTGCTGGCGGATATGGAAACGTGCCACCCGGAACTGGATGGTCGCCAGGTAGGGAATTCGATTTCGGTTTGTATGGAATCATTTGAGAGTAATCGGGAAGGGGTAGTGGAGCTTCCACGTCGCTGTTGATGATCGATTGGAGGATGTGATTTTTGCCAGCGGCTCCAGTGACACTTATCACTTCAGTGTAGCTGTAAGTAATTTTATTTAGTTATTGTAAGTATTTTAATTAATTTTTGGTACCCAATGCTTTTTAATTCTTGTGGGGAACAAGGAAACAAATCGACGAATCTATAACGATCCACCAGTTGCGCGGTTTCTTTGCCTTCGAATTCCTTAATTTTTGATAAAACTTCTGAACGTCTTTTTTCCACTTTAACAATGCTCTGTAGGTCGCCAATGTTGCATTCGAACTCCAAGAAACGATTCCAAATGTCGCTAATAATTAAAGCACCCAAAAAATTAATTAATGTTCGTAAAATTAATTATTTTGTAATTCCGACAATCAGAATATTTGTTAATACTTACACTGATTTTTCATTCTCCAAACTCCCAGACGACAAAACGCGCTCAAACAAAACTCTAGTATTATTGTCCTCATTTAAATGCGATAAGTAATCGATGTAGCATGTGATATATTCAGGAATATCGCCAAACTTTTTCAAACCCAACTCAAAAATTCGAAACGCAATATTTTTATCTTTACTGCAATAGTATTCCATCAAAGCAGCACATACGAAAATGTGATACTTCGATCTGTTATCCTCTCGTGCTCGCTTGAAAACAGCGCGCGCGGATTTGATTCCTTCAGCGCGACGCGCGAATTTCATGTATTGAATGTACGCCTTTAAATTATTAAATTACTAGTTAAATAAATTAATTATTTTAAGTACATACCAAAGTAGGGTCGATATCCTTGATATCCAAATACTTCTGGTAAACTAAATGTACTTTTTCGTATTTTAAGCGACCTTCCTCGTAATCGGCGTAAGCGAAATAGAGCAGCATGTTTTTGCTCAGCAGCGAACAAGTTGCGCGTTCGAACATATTCGCCGCTTCTTCGCTGAATAGCTTGGAAGCGTTAACATCCTGCAATCATTTCGTTAAAGAATCAACCAATTCCTTCCCCCCAAAAATTTAATAAAATAAATTACCCCTTTCTCTGCCAGAATTTTGCAACTAAACTCCAAAAACTGCGCGGCTTGGTACCAAATATCGGGATGATGTCCCAAACATAACAAGCATTGCTCCAAAGCGAAAACCACTCGTTTCGTTAACAATGCCGTGTCTTCAGTGCGTAGCGGGTTGCTTTTCTCCCACCCGATGTATTTTTGCCACAATTCAACCTGCAAATAATTTAAATAATTTTTCCACATACATTTCTGCAGAACATACTTGTTTCCTCTCTTCCGACGTTCCATTAGGCGGAACACTGGGCGCATTGCGATTAATGCCCCGAATTTGCACCTCCAACTCTTTGGCCACTCTTCGCGCGTTCATATAATCGCGACTGCGTTCGATGCTCATTTTCTCCGCGATTATCGGATTGATCGCCTGCTCGAACGCAATATACTCCTTCCAGAACGTCTCCATGCCCGTCATTGGATTTATGATTCCGCGTTGGTACACTTTGCGTACCGCGGAAATTTTCTGGTTTTCAGCGTAAGAACCGACAGCCTCAACGCCTTTCAGGAAGTTTACGTAATCGTTCCAGATGGAATAGGAGTGAATGTCCATTCCGATTTTGTCCAGAGCGAAATCGTAAGCTTGGGCCATTTTTTCTCTACGAAGATTAATATTTATGAAAAATGTTGAGCCTCGTTGCAAATTCGACTTACTTGTAGGTGGGCAATGACGATTTCGTTTCTTTCACGTAAGTTAAATACAGTTTCCATAGTTCAATATTTAATATCTTCATTAAACATCTTTGAAAAAGCTGTGAAAATTACGAATTGATTTTTGTGTGTTTTTATCAACACTTAAATTATGTTTGATGAGGAATAGATCTGTTTGGAAATCTATTACTCGCAAGTTTAGCAACATTGGTCATCGAACAAAAAATATTTACCGCAATAAATACAACACATTTGGTAGCAATATTTTATTTTTCGATTCGGGAAAGGGGGTGCAAATTTGATAGTAAAACACAGAATATTTCTTAGTTCGTTGACAAATGTTGTATAGGTGTCAATAAATGATGTAGTAGATGTTATTCAGAAGATTTAAGAAATTACGTCATCGATAGTCATGACGTCACGTTGATTAGCCAACGCGCGTTCAGATTCCAGCCGTGACGTAACTTCTTAATTATTCCGAATGAAGTATACAAACTAAATCTAAAATATCGGTTTTGAATCTTGTTGGAATTTCATTATAAGCGAATTATTTTCGAAGGTCGGAGAATTATTTAAAAAAAAAACGTTTATTTAAAATTGTACAAACAAAATTTGATCAAAAATGTTTCTGAAAATTATTATCAACACATGAGTAAATAAATACTATTACTATGCGAGAACGGTCTGTTTTTATTTATTATAAACCACAAACAAGAATCTATCAATAATCCTAAAGTGTATTTCATTAAATTATTTGAAATCTTACCTTTTCCACCTTTTCGAAGTGCCGGGATTTCATCTGCAAAACAATCACATAGCCACAGTTTAAAAACATCTAATCTCCAATTAAAAACCAGCCTTACCTCATGTTCGATGTAGATCCTCCAATACCGCGAGGCACTGGGGAAAATGGTGACCAAATGCTCATAGAGTGCCCGAACTTCCGAAATGTGCTTCGTTTGGGCTTCACGTAGCAAAACCGACCATGCTTCCAAATCGTATGCGTTTCTTTCCACTTGTTTCTGTGTGCGATAGAGCTTTTCATTTCCCCAATCCTAAAAGATGAACAAAAAAACATTTAGTTTTGAGGTTATGTTTTGGAAATTCGTGTATTTTAAGTAAAGGAGTTAACTTACGATGTGCAATCGCTCCTCGGTCATTTTAATCCAGTAAACTACAGCAGATTATAGTTTTTCTTCCGCTAAAATGTAAGTAATTATTTAATTAAAAGGTAAATACAAAGGCGTCACTCGTTTGCTGTGATCACTGACAGAACAATTAGCAAAACGACAAACGTGTGTCGTAGTGACATCTAGCGGGGAGAAATGTATGCTCAAGGGTGTATTTTGGGTTGCCTATTATCTAAATTTGAATTTAAGCGCGACAAGTCTATGAATAATTGTAAATAATAACAAACTTGAAAACCTCAATATTAAATAAACTCACGAGAAAATCCGAATGCGCTTCAATACTCGTTCATCATGTTGCGATAGTTATTGAACGTCGAGGTCGAATGCCATCTCAAATTTGATAGTGCTCTTGATCAAATTGTTATTTAATTTGTTTATACCGGCATAAAATTTCTGGATTATTTTTTATTGGTATTTTGTGGCATAGAGGAACTCCTCCGTTGCAAAAAAAATAGAATCAAACTTTATATGAAACTGAATTTTTATTAATCTTGGACTGCCAAATTTTTGGGTTCGATTTTTGTCTAAGGTGAGCTGCATTTTATATTCTGTCGCCAATTCTAGCATTGCGTAAAGTATTTAGCTTATTTACTCAGCTTGTATCAATATTATCAAAACCGCATAATATCCGCAATAAACAAACTATACAATAAATTCCTCAAATATTGTTTAAATAAAACTATTCCAGTTTTCTTCCGCTATTTTTGCAATTTTAAATGGGGCCTTCTGCGTCTTCTATGAATAGAAGTAGTCTAGTGGAGGATCTTCAAGATCCAGACTCTGATGATGAGGTGAGCTCCTATTATCACTCAAGGAAACGTCCTGGTGATAGAAAACTCAAGGAACAAGTGTATAGTGCCGATTGGGAACTATTCCAAATTCTTACGAAATATGTAAGCAAATATTTATTCTTAAGTAAATACTAGAGGGATTATTATATTTTATTTAGGTTCGCTATCGTGATCCGAGTAAAGTTATTACTCATGTAGAAGCTTATGATCTATGGAAGGATGGGACCGGAGGATACGTGAAACTGCTTTCGGGAGGAGTGGGATACGATTATGTAAATCTTGAGTTGAAATCCAGACGAGGTCGTGGATATTCCTTTAAAGTTGTTATTTACGGTCGCAATGCTGATTAATAAATAGAAAAAATTATCAGTACTTTAATCGAAAATACCTTTAATCATTGAGGAAATTTTCTTCAATTTTCACGATGAAGTTCAAGATTCAAAGCTTTGTAGATTCTGCAAAATAAAATCAAAACACAGCTTCTTTAAGAAACTTATTAGACTAAGAAATGTTTAGATATTGCTATAAATATAAACCAAAGTCTATAGAGCCTATTATCCGATCATCCGATTCAGTTTTCTCTTTTTTTGAGCAACATTTTTGCAATTTTGAATTTTGTAATTCTTTTTTTTTTTACTTTAAATGTTTTTCTTCCAAGTATTGAAATATTATTATTAATAAATTGTGATATTTCAGATAAAGAAAAAGTGTACGTGTAGTAGATTGATTATTTCAGAAAGATAAGAGAGAAAAATAATTATAAAATCGAGGATTACACGTCTACGTTTTTTCGCAGTAAATTGCAGAATAATTCTCGGTAGTGCAACTTCTATTCGAACTTCAAGTTTGAAGGATTTATACTTATAGTTAATTCAGAAGATTTCGTTATAAGTGAGTAGTATTTGAATTATTTTGTAAATAGTGCATTAAATCTAAATGCAGTTTTAATATATAAAAAAAAAAACGTGAAAATAATCCAACAAATAATTTTCATCCAATTTTCTCAGTGCCTGCTGGGGTAACTGTAACTGCTGCTGGTGTAACTGCTGCCACAGGTGTTGGAACCTTGGCTTTAGAAATATCTAAAGCTTTGGCAAAAGGTCCTCCGGATGATACCTATACTAACAATTATTTAGTATCGATGAGACATCCTACTGATGTACTCTTTTTCGACAAAACATTTAAGGAAGACTTCCAATTCTTACAAGTTCTTACAAAAACTGTAAGTGACTTTTCATATTAAGTATGGATCGATATTAAATATTAATATTTTAGGAAAATATTGAAAGTGATAAATATATGATCACTTATATACATGCTTACGATTTGTGGAACGATACAACTGGAGGACTTGTCAAATTAACGGGTGGAGGAGTTGGACAACAGTATGCTAATTTGAAATTTCAATCGCAAAAAGGGCGAGGATATTCCTTCCGAGTCATTGCTTATGGACGAAAACTTTAATATCCTTAGTTCGGTTAAATTATAAAAAAATATGTAGTTTTATAATTGATCATGATTTAATTAGTATATTAAATAAACTAAATAAATTTATCTCATAAACGCAACCAAGTTATTTACAGACGTTGATAAATAAGCAATTGCGATATTTTCGTTCAGGAAGGCAATTTTTAAAATAATTGTTATTCTTCGGCCGTTAAATCATAATCACTGAAGGATTCTTTGGAAAAACCAATCGCCAAAGAGATAATGAAGTTTAATGCATCATTATCTTAAAGAGTTGTTGTTACATTGTATATAAAGACGAATTCTCCCATAATTCGTTACATTTAAAGATTCCTAGTAGACCAATAATGAATAAATTGCGCTTTATTGTTTTAACTTTTTGTGTCTGCTTCCTGGAAAGTTCGGCAAAGCCTGGAGTGATTTCGATAATAGGCACTGCGGCAGGTGTGGGAAGTTTGGCTCTTGAAATTATCCAAGCTAAGGAGGCAGCTCCTAAAGATGATACCTATGTTGAGTCCTATTTGGCATCTATGAGAAAGCCTGACGATAAAATCATTTTTGACGAAACATATAAGACCGACTACTCATTCCTGAAAACTCTTGAAAGAAATGTAAGTTATTTTTATATCTAATAGAATGCAAGAATAATTATTATTAATATTGTAGGTGCACGTTGAAAGTAGTTGTTATATGATTACGTACATATACGCTTACAATTTGTGGCAAGACGGAACTGGAGGAAAAATTAAATTAGTGAATGGAGGAATAGGACAACAGTTTGTTTCTTTCAGATATGAGTCTCAATTTGGACGAGGATATGCATTCAGAGTCATCCTTTATGGAAGAAGACTTTAATATCTCGCAGTTTCTCAAATTATGAAGATATATGTTGTATAGTAGCTCATGATTTAGCGGTCAAATTAAAACTCAAACGTACTCAAAGAGAAACTCTTTATTTTTGATTCTTATACCTAGACTAGCATTTTTTGGTATTTTCTTGCACAATCTGTAATTATTAACATCATTTAGACTAAAGAGGACGTCCAAAAACAATAATCCGAAAATGATACCCATTATCAAAATACGATTTCAGTTTTATGGAAAAATGCTGTTTTCCGACACCTCCGGATACTAATCTAACTTTACCACCACCTTTTCCGTCAGTTAAACGATAAGCTCTGATATACGTGATGTTATGAGTACTAGTTTCAAAATCCACCTGCAATTCATAACAATAACATAAATTCACCTAAATATTAATGAACGATTATAATTTACTGTTTGTGATACTGTCCCCAAAAATTTAAAGTGTCGATGGTAATCCTTTGTAAAAAGTTGTTCATCGTTCGGTTTCCTGATGGATGCTAAGTAGGAGTGTTCATAGTGGCTGTTTGAGAACCAACCAGCATGAACTAAAGGATTGAAAAAGCACAAGTAGTAGCAGAGAACAATAACGCACAATTTCTGCATTGCAACGACAGTAAATTATTATTGTTAAGAATATAGCAATATTATTTGAACTAAACAGAAAATCTGCGATTTTATTAATAATAATCTCTGCTGACCCGCAATGATTTATCGAATAGAAAAAATCATTTCGCATATCTTGAAGGCTATAATTAACACTTGATATATCATTGACTAATTGACCCGATACAAAACTAAGAAAAACATATAAATTTATGCTTAATTATCACCAGCATTAATTCAATTAAATATGTTTGTTATTTTTATTTGAAGCAGTTGCATTTATTTATTGAAATGGAATCGCGTGTTGATGCTGATGTAATTTCGTATAATGCACAGAAAAAGTGCAACAAACACAATTATTTACAACTTGTAAACTTTCTTAAATATCTTCTTAATATTTAATAAATGTAAATCGTCTTTTTGCTAATTTTCTTTTTGACTTTCCCAACACCAAACTAGGAGACGCTTATTTTTAAATAATAATTATTTATTTATAATAATTTTTTCCTAGTAATTTAATATATAAACCAAACGAGAATGTTCAACGAGAATCAGTGTAGGTACAACTATAGAAATAATTCTGATTTGAAATGTTAATTACAATTTACTGTTACTGCGTCTATATCCTGTTAAGTTTTTACTTGTGTACCACCAATAATCAAACTTTGGCATCAATTCAAGACGATTTGAATAAACTGGGCCTGAAACAAACTGCGGAACTTGCAAGAACTTTGGATGATAATCATATGTATTTAGTATCGGTAAGGAAGCCTGGTGATCAGTTACTTTTTGAAAGGACCTATAAATCGGATTACGAGTTTATGGAAATTCTAACCAGGACTGTACGTATTTTTTTTCAAGCATTAGTTTGCCAACTAAAACTTTTATATAATTTTAGGTAAATTTTGCAAGCACCAAAGGAATCACGTACATTTTGGCCACCGATTTGCTGAAAGATGGAACCGGAGGATTTGTTAAAATCCTAGCTGGTGGACTAAGACATAATTATGTGAAAATTCTACTTACTTCGCAGTTTAGTCGCGGATATTTTTTCAGAATTACAATTTATGGACGCGAAGTTCCTGAACGCGTATGAGAACGCGTTCAGGAACGCGATCATTAATTTGCATTACATAATTTATTTATAGCATCCAGTTTTAATGTAGTTGAACAAATATGTGCCCTTGTAAATTATTAATTTGTCTATAATAAAATTCATTAATAATTTTGATACTTTCATTTACTATATCGATTAGAAATAAATGTTGTCGGCGAATGTATGTTTGGTTGCATATCATTGGAAAGTAATTCGAATTCGAAATTAAATTTAGTAGAGTAGAAATAAAACTTAACAATAGATATTTTGATTAGTTGTAGAATAGAAAAAGTCCAGCAAAAAAATAAGTAGAATTGTAAACTTGGCGAAGCTAATTCGTACGAAATAAAAGAAGCATAAAAACAAAGTACTAATTTGAATTCTCGTAAAATACGTCCTATTGAAAATTTGCACATCGAAAAGTTTAATTATTGTTTACCCAATACCTCTCTTATTCTTCGTTTCTTCTATTCAACTTTATTGCATTTCCTGCAAGACTCTAATAACAAAATTAAATTAACCGTACACGTAAAGTTTTGCAGAAAAATAAATAATTGCTTATCGTAAAATGAAACACTTACAATAATTTGTAAAGTGCAAAAAAAATGCCATTCATTTACTAATTGCTTATTTTGGCGATTGTACAATCTTCCCTTTACGAAAAGTTACAAAGCTTTCAACGGCTCTTTTTATTTATTTTTTTTCGCAGCTTTTATTATTTTTATTCTACATCACAAGGCTTATTTTCCTTTTATTTTTCCTTTTAACAGTTCTCGAGAAGAGATCCTTCTTAAATAGTCCTAAATAAATGTAGCACATGTACGTGATAAAATTAAATTTGCCACTCTAAACTGAAATGTACGAAACATTTCTGCAAAACACAAAGTGATATAAAAATTATTATTATTACAGCAAAATAAAAATTTACAGAACGACATTTTGCAATGGGTATAAATTCGTCTGTGTTTGTTTGGGAATCGCTTGATTCGGTTTAGTGAAATTTTCACCCTGTAGTGAATTTACTTAGGTATATACTAGTATGTAGATACAAATAAATTAAATCTGGGCGGATTGCAAGCAAGTCATCTTCCTTCGCTCCTTGAATATTCATTCTGGACTCCTCTGCTTTATCTGATTAGGGGTGGATAGTTTAGGTTTATGTCCCTTGTGATATTATTATTGTTTAGTATTTCGGCCAAACTAACTTCTGCTGCTCGAAAGTCTCAAGGTAGATGTAGTACGTACATCTCTACTAATTGATTTAACTAATTAATTAAATTAGCCAAAATGAGAGCGTTCTTCTTAATTCCAACACATAAAAGTTAATTTTATATTTAAATACGTTTTACACATTATCGTTTCGGAAACTTTGTTCACAAATCATTTGTACTTTGCTTGCTCCGGGCGTCGTTTTCCTTCCAGAGGCAACTATTTTAATTCTTTAATCAAGTCAGCTCGAAAATTACATTACATTACACTTTTTTCCCTTTTACTACAGTTTAATTACATGATAACGGGTGGTGCGAAAGATGCGACAGTGGATGCCATGAAAAAGTGGACTCTACCCTCTTCAAAACTTTAACATTTCGATCACCCCTTATTCAGAGCATTATTCGATTTAATGTCTTTGTTAGTAATTGAATCCATTATGTGTTAAACTGAACTAGCAAAAGCGAAATCAGACATTTGAAAAAGCAAACTAATTCTTAATCCGATCCAAGCGAATTTTATACGGCATCGGATTGACGCTTATTATTTTCTGACATATTTTAATTGAATTGACAAAATTATAGCTAAACATCTGCAAATAGGTATTAAATCTGGCTTGATTTCTGGGCGTTTGAAATTACCATAATCCGCAACAAAGATTAACAGCAACATTTGCAGTTATCAATATAATGTCAATTAATGTTTGTTAGTTTGTAATGTGTAATGTATGGATATTAATGCAACAAGAAGATTAATACGACAAGATAGAGCTATGGAGCATTCGGAGCGACTCAAGTTCATTAGCGTACAAACTGTAGCAGTCAGGATTATGAATATTACTGTCAAGGATCGTCACATTAGCCTGACAAAATTATAATTAATTCAAATGTAAATTAATTAGTTTGGGATAGTAAAAGTTTAATAAATTATCTTGCGGTCGATTACTGGATTACACTTGACTTGACCATCGAGAAAATTAAGCCGACTTAAAGTGCATCTTAGGCGCACTAAAGCCTCATAATAATAATGAACGACTTAGACTAATCCGTACCGTATAGACAAATTTAATGATTTTTTCCGCAAAATGCGAGTTTTTGGAAATACTTCGTAAGCTCAAGCTCAACGACTTAAAACTGTGCGCCAACAATAAATTACTTTGGAAATATTTAATTAATTAGTAATACTGGCAAAAAATCGCCAACTTTCGCGGCATGCTTCAATCTACCTTCTTTTATTCGATTTGGTTTTCGTATTATAAACAGTTCAGCGTCATCACCATCAGCGATCGACGAGAGAGTACATTAAACTTTCTGCGTCAACGCGTTTTGGACTAACCTCGCCAAAATTCGAAAAAAAATTGGCACTAGTGGAAACATTCGAACGGTATCTATCAGTATTATGAACTAATCTTTATCTATAAATTAAATCAGTACATTTAGTGTATTTAACAAATTGAGCAATTCGGTTTTACGAAAGCGACCGAAGTTTACAAGTTGTTGGCGCGTACAGTATTTGGAATTTAGTTGGGTATCACCCGTTGCTCTTTGCTTAGGTTGAAGAGGAAATCGACGCGCACCCACCTGTTATTCAAAATATTTGAAAAAAATCTATTAAAGTCAGTTTTGGAAAATACTATGTGCGTAACTTTAATTTAAATTCTAAAATTAGTGGTCAAATTTAAATATGAGTGCTTGTTGAAAGTTTGGTGAAACTTTTATAGCGAGAAAAGTGCGATTTTTGAGAACTATTATAGATTGGAATAAGATGACAGGTCCAGTGGCTGCTATTTTCGTCGCATTTTTTATAGGATTCTTTACACAAGGTAAGACCGTTTGAATGTTGCGCTCTTTTGTGTACAGTAATTTTAATAAAATGCGCTCTTATCGGGATGCGGCCATATCTTATCTCGAGATAAAGTGCGTTAAATTTAGTATGAAAAAATTGTCATTGTCAATAATAATTACAATTTTATCCATCGTCGTTAAAACAACAGCGATCAATATTAATAAATATCAATGGTGGTGGGAACTGGTTTTTCAAAGAACAATAAAATGCGCGCTATAAAATGGTTTTTAATTTAATTTGCTGAAAATTGGAACAAAGAAAATCGATAAATTTATTTTAATTAAATTAATGTTGAGGATTATTTAATTAGCGTCTTCGATAAATAAATGCCCATCCCAAAAACGTTAGTCCCCCCACCCAGAAAATTATCACAAAAATGTTAATGAGCTTTCCAGCGATGAATTAAAAAAAAAAACCTGCTGCGAACAACCTTATATAACGGTTTTATTATAATAAACTCGAATCAGGTAAATGAATTTAACCATCCAGGTTAAATAATTTTTTTTCTCGTGGATCCAGACTTGGTCCGTCTGCCTCCAAAGCCCTACTTAACCAAACCCGTTTTATCAGAGTGTGACACACAAATGCAAGAAACTAATAACCCGCCATAAACTGTCACCGTCACCTGTCTCAAAAACAGAGCGTAAACCACTCCATCCCCCCATCCTAGTCGAACATAATCCTCTTTGCATGAAGAGGGAAGGAAAAGAAATGAAGCCACCTGTTAAATAAGCCACTCTACACTTGACAAATTTAATTTTTCAAAACGAATTTGTATAGAAAAGTAACGCCCGTTGGGTTGCTGCGGATGGTTTAACGAACCCAAAGCAGAAGAAGAAGAAGTGGAGGATGATGGGTGCCTTGTGTTGTATAAAACGAAGAAAAAACAGAACACACCTGACTTACACGAGGTATTATAGAAAACCGGTCAGGTATATATTTGTGTTGGTATAGGAATTATATACTTTCAACTGTTCTTCTGCCTTTATATATTTATATAACGCTACTCTACCAAAACTTTTGGCTTATGGATATAAAATATTGTAAGCTCAACAGTTTTTCATGTTGATGGACGGAATTTCTCACAAAAAATACCTCCCTGATCTCATAATTGCTACAAAATATTTATTAATTTTTTGTAGAATATTTTAACGTGGTAAGTTTGTTTTGTATTGCTCGAAATGTGTCAGAGTTGTTTTGTCTCGCGTATATTGTTGCACTACATTGGAAGAGGTATTGTGTTCGGAAGCTATTTTGTCCGGGATATTTTACAGGAACTGGCTCGATTTTTGTCCCACTTATTTAATCCAAAGTCATGCTTTATGAAATTTATCCCTGAAGAGATTTGCTTGTGTATATTTTCATACGAAATTGTTACCTTGAGAAAAAATATTGAAAAATAATTTGTATCTTGTGGATCAAAAAAGGCCTTCACCCAAAGTTCGAAATAAAGAGGCCTGTTAGATATTGCAGGTGTTTTACGAGGGATATCTTGCCTGACGCTCGGTAGGGGAGATATCTTTGGAAGGGATGATGTATCTTCTCCAAAAATTCGTCATGGAGATTTGATTTGCATCCAGGTATCATGGTTAAACACCTTTTAATTCACAATATCTATGACTCCTTCTATATCATCAATACTGTGAAAATTGTCATCCAATCCAAGGTTGGTCAACAAGTTGGTGATAATTACTTAATTTGACGCTGGGAAACGAGTCATAATATTAATGAATTGTAATAATTAACTTTCTATTATCATTATTTTGTTATTGCAATATGCAACTTCCTGACAGCCACCTGCAATTTCCTCTCCAGCGTCAGCTGGACTATTTTGGGTTAATTGTGGACAAACTCATTAATTCGTAATCGAATTCCTAAGACGGCATTACGACCACGGTTGTTGAATTTGAAGATATGAGCGTAGGAGGTCAAAGTGGACATACAGGTTTTATTCAATTATTACTGACTCACTGAGGACGGAGCAGCAAAGTGCATCTTCTCATCCAACGTTTAAAAATGCAGAATCGCTGGAAATGTCTCGAAATCTCTATTGTTTCACACCATTTTCCATTACTATTCATGCCAGCCAGAGGAGTACACATATCACTTTCATCGTCTCCTGAAAAGCGACCATCTTCACCGCACCAACTCTCTCGAGTCTCATAAAAAAGTTTAGTAACGTTTGAATTTAAATTCATGTGTTGTGTCTCCGAGGAGGTATATGTGTGTTGGTGCTTTTATTTTAGCCCAAAGCACTTCTTGTCCACCATCAACTGCGCGTTGAATTATTTCGCCATTTTTAAGCGACAAGAAGTCTTGCATGGAATTAATTAATCCACGATGTGAAGAAATATTCGTCTATGCTCGCAAGTCGACGCTAAATCATGAAATATAAATTACATTTGCTAAATTTCTCTTGGATTTTGCATTATATTCGTCGGAGAGATTATATTTAGAAATAAAGCAAATGCGCGCAAATGTAATTATTTATTCTATATATGCGAAAGCGGTATAAAAAATCTCATCTAATATCGCATCTTTTTGTTTATTTATTTTTTTATTCTCAAGTTGATAATATAAAATGCTGCTTAACTGTGTTTTGCGAAATTAAACTTGTAATAACTTCTTCGCAAAAATATATTCAAGATTCCAGGAGGGCATTTGTCATCTTTTTGCGTTAACTTTTCTCCTTTCGCATTTCTTTTCATCAGCCTTTCACATTATGTATTTGTATTTTATGCTGAAAGTGGTTCTGTAATTTGCCTAATTATTTTAATTAAATACGACTCTTATATTGTGGCAAAGAGGGTTATTTATAAAAATTATTTATGGCAAAAAAATTAATTAGAAAACTAATTAAACTAAGAACCGGAGGGATAATGAATGTTATTTTTGAATATTTTTTTTGCTAAGCTAAAATAAAAATACTATGTAATATTAATAAAAAAACAGCGTAAAGATTTTCTCGAGTATTTTGCGTTTATTACGGAAGATTGGATAAGGCATCATAATAAAAATGAAATCCGTTCTTATATTAATGAAATATTTTTTAGGATAACTGCAGTTTTATCGTGCATTTAAATCACGACGTAAATGTTCCACTTGACTTTAATTCGAGTTTTAATTGCTTTTCATATATTGGAGACTGGAGATAGTATTAACGCAACAAAGGAGTCTATGGATGGAAATGTAAATCTAGTGGTGAAGGCGGTCGGGTGAAGGTGAATAATAAAGTGGGCCTAAAAGTTATTATAAAATGCATTTTTGCAATTTGCGATTAAAATGACATCTTTTTAGTTGCCATTTTTGATGTTGAAACAGCCTTCTTTTTTTTATTGTTCTAAAAAAAGCGTGAAAAAAAGACTTTTTTTCACTCTTTTTCTACTTTTTTTCACTCTTTTTACTTTTTTTCATTCTTTTAAAAATTGCTAAAAACGTGGCAAAAAGTTATAAAACCGCAATGTTTTATTTATTAACAATATTAATTGTACAATTAGTAAGAATATTTAACTAAACAGAAACATATAAGCAACATTTCCATTAAATTTGAGTTAGCAAACACTTCTGTTCGATTTGAATTATGTGAATAAAGCTGTTTGATTTTTTGTTCCTAGGGGCGATTTCAATTGTTTTATCAATGCTTGCTCTAATTAATAACAAATTAAGCTTGAATCAAGCAACCGATTGTCATCTGATTATTAACTAATATTTAATATTTTTTATTTTAATTAAAAATTGCAAAAAATAGTGTATACAACACGAGCAAAATTAGTTATTTTTTCACTTCTCGTATTGTCCAACTCGGCTGACGCCTCGTTGGACAAATTTACGACTCGTGAAAAAATAACTTACATTTTGCTACTTGTTGTATAAATAACTATTTTATCATGCATCAGCTATCAATGTGTGTCATGAGATACTTTATATTCCTACACTTTCAAATAGCCTGCTGGCTGTACAGCATAGCGAAAACTATAAATTATTATTTTTATTTAACAATAAAAAAAAAACGTTAACTTATCGATATGAATTTATCATAAAATATACATAATAGAAAGTTGATATTAAGGTTTATTTCCATTTTCTACAATAAAGATGCTTGACGCGGTTGTCGCATCGGAAATATCTTCGCTGTTTTTTCCATATTTATTCGATCCGGCTTTTGGAAAAAATGAGCAACATAAATTGATGTGGGGGCTAAATTGTTTGGAAACTTACATTTGGGAGCATTTACTTTATAATGTAATATTTTTAAAAACTTTACTACCGCGAGATATCGACGTTTACAACGCATTTGCCATATATGAAGAAATATACTCGAAAAAAGGGAATAAAATAAATCAAATACTGGCTGCGAAAAGAAGGGTTTTCAGAATGAATTGGAAATTACACCAGATAACACAAAAGGCAATTTATCTGAATCAATGCGCCATCCAGTTTTAAGGTAAAGTGGCATTAACGGATGTCAGAAACAACTAAATATCTTTCGGAAAACTTCCTTTCAATTAATCTTGTTTTTTTTTTTTGGTCGATTCGGTTGCTAGTTTTATTTTTCGCATTTTTTATTTTCGTTGAGCCTTTGGGCGAAACAATAAGCAATCAAGCGACAGTTATTGGATTCGAAGAAATCATTATTGTGTGCATTGATTGAAGATTTATTCTAAGCGAAATCAAAACTTTGTGCACGGATATTTTATTCGAATTCGCTTTGTGAAAGTATTTAATAATAATTATTCTAATTTGTTCCCATTGAAAAAGTGAGAATATTTTCTGCTTCCTTTGTTTTGCTTATGAAAGTCGCATAAATTTAGTGGTGTGCGGTAACGTTACAAAAACTCGTTAAAAATATTTTTTAATTCTAAAACTATTTTGAAAAATTAGGTTTTCTCATGTAACTCGCATTTTCCTGGTTGCAATAAATTTCAGCCTATCTTAATGTTTAATTTTTCCAAGAACTTAATCTTTGATCTTTATTTTTCTAAACTATTTAATATGCTGCAAAAAAGCGCATAGAAGTGCGGTACCTGAAATCCAGATCCCAATCTCTTATGTCCTAATTTATAAAGCTCAGTTTTAATAAAGCATGCGAAATATAAAGAGGCAGGTAAAGCTAACGTTCTTTCGCAATATAAATAAATATTTGAGGAACATAAAATAGAATTCAAACCTGGTTTACTTTGAAAATGAAATAAGTCAACGTTTATTTATAAAAATTCCATTCGAATCTAATTAGATAGCGAATTGTAGTTAGTATGTCCTTTGTATTAACAAAAATATTTTCTTATAAATAAATGTTTGTTGTATCTTTGAGACCCAAAAAGAATCACTTTGCGCTCTGACGCATTTTACAGTCATGCATCGTTGACTCAGTCAGAATCAGGTTGTACAACCTTTTCAACTATGCATTATACCCAGCCATAGTAATATAACAGTAGAGTAGACGAAAAGGAGATTTGATGTTTTTTATTATGATTTTTCTTTCTGCTCCAAGCCTCGGGAAGACTGGGGCCAGACAAGAAAATGATCACTCTTGACTTGACCCCCATAACCGAAACGAGTTCATTCTGATTTCGTTAACAAGACCCTCCACGAAAAAGCGAACAATGAAAAAATTCGAATATTTTTTTCATCTCGTAAAATATCTAAAGCACATAAGCTTCTACAAGAGGATGCAAATATATAAAGCAGGCGGAACGTTCTTTTCTTACACCTTAAAATAAATTAAATGGGGTGTAAAATATCTGAACAGGAAAAAAAGAGTGCCATGCTAGAAGAAGAAGAAATACTTGAAAATATTCCCACAATGAATGAGGAGGAAGACGACGACGACCAAGAAATTGAACAAACAATCATTAATTATGTACGCAATTGCAGTAAAGTTCTCAAGTCATTTATAATCATTTTTTAATAATCATTTTTTATTATTGTTGCTTAACTGACACCTGCATAATTCGTTAATTATTATCATTGTACAAATTTCAATTGAATAAAGCGTAGAAAATTTTTGTCAGTTTAATTGGAATTTAAATTGTTATAAACAAAGAACAAATAAATCGGGACAAGATACCATTCAACAAAGGAGCAGCCTTTTAATCTAATTAAACTTGAATGCTCCGAGATACGTTAATAACTAACAGTAATGTTTATTAAGATACTTAAGTTTTACTGACCATGTTCAATGAAAATTGCATACAAACAGTCTGTTCTACGATAACCGTTTTAGCAACGATTTCAAAGCCGGATTCATAAATGGACTTTTTCATTAAATTGGTCGTCGCACTTTTAGGAATCTGTTCAATGGACCCAAATTGGAACAAAGATAAGATTAGGTCAGTGCGGCATACTGTAGGTGCCAAACCATTCAGACGCTAAATCCTTTCAAACTTTCCGAGCTTTTATTAACTTGTCACACATTCGAACATTTCATAATCTGATAGAATAATAGTCACTCGAAAATCCTGTTAGAAGTTGGCGTTAGTTTCGATTTAGTCCTAGTTTTGAATTTGGCGCGCTAAATCACAAACTTGTAGTTGGTGCTTTGGAATTTAGCGCGGCAAATTTGAAAAGCTATTCATATTAGTCATTTAAAAATTGCTAATTAATTTGTACGTGGAACTAATTAGGGTTTTCAGGGAAATGTAGAAGTAATGTAAGCGCACGTAGCGGTGTAAATTAAATGTAAATATTTGGAAACAACAAGTAATTGCTTAGGTTTATTTAAATAAATGAATAAGTTATTAGACTTTCTTGAAACAGACTGTGTACTGTTAATTTTATCAAACTGGTTAGAATTTCGCAAATTCCTTATATACATGTTTTGTGTTACATCACACAATTTATATATTTAATTTCCTTATTCTATATCTGGTTTAAGTATAGAACATTTAGTAGAATTAAATTCTAAGTATATTTGTATGTGTGTTCAACGTATATGTAGAAATTGCATTTGCACAACCAACTCCGTTAATATAATAGAGGATGCCTTTGCTCTTCCCTGCATTATTTCAAGTGGATTTATATTATGCTACATATATATGTGCCATGTTTGAGATATGCTATTGCTATTTCCGGCACTAAACTAAATTTGACATTCCTGAATTAGTTAACTGATGTTATGGCGAATTGCATTTGCCCAATGCAGATCGGCAATAGTCAAATTTATTGTGATGTTTTAATGCATTGCATAAATTACGCTCAAATTCAATTGCAATCATTCGGCAATATTGATTAACCCGCTTTGTCGGCGACTTCTAAGATACTAAATAATTTCGCTGGAAAAATTGCTAGCGCAGAATTATAGAGCATCATATTTTTTGTCGCGACTAATTAACAAAGTAATTTTTTGAATGCAAGTTCCTTTGGGGTCATTCCATAGTGAACCTTTTAAGCAAATTATTTTCTACAGAGCATCATATTATGTAGTAATAAGGCCTCACAATTCACGAGTTGTATTAAATTGCAGTTAAAAGCATTGCGTTAAAGTGTGTAACTGTATACAAACTGCATATACATGTATAAATAGACAGGGAAAAAAAAGGATTGTAAAGTGAAGGCCGGTTCTTGTACAAAGTGTATGTTCCACTTTCACTACTATGAAAGAATCTGCGATGATGATGTATTCGTCAAATTATTACATAAATAATGTATAAATTGAAAGCCAACATTTCGGTTGATGCAATTTGTTTGTGTTTAATTTAATTTGGCCAGGACGAAAATTGCAATAATTTAGTGGATTGCACGTTTCAATTAATATCATTTCCCAAATATTTGTAAAGTGTTAAATGCACATACATTTAACTGCTACTGTTATAAAATATTTTGAACAAAAACTCCGCAAACATGTATTAATGAGTGAATTATTGAGAAATGATGCTTTGCCGTCGAGAATTCGGCCGATTCCCGACTACAAACGCGATCGCCGTTCAGATTACTTTAAATTGTCGATTCTAACCTCAAATAAATCCGCGGTCTCGTCCGTAGTTGTTTCGGGCGCTCCATTTCGTGGTTTTCATCCCCATATCCAGCAGGATCGTTTTCCCCTTGTAGCACTCTCATTTTATCACACGTATCACACAAATTTAATCACTTTTCAAATTAAATACTAAAATTTGACAGTTCACACTTGTTGTTTACCTTGCACTGGTGAAGTTGGCCGCGCATGCGCATTTATGTTGCCTAAACTGGAATGTGCCGTGTGTCCACAGTGGGCGTAACCATTGCGTTCGATTGCGTTGGAGTGGGACGCATGTGACACATCCACGCAGTGCATTGGAATGCGATGCACCACGCATTAGTGCAGCGGGGTGAATGAACCTTGAAGGTGACTGAAGTTTTTACTCTTGTAAACTTAAAAGTGCTTCGATTTAGCTGAAAATTGGTATATAGACGTAAAAAAATACGTAGATTCCGAAAATCCAATCAGCGTTTCAATCACGGGTATAGTTTTTAAGTTATTAATTGTTTAATGGAAGATTAGTAAAATGTCGAAAACTATTCGTTTTAAAACTAAGGCGCTGGAAAAAAATCATTTCGCTTGAAAAAAAATTCGTAAGCGTTTGAAAAAAATCGTACGGCCTCAGAAAAAATTCTATAGGCCTTTAAATCTTTAAATGATCACTCGGTATATTTTTTTAATGTAATTCAAACGGACAAACATATTAAACCGAATATTAAAAAACATCCAAGTGGTTCCTTTTGTTTCGTTTTAATCTACCAACCGTAAAATAATATGCTTGTCTGTGTTTTTGCCTTTTTGTTGTTGCAATCCGATGAACTTGACTATCTGATTACAATGTAGTATGTGGGAGAGAATATTATGTTGGATTATAGTAGTTTTTATAGCGATTTAATTACACATGAAACTATTACCGCTATACGTTAGTTCAGAGCTATATTTATACCAAAGAGTTACTGTGCCATCTTTTTTTTTTCATTGTTGCAAAATTTAAAAATAAATTTATAGCGAAATTAATTATTTTTTATCGCAAAATTATTATTTTTAGTTCGCAACTTTTATTGGAAATATGCAGCGCAACATTTAACATTTTTATCGGCTTGGGGAAATTTAGTACGGTAACAGATAATATTTGTGGTTGATAATTTCGTTCGTAAATTAAGTTATCTTTAAAAATGCGAAATTAACTATTTTCCCATCTATTTTGAATTTCAAAAGTGATACGTGCGAAAGATTTTGCAAACGTGAATAATTAATTGTCTATAATATGTCGTGGCAAAGTAAAAGTTCAAAAGGTCGGTGTTTCGAACGTTGAGTAATAATCATACATACGAAATGCTCGTCTGCATTTTCCCACTTTACACACTATATGGCTTGTTGCATCTGCTATGCATTTTATTTCTTATTAATATGTACGCGACTGCAAACATAAGAAGCTACCAAACACTGAACAGAACATTACTAATGTTTATGTCTACGATTATGCTACTGCCTAGTTTAAACACACTTTATGGACACCCCAAACATTTTTCTCTAATTTATGTGACAGCTTTTTTATCATACTACATAAATCCACACCCGAAAACTTGCATATTCCACTTGAACTACTTATTCTCAGCAGGCGCAAAAGTGGCTCGTATTTGTTTTACTTTAATTTCAGTAAACTAATTAAAGAAACGAGTTGAAATAATTAACATTGACACTTAAGATGCCGCTCATGCATATAAATTGAATCAACAAACTAAAAAAAAAAAAACAACACGATTTTTCATGATCTAAATAAGATTCTGAAAGGATTGCAAATCTTTCATCTAATTTTCTAATCGATTTAAACTAGAACGCGAATTGTATATTTAATATCCTACATCCATAGTTTAATTGATTTTATTGAAGGCGTTGCCTTTTCTATAAAAATGCAATATTGATAGTCTATTGTGTGTCGGAATTGAATATCGAATAATTGAAACTTTTTAATAAACATCAATTTATTTATTAAATATTGCAGTGATATCTAATAATAGAACTTTTAGACAATAAAAAAAAATATTGCAAGAGCAGATTGTGGTACATTTATGGATCTCAATAATTTATTGAAACAAATATCCGATTTATACAAACTTCCCGTCTAAATTATTTATTTGAATATAAAATCAATTGCGCTTGAGACAGAATAAGAAAATAAATTGTCGGATGTGAAATCTTATTATTCCGACAAATTTAATAATACGACGATGAAGAAATAATATTGATATTCTAATTGATCCGTTCATCAGCAGAAGCACCGATTCTTCGCTTCTTTTTCTAAAACGTTCAATTATCGGTCGTTAGTTTTAGTAAGTCACGACGCGAAATTACAGGTCTAGTCGACAAACTAATATATAGGAAAAAATTCTTGAACAGTTTATGTTTTAGCAAATAATACGTTTCGAGACTGCTGAATGTAGCGAGAGGTTTAACAGTAAAAAGTCCGTGTTCCGTTATGTGTTTGCAGAATTTACAACACGAAGAGACTCTTTTGTCTGATTTCATGACCAAGCCATGACTCATGAATATCAATATTTCATTTGCTCCTTTTTCAACTTCATTAGCGGGAATAATCGCCTTAATTGCACGCAAACACACAATAAACAACAACAATCTTTATTGGCGTATTGTTTCCTCCAGAATTATAAATTAACACTACTTTAATTGCTGATTGGGAATAAAATTTGTGCCACATTCGTGATTGCTTTTTAAGAATCGTACTGTTTTGTTAAGAGCAACCACACCTTTTACCGACAGATTAGCAGTTATTCTAGTACTTTTCAGGTCACCAGACAATTTACCACAAAAAAGAACCTTTTATATTATCATCAACTCGATCAACATCGACTTGGATGGTGATAAGAATTTTTATTGTCCCATTTGCTTTGATTTCCGTTCTGGTTAACTGTGATTTTGAATAACGTTTTTGTTATAAATGAGTTCAGACTTTGTTTATGTATAATATAAATTACCTCATCATTTGTGCAATTTTATTATTAGAAATAAGATTGTTGAAGGTTATTGTTGTAAAAGTCAGCATTAATAATTTAAAAATAGGAAAGTGCATCACGATTTGTCGATTTTGCATTATTTATAATTCATTAAACTCATCAAATAGTTAGTTATTACAAATGAGGCATAAAAGTAGCCACTTTACGCACCCTTTCAGCGACTTTGCAGCCTTCGTGACATAAACTGACGGTGGCCGACGCAAAGTCTGCCGTTACTTCCCAACTATTTTGCTCTTACTTTAATTATAATGTTTGTTGCAGGTATGTTCCACATCCACGACAACACAACACATGTGGCTTTATAATCACTATTCAGTAAGTTGAATCTAAAATTAATAATTGGTACGATGATGTGACTATTAATTGCATCCTCTATAAATTCGATTTTTCGAAATGGAAATACGTAAACAGCTTGTTAAAAGTTTCAGTCAGAGAGTTTAAAGTTTCATTTAATTTAACCCATCATTCACAATTATAATTGATTCAAAACAGAATTTAATTATAGCAATTAAACCGCTGAAACATGATTTCTACCACTAAATTTGTATACAGTATCATTGATGTGTGTTGTAAATTTTATAGGAAAGCTTATATAAATGACTACAATGTAATTATCACTTTTATCGTATTATCTAAACATTGGCTGCTTAACGAGTTCAAGCACATTTTAACAAACATCCTTACATTATGCTTAACTGTTGATTAGTTTGTTAATAAATTAGTGCATTTTTGGCGCGACTTTTATCAATTTTTGTTTAACGAACAGTTAAAATTCGCTCCAGTTTACGAGACGCATAAATTTCATTGCACTGAAAATGAGTTTTACAGCAAAACAGATTTTTAACTGCACATTAATATGCAGTTAAATTATTAGTTTATGCGAATTTTGACGCTTCTTGGACTGCGCTAATCAATACGATTTTATTTTGTATTTTTAATATGCAATTTATGCAAAATATGCAAACTTAATTAAAACTTTGATAATTATTTTTTACAAAACAACTGAAATTTATTACATTATTAATTATTCATATTTTGTAATCAAATAAAGTTACGTGTAATTGTGCAAAATAAATTGGAAAATGAAATTCGCGTTAAGAATAATCTCGGCACCAACCTTGTTGCAAACAATCTACTTATTAATTATTGTTCTACTGGAATCTTAAAGGAAACACACTTTAATAGTGATTTGAAAAATGTTGATTGGTACAAGGTGATTCAGAGTGAATTTTTATTTTTTAAAAGGCCATGACTCACGTTTGTAAATTGGTATTTATGATAAATTGCATCATCGATAAATTGTAGCCTATCCAAGAAACAGCTTTCTAACAGAAAATTCTTGGAAAAATGATTTTGTGGCATTTAGAGTCCGATAGCGGTTAATTCATGCTAAAATATTTATTTTTGCTTCTTTATCAGAATATTCAGTTAATTATGTTTTAATTGCAGTTAAATTTGAGTTTCTTTGTTTGGAAAATCCAATATTACAGGATCCTAAACACCTAATGTTAAAATAGACAAAAACAAACCTGCAGACTGTGCATGGGGAAGGAAACTCTGACAGGCGTTTTCTGAGCTTTTTGCTGGTGGCACAACAGCAATTTGAATTTATGCCAGTTTAAGTTTTCGAACTATTATTACTATAAGGGCTCGTTCTCAGTGTTTGGGTCAGACGAGGGCGGTTTTCCTGAAAATGCTACGATATGCTATAATCATGATTAATTGGCGCTTTATAAAGGTCCAGAAAGTGCCATTCAAAATTGAATTAATTCGTAATTATTACTACTAAGAGACGCTTTTTTTTTCTTATGATGTGCAGTGCATTACGCAATTAATCCATTATACAGGAATTATGTGACATTGACGCATTCGTAGTAAACCCAGTTTGCATCAACAGATTTACTGTTATCAAAACGCCATTAATAAAACAGATTAATCTCATTAGTGTGTACCTTTCCATGACAAGTGTAGCAGAGAAGGGTATTATAAATCTATCGAAATTTGAATTATTATAAGTCACAAGAAATTATCTAAGCTGAAATTATAATTAAATTAAAAATGTTATTTAATATTAAAAGGAAAAGCGCAATGATTTGCCACTATACAAATTATCCATTCTCTTTGTTAAAATTTATAATTAAGATAAAGTTTTCCGGCATCTTCTCAAGCTTACTTAATTAAATTGAGACGATTTTTTACTTTTGCTTTTCAACTCTCTTATTGCATTGTTTTGATCCTCTTCAACAAAATATACACCTATGCAAAGATGTCATCGATGTAACAAAAAAAAAAGCGAATTGATGCCGAAGAAAAGTTGGTTTAAATCTAAAACTAATTTCAGTAGAACGCAAACATGGCATTCGCTACTAAATCTCATTAATTTTCTTCCTGAAATCAATTAAAACTTTTAGAGCTTTCAATAATATGTCAAAGATAACATTCTGTAACTCTTATTCCGAACCGTCGTCTCTCAATTCGAGCAAGCTTGCTGGATGATAATAATAGTGTACATCTGAAAGCCGAAACTTTATGTTTAAATATAAATTATTTCAATTAAGAGATCGATTTAAATTATCTCTGAAGGATTTATTAATTATTCGATATTTTTGAAAAACATAAAACTTTCATGTTTTATCATTTTCCAAAGGAATTAATGCGCTGGATCCATCTGCCGAATTTCGCACGGTAATTCCTCGAGCTTATGGCACGTATATATTTTAATGTAATCATTAATCAATTAGTTTTTAATTGAATTCACATTTTCATCATCCCATTCCATCTTAATAAATATTGTCACTGTTGAACTCGATTCGCAAAAAATTCGGGCAGCTGAAATAAATCACACTGATCGTATTTAATGGCAATAAAAGTTGGTTTCGACATTTTTGCGAAATTCAACCCGATTTGTGTAATAGAATGAACCCCGTTGAAGAAAGCTACTATATTATTCTCGCACCTATATGTGGCGTTTTATGTCTTGTACGATGTCGCGTGAGATGCGTACATAATGTATGCGATTTGATGGGCCACAGAAGCCTTCAAGCTTCAGGATTTACGATTGTTGCACTCGAAGGTCCCATTTTCGAATCATCTTCCTGACAATGCGCTTTACGAGGGCGATTGCCCAATTAAGCGCACTAAATTAAGCTCTTTACTGCCGAGAGATAATTGTTTAATTTTGACTTAAACTGTAAAATAAACAGCTCGAGTTGCTGTAAGATGAGTAGTTTGAAAGAAAACGGGACACTTTGATTAGGTGCACAAGTTTTGCAGGACGAAACTTTGCGCGGTCATTTTTGGATTATTTGAGTGTATTTGCTTAGTGTTATTTATCGATTGATTTTATTTTCTACATACATATACACAGGGTATAAAGGAACAAGAAAATTCACTTTGTAAGATTTCGAAAACCTTTCAAAGGAGCCTGCCTGTCAGCACTCAACCGGTAAATCCTTCCTTTACCCCTTTTATCCTTCCGATCATTTTCAAGAACTTGAACTGTGATATGCTCGCTCATTTTTATTTTAATGATATTTATATTTTGCGTATAAAAAATATGGCTTTAGGCCCGACCGATAAACGCAACCCTATTTTTATATTGTTATTTTAATGCCGACACTTAGGAGGATAAAAAGGATTCTTAAAGGCGCTGTGCTACCTACAGGGTTGTATTTATATTTTTTATATCCGAAAAGATATTAAAGATTGTATTAGCATTTCAAAAGGAATACCGCAAAGTAGCGGAATAATAAATTCAATAAAAACAATTGGTAAAGGTGCGAAAACTTCAAATATTGGGAAAAAATTGCTAAATCTACATAGTTTCTATTAAAACGGGAAAAAATAAATTAATTAGAGCGTTTTACGCACCTTGGGGTGCTTGCGGCAGCGCGAAAGATATTTTTTGAAAGCGATGTTGATGCATTTTGCCTCACAAAAAAATAAAAAGGGGTTTGATGAAGTTGCAGATGCATCATCTACTATCCACTTTGTGTTGGATCCCGTTAATTATTTTTAATGAGAACCGATGCAACAGTCATCAACATATAGGTGGTAGTAGGGGTTGAAATATTTAATGAGCGCTGCAGCGGTATTTTAAAGATTTTGCGGGTAGGAGTAAAAAAATTAACGGTTTGTTTAGTTTTATATGTAAAAACGAAGAAGTTTAAAATGAGAGCAGAATTCGTACCTTTGCCATTGCCAATGTTTTAATTAACTGGGCCCTATGTAATGAACATTTCTAATTAAACGACTTGTCGCAAATCCGCTGCTTTTTACGTTCGAAAAGTCTTCTTCAGTCTCGAGTTCCGTTAATTATAATATTATTGCAACCCATCAAATTTGAATATTTTTTTTTGTGCATTATTATTTGGATGGTTCGAAATCCAACGGAAACAAATTAAATTTGAAGTGATTTAAAATAAAATTCAATAACGGTAAAAAAAATGTACGACAGCAAATCCGTAAATCCGGAATTTTATAATTATGAAACGCCTTTTAAAAACATTTCCTGATGCTGTTGGTCGTGACGGGGGTGTTTATTTACCGACATTAATTAGCGAAAAATAAAAAAAGGGGTGGCTGTCGCTGACTGTCGATCTCCCCGCTCTAATTGGAAACGAAATAAACTGGCAAGTAAAAAAAAATCAACTTAAACCGGTATAAAAAAAAATAAAGAGCACAGAAATAATGATTGAAAAAAGATTAATTTTTAACGCAAGTGCGGGTTGCACAAAAGCAAGCAATATTGTTCCTCGCACAAACAATAGCCGGATTATAGATTATCCTTGTACGGAAACCTTTTAATTTCTAACTTATCTTATGGGAATATTTTCGGATTTTTCTACGGAAAAACAGTAAGGAAAAAGTTTCGCAATATAATGGAAAAAACTTGGGCTCATTCAGGGGGCCCCGATATTTAAATTCATTGCGTTTTGAGGTTGGACAATCGCGTGGAATTATTTTTAATTTAATTGTGAGATTAATTGTTTGTTTATTTTTTTCCCCCACCCTTAACCCCCCAACAAGTGGATCTACATGATGATTTTATCTGCACACACCAAATGTAATACCTGGAGAGTATCTCGATATATAAGCAAGAATAATCGTGGCACAACTAGTGACTTTCGTAAACAATGAGGGCTATTATAAATCCAAGGATTAGGTGGCTGGATATACAGCGAAAATTCCCCATAGTGCATTAAATACATTTTAGCGATGGTACTCATTTCATTAAATTCAGATTTATTTAATCCCAATCTTATACGTCTGGCTAATATAATGGGCACCGGTAAATTAACTCTCTCTCTCTCTGTCTGAAAAAAGAAAGTTTAAATATTATAATGCCAAGATTAGCTATTAAGATTATTACGAAATGTTTCATCAAAGCATCACTTCTAACGATATTGGAAATTATAAAGCAATAAAGTCAAGAGAACAATCAAGACTATTCCTTTGTGGGTGCAGTGAAAGAAATTCAGGAAATTTTTCATTAAGTTGTTTCACTCATTAGGAAATTGGACGACGATAGTTCCAAAATTGACGTTTTTAAATAAAAGAGTTCTTCAAAATCTACTCGTTAGAAGAGCAATCAGTTGCCCCAATTAGACTTTTCTTCGCGCATAAGAAACTTATTTAAACCATGAACGCGAAATTTTTTAATGAGTAATGAAAATTTTAATAAAATGTTATTTGCATATTTGCTACGAAAATTTGGCCGCAGGGGACCGACTTGTAATTTCTCAAGCGTTATAATTCTTAATAAAAAATAATCCAAAGTTAATTATTCTTTTGTTCATCAAATTAGAATTTTTATGAAAACAAAGATGATTTTGATGGGTTGTTTGGTGAAACAAAAAGCGAGAGTGCAATCAAGGCGCTCGGTCTGTCGTTGACCACCGAGATTAATTGTTCCTTAAGAAAATAGTGTTTTTGCTACCCTTTATGTATATAGAGAGAGACTGCAGCTATCTTATACATAATCGCGGCAGCACATTGTGTGCAAAAAGGGTTGTTGTGCGCGCAAGGAAAATTGCCACAAGATTGATTGAGAAACTTTTTATTTTTGCGATAGAAAAAATTTTGATATTATTCAAATTTGAAAAGTTCTACTACGATATTGTGTGGTAAAATAAATATCGAACTTTGGGATTTTCCAAACTGGAATGCGTGCTTTATCAGGTCGGTGCCAGACTGTACTTAAAGATTTATGCAATAAAGCTTTTACTTAAAACAATGCTATTTTATTAGTTGGTAGGTGCTATTTCGAGGAGCATTTCACAAAAGGCGCTTACAGAAAAAAAAAACCTTTGAATCAATTTATTACGGGGTTCATTGCGCCCCTATTTCACTAAAAACTCATATTCTCTGATGGCTACAGTTTTATTGATCAAATTACCGGTGCCAATGGCTTGCAGTTGCACCAAAGGGTATCATTCCGTCTGTATGTGTTTCTTCCACTTTCTCCCCCTCTTTTGTTTGTCTTTATATCTTCACTAATATCAGTTGCATAGCTCAAAATTAACAAAATCCTGCTTACACAAAGTGCCTTCAACTATGAAGATAATAACGTTTACAATGAGTGTTGTTGATAAAATATACAATTTCTTGTGCAAGTAATATTAGAATTTCACTTCCCCCAAAACAACTCGTCGCACTTTGTTTATCAAACTAATTAGTCATAGGTTTATTAGCTGGGGCGTTGTATTTAAATAATCCGGGAGTTAATTTACTTGAGCTCGAAACTTTCGCCTTGTGTAATCTATCTTTTCGCCTAATGTGCTTCCAGTATGATAAATTGACGCTGGATGGGTAATCCTTGGGTATTCTTTGAATATTTTGTGGGTATTCCATTTGGAGGAGCATTTTGGGGTATTCTTCCTCTGGAAACTGCCTTCCTTGATCCGTGAGATGATTTAATAGTCCTTATCTTCCAAGACGGATAGTCAGGTCATTCCGCCTCTATCCAAAGGGTGACTGTTTTGTTGTGCAGTATATAACTCGAGTATCATCCCCATATCCGGATGATGTACATTATAACGTCCATCTTCGCTGCCGCTAACGACCTGTATTTAATGACGTCACCGACACTCTCATTTGTCACCGGGACGCCAACTTACTACATCCATTAAAGCTCTTGGGGAGGCGGACTGGCTACCGCACCACCGCCACAACCGCCACTCAACCCCCTGTCTGTCTCGCTTTCCAGAAGAGGCGCTTTGTTTTCTCTTAATTGGCCGTCCGATATTTGCAATATGCATTTTTTCTTGCGATAATAAATCATAATTGGCGCTCATAAAATTAGCGGTAAAATAAATACAAACAAATTTCGTTTGATAAATGATCGGATGTCATGTGTGTGTTTGGTTTTTTTGGTCTAACATGGAAATTACGGTGCGGTAATCGTAAAGGCGATTTTGCAAATTCTACAATGGAAATCTAGTCGAGTGAAAATTCATTCGATGCGCGTCATACTTTGAGATCCTAACACTTATCAAGTAGAAGCGTGTAATGGATTTATAATGGCCTTAGACGGCATGCAACTTTTGGGATTATGGGTTTTCGCTATGTAATCATTATTTATTTTGGCTACAACTAGTAGACTTTCTTGCATACTAAACTATTGCTCGATAAATATTATTGGAAGAGCTGAGGTCTGATAGAAAACAGATTCTATGCGAAACTTCTTTTATTTTTTAATTCGACATTCGTGCTCCAAGCACTTTACAGACGGTTTCTGTTAAATCTTGAGCTTTTGTTATTTCCTCTCAGCACTGCTTTGGTGCGGTTATAAATAAATGGCTTTAGTGTGCTTTGTTTCCTTGATGAGCTTGTTTACGTTTTTAAGATTTTCTTACTCCGGGGACGATTTTTGCGTTCAACGATAACATCATTTGTGTGCAATGTTGTTCGTATGAACATCTGAACTAACAAACATTTATTTTTGTACAAGATTTTGCGATTAGTTCGACCAAAAAATTGTGCAGTTCATTGATTCCAGAAGTCGGATTTTGAATGGAGGAGGACATTTATAGGAATTGGAGACGTTGAGGGACGCTAACTTCTATAAATCAATTTGGGGGTTGATTATAATGGAGCAGATCGCCCGGAAGATTGTTAATTATTTAGGAAAACATTATGGAGCTTTGGAAAAGCGGCACGCTTTTGATGAGTTGGAAAGATGATACTTAGAAGATCTTCCTTTTATTATATTATTTAATTAGGGAAGTTTTTGATTATCCTTTAGAGGAATTTAATTTTGGGACTCCTTCCAAAATAAATCGTTGGTCATATGCATCTCATCTAAACGTATGACGACATAAAAAACCGTTCAGCAGGATTAATTTGAATGTTTCATCAAAATGGTGAAGTGTTTAGCTCGTGAACCTCGATCTAATACATCACCATGATAAAACTGAGATAAACAAGCAAAAATGCGGAAGCATCTCTCCAAGTTATTGGTGGTGTGAAAATGGCTGCAATTACGTAGATGATTGTGTTGAAAGCAGTTATTAAAGTGATTAATTTCGGTTGTAAACGACGGCGGTCTTTGTCTCGGCTGGTGCTGTGTTATTTTCACACATACCACCATAGAGCAAAACGAACAACAGAAAATCATCATCGTTATAAGGGTGGGTGTATATTAGAGTCGATATTAATCACCAAAGTACGAGTGCAATCATTTTCGCGCGTCTGACAAATGTTCTTCATACGTTCGCATTTTCCAACCACCTAGCGTGGTCGCTAATCTGTAACATGTCTAATATCGTGATAGAATTACCAAGTAATCCGTGTTGGCACGTGTATCACCAATATGCGTTTCGGAAAGCCTTTTGCAAAACCAATAACATGTTTTCAAATTAAGTCGACCGGCATGCAAGCAAAGCATACAAACTCGACTATAGTCGTCTGCATTTTTTTAATTTGTTCAAAATTACGTTATAATTCCGGGTTACATGCAATGCTCCACTTTCAAAATTGTATTTTATTTCAAACGAGGCGCGCATTTTTTCCCAAACACGTCCACACCACTTGTTTTTTAGCACACTGGATTTTATTTCATTTGCGGCGCAATTCAATAAAACATCCCTCTTCCACTATATGTTGATGTAAATTAATTAGTATCGCAAATTGTTTAGACGAGCAATTTTATTTTTTCAGCCAGATTAGTTTTCGGGACAAATTGACGAATTTGTCACACCAAATTGTTGTTTGAGCAATTTTAATAGTTGATTGAATTTTTAGACAAATTATTGCGTTATTTATAACGTCGAGTAAATATGAAATATTTCTCAATGAAAAGAGTTCGGGGAATCCCCGAAGGGATTCGTAAAAACTCCGCTAGGAATACTTTTTTGAAGGATTTGAGCTCGAAGCGCTCTTAGAATAAGAAAATATCAAATTCCTCGACAGTTCATTCAATTATTGGTACAGTTCTTACAAAAATTATTAATTAACTTAATTAATACACCGGATAGTGAATTAATTTTAAAATATTCATCAAAAGTTACCCCGAAAAAAATGTTATGAAGCTTAATGGTGTAATAAAAACAGCAACAAGGCATGTTTAATATTTCAGAGTGCAATCGTTAAGCTGCATAACTGTGACATGAAAATGTGGTGTTTTTAAGTCTCCGAAATTGTTTAAAGTTTGGCCTTTCGGGTGCGGCGCAATTTCATATCGCTGTGCCCTAAGGGTTGTTTCAATTTGGTGGTGGATTAGAGCAATATTTTACAAGGAAAAAAAACGGACGGACAATTTCCTTTAAAATAGAAAAAGTTGAAGCAAACAATTTAATTACCGCAGTTGACGTGATAACTTTCATGCACAAAATCCTGATTAAAGACACGGTCACGACCACAAAATCCTCCTGCATGTCACTCTGCTAAGCTAGATTATTTCGTGCACAAACGAACGATTTAATAGAAAGACTATGGAAAGTTGTTGGAAGTCGGCGTGTGGCTGATGCATCACAGATTTGCTCGCATAAAGGACGACCGTTTAATTTAGTGCAGAAGCACGTAATAATCTTAAGCAGATGCATTATAGCGCAAAATGACACAAGGCGCTTATAGTCGAACGTCTAAATTAATGCACAAATTGTGTTGAACGACTATCACATACGGAGCAAAGCATCTTATTGGGTTTCCTTTATTGATATTAGCAAACTAATTTACTACCAGCAAATTAAATTCGCATTTTAAAACATAAAAGTTGATGGAATCAGTTTAAAATTCAAATCCGCTTTAAAGCGCGCACACCATCGATTTGTTTCAAAACTTGAGAAAATTGATTCGACAAAGTTTTGTCAATTTTCATCCTTATTCAAATTTGATGACTGTAATGTAAACTGAAAGAATGGCGGAGAAGTTAAGGCGTAAATCAAAAATCGATGGCCGAAATCGGATGAGGAACTTTACGGGGGAAAGTTAAATTATTTTCGTTAAGGGCTAAATATATCTCGAGATATGTGGAAAATTGGCGAAGGTTCCGGTGCGAAAATGTCTATGTGACTTGATATTAAGGAACAAAGCAGCTATTTCAATATTCTAATGCTGTTTTGTAATAATGCGAGTGAGTTTTGTTTATATTTATTTGCCGTCAAAAATCCTTTAACAAAGCGAAATAATAAATCATCGAGATATTTTGCTTTCGCAACGAAAACATAGTATATTATGAACCTGTACATATTTTGGTATCCGAAAAGCTCCTCGAAAGTTTTTGATATCTGGTGCAATATGATGTGCAGATATCATATTTATAGAGATCTATCCGAATGTGTTTGAATTGAAACGCTGGCGGGAGATATCGATATTGACTAAGCCAGTCAGTCGATGGCGAAATGCATATTATCTCACACAACAGGATTTGAGGAGGTTTAGGCATAAATCAACAGATGACTATCGGATGACAAGACCCACTGCCACTAAGAGATATCGATTGTGTATAATAACCGCTGATGTGAACGCGGTGTGCTACAAACTTACCCGAATAACAGTCATTTATCACAAGTTGGTCATTATTCAAAATTTTGGGCATGGCCCCTAAACTACTGAATACAACTTTATTTAATATCTCGAATTGGACAGATCCATAGTAGATGGAGGGTTTGTTTTATGACCTAACAAGTACATTAAAACGGGCTGGTGGCTTAATTTGTACTTTGTTTGTCTAAAAAGGTTAATACAAAGTCAACTGATCGTCGACGAGTTTGAGCGAAAATCTAGCTGGAAGGCACATTTGATGGATTTTGCAATATAAACAAGTTGACGTAATATAGAGCGAGCTACAATACAAATTTATTTTCTATCTGTTTAGTTCTACCCCATCACCGTCAATATTTAGAAATCGGATGATTTGGAGTCCTTTGGAAGGAGTCAATTATTTTAAAGATTCTGGTGAATTTTAAAAAATTCTTGGAACTTCTTTTCCTTTTCGTCCTTCATCAAAGCTCCAATTACCTCCAAAAGCATCTTCTCAAAATAGTTGAGTCACAAACAATCTTCTCACGTCACGAAATTTTATTAAAATTCTTCTTGTCTTGTAAAATCATATAAAACCTTATGAACTCTTATTCTAACGAAATCTGATGTATATTACATATTCCTGCAAACAAGCACGTTGTATGGGTTATTTAGATTGAATAAAGCCCTCTTGAATAAGTGATATTTTTTCCAGTCGAATTGAATAAGCAATCACACCAGCGAGATTGTTTGATAGAATTTCGATATTTTATTATTATTATTATTATGAACTCGGTATAAGTGTATTGAAATGCTGCTTTCAATATTATTCCATATATTGCCTGCGGAATAAAAATGGCCTAGTTAAAAACCAATCCGGATTGTATCTTCACATCACATCACAATTCCGTATTGGATCAAAACTATCCTGCAAAGGACATTTTGATTTATCGGGGAATAATTTCTGATATTTATTTGCGTGATGGTTCGATGCCTTGTTGGCTCAAAGATAAGCGGATTTCCGGCAAGTCGTCCACTAATATTGAATCGGAAACACAATCGACTAAATAAGGATTTTGCCTGTTCGCATATGGATGGATTTTATCAAAAACGCTCGCTCTTATCTTATTCGCTTGTTTACTTGCAAAAGTTTTGGCTGCATATTGAAATCCGACGACTACACAATAAATATACAAAATCTCTATCACAACAAAGAATCGCGAATCTTTCAAGCTAATTAAATTAAAAAATTCGGCTGAATTGAATTCCCTATACAAATGGCATCAGACGACAAACTAATGCAAATAAATAGCTCAACTTTAATACAAAGCCAATCCTTACATAAATTAGACTCGAAATCTCACCGGCTTGCACTAAAACCATCGACTTTTTCGTCTTATGATAAATAAATATCCAAAGCGGATATTTATTTGGAAAGGTGCACAAATGTGATAAAATAGGATCAATACAACGACAACGCATCCTAAAACAAAAGAGAACTCGCAACAATAAATTAACAACAAAATATCGCACATTTAAACGATTTTGTTGTAAAATGATGACTTTCATACAAAAGGTGGTGATTTGAAAAGTTTTCCTCCTCAAATTTCTCTCATTAAATAAGATATTTGCATGCAAATGTCGACAAACAATAGAATACGAGAAATATTGTTTGTCTTTGTTAAAAATAAATTAACTTGTCGAACTATTGACCTGCACGGTCGCCCGATTCGGCGTCTATTGATTTATTTATTACTGGTAAAACTATATTTCTATTTCCAGACCAGAAACGTAATCCTATTATAATACCTAATCCTATCAAAACTTAAAAGTTGCGCTCTTCAAGATCCAGAAGCCAAATCGATCGCCACTTATTGCAAATAAGCTCCTCTAATTTATTTAAGATTTAAATAGACGAAAATAAAATTGTAGTTTATTACGTATTGGTCGGGCTGTTAACCTGCCCGATCCCAAGACATTTTTCTCCACTAACTCTGGCGTATGGTATGTGGGGATGCGGCAAAAGCTTTTGCCAATGTCGGTTTTGGGTGGGAAGCTTTTACAATAATATACAATGGAATGGCATTTTAACGCGCTTAATGCATTTCACTCGGTACATTCCCTTGAAATTCATCCACTGAAATCAAGGTGCAAATTAAGCGACAGTCTTATCGGAGGGGTGGGATGATGACAATGACACAAAACAAAAATGACTCCCCAGCAAGTTGTAAATTTTACAATATTATATGTATAAACATAAAATTTGAATATCAAAGTAGACCTTTGGGCGGAAGGGCAAAACGCCTGAGCGATGAAAATATAAATCGTTTTAGTTTCGAAACTTTTTTTATTCTAACTTTAGTTTATGGGGATTTTTTCCGCCTTTAATTTGCATTTTTTTTTGGCCTGATATGTGAACAACGCATTATTATTTTCGAATAATAATAATAATAGGCACACATTCCAATTAATGCAGTAATTATTAACAAGTATGTATTCATTCGATTTGTAATTTGTGGTCAAAAGTGATTATTGATTGAAAATTAAACTGCATACGAGTATAAAGCAATATGAATATATAATTCGGTGTAATTATGATCAAACTGATTGACCCCAAAAATAAAATTATTGCGCCACCCATTGAAATCGAGATTGGAAATTGTTGACTAACTAGAATGTTGAATCCAGTTAAAGGCGAAATAAAATAGTAGAGTCAAGGACGGAGACCATGAGATATTGTGCGCCCCTTAACTAATTAATGAGTAGCAATCTAATAAATTAATTAGAAAACAAATCTTACTAATAGCCCTCAGACCTAAAGGCCCCACAAAAACGAAAGGCAATAATCAAGTTCCGTCCCTTTAGTCTTTATCACATAATAGGGCTAGTTATGTTTTTATCAAGCAAACGCGTGCACCCCGCAAAGCAAACGGCAATATTTTATGCATTATTAAGATGTAAATGAGCGTGGAAGCCCCTGAAATGGGGCGCGCTTTTGTGTTCTGCTATTTGGACTAGCAGAACTGGCCCTCTGATATACAAATTGCTTTTGTGTCCACATAATTGTAAAGCAACTCGCTCGCATGTTTGTAAATAAGCGCATAAAAAGAATTTAGCGAAAAATTTGGAGCTAAATGGATTTAAATTGTGTTTACGGTTTTGATTAAGTCGCTTCCGGCAAGTCTTTATTGTTTATTTCGATTAGTGTTAATCAAAGTTGGGTCCCACAAAAGGATTTAAAATTCTTTTGTGCATCGTTATACCATCAGAGCAGACTTTCGGGATAGAACTAAGGAAGGAGTCTGGAAGAAATTGAGTTGACAAAACAAATTTCAGCAATTCTCCTGATGGGTCCAACGTAATTCAATCGCATCACGGAGAAAGAGAAAATCTTAAATCCTGAGACGACGAGATGGAGACAAATATCACACTAACTTCATTTCATTGTGACACTGACAATGAGACTTCGCTCCCTATGGTGATGGTTTCACATGCATGAAGTGTGCTGCTATCTCTTCGAGTTTCCCTTGAACGCCATTCATATTTTGCGGCTTCCACAACATAATAATAAATTTCCTTCCAACTGGATGCTGGAAACACCAGAATCAAGTTATGGTGACCAAACAAATTTCATTCATACACTACAAATTAACTAACTTGATTTTATTCCCAAGTTTCCCACTTGCTTTTATTTCAACACGCCAATTATTGAAGAAGTTTAATTTGTAGTCTGATTTTTTGTAAGGTGCTTAAGTAAAACTTTTAAGAATAAAGCTACTCGAATCTTTTCGGCAAAATAACGCCTAAGGAGTTGATGAAGCGCTCAGAAGAAATAATTCGGGTTGACAGGTTTTTAGTCCTTTCAGTGAAGTTACTTAAGTAACAATTTGGAAAATATTTTTGACGAAATATTCCAGCGATTAATTGTACGTCATTATTTTTGTAAAAGCTCCTTGTTTGTATATTTGGTAGTTTCATAGTTGCTCAAGAATTTCTGGGAATTACTCAAGGAGTAGAGAAGCAATTATTCCTTGAGGTAACTAAATGCATTTCCTTATGATCTCATCAAAGGGTCTTTTCTTTGAACAGAAAAGTTTTAAAAGTTTTTCGAAAATGATTGGGTATAAGGATTTTATCTCGGATTTTATCAATAAATGAGCCTTTCTTCGATGTATTGCTACAAACATACTAATATCCTGCTGTTGATGCAGGGAAATAGTGGCTTACCTCAATGCTTTGAGCTTCAAGATCAATACTTTTGAATTTTCTAAATAGTTACCCCGTATACCAAAAAAATATCAAAATTTATTGCTTGTAAAATAACCAAATACTCATTTCGCCCTTCATGGAACATTTCCTTGCGACTTAACTAGTATTAAAATCAGATTAAAAGTATTGTGAACAGCATGAGAAAAGCACGAATTTACAGCGCTGTTTGTTTCACCAATGCTTTGGTTCATTATTGTTCAGCTTTTTTAATTAAATTAGAGCGAAATTTTCATATTGATTTTTTGTTTCAGGTACGTACGACATAAAAATGGTCCATCACGTCAAAGGAGACTGACAACGATTTAAGGCATCATTTATTCTCGCCTCAAACATGTCTTTAGATACATGGATTATGGATTAAATCGTCCAATAGAAAATTGACGATTTAATTCGCGTTCCACGTAAAAAACACAAACCGGGGCAAAAAAACAACAACAACAGATAGCACTGAACGTAATTTATGGGTATAATAAAATTTGAAAAGTTTAAGTACTCAATTACTGCGCTAGCCCTTTCAAATTGTAATGACTTTCATCAAACTGTTGTGACGCGGCGCATTAATCAGATCCTTTTAAATAATGCACGATACTTTAAAGCCACCGAGTTTTCTAATTAATTAATCGTTTCTATAGTACTAAATCATAGAAGGCAAATTATTGATAAATGATGCGCACTTATTGAGCGCACAGCTGCGCGCAATAATTCCAAGCGGACGCTCGAATTTTTTGGCGGGAAAAATAAGCAATTGTTGCTCATCTTTGATCATCGACAAAAAGTGTATTTGTGCAAGTGCACCGAACTTTGGCCTCATTGTAAAGTTAGAACCTGAGTAAGAGAGAGTGGTATACACAATTCTAAAGTAGATAAAGTATAACTAGCAAACGCTGTTACAAACAACTCAATAAATTGAAGCGAAAACTTTTCAGGATTTTTGCCGCGATCGAAATAAATCAGATTACAATGATTTATTTATCCATCTCTCTATCTGCTCCGGTTGAAATAAATGAGCTGAAATAACAAATCATCATCATCTCTTTGCCGCAATTTCGGCAACACCCTGTCGAAAAATCGCGTCTTAATATGAGTGGAAATAAAATAAATTTCAGCTGAAAAACAAACAAATTTAACATGTATCAAAGGTCTGCTTCAACATTTTTTATATTTACACAGCAATTTCGTCCTTTTTTTGCTGAAGGATGTTCCGTTTGCTTTGCCTATCAAAGTCGCCCGAATGTTTCTGTTAAAATAATATTTATGAGCGTTCTTCCGGAAACTTTTAAGAGGACACTAAATTTTGATTTTGGTGTAGTATGTGTATGTGGAGGCGGCTATGAAATTATAATGGAAAATGTACCCGTAACACCACAAATCGAATTAGACCAATTTATTGCGTTTGAAAGACAAACTGATGGTTGAAATCTTCCTCCCACGCAATTGAAATTTATTCCACTGAATTATTTACTTCAGCTAGATGATTGAATGCTTTTTCATTAATATTGTAATTGAATAGATGTAGCAAACATGTATTGTTAACTTAAGCTCTCTATACATGTATAAATAAATATGTGTAATAGACGGATTTTAGTCGTTTCGACATGCACCCGAGGGCATTCATTCAAAAATGCACTTTAATTGATTAAATTAATGATGGATTCAGTTGCAATTTAATTGATGCAAATGTGCCATTAATTTAATATTGGTTTTGGTTGTATGGCTTGCATCGAGGCACTGACCCTGCATTAAATATTAACAGGTCAAAAAATCGTTTTTAGACGGCAAAAAGGTGAGCAAAAATTTATTTCTAAGAATATTTGATTTTTTTTTTAATTAAATTTGAAAATTTTGACTCTGCTAGACTAAAATATTCTCTGTTAAACTGCCTGGTTTAAAAAAAGAGCGATTCTTCTTAATTTACATTGTATGTGTGTATTTGCAATGTAAAACGGAAGCGCTTTGGTTTTAATGAAAAAGAGACGATTTTCAGTCGCTGTGTACCCTTTGCAAATATTTGAATAAAATAATTAGCAAATTTTAGTCGAACCACAACAACTATAAAAGCTGCTATTAGTTAGCTGATATTATCCTGAAATACTCTTGCAAATATTAGTTTCACAAATCATCAGGAACGTTGAAGGAAAACGCTATTTCGTATTATTTTCCATTAATTTCAGAATCCTTTGAGGAATAATTTAATTACTCCGATAAAAAACGTACTAGATGCTTTAAGTTGTTTGTATATGATTAAATGGAGTTGGCTGAAAATAATATAAATAATTGCGATGCGACATAAATTAGAGCTAGTTTAAACATTTAACTGCGCCGGTATTTATTTACCGTTTCGGCAATTTATTAAGCAAACAAAATTTCTATTAAACATAAACAAACAGAATAGTTTTACATAAACATCTGTGCTTAAAGAAAATATCGGAACTTGACCGAATAAAGCAAACAAAGTTGGAAAGTATATCGCGTAAAAGACGTCGCCAAAGAAATGCCATCGTTTTAAGTTTCAACTTCTGAAAGGGGACGAATCGAATCGAAAAGTATTTATGACTATTGAATAGAAAATTGAAAACATTGGGAGCGAGCAGAAGCTGCACAATAAAGTCGACGTCTAAATTATAAAATGGGAATCATACATGCAACAGTGCTAAAGTTGATCGTAATTTAGTTTTATTTTCGCCGAACTCCATAGTTCAATATTGATAAATTCTAGGTAACCTCTTTGTTTGGCCTTTTCCTCATTGATCACAAGTTTGCTGAAGTCGAAATGGCATTCCTAGCGTCGTCGAATTCGATTTTCTTTAAGCAAACAACTGTAGGGATTCTTGTCTATTGAAACACCGGCAAATATAGTAGAGCGAGCGAACGTTTATAAAGGAACACACTCGATGTATTTTTTTCTACGGCAAATATTTGCAAGAAAATTAACTATCGATATTTATTTAATGGAGGAGCGAAAAATTGATTCCATCATTGGATGCAGCAGCGCCTCTGACGGCAAAACAAAGGTACTTAATTTGAAATGTTACGTTTTGGCAACAAATATTGAAATTTATTTGATTAAATTTATTCCATCTAAGTGCATAAGGATTTTTAAAATTGCGTATTGCACTCATAGCGCGCTGTGCTGCATATTAAATTTGAAAATGCAATGTCAATAACAGAGAGGCCAGAAAAATTGAAATTTATTAAAAAATACTACACATGTTGATTTTTATTTATGACGAGCAATAAAGCTCGTCATTGTTAAAATTAGTTTTTAACAAGATATATCCTGGCATCATTTAAATGTAGACACAATTAAATGCAAATCCTCAACTGTCGTGGTGGATAATCCCTCTTCACCTGCTGGTACAATGACAGGGACTGTCTTCCATATAGAGTTGTCTTGCGGTGTAGCAGTCATGCCAAGCATTATAAATGGTAGTTAGTTACAACTTGATATTAATTTATTAATTAGAATAATGGATTTGCTTCTGTCTTAACACTCAGTGACCCCAGTAATCACCTATTCAACTTCACTGCCACTCTAATTAATCGCGAACGCAAAACATTCATCCAATAAAATTGTTTAAACTCCTGTTTGGTCATCCACCAAATAAAAGACCAAATAAAATTTAATATCAATTAATTTGGCTGTGAAAATGTGTTGTTTGTTAAGGTGGGAATTTTATAGCCTCACGTACTTCATTAACACCACATGTTGCAGAAACTTAAATACGATTTGAAACAATTAAAGCGAACTTTGCTAATAAACTCTTTTGCACGATCTTTCCACAGCCAGCAAAACCAAACCGTACGTATTTTTTAATAAACATTGCGCCGAGGGTTTATTTAATAATTAAAGTGGAAAAATAAATCGTGCTCCGTTTTTTCCAGGCTGGGCTGCCGAAAGAGCAGTTATTAAATAAGAAAATTTAATAAAGACGCGTGAAAACCACCCCGCTCGCTGGTTGACGGCTGAAAAATCGAAAATTCGTTTGTTTCAGCCGGTTTTTTTTTCGGTGGCTCACAAACATCGAAACTTCCTGGCCGAGAGTGTCGAATAAACCGTAATAGAAGTTCACTTAACAACTTCTATTTCATTGAAAACGTGAGTCGAGTTTCAAAACAGCGAATTGCATCCCCCAGTGCTTTCGACAACAACCCCCATCTCTCTAATGTCCAAATGCGTCCCGGGCCAAATGGCCAAACATAAAAAAATATATACTCGGTGTATAGAAATATATACACTTTTTTATTGACTAAACGTGTTTGTATTTACATCGACTTATTTATATATTTTTGGTTATCGGAGCGCCCGCCAAAATTTAAGAAACTTAGAAGAGGAGAAAATAAACGATGTGAGAGCTTTAGAAATGTTTTCAAATAATCGCCATCGCTTTGAATCCCCACAGCGAAAGGGAGAAGTCCTGATAATTTAGTATCTTGGAACGATAAGCCGATGGTCCAGTGATCAAGCAACACAGTTAGTGACTAGGACAAAAATCCCACAAACCATTTTCTTCACTACCTTCACAAGTCCTGCAATTTGTTTGGGCTCAACTCTTTTAAATTTTTGTTATATCATTTTGTAATTGAGCAGTAGATTAATGTGATGATGAGAAAGCTTTCACACTGTTCGGAAAATCACTCCATGCGGTTTTATGTTACTTTGTGAAAAGAATTCAGGAAAATTATCAAGTTTCAAGGGATGACGCTGATAATGTACTTTTGGTATTATATTGTTTAACTTTTAACGGGATTATTAAGGTTGGAGACGTATTAGATGGGATCACAATTATTGGATTAGCAAATTGGGTACGAAATTTATCTGTCATTTATTTTTACTAATAAATGATGGTTTTATCTAGTATTTTATTTTTTGGACTGGAAAATGTATGTGCATTAAGAAAGGGACACGAAGATTAGTGCTCGTCGTAAATTAGATAGAAAAATTGCAAACAACTGAAGTAAAAGACATTCCGGCACGATTTAAAATCAATTGACTTTTAAATTTGTTGAATCGTAAATCAATGTAGTGTGATGTGATTCTTCTGTAACTGAAGAAAAGGAGGTCGGAATTGCACGTCCTGGATTTGGGTTACTTTAAATAAATACATCGGTAAATCAGCAACTTTCCGCGTCTAATTGAAAAGAATCTGAATCCAATTATGCTTGGACATAGAAATGGATTAGTTTAATTAGTGTGCAAATGCATTTGCCATTATTGTGTGTAATTGTTTTGCGTTTTCTATTATCGTATCCCAGCTTCAATTCAATTTGTTGATACTAGTAGTGCGAATTTTAAAATTAATTGGAAATTTCCGACTAATTGTTTGGCCTTTCGATCATTTGTCCTACATTATGATGAGGATGTAAATTTTATGTCGGGAGTATTAAACGCAGCGCGGCAAATGTTGGGGCTAAATGAGATAAGGTGATGGTTTAAGGTGGAATTGCAATTAGAAATGTTGAAGAACACAATCTTTTACCAGTCTGATGGCAATAGTCATTATGCCTGCGAGCAAATTACATTTTCATCCCGCTTTATTCGAATCATTTCGGAATAATATGTTAACTTCTCCTGTTGTGCTTTGATTAAAAGTCTTCTATGAATTGAATTCGCTCCTCAACGATTTTATGTAAAAATTAGTCAAGCTTGTAATTTCAAATTAAAACATTATTGCATGATCCAATTGCCATCAAACCAATCTTGAAATTCAATGAATCCTAATGCATAATTTACATTAAAAGCCGCCGTGTTAATGACAATCTATATAATACAATATAAACATGCTTGTATTTTCCAGTTAATCTATTCCATGATGAATAAACAAGTCATCCCCTCTGAAAACTCGACAAGTATGTTTACCGATTTATCTCAATAATGTATGTACCATAAATTAGGGATGACATGTCAAGCGGACCACCGGCACATGTTTAGATCGTCAATAAAAAACTGAATCAATATAAAGTAAAATAATAAATTTAGAAGGTGCGCACCTCGAGAAGATCGGCGGCCAGTTTGGGGGAATCCCCGACATGCCGTAACTCTAATAAATGAGTACAAAATGTAAAGGACTAAATAGTTGTCGATTTCCATTGAAAGGAGCTCACTCCATGTATATATTATGTCGTTTTGAACGTTTTGCAATGGTGAGGGTGCCATATGAATGTGTAATATTCAATAGGTGTCAACAGCATCTCGTTCATGATGTACGAGCCCGTATTGATAGGGCCACACCACCGCACTCGGTAATTAGCAAACAGCCCTCAAACACATATACACACAGACAGACACACAGGGATGATTCTCGAATGTATGGGACATCAGAGAGCCCATAGAGGGTTGCGCATGATATGCCAAACACCATCATTTTATTTCAATTTTGTTTGTCGAGAGAGGATTTACGCCAATTCAATTGCCTCCGCTTATTATGTGGAATTTGTGTGCGCTTTACGAGGATTTCAATTTAATATTATTTGCATGGCATTGCTGTGCGATCAGGTTTTAATAATACACACACTATATTTTGCAGGATACACTTGCACCAATTTAACGCTTCAATTCGCGCACAAGCAAAAATTTTGCCATCTAAAGGACTTAATTGACCAGTAAACTTAAAAGTTCCAATAACAGATCTTGCAAGTTTTTTGTCGGGTGTCTGTAGCAAAAGGAATTTTATTTTGTGTTGGAAATGGAACGAATGTAATAAAATGTCTGGTAACACATTTTGGATTTTCTATCAATAAGCTTAAGAAATCGAGGCAGCAAGAAGTGCGGTGTCTGAGATATATTAAAGTTTTTTTTCGCTTTTTTGGCGGCATGATTTTCCACATGACGTCAAATCTGGTGGCGCACACATCTCGCGCTTCATTTCCTGCAAAGTTACCAGCTTCCGTTTCCTTGATTCATTGCTTATGCTCCCTCTAACTATGTGTCCATTATACGAAAACCTCTCTAGCACCCAGCAAGCGGCATAAATAATATCAGTCTTTCAATTTGAATATTTGTGTTTCATAAAAGTGGCATTAATTCGAGGAATTCGTATATTTTTGTCAGGCATATGGAAAAAGTTGGTTGAGCGCGTGCAGGAGGCAGTCAAGCAGCGACTGAAAGGATTTTTATAAAATTTGTTTCAAATCCCCGCACTTTTGCCTTTTTCTATTTCGTGTGTGAGCTACAGGCTTCAATAATCTCAAACTCCAAACATACCCATCAAAATGAAAAAAAAGCGAAAATTCCTGTTGTACTTCGAGGATCAGCACGATGGAAGAATGGCATTTTTTACGTCGCAGTCTATTCCGATCACGCTACACCATTTCACTAAACTCTTTAATTTAATCGCCGTTTCCAAGTCGCAAAATTACTTGCAAGAATGAATATCATTTCTAATCTATTTTCAATACTTTGGCCATAAAACGGAACGATACCGGAATTTATGCCGATTCCCAATTTGGGATGTTTTTGCTTGCGTCGGGGGTGCGCGCTTAAATTTTATTACCTCTAAAAATTTTATAGTTTTATCTAATATCCCGTTTAATTAAAGAACTTTCCTTTGTCTCTCTGGAGCTCTCCATTCGAATTTATTTTGAGCGCTTGTATGGCAATATTTTCATCACCATGAATTATTATTGAGTTATGAATAATCCAACCTGTAGACTTGGAAATTTGAATGTTAATATCACTAATGGCCCAAAGTTTGCAATTTGCGTCATAAATCATGGCAAAAGGAGCAGCAGGAGGAGGACTGACTGGCAAGTGTCTGCCGAGTTTCGCATATTGTGCGATATGTATAGCTTTCAAACAAACGAACCCATTCACCATCAGACGCTTAACTTAATTATGTTTTGCGGTCTAAAGTAAATAAAAATCATAACTTCTGCGCGTTGTTGCGGCGGCGGCGGGGGTGGCAAAGTTATGCTCTTATATATCAGTACTACTAGTGGTAGATATAATAGATAGTATGAGCTTCCTTCTATTTCTGCAACAATAAATAACACACCGCACATTATTGTTATGGCGGGTATGATTGCATTTTGAAATATTGCACTTTGTTTTCTTAGCGTTCGCTAAAAATATCGATTTGTTTTTGTTGATGGAGGATGTGTGCGAACTATGTATGTATGCAGGTTGTGGGATATGAGAAAAGCGAGGCTCCATACCACACTACATTGCGAGTCTTATTAAGTATTAATCAGCACTTAGTACGCTTTCAACGGTCTTTGCAGTTTGCGGAGCGATTTAGATTTTAAAAGGTTTTAACGTTGTGGGAGACATAAAATTTAAATTATAAGATTCTATCGATACACTTTCATAAATTACCACCGAACGCTTTTAATTACCATTAACAAGAAAAAAAAACAGCGCGACTGCACAAACAAGATAAATTTTTATCAATGTTTTTTGGAAAATAAATTTCACAACACATTTTTTTAATTACATTCATGTGCCGTGAAATACTCAATTTAATTGACAAATATTAAACAATATAAATGTGTGACAACATATCACGCGATAGAAAATAAATATTTCAATCAAATTGCCGCTTTTTCCAATAAAACGCACAATTTTGCATTAAAATAATATTTATTTCTTTTCTTCAAACATCAACGCATTGCACAATAATTACTACAACAATAATAATAATTCATACATTTCAATATTGTGCAGAAAATTTCCCGAACAATTTTATTGTTTCAATTCGACAACCATATAATATTGTTTTGTTAAACTATGCATATAATACAATATAATACATGTTTATGTATATTCAAACAAGCTTTGTTATTCCAATCGATAAGGGAATAACAACTTTATTGAAAAATGAATTTCCATCATTTTCATATAAAATATCAAATAAATTCAAATTGTGGCGAAGGCGCCGAGCGCATTTCGTCTTAATGCAATAATTCAAACAAAAATATGAACAATTTGATTGACAAATTGATATCACGAAGCACAAATTTGGCCAATCATTAATTTGAATTAAATTTTAAGGGAGTGCTTTCGGAAGCTTTTGATCAATGTTCATCTTAGTGTAGAGTGTCAGGTTTAGTGTTGCTGTGTGGCACGGCACGTTGTTTTATTTTCGTATGATTGATAGTGAAAATATGAAGTAGTTCACTGTTCACCGAAAAGAATCGCAAGTAAATATTCCACGATGGTCTGGAACAGCTTTAGAAAAATCTGGAGAATCGACCTCCTGATGCCAAAAAACCGTTCCAACTATGATTGATGTGGACGGCGAACTGGTTCCATATTGTTTGTTAGGAAAATATTATGTTATAATTTATTTTCAATTTAAATCGAGTGGCATACTAAATCATAGTGAGGAAATTAAAGGATTAGGATCTGGTAGTCGTAGTCGTATGTTCGGAAAAATTTATGCATTTGGATTTTATAAGGCGTGGTGGTTGGTGGAAGAGGGTCGATTCCAAGACTACGATGGGAATTTGAAATTTTAGCAATTTTCTTTTCAAACTTGCATGTTGTTGTGTGTATGCAACAATATTCCATTCAGACGCGACAGAATATGCGAGGAATTTATTCGCAAATGCCACGGAATCTTTTCTTTAAACCGCCTCTTCAAACACCTTCGCAATTGTTAAAAATTCAAATTATTTTTCATCAACCTGTCACTTTGATGTAGGTAAAGTGTAAAATAGGGCATTTATGTTAAAAGCGATTTAATTAAAATATTGATACATTTAGTTTATTGCTAATTTTGTAATTAATTTAAATTGATTTTATTTTATAATGGAAGAGCTTAAATTAATTTTATTTGATAATAAATGGATGGCAAATTTATGATGGATGCAAATAATTTCATTGTGGCAAATTAATATTACAGTTTTGTATAAAATATCGCAATTTGTAAAAAACAAGCGCGCTAATCAATTTATTTTCGGAATACCCGAAGAAAAGTGTGAACAAAGCTCAACTTATTTAGAAAAGTGTCAAACTTTTACGTATAAAAGTACCATTAAGAAACTAACCGCGACTAATAAATAAAAATAAAATTAAGAGAAGAAAAGTCTGGCAATTTGGGTTATCTTTGGTCTGGATGGTATACACTTATATTACAAATGACTGTTGTAAAGTTTGTTGTATATGTCGTATATGCTCCTTGCAACTTATACGTTTTTCTATAAAGTGATAAATGTTTTTCTGGCAAAAAGTTTTAGAGTGTGCGGGGTAACACATGCGTTTAGAATAAAAATGTTGGTGGCATCTTTCAACTTACGTACACCATATATTGACAAAAAAAAAATTAATAGTGCCTGACAAATTTGACAAAAACGTTCAACCCATATTTGCATTCCAAAATTGTATTTTAAGCTGCATATTAGAAATAAAAGGGAAAGCGATATGTAACAGAATTTTTTTTTATTGCTTGAGATAAATTAATTAAATTTTTGTTATAAAAAATCGTGAAACAATGTAAAGTACTGAGACTATAATAAATTAGTTGCGTCTACATGGAAGGAAAGCCATTGAAGTCCATTTTTCACCATTTCCATTGTTCTATTGTCTATTTTATTATCTGTGACAGTTTTATGAGGTAGGCTCGTTTTCCGATAAATTTTTGAAATGCACAACCGCACATTTCCATCTATGAATGGGAAAAACGTAAGAAAATTTCTATGCAACCGTGCATGAGTTATACAAGCATAATATAAAAAGCTGCGATTTGTTTGTGTGTATACCACTGTATAGCATTTTTTATGTGACGTGTATATGGTTTTCCAGGCAGCTCGAAAATGGGAAAATTTTAACGGACTGCATTGTGTTTTCAGTGGAGCCTTTTATGATGCGATGGAATTAAAATAAACTGTTTGCCTTTTGTATAGAGGCGCGTGTGCTTTTAATCGGTTTATTTTATAGCGTTTCTTAATTGTCCTTGTTTTTTGCATTTGTTTTCTAGTTTTGCCAAAATAAATGGGCTGCTTTAATAGCCGCATTTATTGAATATGAATATTGACTTCGATTCGGTCGAGCTACATTTCATCTGGAAAATGCCCTTATCTCCTATACGTACTACATCAAAAAGCTCTATCAAATCGCTTTTATTTTGCTCAAACGGACAAAATATTATGGTGTGTCCACTATTTTATTTTCCATCCATAAAACCGCATAAAACATTGTATAAATTCGTGTATGTTTCGGTCATTTCATCCAACGTATGGCGATAACAGAATTAAATCAAAGCATGGAAAAATGCAAATCCCATTTATGAGCGACTGCATTTAAAATAAGCTCATCATTCACATTTTCCGAACGGAATTAACACACCAATTTAACGCCACAAAAATTCGGTTGCACAACAAGTTGTATAACAAACAATTTTATTTGATACGGCATTAAAGTTTCAGAAGACGCTTAAAATTCCGTTTTGTGAAAGCTAAGCGGAAAAGTATTTCGATTTGCCGCCCGCATAAAAATAAAATGATTGACAAACCTGATCCTGTTGTATAACATTTCGCATAGATAAAGTTTTTATGCTGGATGGATAAAAAAGCCGGCGAAAAATAAAAATAGTTCGCTGTAAACTATACTTACAAATCGAGATATAAATTTCCACCAAATTGCTGCAACGCGCTGTTAGGGGATGGTGCAGAATGCAGGAGAACGACATCAAACTGTCGACAAGTGAACATCGAAATAGCGCCTTCATCCATCATTTTATAGTGTGTCACCTGCAGCTGTGTATTTATTCCCCTATTTCCTTTAAATTTACACTTCAACTTGTATGTTTGTTCAAGAACAGACACAAATTCACTCAGATTATGGAATTATATGTTTTTGTACACAATGTAAATGCCACCTTCCGTTTTATATTCAGCTCCATAAATCTGCATTATATTTATATCAAATTGTCGCAAATGTAACAGTTTATTATTCTGAAGTTGGAGCTTTATATCCGAAACGCGCGCTTTGCAGGAAATTCGAATTTTGGCGTATTTTTGCAAAATTTTATTTATTCTCAACAGCTTTAAATTTAAACATGTATTTATTGGACATGTCCAACATGTAGCGTTTTATGAGAAGTTCCTTATTTTATTTTTGTCGTTCCAAACAATATAGACGGATTACAGCCATCAGGATCTGTTTACATGTGTATGTCTCGTTACAACTCCAGCATCTTTAATAAGCTATTGGTTTAGGATGACAAGACATCTTTTATCTTCGTAACAAGTACAAAGTTCAGCCATAAATATAAAATATATATTGCATTTTTATTTATGCGAATGCAGCTCCTGCTCCATCAATTTTCGTTGTTGCTTGAAAATGATATGCTAACGAATACTTGAGCGATTTCAGTTTATTGTTTTAGTAAATGCACCAATTACAATCAATACTTGAAATACATATAAAAGCGTTCACAAATGGCTGTGGCAATTTACAATTGCATTTGCTTGAGCAAAAGAGATTTATGGCGTAAAATTACCACAAGAAATTTCAGAGAGCGCAAAATCTCGCAGCGAGTGCGGAACAATTTTCGAAAGTCTCAATGTGCGATAGGAAAACATTTAAACATATTGTTTCGAGAATTGGATTTCTTTTTTCTGTTTTCTTGTTTGTGTAATACATCAAAGTTTTTTTTGTAAAGCTAGACGAAACAGATTTGCTAATGCAACGTCGAAATTTTATTTAAAGATAGCTTGTAGTATATATAAATTTGAATATTGCATGTTGCAAAGTAATGAAACATGAACTAAATTAAGCATGATTCTTCTTTTTGATAAGAAATCTTGCATTTTAAATTTTAATAAAACGTTGCTTCACTATAAAAGAAACTTGGAAAATTTGCTATATTAAATTATAGACTAATGGAGCAAAAAAAGCGTTTTATTTGTCCTTAAAATAAATGTCTAGTGCTTTACATCAAGTAGCCGGATATTTTTAGGACGCGTAGTGCACGCGCTGGTCAACGAGTGCGCATCCAAAGCACAAGGTTCTTCCCTAAATAAAATTACGCGTAATTTTAAAAATAGGAATTATGTTTGTAAATATAGTGTTAACATTATACATCAAAATAATTGCATTGCATTGCAAATAGTTGCATAAATAACAGCTTGCGGTTGAGGTGCTATTGTACTACGTGCCAGTGCAAAAATAAAATTGAAATCGAGAAATATCCGATGAATTTGTAAAATTAACAAATAAATCTGTCATATTAATTTGGTGAGTGTGCATTTTAATTAATTTCGGTATAGTATATGTGCGCGATGCGTTTTGCTCTGTGATGATAATTAATTGAATTATTAGCCGTACCGCAGTTAGTATAGCAGATCGAAATATACACGCGACACATTTTAATTTCGACTTTTGTGGGCCAGACCGAATAGAAAATTTATTTGCATAAAATTTATTGCTTCACAATTAATATCCAATTATGCAGGCGACATATTTCGCTCGCTTGTCCGTCCGTCGATTTGCAAATGTTCATTTTTGCGGCATATATAAATAAAATTGTGTGCGTGCGTGTGTAGATCAATTTTTATAAATTTTCTCTCTTTTATCCCCCTAATACATATTCCTACAATTTCTGTCTATCACATTTCCATATTCCAAACGCAAATTCTCGTCGTTACTCAGCGTGAAATATTCCCATATTTTTTGCGGTTACTCTGCCGACAGCCACTTTTACAAATTCTTTTACTGCAAAAAAGCAACATCTATACACCACGTCCCAATTTATTATCCCAAAATATCTCCTAATAGTCCCATTTGCCAAAAAAGGTTAAAACTACGGTGCCTCGATTTTTGAGCCACAAGTAAAGCTAATTAAATCTATTCAAACTTATTGTGTATAGAACAATATGATAATAAAAATGGGCTAATGAGAAATTAGCAAATTTGGGGGAGTTCCCAAAGGACTAAGCACTACAACAACCTTCTCGTAACAATAGTTCAATTAAAGAAGCCTCGGATGGAAGTTTCTGTGTGTTTGTAATTGCGACACGTTGCGGTGCCTAAATTCGTCTGGAATGAGAAATCAACAGTAACAAAGTTGCTAATTACTGTACGTGTGCAACAGGAATTGTTATGGTACAGTAAATGTAACAGCTTCAAGCTTGCAGACCTTAAATTTCAGCTCGTTTCAGGTCTTAAGTGCGCCCACAAATGTCGCTCCAACAATCATAACACCACTTCAATATTGTTTATTATCCAATCAGTGTCCGAAAAACATATGTCCAATGGTTCCTGCAACCATTGGACAAGCTAATTAATCGCATTACAAATTAGTTGCCACTTCACTTATATATAGATTCTGTTGGGAATTTTTTGTTCGGAGTCCGTTATTTCTCAATTTAATTTTTGTATGACACTTATTTTGGTTTTTGGGGTAGTTTTTGGTTGGATGCATATTTAATTAAATGTAAGGATGGTCTCCGAGTATGAGAATATTTTATTTCAATTTTTTGCCGGTTTCAGTAATGGTAACCGCTTATTATTGAAGCGCAGGCCCTTTTGTACAATTTCTCTTTCATGTGATCCTCTCCGGATATCCTAAACCCTTTTTGGACTTTATGTATAGTGTTCTTACCTTTGAAATATATATCGTCGGCGGTTTCTCAATACTTTCAAAATAAAATAACGTCTTCCATCAAAAATATACAACCGGAGCAAACTCATCGAATATTTATTTTCTCAAGGAGGGTTCTTCCATGTAAGAAAAAAAATTCCCGCAATGATTTCATGATTTTTATAAATTAAATAACATTACAAAGTCGTGAATGTATTTTTTCCTCAGGGTTTAGACACATTTATCAATATTCTTTTGAAAAGCGCAATGAATAGAGCTGACTTTTTGTGTTGTATCTGTTTTGATGTTACATTTATATCAGAAAAATTGGAAATTGTCAATTTGCTTGCTATACGTGATTTATGATGTCGTCATTAATGTCTTTTTAATTCGATATCAAAATATGTGAATGGCATTTTAAATTAACCGATATTTTAATTTAGAAGCGGGACGGAAATATTTACTCACGCTGTATCTGTACTATATCAATATATATATTCAAAAGTGAAATAGATCTTTTTGTTGGTGCGCTGTTTTGATGTTGCATTTGCATCGAGAAAATGTGCATTTGATATAATTATATCAGGATTTAGCTTCTTGAACTGTGTAAATTCGGTGGAAATTGCGCTATTTTCCTGAAACGGGAAATTGCTATTTTTTACAGAACGATGCGCTTTATTGTGTTGGAATCCATGCGATCTTTTTTTAACAAACTATTTTTAACAGAATAGAATTTAAGATGCACATCCAAATATATACGAAAAAACAAACTGAATTAAGAAAATTGCGGTGAATTGAAGCGTGTGTTAATAATTCCTTTGTAGTTCGAGGTATTAAGCGGGACGGTGCTATAAATCTTCTAAATGGATTCTTCGATTAATTATTGAGGTGGAGAAAAAAATCGGAAAATTAAATAATAGAGAATTTAATGCAATACGAGCCCTCAAATGGAAAATAATCAACTTTGCGTGCCAAACCATTAATCGCGTAAAATAAGGATCCTTTTGAAATAGTTATTTATGTATCAAGGCAGTAAATACGTATTTTTATCACGAATGTGGAAATTATTTGGCGAGGCGAAAGCCGCGAGGCAAATAACCACGCGAGTTTTACATTTACATCCTTATATCGATCAATTTGACAACTCGATCCGCGATCGTTTTGTATATTTTTGCTAGTCAGCTTTATATATTATGTAAAGTAGCATTTAATAAAGAAATATTAAACAATCGAGCTATTGTTATTGAATGGAGAATTCTAACCTCAAATATATCCGTGGTTGTTTCGGACCGGCTCTATTTTCCGTTTCCAGCTTCAAATACCCAAGAAAAGTCTTTTTCCATCGTAGAGATGTTTTTTTTTCATAGTGGAAGCCCGAAAACCTTTCACAAATGTTTTATTCACACTTTTTCACTTTTCAAACGAAATAATATGACAGTTCTCACTTGTAGCTTTCGTGCACTGAAATTGCCTATCGGTCGGCTGTCGTCGGCACAGTTCGGAAATTCGCTTCATCGGTGGTAGTCAGCGGCCATTGCCCTATGCGCGGCACATGCTGTAATAGCCATGTGGTAGCTGCATTGGAATGTGCGGACGCATCGTTTAGTGCAGGTGCATTATGTAACTGAGGAATGCGGCGATGCACCTCTTAAACGGTTGGGAATTCCCTCGCCCTTTCAAATCCTAAAGTTTAACCGATTTGGATGAAATTTTGTACACGGATAGAGAAAAATTCGTAGAATCCAACCGAGTCATCAGCATATTAATTAGGTTTATGGTTTTGAAGTTATCAATTGTTTAATAAATTATTAATAAAATGAATTATTATTTATTTTTATTCATTGTAAATGGTATTAATAATTTAATTTAACACTAAACTTCTTAAAAACTAATAAATAATTCTAGACGCGTTATTTTAACGTTAAAAATAATTGAACAATTTGTAATCAACCCCTAAAAAATTAATTTAAAATTAAATAGCGCCGATAAAAAATTAAATTTTTTTGCAAACAAATCAATCTTGAATTCTCTTCTTAATTAAGCCTGTAAATATTTGTTTTTCTACGAATTATAATTAAAGCATTAAAGAAATATTTGATCACTACATTTGATCATCTTAGTTACACATAACATTTTTCCGAAATGAAACAAAAACGACTGCATTATTTTTTGAGTAAATACGCAACAGTAATTCTGCTTACACCGTTGCCGGGTACTTTTTAAACGCTTCGTTGAATTTTCATCGAGTGTTCTGCTTGAGCTGAATTATGCAAAGTGCCATTTGTACTTCGGAATTATGTGCACTCCGTTTCACCTTGTTGATGTGCTGTCAACTGCTCTTGCAGAGTTTTCCCATGTGTCTAGGCTCTTTTTTCCCCGCTATGCATATCTTCATAATCGAAAAACGTGCATGTACCAGGTGGCTTTCGAAAATGCAACAACAACAACCGTCGTCCAGTTTGAAATGCACTTTTTGGACATGCACCAAGCCAGCGCGCCCCTAATTGAACTTTTTGAATTTATTTACGTCCCGTTTTTAAATTGAATCGTGCGCCACATAAAATTTATATAATTTCGACATAACAAAGAAACGTATTTCCAGCACTCTTCTTTCCATCTTGAATAAACATTTTGTTCAAGTTTTAATTAAACTACGGAAATTACATTGGCGAAACAAACAGAAACGCGTCCTGTTCGCTTCTAATTCCCGTCTTATTTTTATGACGGACCTCAATTTTCGTCTTCTTATCCTTTTTGCGAGCATAAATTATTAAATATGCAGATGAATTATTTAATACTACATGTATCTTAGCGAACCCAAAGGGAATACTTTGTACTTCCTCGCCTAAAACTCATTAAAATGACGCTAAAGTTATCAAAGGACGAAATCTGAAAATGCACAAGATAGCAATAACTTTACAAATTGTATAGTTCTAATCTTCAACTCTTTAGAAGACAGTAAATTTGAATGCACCATTTTATTACAAGTATAAAACGAGTAGATTTTATATCGCAGACAAGTAAACTTACTTGTTAACAAACAGCATTAAAAAAACGTCTTTATTTTGCTGTACGAAATTATTTTTTAAAAATCCAAAACACTCATCTCCAGCTATATGTCTACTCCATCCAAAATCACATATAAAACTAATCTATTGCGCTAATTAATAAAGTTACCTGCTCTAGCATTCGAGCCTCCCTGACGATTTGAGCAATGTCTCACCTACAAATTTATAGCGCATGAACTGAGAATGGCAGAAATTAATGCCTTAACAAAGTAATTTGTGAATACACTGTTAATTAACTAAGATAACGATGCAGGCATTGCTAATTTGTGAACAATCTATATATTGCAGAGAAAATATGGTTTTCAAAAGGTAATCTCGAAATTGTATACAACAAAGAACATTACAAAGTCAATAAATTTCTACAGCCTCCAGCAAGTCAATCAGTCAAGATGAATATTGTGAAGATAAGGAACAAACGAATTAATAAAAGGGAAATGAAAACATTACCAGCTTTGTTTTACAGCGAGTACAAGCGATTAGTAATATTGTAATGAATGGCAATTTCGAATCGTTAGGCAAAAAAATCCCCACATAAAAAAGAGTGTAAAAATTAATTTAATGAAACGGCAGACGGAAAATAATACGGCGAGACATAAAAAATTAACATAAATATGATGTAGGGTGCATTAAATTTAAGGGCGCATTGCATAAACGGACTTTTATTCGGGGCGTTTTATTGTCACGCGATTATTATTATTTTTACTCCATCTATAAAAATATATTACAATTTTATTATCGACCCATCTATCTGTTATTATAATGTGCATAATATTGCCTTCAGCCGATTTACTGTAGCAAGTTAATTTCAGGACTCGTTTTGTTTTTGCGCTGAAATTTGAGCGCCGCATGCTGTCCGTATTAGTTTCGTAATCCTGGCAGGCGTCGTTTTTCTTTTATTAAATCTCAGATTTTAGGTGATAAGGTGCGGTTCGTAAAAGGTGTTATGTTCGGTTCAATTTTAATAAAAAAACTTTAGTGCTTACAGCCAAACTTTGTTGTCTTCTATAGTTTTATGTGCAGGATGCGCCCTTAAAATCCATTTCGCCGGCTTCTAATGCTTTCAAACAATTTCGCTCCTGACTTTTCAAAAGAAATGCGATTTGGAATTTTCGAATAGGAACCCATTAATTATTGCTCAAAAAAAATCGGCGGACTCCGCGCTCACCCGATCTCAATCCAATCGCTATTTTTTAAAACGCTGTATATTTATTTATTTTCTCTTTAATTTAAATTAATAGTAATTTCGTAAATATCTCTGTTTATCTTAGCGTAGCGTATAACATTTCATTAAATAGTGATTGAGTGCAATAATGGTTGTAATTAGATTTCTGATCCGGAAAATAATAGATGTATTATAGAAAGTGATCTAGTATAAACATACTCCAAAATAGTAAATGTGTTTGATCCTAAGTTGAAAATTGAAGAACCAAAAACAATTAGTTTATGTATAGCAAATTGCAAATTATCATGTTAAACGAAGCAATTATATTATAATGAACGATAGCATCAAAGGAGAACTGCATCAGATCAGGATGCCTTGTTTTCTGCAACTATAATAGTCTGGTGAGCTTTCGCTCCAGTTGCACCCGCTAACATTGATACATGCCACATTATTTAATTGTCGCTAATTATAAAAAACTTTTTGATAATTAATTAAAAAATGTTCTTTACAAATGCGCGTTGCGCATCCCCTTTTGACAAAATATCTCCCCCGGAAAAAATATGGTTCTTGACAAAATAATCTACCAAAATACTTTTTAGATAAATTAGTCCTCCGCTTTGTCATAGGACGAGTGTTTTTTTGACCAAGTTTCTCCATAGGATTTGCGTGGATGCTAAGTTTCCGCCACCCTGTAGCACGAAGGGAATTGGCCATTTGCCACAAAGCAATTAATTTCGGTTTAATTTCGGAATTTTTAACATCAGTCATCTGTCCCGATGCCAAATTGCGATCATAAATAACGCGAAATGAACAATTTTGAATTGAATCTCATTTTTTATCGGTAAATAACACGATGATATCGAGCTAATGTTTAATACATGATTAAATATACACGAGGACGAAATCCTAACAATGTATCAATTTTATTTTCCATCAAGTTTTTTTTAGTAAAATCATTAAAATGGTGGATTTCACTTATTAATGGTCCAATAACCGAAATGAGTATGGGCTGTTAATAATTTACGAGTATTAGTTGTAATAAAGTTGTAATTTAGTTTCGTAGAAGCTGCCAGCTGAAATGCATTTAATTGGCAGTTCTATAAACATTCTATAGTTTTACAAACAATTGATTAAATTTAACAATACACATCACGAGTTAACTGAACCGAAAAATATTCGTTATTATTAATATTTGAACCAAGTTGATAGTTTTGTTGCTACAATTTTTTTTCGTCCAAAAAATGAACAAGATAAAAGTTTTCTAATTACATGTTAATTTCTTAAAAGTTTGTCTTTAAAAGGTTCGACTTTGCTTCTGAAACTTTTAAAGGCAAAACTTCCTTTTGCCTTTATTCCTCCTCGCCAATTATTATTATACTCAACGAATAATGTTGAAAGATAAATCAACATTAATTATGCTAAAATAGCGGTGAAACAAATTTTGCAAAAATGAATATTATTTATACGAATCTGAACGATACGAATGAATGTTAAAAGTGTACATGAGTTTCACGAGGTAGAAAAATAATGTATTTAACTGAGATTTATACTAGCGTTCATTTACAAAGATTTATCTTCTAGGATTATAATTTCATTTTAAATGAAACTGATTTATATTATTTAAATTTCTATACGAAAGTTTATTTAATCCAGCTATTTTTTCGTCAAGAAAATTAATAAAATAAATTGCATTTGTACCATAAATTTGCTGCTATATTAAAAAGCGGTCGGATGTTTTTAAAATGCGTAGTGCACTCACTACTCGACGAGTGCGCAGCCAAAATCTATAGCTCTGCGCAAAATAAACCTCATTTACAATGTAATTTTGTTAAAGCAATTTTATTTTTATTTTTGTAGAGATATTTTATCGATGCAATTTACTATAGATGAGTGTGATTTGTCTGGGGACTAGTTTCCGTGATTTATTTTAATAGAAGACTAAAAAAATAAAACGGATAGGTCACACAAAACCCCATTACAATACAAAAGAACACAACATGCCAAAACACTCCACGCAGAAAATAATCCTGCGACAAAATAAGCTGCGGCTATTTTGACATGCCCTTCAATTATGCCCGTTGTGTTGCTTAATATCCAAGTCTCTTTACATTTAAAATTATATTTTATTAAATTTCGCAATGTCAACGTCAAGGTAGCTGAAATTAACCGAATTACCCTCCTCTACTTCCACTTTGCCAGCAATGCATCAATTATTTTTGCGCTCCGCTGCTCGTAGTATTCAAAAGGCGTTTTGTTCTATATCTATGTTTCACATTGAATTAGGAGGGAAAAACCATATCTCTATAAGAAAATTAGTTTGATAAATCATAAGCGCAATTGGTAGCGGCACATAAAATCCTGGAGGACGAACGAAAAATAAATCCTCCATACGTCCATAAAATATTATCGAACGCGCGCGTCTACTGTGTGAAATAAAAAAGATTTAACTCAACTTGATTTAGGACGTTTAGAATTATTACCGAAAAAAAAATCTGTCATAAATTGAAATTTGAAATAAAGTTTTTAATAAATTTTAAATTGCTTATTCGAATAATGAAAACTAAATTAATACTTTTGTTGAAATATAAAAGTTTTGTAATATTATTTCCTATGCGATTTTTCGATGTATTCATGTTTCAGCGAAATGCATAGCAGACTTTCCCTGTGAATGAGTCTCAAAAGAGTGATGCATTTCCTCTGTGCCTTTAAATTTTAAATATTTGATGATTAAAAAAGAGCGACCGCTAAACGCAAGCTTTTCATGCTTGATAAATGCGCTTTCCGTTTCGAATATTATTATTCCCAAGAAGAAGTCGGTTTTGTTTGGAATAATAAATATTTATATTTCTAATGGATTGTAATTATGAAAACACACCTGAATTTGTGCGGTATATTTGCGTTTATCACGAATGCATACTATAGCGGTTTCAAAAAAATATATAGAGGAAATAACGAGGATGCCAGTTGCACACATATGATAAAACTGTGGATAAATATTATTTCGAGCGATAAATTAACTTTGCACAAAATTGAAATCACATTGTTTGCAATATTATCGCCAACAGTTTGGAAAAAGGACCAACAAATAATTCAGCTGAATTTTATTCCGAAAATAGCATGTCAACGTGTAGCAAAGTAATTAAGCTCGAACCTTTGTTAACATGTAGAAATAAGTCGGGTTGACCGTTTTGACAACCCCCTTTTTAAATTATGTTGTTTGGAAACTTTTGTAAATTTATTTCGATATTTGTCACAAAAAAATAAATAAAAAATTAATTTTTAGACTAGTTTCGTCCTTAAGGGAAGAGCTTTCGTTTTTAAAGGCGCTAAGTGCCAAAAGTTCCATATTTTTGGCGGGAAATGCAATTTTGCGCCACCCTCTAATATTTTAATTAATTAATTAAAATATATTATGCACACACAAGATAATTTCTAATCTATAAATTATACTCAAATAAAGGCGGGCCCACTAATAAATAAATTCAATTAGGAAGTGCCCAACCTCACAATATCTTCATTATGTCCTTTTTAATATAAAGATATGTATTTAGCATTAAGCCCTTATTAAAAGACCATTTTTTCAATTTTTTTCCACCCTATATAACCCAGTGCAGTAAATTATATTCAGTTGACTGCAGCCAGTTCACCCCATTTTAATTTAGTAAATTGATATACGCACTAGTACCTTTTCCTACACCACACTACATCACAATAAATTCGAATAATTAAGTCAAAAAATCGTTAGGTTAAGTGATAACAAAAAATCTACAAGCAGGTGCTAACATAGAAATTGGAAAGCGAATGGTTGTATTATGAATGGACAAACTAATTAAATTACACCACACATAAAAGTTCATTAGTTGAGGAGTAAAATTGATTTTTTTATTTGTTAATTTGCAGATTGCTTAGCAGCTCAAGTCGACATTTCCGCCCATGAATTACTAGTTTTACCAGGACAGAATGCCACGTTCATGTGCAGGGTTGGAGTACCGTTGCAGTACTGCCGCGTGGAGATTCCAGGACTTGGAGTTTTCAATTTGAACAAAAAGCGGTCCGACAAAAATGTGAGTACTTTTTCAAAATATTGTAGAGCGCATAATAATTAATGTTATGTTTTGTAATTTAATTTTAATAGTCAGGATGATTGAGGATTAATTTTAAAATAAGCCAAACATTTATTTGCTTTTAATTATCGGGATTTGCAAACATAAATCAATTAAAATGTAATATTTTGATTATTTTGTTTAAATATGTCACAACTAATTAAAATCAACCAAAAAAAAAATATATTGCGCTATTTTCCGGATACTAAAATGACCTATCTTCAAAATAATGTCAACCAACCGCAATATCGCCGTAAAAATTCGCTTATCGCCTCGTATTTCCTGTCGCATTTTTATCTGCATTATTACGACGATAATTAATTTTCCCAACAATTTTTTTGTTAGATTGTCTATTACGGCGAAGGTTTAGACGCAGGTCAATGCGGCTTCACAATCAACAGAGTCCTAGAAAAATACAATGGCCTGGTCAAGTGCTCTTTGGGTATCGAAACTGAAGCAACCGAATCGGTCGGCAAAATGCAACTGATCGTTGCCAGTAAGTCGCTTATTTATTTTTTAAATCAAGTTTATTTATTTGCATCCCTATTTCAATCAGAGGCCCCAAAAGCGCCCGAGCTCGACTTGAGCAAAGGCCAAGATTCATTGAGGGTCTACAAAATAAATGACGTCCTGCAAGCCTCTTGCATCGTAAAGGATGGCAGACCGGTGGCGAACATCAGCTGGTATTTAGGTTTGCATCAATCAATAAAATAAAATATTCTAGAGCTTATTGAGTTTACCCGATCCAGATGACGAACTTTTATACGGAAACGATTTGAGTATGCCGACAATTGTTGACTTGGCCAAAGAGAATCTGCAATCAAAGTTGCAAAATTTAACCAGAACCCTTCAGGCATCCGACAATGGCAAACGTTTGCGTTGCATCGCCTATCATCCAGCTTATCCTGAAGGACGGAGCGAAATTGTGCGCGAATTGGACATCAAATGTAAATATCTCGCCGTCTAAAGCAAATCAGGAAAATATACTATATTGAACCCGATTTTCAGATGCCCCACTTGCACAGCCGGATCCAATCGATAAGTTTGGATACACAATTGGAAATACTGGTGTGATCAAAGTTGATATCGAAGCCAATCCTAAGCCGCAAATTGAATGGTCCATTGATGGGCAGCGAATCAAGGAAGGTGGCAATGATAATACGGGAAGGATTGAGGCTGAAGCGGCTAAGGAACTGGTAAGTTGAGTTAAAAAAAAATTGAGGAAAAATTTACGTTATGGGGACACTTATAGGGGAAAGGGGTTTACGAAGTGAATCTTCGAATCGCCAGGATTAACAAGCAGGATACGGAAAAGGAGTACGAGCTAACGGCGTACAATAATATGGGAAGTCAGAGTTACCGGATCAAAATTTCTACCAGTCCCGAACCAGAAGGTAAAATATTTATTTTTTTTGAGTGGAAGCCAAATTTGTAGAATTTTTGAAAATGTGTGTTGCAAAAAAATCAAATAATTTTAAAAGATCCTTTAACATTTTCACGCAAACAACCAGGAATACAAAAGTTCTTTCGGCAAAGAATTTACAGTATGTATGGTATGTAAGGATAATTATTAATTATTAATAGCGCAAATATTTTTAGCGGTTTAATTAATCGTTTTGTAATTATTGTTGCAGGTTTAGAATTAGGAGTCGGCTCAATAATCGGAATAGTCGTAGCCATTCTTTTCGTAATCTTGATAGTTTCAATGCTCATCTTCGCCAAAGCGACAGGACGATGGTGCTTTTCGGGTGAGTGTTTAGTTCGTTAATAATTAGTGTGGATTTACAAAATCGATCGTCAATGTATGTGGAAACTTTACTTGAATGTAAATGTGATGTAATAATTTTGTATGCTTACCCATTTGTTTTGTTTGTTTGTTTATGAATGATAAATGTTAGATTTCATTAGAAAATAGCAAATAAAAGCTAATAATAATTACTCGAGGCAAGTTTCTGTATTACGTGTAGCATGTCTGTTTTTCAAACGTAATAAAGAGCTTTTAAAATTTTGGTGGCGGCGCCGAGGTTGGAAATTAAATATGACTATTGTGAGCATGCTTTTGTAGTGGAATGGAATAAACTTTCTTCAGTTCAATTCAAACATGTTAACCGTTTTGAATTGGGCTGTGAATTAATTAAATATCTAATAACAACTTTTTGGTGTAGTTTTGTTTGTTGTCACAACTTGCCTCTCGAGTGCAGGGTATATATTAGCTTTTATTCGTTATAGGTGGTGCAACAGTGATCGACTATACGACTGGTGAGAGTGGACACCATGGACACTCTGATGGCATCAGTGGCGGCGATGGGGTCGACAATCCCCACCATCAAGTGTCGCAGGAGTACATCAACGGAAACGATTTGCCAATTAAGAAAGATGAGAAAATAGATACTGCCGTCTAAGAAATAACCACCCCCCAAAAATTGTGTTATAGAAGGAATTCCATTTTAAAGAAAATTATATTATACCCCTAAGTGATATTTAATGATAATTATTTCAGTGTGACTAATTGTGAATCATTCCATCAACACGAAAATTTTAGCAGCTTTAAGTAGTGCGGCGATTCAGTATAATGCGTTTTTGCAGCGGGTTGTACTGAATTTGCAGCAGATAAGAATAAATAACGCAATTTTATTTGGCAGCTAAAACTTACTTCATTCAATTTTGTTAATTATTTTTAGAGATAGCGTTATTAATCGTATCATACATTAAAAATGTGTACGTTGTGTCATTGAAATCCCTAACAGCAATTGTTGTTACCAATCAAAATAAATGACTGCTTTAGATTAGAACTGAAAAGAAAAAAATGTAAATATTTTCATCTTCATTTTTTGTGTTTTCTCATCCGGGCGCGCCGCCACTGGCGTTCAGGCGCAAAGTGTGCGCTCGGCTTAAGATATTATTAGTTTTAAGTTAGATTACATTCCTATACATTTTTGGCTGTATCATATGTTTTATTTTCATGTCTGACGAATTTACTGCCGTAAACTAAATTTATTATTTCACTACTTAATTAATTCTGATTGAAAGGTGATTCTCATTAATTTAGTATTATTTGTATTTTTATATAAACGACAATAATTTTATTTATTTTTATACGTTTTCGCAAATTTATACCTTCAAATCCAATCTATTTTAAATTTAAGTAGTTGATAATGTTTTTGTTAGTTTTAATTCTAAAGGAAAATGTTAATATTATATAATTATATTTATTAATGTAAAAATTTGTATGTTATATATATGTACTTAAATATTTAGAATAAGTTGGATATAATTATAAATTGTTTTATAAATAAAAAATCATAACTTTTCCTCCGCCTATTAATTAATCAATCGATTTGAATTCAAGTAAAGTTTTCCCCGATTTAAAATTAAATCTAAAACGATTTTGAAATTTTAGCAAATCCCGAGAGCCGAATTCCAGGCGAATCGTAAGTACCGAAAATAGATTTATCGAATTTTGCTAGCAAATCAAACTTTTCCAGCAGCGATACTGAAAGCGCCGATGTGCGACCGAAGGACACCAAACGCAACCTGCCCCCCATTAAGCTAACATCGTTATTCAAGAAGAACAAAGACAAAGTGGCGAGTCAAGAGGAACCTGAGACGAAGAAGATCGATACGGAAGACGTGGATGAAGCTGGAAAAACCGAGGAAAGTGACGCTCAACCGACTGATAAAGAAGGACTCGTTTATGCTGAATTAGATTTAGTTAGTCCGGTACAAGTTAAGCCAGTTGTTAAGAATGATGATGAGAAAACCGAATATGCGGAAATTGTGTACACCACCAAGGACGATGAAAAGAGCGCCACGCAAAAATCGTAACCCTTAATATACTTCATTTTTACTCCAAGTACTTAATAATCTATATTTTTTTCTATCTATATGTACAAATTAATCAATAAGACTTTTTATAAATTTATTATTATTATTATAAGCAACCGAATTCGTCCAATTTTGTGTACTTAATAAATGTGTCTAAGTAACCGGTTGCAATTCATTGACCTTCACCTCGAAAATATAAAAATCGCCACCCCTCAAAGTCAAGGTAAGTGCATGCACCAATCTATTAAACGCCGTCATTCTCAATAAATACGGAAATCCCACTTTATCCGGAAACATGAAAGCGCCAAAGCTATCACAATCAAACATAAAATATTCACGATTGCTCAACTTTCCAAAACTGACCAACTTTTTCGTATTAGTCTTCGTCACACAAATTACACCGCATCTCCTTGATTGCTCGTCGAAAAAATACCTAAATAAAATCGCACATCAAGCCACTAATCCCCAAATCCCCAACCCTTACCTTAAAGCCTTGTATAAATTATATTGATTGGAGCGCACCAAAAACATCGTTCCATCAACAATCGGCTGGAAAGCCACTTTGAATGTATACGGGAAAATGCCACAATCCTCTTTCAAATCATCGAAAGTCAATTCATAATTTTCCTCTTCAATTTCCTTGATGCAATCCATGAAATAAAAGTCGCCATTAACCAAAATCGAATCAATTACCGCCGAATTCCATTCAGTTAGATCGTAAATTTCCATCATGCCAATCGAAACAATTAGATTGCAAAGTGTTTGTTTGCCGCGCGATTTTACAGCAAACTTTTCGCACTTCTGATTAATATTGCCCATCATCGAATACAAATCCTTCTCGTATTCCGTCTCCCAATTGTTCCACATATTTTCACCGCGATCGTGACCAGCGGCCGCTTTATTGCCGGTACGCGTCCAAGGAATCGGAAGCATGTCCAACCAGTGCACATCTTCATGGAAGGGCTTTCCTACACAAAATAACTAAAATTTTGTCCTTCAACTCCAAAAGAGCAAACCTATAATTTCCTCCTTCTTCTTCTTCTCCATCTCTTGCTGATGCAGTCGGTAGCTCAGCAAAACATCCTTTGGCGCACGTTGAATGGACGTCACCTCGAAATTGTAAAAGCAGTAGCTTTCCGCACCGGGAACAATCAGCCGCTTCAAACGGTGCTTCAAAACTTGCACATCCCTGCAACGCACCCAGCCACCATTTGAAGACTCCTCGTCATTTTTGCGCTTTTTGCTTCCATACGGATCAAACAAATGAAACAATCCATCCTCCGTTTTGTGGATGGCATAGCAAGCATTTGGGAATTGGACCAAAAAGTACGAAAGTCTCTTAGTGAAGAGCATGGTATCAAGTCCAATAAATAGATTCTGGTTATTCTTCCAGTTCTCAATTTTGATCTTCTTCACCGTAATATCAATATAGTTCTTCTCCATCAATACATTTTTAATTTTTCGCTTGTCGGACATTTCCAAATCTTCAGCGTGAGCGTGGATGTGTTTGCCCAGATCAATAACTTGGTCCACCTTTTTTTCCGTCCATTTATCAATAGGACAACTCAAAAGAAGCAAACAAGCGCACAGACCAACAAAATGATCTTCTTTCAACTCGGATGTTGTAGTTTTACGTCCTTTAAGTTTCATTGTGCCTTCTAGCAAGAACAACCCGTTCTTGTACTGATACCTAAAAATATACGTCAAAAACTCGAAATCGACTTAATCTAGAAAATATACCCAATAGCACTTTTCTTGCTAAATTTCTCCTCAGCTTTCGCTTTCTTCGCCGCACTTTCTTCCTCGCCTTCTTCAGCTTGCTGCTCCATTTCCTCTTCAGCCGCATCTTTCACCTCATCTTCCTTACCGGGAGGCTTATGAATCAATTTCACTCTCACCGCACTCAAAACAAACCGACTGTAAACCAATCCTTCATCGCGTTTTTTCTTGTTGTACAGGATTCGAATGGTCAAGGAATGGGCGTCTTTAAATCGACCAATGAATGCGCAACCTTCGTTTGAGACACCTTCACTTAAGCCGACTTCATTGTTGCCAAAACCATCAAACAAATAGTACAAATGGTTCTTGCGAATTATGGCGCAAGCATATGTCGGGGTAACTAAAACCCCAACGTCTGATCTGATAAGCAAAACCTTCTCAATGGCCATTTCCAAAATATTTTGACGAGTATACGCATCGAAAATATACTCAACCAGCACTTTAAAATCAGTTTTTCCCAACGTTACTTTCGGAATCTCCAATCTGGCCATTTGGTCATAACGTAGCTTGGAAGATTTGTACAACTCCACACCACATTTCAAAATATAGTCAACAATATCACTTGTCCAAGTGTAAATCGAGTACTTCCTCGCAACCACGCCAGCCATAACGCAAATAAACGGCGCCATAAACTCAATTTCGTCCCCGAATTGCACCAAATTCTTCGAACCTCTTATAATCTGCGAATCGTCCGGCAAATCGACGAAATTAGTCTCCTTCAAAAGCTCCTGCGATTTGGTAACCAAAGGCTCCTCCGACAAATAGAAATTCCACTCATCGTCTTTCAACTCCATTGGCTTGAGACGTTTCTTCATTTCTTGCCGGCCTCTTATATAAGTCGGATACAAAATTTCTTTCACAATCGGCAAATAGGTAATTTCGGTGTTCATTTCTTCAGATGTACGACTTATACTGGGACTTTCCAAAGAATGGGATCCGACTTGCGCAAATTGACTTTGCGCCAAATACCAGTCATCAAAATCGTCTTCACCCATTCCTTCAAAGTCTTCCTCTCCATCTTCTTCTTCTCCATAATCACCAGCACCTCCTTCAATCTCTCTTAACGGCTCGTGTTCACCTTCTCCCATAGATTGCAACTCAATTTCTTCTTGCGTCAATTCAAACGAATCTAGGTCCATGAAGGTGATCTCTTCAGGCTCCTTCGGTTGAAGCGGTAATTTTGGTTCAATCTGTTTATAATTAATTAATTAAAATTAGCTACATCTTAAACTAAGAGAATCTCACTTGAGTGTCAGATAAACTCGGCGAATCCAAATCCGCAACAAAATGTTCACTCAAAACCGGCTTTGGTAACTTCAACTTCAACATCAATCTAGATGGATGCTTTTGCACCATTGGTGGTAACTGCTCAATCGCCAAACTTTCAACAGTAGAACCTACTTCGCAAATTGACTTATCTGGTTCTTCACCAGCCAATAACTTCCTCATAGCCAACGCGGAATAATCCACCGTAATTGGTTTGGATATTGCCAGTTTCTTACTTTTCCTCATCTTGTACTTCTTCAAATAATCCATAGGATATTCATTCATCGTCAAATGTTTGGGAAATAGCTCCGATTGGACTGGATCCCGATGAATTTTGCACACTTTCAACGCATGGATATAGAAAATGTAATCCTTTGTATCAAAATTTGTAATAATTATGGAAACTAGCGACTCAATGTTCGAATGCATTGAAACGCAAGCAACACCATCCCGACATTGCAAACCTTCCCCATTCCGCGAATAGGGATCAAAGCAGAAGAACATGTTCCTCTGCTTCCACACCGCCAACGTAAACTTTTCAATTTGCAAAAGCGCGTTTGTGTTTTTCTCAAAAAACTCCTCCAAGCAACTTTGCAATTGGCAACAGCACTTTTTGTACATCACATCACCAAAACGATTGGCGTAGATGTAGATTTCCACAATGTATGGTCCAACTGTGAAAAGCGCTGGAAGATTTTCCAGACTCAAGTCGCAGATACTTTTGCACTGCATGCACTCCAAATACAATTGATTTCCAATGATCATAATTTTGTCAATTGTGGTGCGATGCCAAGCACTTGGTGGCGTAATTCGCGAATAGACCAAAGAAACGGTGGCCATGGCTAAGGCTTGTTTGTTTCTTGTAAAATCGAAACACTTATCGGTCAGTTCAAAGGATGCTTGCACTACCGCTTTATTTTCATTTATGATGATGTAGTTGCTTCTGGTCTCCATAACATTACAAATCTCCTCATTTTTGTCCAAAATTTTGAACGCTTTAATCGCATAAATGACAAACGGCCAATTGCCATAATTGGACCTATCCAGAAGAACGCTAACAATACTCGCGATATCATAAAAGTGTCCCATAATTGCTGTCCCATTCGGGGAAGTGTACAAATCCTTCGTCCTAGGCTTAGCATCGAAAAAATAGTAATGCTTATCCTTCCAAATAGCAATATTAACATTATGCGATTGGAATATCCCGGAAGATTGCCGCGAGAAGAAAATCCGCAACCCTTTGGTGAGATTATAAATACGTTTGTCTTCCGATCGGATAAACCCAGCAACTTCTGCTTCATCCACCAGAAATTGAATTTTCTTCTCGCCAATGTAGCAAAATTTCGGCAACTCACTGATTGATAATTCACAACCCGGATTGTGTTTGTGCAACACCGCTACGCTTTGATTGTACAAATCGTTACCAATCTCCAGTATTTCGTCAATGTTCTCCGAAATCCACTTGTTTGGATGCTTCAAAATTGCGTAGCAAAATGCAGCGACAGACATACATATGCCTTGTCTATCTCGACAAGAGTCGTTGAAATGATCATCACCTAACCAGAATTTTACAAACGGCTCTATATTTACAAAAGTACTTACCTTGATGCATTGATCCTTCTTTAGAACCAAAATAGAACTCTTTCAAAGTTGGTTGGCACTTAACATCCGTGAAGGAATGACTCTCCAAAGTACCCCGTTTAATTTTTCGCTTTGGCGGTTCATATCGCTTCATCTCGGATTCCCGCCGGAATTTTTGCAAGTACTTCGCGAGATTCTGCATCTCTAGTTCCTTTTCTTCCTCCAATGATGTGATGGACTTCAGATCGCCCGATTGGTACGACGTAGTTTTCGAAATAAGCGACACTTTCCTCCTAAACTGTTTGGTAAGATAGTTGTCCATCGCGCCTTCGCCGAAATCTTCGGGCATTTCTTCCTGGATAGCATCGAGTAGGGCTTTGGAAAATTTCGCTTCGCCGGCTCGTTTTCGTTTGCCTTTGGATTTCTTCTTTTTGGATTTACGGGGTTGGGGGCTTGATCTGTATTTTTTCTTAGCGTCCCTATAGAAAATTGTTAGATGAGGGTTGTATGGAGAATGTTTGGTTACTTTTCTCTAGGTCTTGGTTGTCTTCTATAAACCAAATCAAAGCTATCGTAGTCGTTATCATCTTGCTCTTCGCCAGTTTCGTTGATAAATATTCCACTCTTCGGTTTCTTCAACGTCAATTCTTCTTCAGTTGGTGGATAGGGGTAGATCCAACTAGGATCCGGACTTGCGTCTTTGGTTTTTACCTTTGCTTCTGCTATTTCAGCAGAAGGTACATTTAACTAACCAAAATATATTAGTTTTTATTTTATGGTTTTATAATTTATTTACTTTTATATTGATCTTCTTGGATGGGATTGGACTGGGCATCCCCATATCGTCATGTTTACAAAAATACTTCAACGCAGTATTCGCCCGATTTTTTTCAAAGATCTTCTGCTGCTTTTTGGTGCGTTTTGGAAAAACATATCGAACCCGCGGTTGATTTTCTTCTCGTTTAAGGTCCGGCACACTTTGCAATTCTATCCGTGTTCTAACGAAAATTCAAAATTGAGATCATGAAACGCATTTTAAAGTTATTCTTATTACCCCATCGATGGTTTTATTTTCACACTTTCAACCGTTTTAACGGGCGGCTGCACTTTTGCTTCTGCATTTTTGGCAAGCCTATCGACTTTTTTTTGCACTTTTACCGGATCTTTGATTGGTACAGATTGAGCCAATTTTGGTATGCTACCACTGGTTGGTAATTCAGTTACCTCCAAACTCCTGCAAATGATTGAGTTACAAACAGAAGTTTGCAGATGGATTTAAATCTTACGGATTTGGCTCCATCTAAAATTTAGCACATTGAAACAAACTGAAATTTAATGAACCTCTCAATAAATGTCAAATAAATTATAAATATAAAACAAAAGAACTTTTAAATAAATTTGTCAAAATTCTCAAGTGATAAGTCTGCAATTTCCATACAATGGGGTAAATCTTATAATATTAAGGAAATAAATGTTGATTATTAAATTATATTGCAGAGTAAGTAAAAAACGAGCAAAACCCGTCATAAATTATCCGCCAGTTTCACGCCGAAAATGGATTCCCCCAGACAGACGTCCAAAGCCCCCAAAACCCGAACCAAGATACAAAAAGCCGGAAGGAATCTCGCAAAAACTATCTCCATCCAGTCTAGGCAAAATATGGCACGATTTTAGAATTATCGGTCATTTAGGAATCCTAACTGGTAACTTTAGCGAAAATAGTTTGAGATTTACAAGTAAATCAAATGGACACCAAAGTAAGAAATCTAAATCTACGAAAATATCATTAAGTTTCCAATTAATATTATTTAGGTGCAAGTGTTAGCGTCATTGCTTGTGCTTTTGCACACATCTATCGCAACATGGCCAAATGGTCCAAAACATATTTGGACCAAATCATCCTACTCGGAAATGAACTGCATCTGAAAAGCTTGCTGCAAACGAGCAACCGCTGCCTTCTAGACTTAACAATATATCAAGTTTTCAACACATTCTTCTTCAACCATGCCAAAATAACATTAAATATCGATAAGACTGGTGAAAAGGTGCAAAGAATTTCGACAATTTGCGAGGAAAAAATCAAGGAAGCGTTGTATGATCTTCTGGATAATTTTTTTAGTAGTTTTCCCTCAGGAGTTCTTTGTATTGGGCCACTTCATCATGTAGCTATTTGGATTTCCAACCAAATATATTATTTCTTTGATGCTTGTGATCATGATTGTTACGGCAATCGATGGCACGGACTTCATGGTCACGGAACTTCAGTTCTTGGGCGTTGTAAACATCTCAAGCATTTAGTTGATTACTTTTACGACAACATTGATAGAAATACGAAAATATTTACTATTACCCCGTGTAGTGTTGAACGAATAGTTCACTTGGACTTAACACCTCCTGAAGATTTTGATAGCTTACTACCAGCTAAAACTGAAGAAATTCTCTGCGAATTGGAAGAGGAGGAAGCGGTGACAACTCCAAAGAAGAAGCATCATAAAAAATCGAAAGAATCTATTGAGGAGGAAGTTGCTGAAAGTGAAGCAATTCCGGAACCGGAAGAAATGGAAGAAATCTCTCCAGATATTGGTGATGATTTTTCGCTCAGCAAACGACCCTCTTGGTTTAAGGAAGTGAGCGTTGTAAAGAAGCAATGTTTGGAGCACCAAATACCACCAGAAAAACCAACGGCTGAATCCTTAAGCTTCTACAATGGTAATAAATTGTTTAAAATTATTTGTCTTCTTATTTTATGCTTTCAGAAATATTACCAAATGAAATTAGTATTTTACGAGCATCCACTTGCCAAACCGATCCGGCGTTTTCAAAATATTTGGGCAAACAAGCTCTAGGCAACGCGATAGCTGCTCTAGCAATGTGCAGAATTTACAAGTCAAAGTATTGGGTACCAAACACACTCGACATCATTCTCCGTAAAGGAGATCTTCTCTACTTTGAAGCAATGTCAAGTATACCTCGAACAAAACCATTGCAAATAACTGATTTCGAAGTTAAATTTGGAATGGAAGGTGGACTTTTCCAACCACAAATTGAAGAATACGCATTGATTGGTAAATTACAATCGCAAAAAAACGATGTCTTAGATCTTCTACCCGCTTTGGAAACCTTCTTAACCGATAATGATTGCTGCATATTGTTGGGACCAATTGTTTTGGCAATTTGGGTAGAAGATGGTCAGTTTTACATGTTTGATCCAAACGAAAGGGACCTAAACGGAAAAGCAATTTGCAAAATATTGCAAGTTGGTTCCAATATTGTTCTTGTGGAACATGATAAAGGTGTAGCTTGTGTGTTGTGTTTCAAAAGCTTGAAGAAATTGGTTGAAGTTTACATGGAGAATTTGGAGAAAGATCGTAAATGGGAAGATTTTTGTATCAGTAAAGTGCAGATCAACGATTATGTGCCGATTCCTGAGGAATGGAATGAGTTTCAAGGAATCGCTCCGGAAAAGTGGATTATAAGAGGAAATTTCAGTCAATCTAGCAGACAATTTGATAGACTGAACAGAAACTATCAATGTACGGCCAATACTGTGATGGCGATCGCTTTCCAGCAGCTTAAAGATATTAGAGAATGGGACGATTCTACTGTTGATGAGGTTTTAGGATAAGTTGTTATAGTTTGGTAGTTTACACAAGTACTTGTAGGTTTTGCTCCATGGTGATAAGTTGTATTTGGAAACCTTCAACAATTTACGGGAACATGATAAGTTGATCGAAAAAATGTTTCTATTGAACGAATTAAATACACATTATCGCATAAACGGAATGGAAGCCAGATTTACCATTACGGATTGTCTAATTAATGGTGTCATCAATGCTAAGGGTCAAAACGATGTGTTAAATTTGTCGAGAGGTTTGGAAGAGTTCTTCAAAGATAACATCACAGGTGCTGTAACTTCTCACAACACTTCAGTGGCGATATGGAAGAAAGACGGAGTTTACTATCTTTTTGACTCACATAGTTGCGATGAGAAAGGTTTATTAACAGGTAACAAGTATCTTCATTTTTTTTCCACTATATTAAAGAGTTTGTCATCCAGGTTTTGGTCGTGCCTGCATTATCCGCACAACTTGCATTAACGCCTTAGCCCAAGCAATAGAATCCAATCTGAGTCCTGAAAAACAAGACTATTTCAACATTAGCAAAATTTTGGTGGAGCTCTACATAAATGTAGACGGAGTTGTAAGACCTCCATTGAAGAACTATGTCAGTATTGACCCGAATATCGCAATTTTGCGGTCAAATTTGAGCGAAGTATCCACCAAATATGAAGTGAATTGTGGCCAGCAAACGGTTCCAATGTGTCTCACGGCAGTTGGTTTCAATCGGCTGAAAGCAGCCAAATCTTGGACTGTTCACGATTTGGATGAAGTCCTGGATGAAGGAGATAAGTTGTATTCGGAGTCGATGCATCCGGATGTGCAAGGTGACGGAGAGTCTTTGGATGAAGCACTGGATCAATTTGAAGGGAATCCTGAAGACGAGGGAGAAGACGATGATGGTGGTATAGATTTAAGATTGTTCAAAATTAATTCGGACAATGCAAAGAAGAGCTTCAATCTTGGAATAAATCGCATTGATATTGAGTTTGAAGAGTACGATGAAGGTAATATTGAAGAAAAGCTGCAAGAATCTTTGCAAACTTATTTCGAACAAGAGAACAATGATCCTAATTCAAACCAAGAACTTTTGCTGGAAACTGATTTGTTGAATGTTGTCATGTGGCGTGATGAGTCTGTTTATTATCTCTTCGATCCGAAGCCAAGGGATGATTTCGGGCAAGTCATTGGTAAAGAGGATTGGAGCGAATATATCCCAACACCTGAAGATATGTCCTATTTGCAAGGACTTACTGATATGGATGAAGAAGGAGAAGATATGTTTGAAACGAGGAACTTGAATACCGAAGCATCAGATTTTATGGCGAGTGGAGATGCACACAATGAAGATGATGCGGCTAGTGACAGAGAAGTAGATTTCGAGTTGGAGGAAGAACAAATGGGAGAAATGGGTCAACAGGAGGAAGATGAAGCTGCAGTACAAGAAGTCGTAATACATTTGAAGAAAAGTGAGTCGTATTGGTTGCAGCAACAGAGGAGTTTAGGAAAAGCGTGTACAATGTGGTTTACCAAACTAGAGGATTTAATTGATCATGTCTTTGAAAGCTTGCCACCAGTGCCAAGACGTGAAATGAATTTCACATTGAAAACTATCAAGCTTGAGAATACACCAATTGTAAGGGAACGATTCAATCCGGAAGAGGATGAGCGAAATACGATCTACGATGGTAACTGGTTCGATTTCCAAGAATTCGATCGCGGTCAATGGATTCTAAGAGCGACAATGAATTTGGACTGTGAAATGTTTCCCAAATGTAACAGAAATAAGCAAAGTATTCCGGCGTGTTTGGCCGCTTTGGCTTTTATCAACATCTATCCAGTTCGGTGTTATAAAAATAGCAGCGTTGATCGAATTTTGGTGTATGGAGATAAATTTTATACGTTTATTCGAAGATTGAAGGAGCAACAAGCAAGTGGTTTAGGAATTTCAAAAGAAGATATTGCTAGGTTGTTGGGCCAAGAAGAATTGATAGATGTGGATGATATGATTGTGAAGAGGATTTGTATTGCCAAACATATGATTAACTTTAACATTCAACCAGATGCTATTATTGGAGATATTAACGCTCAGAACTTTGAGGAAATATTGGATGTTCAGCGTGGTTTGGAGAGGTTTTTTGGGAACCTAAAGGAAGATGAGAAACCATTTGGTCTTCTTCAAGCTAAAAGTAAGAAAGCACTTTAATTATATGTTGATTTTGATTTTTTTCGTGTAGATCTAACAGTAGCGGTGTGGAAGAAAAGCAACATGTTCTACATGTTTGATCCAAACAGTCGCGGCCCAAATGGCGTGAAATCTTCGAACGGAAATGCTTGCATCACACGTTACCTGAACATAGAACCTTTGACCAAAACATTTCTAGCTAACTTGTGCAAGTTTGGCAAGAATACATTCCGGATCCATCGAGTTTCATTGCAAATTGATGCTTGCGAACGAAAGCGAGAACCAATAATTGAACCTCCCCCAATTCGCTTACCAAAAGTAGGTGGATTTGCTAATATCCTTCCAGGTAAATGGATTATTCGTGGAACAATGCACCAGAATGATCCCAAGTTTGATAAAAAGTGTAATGCTCTTAGTGCACCTGTTGCCGTAATTGCATTAACAATGCCGCTGCTCCATAAAACACAAACCTGGTCGAAGATAATTATTAACGAAATTCTGATGCTTGCTAATGAATTGTATGAGGAGAGTGTGATTCAATTAAGCTACGATTTTAATCCGTGGGAAGACCAGATGAATGTTTATCAGGTGAAAAGAGATTACAAAATTGGCGTGGTGAATGCAAATTGTGAAATGAGACAAACCGACCAGAAAGGAATTATAGACATCAAGGATCCGAACACCAATAATCTGCGTAAAGGAATTGAAAAGTTCTTCGAAGAAAATACGCATGGTGTTTTCATCAGTGAACCTTTGACCCTTGCTTTGTGGGAAGAAGACATTTTGCATGATCAAACGTTAATTTATGTGTTTGATCCGTATCCTAGAGGTCCTTTGGGCATGCCATTATTGGACGGGGCAGCTTGTGTGATGAGTTTTGTAAATGCTACCGTAGCAGCCGATCATATAATTGGTTGCATTTTGGATCCGGAGAAGCGGCAAAGTGAGTTCACCATTGTTCCTGTCGAAATAGTCGTGGGAAAAAAGAAGATACGGTTCAATAAAAAATGTAAGGAGAAGAGCGTTAAGAGCTTCAATGATACTCTGCCATCTCGTTGCTCCAAACTGGTAGCTTCTGAGGAAAAGAAGAAACTCAGGAAAATTGTAAGTCTTCCTTAATAAATTGAGACTCTTGATGATATCTTCTTTTAGGCTGAAGACCAAAGAGTACGGAAAGAAGCAAAACGAATGTACGAAATGGGTCGACACAATTATTACACCCTTCCAACAGGTGAAGCAATCATTCGCGGATTGCGGAGCCAAACTAGTGATAACTATAGTGAAGAATTGCGTGGTAACCAAGACATTCCCAATTGCATAGTGGCGTTGGTGATGAGCAAACTTATACCACTTGAGAACTGGACGCATAAACATCTAGATCTGATTCTGGATACTGGGAATCAACTTTACATCGATTCCTACATCGCTTATAATCCCAAGGAAGCGAAACTGGGCTTGGAAAATGTTATGCGCAAGTTTTATCTGAACAATGTGGCAGTCCATGTGATTATTTACAAGCCAATTGTTAAAGCACCATTTACCGCTGGGCATTTATACCGAATTTTGTCGAGTTACTTCCAACAGGAGCAAAGTTGTATGATTAGCTACAAGGATCAGTGGATTAGTTTGATTTTTACTGGAGGATTTTTGTATGTTTTTGATCCCCACGATCGAGATCGATATGGAAATGCTGTGGCTTCGAGTTTGGGATGGGCGGTTGTGATGCGATTTGATGACGTTCATAAATTGGCGTTGAAGATTATTGGCAATTTGATCTGCGATTTCAATGAAGAAGTGGAGGAGTTTAACTTATGGCTTATGGAAATGTGCAATAATGATAAATAGGTTCAATATTTGCTTGGAAATTTTGATATAAATATATAACTGGATATTTGATTTTATTATTCATAGTTACTTAATATTTTTACACTAATTTTCGTTAAAATACAATTAATTAAAGTGCAAGTTAAGGTACAAAATACGATTATATATTATTTAATTTATAAACCTACACCTTATAATTGGTATTCATACTTTGTCTTTTCTAAAATCTATGAGGCGAGGTTTATATTCCTTGACATTTTTCTCTCGAAAAATGTATTTTAACTTAAAATTATATTATGTATTTATGTACAAATCGTTTTTTATAATAACACATTTTTTACAATTGTTTAACAATCAATCAATAAATTCGCAACGCCTGTGGAAGACGTTAATAAATATCAGGTGATAGAAAGAATGCATTTAGCAATCAAAAACCGAAAATAATACATTATTTAGATATTTAAAGAACAGGTGGCAGAAAGACAAAAGTCAATAGCCAATATAGCTATCTTAACTTTTATAAAGAAAAATTTCATTCGTCTACTAAAAAAAGCATTGGAGAAAATCTGTCGTTTTCAATACGAAAAAACATACAAGAGGCAGTGACGTAAAAATACAATTTCAACAAGACTGCTAACCCCGTTTCAATAAATTAAAAGTATTCGACTAAAACGTAAAATAGTAATTTTTGGTCAAACAGTCTTGGCTTTAAAAAATATTCATTTCATCCTACTAACTAAAAATAACTTAATACACTAATGAAAACATTTTTATCTTATGAAAAACTAGACGAATTTAGGATATACTCACATGGTTCGGCGCCATCGGCTAGTTTCCAAGGGTTTTTCTCTCTAATAAATTAATTTAATTCGCTTACATTATTAATTGGCTAACCAAGGATGATGTCTTAAGGACTCTTTCGACCGATCGCCATAATCGTACAATACCTCCTCGCCTACTTTGATATCATCCTTAGCAATAAGTACAAGTCGGGGTTTGCCGTCTACCATAATGGTACGCGTTAATAGATTTCCGTTTCTCGAATGGTTCACTAATCGACCAATTTTCCCAGACTCTGCTGTTGCATCAATACTAAAATGATTCCAAATATTAACATATATTTATTTAAAAATATTAAAACCAAATTACCAATACTGTTGATCATTATGCTTAAAATAATACATATAACATCCAGTGTTTTGGTCCTGTGCGTACTTTTCATCCCTTCTCTTAGCCTCTAAACAATCAATTAAATCGCCACGGTACTCAACAACAAAATCACCTTTTTGAAAATGTTTCGAAGCCACCACACCGCGACCTTTCTCTTCAAAAACGCAAATCTAAACAAGTCACTATTAAATCTGCAACCAACAATACACCAATAAATTTACCTCAAGACCATCTTCAACCCCACTCCGCAACATTTGCTCCAGCGACCTCTGCTTCTCCTCTAGGACCATTTTCTTCGTTTTCCTCACCGACCGCCGCACCGGGAAATAATCGGACAATGTATGATTAATTTTCTCGGCCAAAATCACATTATCGGACTTAATATAAATGTCTTCGTTAATGTTCAATCGTTTGCGTGCCTTTGGTGGATCAGGTTTCTTCATTACTTTCAGACTAACGTCCACCACCTCCGCACAGAATTCAATCCGATGCGGCGTAGGCGGCGTCGCCGTATTGAGTCCTAGGGATTTATTCATAATCACAGGCGTCGTTGGAACGATTTGATCTGAAACGTCAGTTAAAATAGGTTTGTGCTAAATTTTAAGTTATGGTTGCGACGGATTTAAACGATTCCGGTAATAAACTGCAAGAGCAAAATGCGAAAATCGTCAATTATTTGAACGGCTTGAGGCACCAGTTTGAAGATATCAAGGAAGTGATTCGTAATCAGGAGGAAGAAAAAATCACGGTAGAAAAACATTTGGAACGATTGCAGTACAAACTCACTTTGGTAAAACAAAAATAAATTTCTAATTAATTGCGGTAATTTTCAATTAATTGCAGATTAACAAGAGTATGGAGCAACGCAAAAAAACAAAAGACAAGTACGAGAAAGCAATAGGCGAGCTGGAAAGAAAATATAACTCGCTACTTGAAAATTCCAAAAAGCTGTTGGAATCCGCCGAGGAAGAGTTCGCACAATTAGATCAAATAATGGACAAGAAAGTGAGCACCGAAAAGGGTTACTCTATTCTCAAACCAGCAATGAGCACAGACATGACGGATATCCAAATTCCCGAGAAGATAGCCAAGCAGGAAGTGAAAATGGATGAGAGTATGAATAAAGATAAGACGGAAGCGACGTACAAGCATCTACGGGGCAGCGGCAAGTCGCAGCAAGAGCAGCAACAAATTGATGTGTTCAAGAGTGGATATGAAAGTCAGCATAGGCCTTCATAATTCATATATCTCAACAATTTTGCTATTGTCAAGTCAAATTCACAAACATTTCTATAGGCGAGTTAATCATGTTTCTAATTAAACGCATTAATAATCCGCACAATAGCAATCCTGTTACGAGATTAACAACTTAATCCTACCTGTCTCGAAGTCCAAATCTTCATTATTGTGGCTTTCCAGATTACTTCGAATCGAGTTCTCAACTGGATGTAGAGCCGTAGTGATTGTGATGCTGTCGCTGATCAAGTGTTTGGGATCGTCGATTTCAACCGCCTGTAAAACACCCTATTAATTTGTATAATAATAATAAATAAATTGTAATATGTACTTGAAAAAACTCGGTGATTGTTTTGTTAGTGGAAAGTACACTGTGAGAAAGCGCTCCTTTGTGACTAGCTTTCTGATCTTTTCGTTTCGGATTAGGCGAACAGCAATCATCGTTACGCGCACAGGCTACCACCGCACGAACTCTACGACCTGCAATTAAGAGAAAATGCAAGTAATTAGCAAGTGCATTTGAAAAAACTAGGTTAGATTTCTTTCTACTCTGACGTTCAATGTTGCCACCTTTAAAGATATATATCGTTTGAATGAATTGCATGTAGATAATCATACAAGTTACTAACATATATATAAAACAACAACTTATTACAATTTAGAAGAGAAATACATTTATTTAAAGCCACATTTCTTATTTAGATGATCGACATACAACTTTACAGGTGGCAACATTGCTGATAGAAATTAAACGATTCAAGATGGAGGTCATAACAACAACATACATTTTCATATACCTTTTTCCTAATTTGTCCAATTTAGAGCAGTATTGAAGCAACTTTGAATTAAGTAGATTGTAAACCACTTACCTCGAACCATTTTCACGAAAATAATGAACGAATATTGGACGAAACACTAAACACGAAACTAGGGATGATGCCAAAGCGAAGACCAGCCAACGTTGGAACAAACTAACGTTTTGGAGAACTAACAACGAAACACACGGAACTTATTTAACGGAAACTATTTGCTATGAATCACTATGCACTCAACTACATTTTTGAAATTAGTAAATTGATTTAAAATAACGAAAAGATTACGAGAGGAAAAGTTGCCAAGCTAGCTGTCGCGAGTTGAATATTTCGAATCGTCTGGTTGGTCGATAGTGGTCACATGTGATGGCGCTTGGATCGCTCTCATGGATCGGGCGGTAAGTTTGAAATAAAATTCTTTGCAATCTTTAACCACCATATATTATTACATTAAGAAATACAGAATATGAAATTAAAGGAGGAAATTTATAAAAATAAGATGATGAACAATTGTAAATTACATTGAAGGGAATTACAGTCATTTCAATTAAAACGTTCTACTATAATTGTGATTGATTTACATATTATGATAATTTAATTTAGTTCTTCTAAAAGACTGTATAAAAATATGATAAATTGTTTCATTTGGAATGCAAGTAAATTGATGTAATAATTATAAAACAACTTTTTCCGTTTGAATCTTCTTGCTTTTATATAAAATTAATTGCATCGCATTGACACGAATAATTTTATATCTGTCTCTAACATCAGCCGCTATTTTAATTTGTTTTATCTAATATATAAAAATGTATACACGGCTATATTGTTATAAATACGATATCATAATATTATTTTAAATTGCAAGCAAGCCATTTTTCTTTTAGTTCTTCTAAATGTTAGTTTTTAATATTATTTTATTCGGTAAAGTTAGGTTAGAGTGATGCTCATTTAAAAGAACTAAATCAAAGAATTAAGTCAATATACATCAGATCAGAGAGCAGAGAGAAAGAGAGCAGCCTTAAGTAGTGGACGTCTCACGAAAATCATTTTCAGTTTCGAGAAATTATAAAAAGTCTACAGTCAAGTAGTAACAAGAATAAGTACGACTCTTAGGTTAAGATGGCTTAAGGCTGTTAGGCATGTTAGAGAGGAAGTCACAATCATTAAGTAATACACAATGCTTCTTCATCTCTAAAAAACCGACGACCTGATAAGAATACTTGTGTAACAATTTTTTCTTACATTAGTAATTGAATTTTTTCTTTATAATACAATCAATAAAAACTTAACGTAAAGAAACAGTTTCAATATTTATGTATTAGTTTGTGTGTAGCAAAAATTCCAAAAGACAATATTGCACAGATCCAGTTCAAACAAAAACCAACGTACGTTGTGCGTTCAGTGATTCATAAATCAAACAAAGAAATCAACAAAATAATTTATTCGCAAAATTTACTATTATATCGATGAGCATAAAACTTAAAATTTATCATTTTTAAACATTTTCGTAAACTTCGATCTCTATCTTTATACAAAAAAAATAACTATTACGCCAGGTAATATAATATATTGTTTCGAAAATGCTTAAAATATTGGCCAAATAAACATATTTGAGTAAAGAATTGTATCTATTAAGTAGCAATAATAAAAATCCGTCGTCCAAGTGATTTTAGTTGGAATACTGTACTTTTCGTAGATGTTAAATAAGGTAGTTAAGAGTTAACCGCTCTTAAACAGTAATATCGCCACTTGGCCGAGATAGAAATAGATAAAGTGGCGCGTTTCGTGGGTCACGTACGAGCCAAAGTTTCGGCCAACAATGCAATGCCAGGTGGGGTTGTACTTCTTGTCAAACTCTTTCTTGATGTAAGCAGCAATATCCTGCGAAATTAAATCACCAAAAATCATTAAATATATAATAATAAATGAGCAGCTGATTCAAATGGAATAAGTCAATCATGTCGGCGATATTGGATGCTATTCAAATTCCAACTAACTTAATTACTAATATTTCAAATCAATATTGGTTCGAACACATCTATGTAGTAGTATAGTGCAAAGTTCAATCACAATGGACACATTTTTTATTAGGAAAATAAATAAAATTGTGAATTGATGAAACATTGTAATCAACTTTGGTTCTACAATAGGGGAGTTTATCAAAAATTTATACGAGTTCTAGCAAATAAATTAAATTATTGCAACAAACTAGTCAAATGTTACATTTTCGAGAAATAACTGGAAATCGTGGATATTTTTTCGAAAAAAAATTTGGAATTGATATTTTCGATAGTTGGTTTTAAATTCCATTCTAATTTGAATATATTACAAATTCTTTTCAATTTATCAAATAACCCACGCTTTACATGGGATCGTCAAAGTAAAAATATTTTGCAATTAAATTATGGCTTGTAAATGAATGTAATCAGATATTGTGTTGTTTATAATTTAGTTTACTGTTTTATCAAGCTTTTAAAATTCAGAATTTTTTTCAATAAAAAATACAAAAAAAAATTGTTAGAAAAAATTATTTGTATAAAAATTATTTCCAATTCAACGTCCTGTTAGAGTTTTACATATAATCAATCATCTTATAATTTTATAAAAGTTGATAAGTTGATTACGAATTTTTGTCAAACTCGAATCGAGTGTAAATATTTAAAAATTATTAAAAATTTTAAATATTTTCTATTCAAATATTTGTGACTATTCGAAACCACTCGTGAATTTCCGGATATCAGTGCCTACTCGAAAACATGCCAAAATTCGGCTCACATCGGGATAGCCATGTTTTCGCTATGAATTACAAAAAAACAAAAGCGATCGCAAATATTACCTTCTCAATGTTGTACTTCTCGATGGCTTGAGTAGCACAATCAACAGCATCTTGCTGCATATCCTCGCTCATATCAGCATTCTTAATGACAGCTTTGCGGTCGGTCATTTTGCTATCTTTCTTTGTATTTGACCTGTAATCAAATCAAAACAAGTTTAGAATGCGCCGCCTAGATAGGCAAACCGATCGGGGGGCTCATTGTTTGGGGGGCACCTTTTCGTGTAGCCATTTATGTTTCGTATACGGACAGTGGCATGAGCAATCAGCTCTGCCATAACATTAACAAATAACTGGCACAACCATGCTCTAAGTTTTATAGTTTTATCAATACATGAATGACTATGACATATAAAGAATTAAACATGCGATATCAATATGATGGAAAAATTGATTAACCGTCTTGCATCCACGACATGAACCCCAAAACAGTACAACTAGACTCGAGGAATACTCACGTGAAATTTCCCGGAAGTGACTCGTGAACTGAATGTCGAAATAATAATCTGATGCTGGTGTGCACGTTTATACAATTTTACTATTTTGTTGAATGAGGCGATTTTCAATTTTTTGGACTACCTTTTGCTTTCCGCGGATAATACGACTAGTAAATGCAAGATTTCGATTGGCTAGCTGTAGGGGCTTCTGGCAGCGGCTTCTGCCAAATCGCACGCTATTGGTCGACTGCATGCGATCAAGGTTTCTGAATTGGGTAGGTTGCCTGGTAACCGGTGGCGAATAGTAGGCTGGCGCGCGTTATTTGAATTTACATTATTCTATTATTTGTACGCTATTCAACCTACCAACTTTCTTATCGCTGAATGTTTTGTTTGCATTTAAATGAGATTAATATTCGTTTGTACTATATTGATTGTTTATTTAGAGTGTTATTTTAATTTTAGGATAAATATGTTCTTTAGTGTATGGTTGGTTGCCTGGATAATTTCAAAAATGGACGATTTGAATAGTGTAACATAACCTATAAGTAGTAGCGTCCAAAAGAACCCGAAAAAACTTGAATTACTGGATTAAACTGTAAGTATTTCTAGTTTTTGATTAAATTTGCGTATTATAAAATGTTTAGAAACATTTAAATGTATTTGCCGACCTTGATGCTATATGCAAAGAAAAGTTTGGCGCATTGTATTTTCAAACAAGATGGAAAAACGCAGCAATTTAAAATAAATATCGATTAAATACCATATATCCCTTAATACCAAACAAACATGCATAATTTTCGAAACGAATCCATTTAGATTTGAATTGAAACATTAATTGCAACATTTAACCATGCAAATATATAAATAATCATTAATGTTTACTATACCAATTTATGCTTAATTTAATGTTGTCTGAAAATGATGCTTTTATTGTACTGCTCATTCGAGTGGACACACACTGCGCTAAAAGCAATACAAATATCACATAATTCCATCGATAATTAGTAGCCAATTTAAATAAAACATATTATTTATATATAAATTTCACTGAGCGCCAAATTTGCGAAAAAGAAAATGTATTTCTTAATTTACATGAAATATGTATGGATGTAATCTTATAATTAATCATATAAACAAATTTGTGTGTGCAAAAAAAATTGTTAAGCGAAAATTAAAATGCACTTGCCCACATTTAAATAATGTATAAAACAGCATGCGAATTGAATAATTAAATCATCAGCATTTTGGTGAAGTTTCTGCTCAATATTGCTCAATTTGTGAATAGAAAATTGTACTTACAGTCACTCAGAAATGAAAAAAATCGCTCTTCTCTCGGTTTCACACGTCCACGGCCAGCACAGACAAAAAAACGATAAGATAGTATTTTCGTTTTGTTTGATGGAATTTAAATTTATTTACTTTATCACGGAATTTTCATTTGGACCCACATTAACCGCAAGATATACGAACTAAAATTATAATTTACCAAAGAAAATCGATAGGCGAGTGTAGTGCATTCTCCGCCGACGCGAAATTTCGAATAAATTTATTGACAAATTCGTTGAAAATACGAATTTTCCTATAACAAAGCTCACCAAGGTCCAAACAATATTATCTAAAGTAAAGTTGAATAATTCTTCTTATCTCAATAAGCAAATATTAAAATTAAAACAACATCCAGACATATTCTTCTAATTTTTGCAGCCCAATTGGTGCAATAATGTACCACGTGCCTAAATCTGACCAATAGGAAGCCATCATTCATGTCAAAAAAGAACAGCCGGTACCGAAACCGACGAAGTCAAACTTATCCTTGCCATATTGAGCAATCTTCAAACCCACGTTGTAAATCATACATAAAAATAGCAACATGAATCAAAACGAGAAAGTAAATCTAGCCGAAGAAGTCACGAATAAATTAAATTGGATTGAAATAAATCAAAGCTACAAGGACGAAGAAAAAGCGGAAATATTGAACGATTTCAACGAATTTTCGAAGGAATTGCGAGCAATGAAAGTTTGCGTGTTGCAGATGAGATTTGATACTGCAATTGTCCGATTGCGACTGCACAATTTGAAAAAACACACGCAAAACTTGCTATAAGAGCGAAATTAATTTGAATTGGGTATTGCTGGTTGCCTATACACAAGTGGCGAAATTTTAAACTAGGGACTTTCCCAGAATCTAACCTCAAAATTAGTTTGACAACTTAACTTGAACTAGTTGACGTTTGTCTTTGTGTTGTTCCACATAATATTTTTTGTCTTTTCTAAAATGTTTTTGTAGTTAGTTAAAACGCACACAACTGAACCATGCTCTCGAATATAATATTAGTAGTGTTTGTGATATGTAATTTAAGTGAATCTCTCAATCTGCCCTCAACCGTAAACGAGCGCTTCCTCGAAACACCTCATTATCATAACTACGATGAGCTGACGAATTTATTTAAGAAACTCGAAACGGAACACCCGAACATTGTCAAATTACGCACCGTTGGGCGATCGGTGCGAAATCGCGAACTGTGGGCGCTCGAAATCAATCGCAATGTGAACGACAGGAGTTTGTTGACTCCGATGTTCAAATTCGTCGCCAATATGCACGGCGACGAAAGTATCGGACGACAACTGATGATCTACTTAGCCGAATACTTAATCCACAATTATGGAACGGATGAAAGAGTCACGAACTTAGTGAACACCACTGACATCTTTCTGATGCCCTCGATGAACCCGGATGGGTACGAAAACTCTGAGGTGCGATTTTTGTTTAGTTTCAAGTATTTGATTGCTAAATTAATTTATTGTGGGTTACAGGAAGGAAAATGCGACTCGAAAAAGCAATTTGTGGGCCGTGAGAACGAGAACAGCATTGATTTGAACCGGGACTTTCCCGATCAGTTTGATCCGGTGCGCTCTGGTAAGCAATGTTGTCCTTCAATTTACGACAAGTAAAAGTTATGCAAGAATCTTCGCGGTTTCTATTCGATTGTTTTTCTTTGTCGCGTTACTCACTTCGTAAATAATAAAAGAAAACACATCATTAGAGTGTTTATTCGAATTATAAAAGTAAACTCATTAAAGCAGCTCGATTGGAAGGTGCCCTTGAAACGCTAAAATCGTTTATTAATTACAGGGACAATATATAAAGGTCGCCAGCCAGAAACTGTCGCATTAATGACATGGATCCTATCGCGGCCTTTTGTCCTCTCCGGCAATTTGCACGGCGGTGCAGTTGTAGCCAGCTATCCATACGACGATTCGCATTCCAAACGAACGTGCTGCAAGGAAAGCAAATCGCCCGACAACGATGTATTCAAAAATCTCGCTTTAGTCTACTCGCAATCGAATCCCTTAATGAAAACCGGCAAAGCGTGCAAGGAGGATACGTTCAAGCAAGGCATTACGAATGGCGCGTTTTGGTATGAAGTGCGTGGCGGTATGCAGGATTTTAATTACGTCCACTCGAATTGCTTTGAGGTCACGTTTGAGTTGAGTTGTTGTAAGTTTCCGCCTGCGAGCACATTGGGGGATGAATGGGCGAATAATAAGGAGTCGATGTTGCGATATATTGAAGCCACTCATTGGGGTGTAAAGGGGTTGGTCACGGATTCGAAAGGTGAAGCGGTTTTGGATGCAGATGTTGTGGTTGTGGGGATTAATCATAATGTTACCACGTCGAATCGCGGCGAGTTTTGGCGGCTGTTGATGCCGGGGGAGTATGAGATGTTCGCTTCAGCTTATGGGTAATTTATTGTTATTGTATTTTTCGATGAAATTTATTGATTTGTTTAGATTTGCGCCATCCGAAAGAGTTGTCGTGACAGTAAAGGAAGGTCGTACCGCAGTTCAGAACTTCAATTTGGCGCGACTTCCAAACGAGAAAGGTAAAAAAAGCAATAATATGGGTTTTGTAGGCAATATTGCCGCTAACAGCCAATGGTATTGGTCTAGTTAAAATTACATTCGATATGTAGTCCAATATTAAAATTTTTAATTTTCTCTTAACTAGATCATGTCTTAGCTTTTGTTTTTTTTTGGTTGAGGTTTTTTCTATTTTGTGGATTCATGGATTTATGTATTTTATTAATTGGCCAATTTGCGAACAAACAACGATAATTTGTGATAATAATCAAGAACAATCAAGACTGTTTTAATTTTTTTTCAAGAATCTCGAAATATTTTTAAGTTAGTTGGAAATAAAATACATATGTTTAAAATATAGTTACTTCCTAATTTGCCATTTTTATTCGATCTTATATAGTTATTACGAACGTTGTACATGTTATCCAGTTTATAAATTAATAAATGTTAGTTAAACATGTGTATTTTATTTTGTTTTCGTCTTACCCTTACAAAAATCACACTTTTGCATTTTCAAATCACCGCAACTAACACGCACAATTTTTGGGCTTCTAATTGTGAAGGGTTCTTTTTACCAGGCGCTTTCGAACAAGTACGAGACGTTACGTCGAACTTATACGACGATTTCGGATTCGTAATTAACGCCACTTTTAAACATCACAATTACGAAGAAATGGTGCAAACTTTACGCAATTTTAACCAATTGTACCCCGATATCACCAAATTGAATTCCATCGGAAAATCCGTCCAAGGAAGAGATCTGTTTGTCTTTATAATTAGCAGTACGCCAGATAAACATACTGCAGGTTTGCTATCGCTGTTAAAAATCATAAAAAGTGTTGTAATTTGAATTATTTTAATTCAGGCAAGCCTGAATTCAAGTACATAGCGAACATGCATGGAAACGAAGTAGTGGGTCGCGAAATGCTCCTACTGCTCATTAAATATTTATGCGAGCGATTTGGAACTGACGAGCGAGTCACCAAATTAATCAAAACAACCAGAATTCATTTAATGCCCAGTATGAACCCGGACGGGTACGAAATTTCAACCGAAGGTGATCTTAGCTCCGCCATCGGACGCAATAACGCCCATAATGTAGATCTGAACCGCAACTTTCCTGATCAGTATATTACGAACGAAGTAAGTTGCTCAAAAATAAATTTACTTCTTTGTAGCAAAATAATTTTAGTACAATGCGGTAACGGAGCCCGAAACGGAAGCCGTAATGAACTGGATCCTTTCCGAACCCTTTATCCTGTCCGCCAATTTGCACAATGGAGCGCTGGTAGCGAATTATCCGTACGATGACAATGCGGGCAATAAAAGTCCGCTCACTGAAAATCCATCACCTGACGACAAACTGTTCAAGTATCTCGCCTCCACTTATTCGAACGCACATCGCACAATGCACGACGGCAAACCGTGCCCAATGTTCCCGAAGGAAAACTTCACTGGCGGCATCACCAACGGTAATAAATGGTACTCCGTAACGGGTGGGATGCAGGATTGGAACTACCAATTCGCGGGCTGTATGGAAATCACTTTAGAACTCGGCTGCTCCAAATTCCCAAAAGCTGCGGAGTTGCCGCGCTATTGGTTGGACAATCGCGAAGCGCTTTTGGCGTACATGGAGCAGGTCCATAAAGGCGTCTATGGATTTGTGACGAGTACTATTGGGAATGCGATTTCGCATGCTGAGCTTTCCGTCGAAGGGATTCAGCACTCTGTTCGAAGTTTTACTAGTGGGGACTATTGGAGGATTTTGCTACCAGGACGGTATAATTTGACGACGTCCGCGCGTGGATATGAAAGCTACACGCGGGAAATTGTAGGTTCCGAGTTGTGGCTTTGGAGGTTTATTTAGGAGGTTTTTGTTGTAGACGATTCCCGAATCTGGAAGCCTGGAGTTGAATATTACGTTGATGAAGGACGATCCAATGCATTGGGCGAGTGCCTACGATTTCGGGTTGAGTCAGAATCAATACAAACCAACGTACCATTCGAACAGCGAGATCCATTCCATTTTGGCCAACTTCGAGAACCAGTATCCCGATGTGGCCGAGTTCAATGGCGGGGATGATTTGACGTCCATGATGGTGAAATCCGTCGAAATAACACACGATGTAAATAATAACAAATTAAAACTGCACTGTTAGCAATATTGATGAATTGTTTGTGTTTAGATTAAGTCTGGGCAGTCTGGTGGCAAGTTGCACGTCGCAATTTTGGGAAACCTCTTCGCCACGCAACCAATCGGTCGCGAAATTTCGATCTATCTCGCACGACATTTGATGGAAGGGCACAAATTCGACGATCCGACAATTCGAGGCATTCTACGCAATGCGGTGATTCATATTATTCCGGCGATTGATGGGAATTTCGAGAAGATTTGGGGCGATTATGATCGCGAAGTGTTGGGGAATAAGAAGCCGGATAGATATATTTGTCAGAATATTTCCGCGGATTTCAAGCAAGTCGGGGACGAAATTTTGAATATCAACAAGAAAGGGTTTAATAAGAACAGTGACGCTAATAGTCGGACGTTGGCGGTTGCGAATGCGTTCAAGCATTTGCTGTTGGACGAGAAGTTCGATTTTGTGCTGAATTTCGAAGGAGGGTCTGGAGGGGTTGTGTAAGTTGGTCGCTTTAATTTAGTTTTGCAGCTAAATAATTTATTCCAGCTATCCAAAATTGAATAACGAAGTCAAAGTGTACGATTACTTGGCAGACGTCTACAAAACCGAGAACAAAATATCGGGATCTTGCCCGGAACGGATTTCGGGGACCGATAATATAATCACGGATTATTTATACCACGAATATTACACTCCAGTCCTGACGCTGAAAGTTAGCTGCTGCGAGTACCCGGCGATTGGGAACGTTCCGTTCATTTGGCGGGAAATATTGAAGCCCGTCATGTCGGTGCTAAACAAAACGCGGACGGGGATCGAAGGGCAAGTTTTGGATGTTTTGAAAACTCCGCTCAGAAATGCGTCGATTAAAGTGCATGGGATTGATAGGGAGTTTGAAGTGGATAAGGTGAATGCTACTTTCAAAATTATGTTGCCAGTTGGTAGCTACCAAGTGGAGGTTATCAGTCCCAGCTTTGAGAACCAATTGGTTAAGGTTGATGTAGTGGACGCCCAATATTTCAATCTAAAATTCCTGCTGAAGAAGCATTCCAATGTGAATGTGGGATCGATGGTGGAGACGGATAAGGATATTCATACGCCGTTTTTGGGGGTTTGGCCCACTGGCATTCGAGGTAATTTTGTGATTCTAATTTTTGGCGAAGTTTTAATTAATTTTGTAGGATATGTTCGAGATTATTTGAACCATCCAATAGCGAATGCGAAAGTGGACGTTGCACAAAGCAAAGCGACCACTTCTTCGGACTCGAATGGAAAATACGAGCTTCCTTTGAAACCTGGCAACTACACCGTCCGCGTTAGTGCTAGTGGATTTTTTCTGAACACCAAACTAGTGGATGTTAACAGTATTAGTCGCAATCCAAAAGTCGTCATGTTCACTTTGGAGAAGAACACGACGATTTTGGGAATGCCGCGACTTGTATTTGTATTAATCTCAGGTATTGTCTTTATGGGCTTATTAGTGACGGGTATAATTTGCTACATGTTCTGCAAAAATCGCAACCAACAAGAATACGGGTTACTGTCGCAAAATGCCTATTTTGAGGATTTCAAGTCTTTCGACGAGTCGAAGGAGACTGAACTATTTTCCAGACCATTGAACAGTAACAATTCAATTATATATCTAATTTAGTTTACTGGAATTAAACTTTTTAGCCAAGCCAGTTCTAAGGCCTTACTACGACGACGAAGACGACGATCTTGAGGAAGAGTTCGTAGACGTGGACCATACGCTTTTGAGCAGCTCGGGCGAAGAAGACGACATTAAATTATTAACGAGAAAATAATCCTTCCATAATTTAAGTTATATAAGCAAAGTTGTGAATAGTTAGTTAATATATTTTTAATACTGATAAGAAATAAAACAAAAACGCAATAATCGTAAATTCAAATCTATCCCTTCAACTCCCAACCGGAAATCAATAGCGTGTTGCTCAAAAGTCAAGAGTGGGAGTAGAAGTCGCTTTCAAAAATCCATAATTCGCAGGGCTGGCAACTGAATTTCGCGACACATCGCAAAACATGTGTATTTAAATTAGATCTATCGAAATAATATTGTAGTGAATTAGTAGAAAATGTCAGAAGGCACTTACGAGTACGCTTGCATGCGTGCAGAATTACTCGGCATTGACAAGCCCGACTATGAAGAATTTATGAAAAATCGCCAGGAAGAGGAGGCGAAGATCGTGGAGGATGAAGAAATTGACATTGAATGCATCAAGGTATTTTTAATTGGCGACAATAAATTTTCGGTGAATAATGTTTGATGATAGGAAGCTGAAGAGCATGGAGAGTCGACGAGGAAGATTTCTGGAGGATTGGATGAGCTTAATAATATTCTTAGCGCTACGCAGCAAAAGCTCAACAAATTTAAGGTTTCTTGTGGATCGCTGACTAATCTTCTAAAAATCAAAATTGGTCATGGATCTTCGTCATCTTCGCTAGACAATCCCGATACGGCGCCGATAAATAATGAAGACGTCGAGCCGAATCCGACGACTGAAAGAGAACTGGAAGCTGGTGCTGCTAATGGTAGTACTGGTAGTAGTACAAGTTCAGTGCGAAAAAGTGATTTAACTAGAGCTTTAGATAAGGATGTAAGTAATTTAGATAGAATGCTGGAACGAGCGGAAAATGCTCAATACAGCATGTCGCATCAAACTAAGCAAATGCGGAGCTTTTTGAAATAATTCGCTTGAAATATGATTTTGTTGCTGTATTATAAATGTTAATTGTAGCAATAATATTTGGTTTTTACTACTTAGATTCAAACAACGCGATTTTCTAATTAAATTAAGATTTTGAGATGCGCTAAAGGCACGATTTGATCTCATTAATTAATTTTACAACGCAAACTTTTATTTTGCTAGTTACTAGATTTTTATCTATAATTGTTTATAAAATAAATATTATTGTTCATTAAATTTTAAATTAAAAATTGTTGTTCGGTATGTAAGAAAGTGTATAAATTAAGTACGAAAAATGCCTCAATTACGGCCCGGTACTATCATATATTGAGCTTCCAAAAAATGATTAGAAAATTATTAGTTTTTTGTTTAAAAAAATATACAGGGTGTTTTTGAAAGACATGCCAAAAATAAATACTACATAGTATAAATCAAAATAGAAATATTAGGCTACGTAATATTTCTTGGCCCAAATTTTACAAACACCCTGTATGATTAATTATAAGAGTTTTTGCAATATTTTATTTAGGCAAAGGAAGATACATACACCAAACTTTATATCAATAATCTGTTGTGAAAAATGTTTATAAAAATGTAATAATAAATATTAATCAATCATAATTAGTTATTTAAGTAATTAAGCACATTTTCCAAAAACCACCCTCATTAGTAAATTAGAATATGCAACCAGACATACATCCCCACTTTAAATTACGCAACAAAAGTCACCTACGCAATACCCGACTTTTAAAATAAAATATTAAATATTCATTATTACCTAACTTTTTAGTTTGCTTAAAAACACTTAATTAAATGCTACTCCTATTAATAATAATAATTAAAAAAAGAATTACCATAATTAAAATAAAAAACCCATTCCGCGTTATGCAACCATACATACACGTGCTTTACGTCACACTTGACATTTCAAAAAATTAATTTCAAATCCATTTTTCCCAATTTTCCAAGCATTTCGACAATCAATTACAACTCGAATCATACCGGCAAATATTACCCCAATTACTGGATCGAAATGCGAACAGGCCATTGTGAACATTCAGCCAGGAAACGAATGCAGTGCCATTTGCGTGTCGGTGTTGAATTTGCGAACAAGCAATAAAATTCAGTCGTGCTTCGTTATTCGATCAGTGCGTTGTGTGCCGGTACGTCCATAATCTCAATCTCGGATTCCAAAAAAAATTGCAACCACCAACAACCAGCCGCCCCCAAAGCGCCACGCAAATCGACCACTCGGTATTAATTAAACACATCACACACAATTAAAAGTCCTCGTCCACATCAACACACACACACAGCTCCTGTCGTGTAATGGCTTTTTTGCGTACAGTGACCCAATGTAGTGTTCAAAAGAAATACGGTCTACTGATCAGTCAGCTGCAGAATCATAGTTTCGGTAAAATCAATGTGAACCAAACTGTATTGAAATCGAGCGCGGCCAGTAGTACGATAGTCGACAGTGGTACGTCAGTGAATAAAGCACCGAAAGATCCTTTAGATGTCACCTTCGAAGATGCCAAAGCCGCATTCAAGAGCAAAACGAATCTGGAATTGTTCCGGGCGTACCTCGTCTACACACTATGTTCCTTCGAGACGCTGGTTGAAAATAATATGAAGGTAAGTTTTCAGCATTTTTGCGATTAGTACCCACGTGGTACCGCTACGACATTTTTGCGACCGCTGACCTGTCAGTTTGACGGGTCGAGCTATCGATTTTTTTCGCGAGCTGCAGTTATGAATGATTAAGTTAATTGAAAAGGTTTATTTATTCAAGGACCGGCACGTGGTTGCTTTATTGCTGCTCTTTTATGGCTAGTCTAGTGTAGAATTCGTATTTAAAGATCAAATGTGACAATTTTGGAGTACAAAGCATGCGGGGCGACTTTCTTTGATTAATAGCGAATAGGAACCTGTAGGTATCGATCGATGTGCAAGATGTGCAAAGTTCACTCACACTTTTGTTCAAAATTTCTACTCTAATAATTCAAATCAAATAAATCTTTACTGGGAATTTATTTGCATCTATATTCAGTTTATATTTGTTTGCGATCAATTCGACGGTGAATTTAGTATTTCCAAAAAAGTTCACTTAATTAGATAAAAACTATCTTCGGAACCACCGCACAGCGAGCCCAACTGCGAGCCCAATTGTCCCGGTGACTGCCAGGTTTGGGAGCGAAAAATGTTTGCGGACCCAGTACCACCAACAACCAGGCCGAGGTCTTGACTCGTCGTAGGGCACCATTTCTCGATAGATTTCCTCGAGGAGTTCATGGAGGGTTTCGGGATCGAATTCCACATTGTCCGAAGTCAAATACGATTCGATCTGTAGCAAGAAACGTCGGTTTATGAATGGGTTGTTAAAAAAACGAATCGTCTTACTATGCTGTCAAACTGTTCCGGCATGATTTCATTTTCGGCAATGAATAGTCGTTGTATTTCGATGGAATCTTCTTCCCATAGCACTTTTCCCTTGATTCGCACCTCGACTCCCCGAAATCGGCCCCGAAACCAAAATATTTGCACGGGGGAATCCCTCGGGGAATCATCCATTTGGTATTTTTTGTATTGAAGTGATCCCGGAATTGGGAATTACTTTGACAGTTTATTGTCAAAAAAATCAAGTTGCTAGATGGGGGTTTTTGACGTTTCAAAATGCAACTAGAAAACTTTAGAATTCTTAATTTTTTTGGAGCTTTAAAAATGATTTATTTTTGCGTTGACGCCAAATCTTGTTCCAATTTTTCTAAAAAGGTTTTAAATAGAAATGCGATAACAATAAACATTTGTTTAATTTTGGGTAAGGTCAACCATATGCACACATTTGGTGGAATATTTTTTTTTGTGAGGATTTGCATTAAAAATTTGTCATATTCACCTTCAAACTGTCTGTCCCATACATTTTGTCAGGTAGAAAAATGTTGACTTATGTTGATATTTATCGTTTAATTATCAAAATCCAATTTGAAAATTAGCACAAAATGATTACCATCATCAGCATCACGCATATAATCAAGGACGTTGTTACAATTATGTCTCGAATGAAAGCAATTTCAATATCAAAATTATACAGTAATACTTGGCTTGAATTTCAATTTTTTTCATAATAAAATGGAAAAAATTAAACATACTTGTTTTAAAATCGTTTTTATTTGAAACTAATACCAACTATAGCCTTGAGGTCAAAATTGTTATACTATACAATTATGTAGATGTACTAGTACGACGAGCATTTACAGTTAGATAGCACTTTTCAAATTACTTGAAAATAAATTGAGCTAAAAGATGTTTGCATTAATTAATTAATTAATTAAATTGCAATGATCAGCATTGCAAGTTTCGAAATGCACTAGAAATTAATTAGACGACTATTTTGTTATGTAATGAACATTCTTACAATAAGCTAATTTGTTTGTTCATTAGTGAACTTGATGCGAGAATTCGATGCATAATCAATTTTATCAATACTACTCGAACTTATTGAATTAAATTTACGATAGACCTGCAGGCGCCTGGAGGAGGTTTATCTGTAAAATGGTGATAAACTTTCATCTTTTCCAATTCAATTACATGATCAATTTGTTGGAGCTTGTCAATATTTATTTACACTTGTACTTATTTGGTGTTAAATAGATTATGTTTATTATTTATTTATAATGTTGATCTTGTAATATTTTTAACGTAACGGTTTTCCAAGATTTTTACGTCAATTAAAAAATTTTGGGAGCTTTTGCTCCAACTTTTGTTCCAAACAGTAGTTAAAGTTCTCAAAAACAATAGTTAAAGTTCTAAAACTTCAATTTGCTCCAATTTTATGATCTGTTTATTTTAGATTTTAGTCAATTATTTCAGTGGTTTGCTTCTGGTTGGTTTGTGGTTGGTGATGATGTAAAAGCTTGACGTAGCAGTCGTGCCTCCTGCTGGTGTATTTTTAGCATGTGTTTGTAGCTTGCAGGAAAATAATTCGGCCTTATTCAAAATGATGCTTTTTTAAACCCAATATTTAATATTACATTTTTCACGCCTTTCGAATGTCGTGCGATTTTTTCCAATCATCGTATTTATAAACGTCTGTTTTGGCGTTGAATATCGTAGTAGTACCGAGAGTCACAAGATGCAATAATGTATTTTTAAAATCATCCTAGACTGGTTACGTTACGTGAATTTATTATCAGCAGCTTGAATAAATTTGCTTAATTTCTTTCAAATATTTATTTTAAACAGTTTACAACAATGTTTGGATGCTTCTGCTTGATTTACATTGAAAGGAAAATTATTGCTCGTTTTGATATTATTGCGAACCAAAAGACAAAGAACAAATTTTTGGCAACGTTTTTTGGCATCGCTTTTTGGGTTAGGGAGTAAAGGTGGAAACGTGATTCACTAATTTAGAAAAATGACAAACAATTTAATGTATTATGAATGTTGCGTGACTAGATACGAGTTTTTATGATTGTGTAATTTGGGATCAATCATGATCCATGATGGATTGGAGTATTATTTTGACAGGATGTTGCTATTATTGACCTAAGCAATTAATATTGATCTGGGAAGTAAGAATGCTATGCGGTTAGATGGTATTTATAAAATTCATAGACGATAGTATAGTTTTACGTGAACTCAATTACTTTATTGTATTTTTAGACGACACGAAAATTGTTTAGCACTCCCACGCCTGGACGTGTATTAAATACGCTGCACTCCAAAAAATTCCAAACAGCTAATAATTATTCGGAAATTGTGCATTATTCGCATCGTATATCAAAGCAGCTTTTTTTTAGCCCCCAAAGATTATTTTGTTAAATATTTAACTTTGACCTATTTTCGCCTAGAAAAATAAATAAGTCTGGTCTTGGTTTGTTTATCAGAAAATAGAAAAGAATTAGTTTTGTTTGTGAAGAAGTTTACGCAATCAAATTTTTATGCGTCACGCAAAAGTTCGTATGGATCAAAATTCTAGTTTTGCATTGACTTTAATTTGGTTTTACATAGATGTCAAGGCTTCAAATTTTGAAGGTTTCTTAATGCTCTAGGATTAATTAGACCTAGATATTTTAGACTAAGACCAGACGAAATTCGAGGACATCTTCCAACGTTCATTATTTCTAACGAACGAATCAAATCTAATCCGCCACTAATACTAAATGCCGCTATTAATATCCTTTTAATCGATCTGGTCACAAAAAACAGCTCATAATAATAACGATCAATACCAATAAATAACTTGGTGTCTCGTTCGTCGTCGTCGTCGTATGTCTTCTAATTTTGGAAGCACGTGTTTGTACAGTTTAGTTTACTACCCTTCATAGCGGCGGATTTCCTCACCGTTTTGGATCGATTGGTGGAGTCTAGCGGCTTGCGTACGTAAAACTTGGTCATGGCGACTGAATGCAGACAGCGCCGAGCCTCCAATCAATAACGCGCTGAAAACGGCTGAAAATGTCGAAATTTATTTTCATTCCCCACATTGAAGGTTTTTTCGCTTTTTCGTTTTGTCTTGTCTACCTACAAGTGCTGGCGAACTTGACCGTCCTTGATTTCTCGGTATTATTTTGCTCACATGACTGAACGTCGACGTCACGTGAATGAAGACAAAAGCAGAAGGTCGTCTTCGTAAATTAAAACTTTATTGGAGAAAATTTATTATGCATTTAGATTGGATTTATTTTGCTGTTTATGTGAACATGGAAAATAGTAGTAGATTATGTAACAAGCAAGCTTATTAGCTTCTACAAAAATAGAGCGTTTATTTGTCTAAGTACTAATCGCTTAACATTGTCGTTTTTATCATTCATGTAATGGTTTTTCCAAGACCTATTTACTTAAATATTGGATCAACCACATGAATCAATCATTATATAAGAAATTTCTATTTAATGCGAAAATAAATTTGATACTCTATGAATGAATTGTGAAGAAAGCAAGTTGCAATGAGACTCCAGATTTGAGAAAAAATAATTACACCGTCTGCTTGGAAAAGGAAGTTGATATTCTGAGCGAAGGCCTACGCTCTTTTCACTGCGGTTCGATATCAGTTTGTGCGGTCTTGTTCACAAGCTCGAGTTCTGACTAGCCAGCTCGGGAAAGTACCGGGCGGCTCAATTTGCGTCACGCGATGAAAATTGTTTGGAGAAATATTTTGGAGTCTCTTCCAAAGTTGGGAGAGATCTTCCAATTTTAGAAACCCACTAATATTTTGTCCATCTCTTGCAGCTGATGAAATTCGCGAAGGGCGTTTTAGGTGAAAAGCTGTTCATCACAATGATGAAGGCGACATTTTACGGTCATTTCGTGGCTGGCGAAGATCAGTACAAAATCCGACCGAAATTGGAGCGTCTTCGATCATTTGGTGTCAAACCGATTCTTGATTACTCGGTGGAAGAAGATCTGTCGCAAGAGGAAGCCGAGAAACGTGAAGTTGAGTAAGTACCATCAGCACCAAGACCTAAGGGAATTTTCTATTTGTTATTTTGGTGTGCAGAGCTTCAGTACCTGAAGCTGGCGACGAAGTACAAGATTCAATGAAACAATATCATGTAGATAAAACGTTTGCCGATCGAAGATACAAAGTACAATCCGCTCGTACCTATTTCTATCTCAATGAAGCCACCTGCGAGAGGAACATGGAGATCTTCATTAAATGTTTGGAAGCAATTGCAGGTCAGTTTACACAAAGCACACGAAGTTGTTCCGAGGAGATAACCGTCATTTTATTGGAACCTTCCTTCCCAATCCTTCCTTCCTTAAAATTGGTATTTCTTCCCCAATTTCCATCTCCTATCTTCAGCTCCTTCCCAAATTGGTTGGTTATCTCCTCAATGTCTCTAAATAGGATTAATTTATTTTCTTTAAATGTTGCATGAATTTTGCACTTTATTTCGTATGAAAATGGTTGGCAAATTCGTAATGATTTCGTTGTTACTTTTTGCAATGCAACAGTCGAAAATTAGCAAGCGTAGTATGGATCTTACGTAAAGATGAGATTTGTTGGAAGGTTCTCAAATAAACTTAATGCCAACAACTTTAGACCTTCAATTGAACAGCATAGTGGCGCATTGTTGCAATTAAATATTCCATGCACACTTATCTCCTCTAAACTGAAGAAATTTAGGGTTGAACTATTTTGATCGATTGATTTGAACTTTGGTATTTTTGTCTAAAATTTATGATATATGGAGCGGAGATAACGTTCTGCCATTTATTGTTTCCAATACATTAAGATAGAAAATGCCAACCATTGACCTTGCGGCTAAATTTGATAGAGGTGATTAAAAAAAACATTCCTGCAACTGAATTAATTAGGTTATTATTCGCTAATCAATTAGATCTGATAGTACTACACTTATAATACATTCTTTTTTATGTTTTTGGAATTAGAATTGATTTTGCGATGGTGTTATTAAATTGGCCGTTATTTTTTGTTCCTAGACTTTCAGAAGAGCTGCTCAGGTAACGTAGAAATAAATATGCAAGACAAACAGAGAATGCAAGCAGATTAAAGATTTATAATCAAAAATAAAGATCATTTAATGTAAAATTCACAAGGAAACTAAAAAGTATGGAAGTCTTAGCGAAATATTGTAAAAGCAGAGCATTTATGTAATGCTGGAGCTAAGAAATGTTGAAGACAGATAAGTATAATTTTTCCTTGACTTTACTTTTGATGGACACACGAATTTTACAGTGTTATGTAAGACTTTCAACTGACCTATATATCGCTTTTATTTTTATTTCCTATAAATATACCATGGCTCTCTAGTAGGTACCTAGATTACCAAAAAAACCATCCAGACAGTTATGATATATTTTGCTTCTTGGTAGATTGTAATGACGAATAATTTTTTTAGTGATCCTTCTGATTTCCAATTTTGGCCCATCGTCCAGTACTATCTAAAACGCCTTTTTTCTCTTTTCAGGGTCCACTTATGGTACTGGCATTACAGCAATCAAACTAACCGCTTTGGGCCGGCCCCAGCTTTTGGTAAGTCGCCCAAATCGTACGAAGAGCGTTGGTCAAAATTGCTGCATTTGTTTCAGCTTCAATTGTCCGAGGTAATTATGAAAACGCGTAAATTCATGACTGAAATTGTGGGTGGCGAAGGTAATGTACTGTCGCATCACATCACACCGGAAGACTTGGAGGCGAAACTCATGAACAAAATCACCGATCGCGAATCACTGAAAAAGTTCCTCAAACAAGTCACATACGATAAGCAAGGGTGAGTAGTTTTTGGGCACGGTTTTTGGTATTTTGGTTTGTCTATATTGATGTTGATTGGAATTTTGCATTATTTAGGGAATCGACCGGCGAGGGCTAGTGAGTATTACCACACACTGTATATAGTTGAAAACCAAGGAGATTAATGCTTTTAATGTCATTTCCCTATTTGAGTTTTCAATAATATTTAGTTATTTTGTTGGGTAATACTTGCTAGTCTCTTGGTAGTGAATCATTTTGAATTAAACGCTCATTTAGATACGCAAAATTAATATTTACTTAACATTGTACAGGGTATTTTAGAATAACACTAATTGAGTGGGATGCTCCAAAACGTTGGACCAAGATTTTTCGATTTGTTTTTACTCCCGTAACATTTTATTTGATTCCCAAAAATGTTGACCAACAATTATTGTGACTTTCAGTATTCTTCACTTGTTCCCCTGGTCCGGCATCATCGACGAGAACCAGGAGCTGAGCAATACCTTCCGAGTGCCCGATATGAAGACGGGCCGCATGTCACGACTCATTACCCAGCTCACCCTCAAGGAGGAAGAGATGTTCAGAAACATGATCAGACGAGTAAATACCATCGTTAAGGTACCAATTGCTATACCACATTTTTGTGAGCTTGGTCAAAATTTTTGACTTCCTTCCAGGCCGCGCAAGAGATGGACGTACGTATAATGGTCGACGCTGAACAAACTTATTTCCAACCAGCCATCACTCGAATCACCCTCGAATTTATGCGCAAATACAACAAAGACAAAGCGATCGTGTTCAACACGTACCAATGCTACCTGCGCAACGCATTGACGGAAGTCACCACGGATTTGGAGCAAGCCAAGCGACAGAATTTCTATTTTGGCGCTAAGCTGGTACGCGGCGCTTATCTCGAACAGGTAATTACTTTGGATTTAAGTATTTGAGAAGGTAATTGGTTATTTCGTAGGAGAGAGCGCGAGCGGCAGCAATGGGCTACAATGATCCGACCAATCCGAATTTCGATGCGACGTCCGATATGTACCATGCGACCCTTACCGAATGTTTGCGACGAATCAAAGCGTTCAAGGACAAAGGCGAGGATAAGAAGATTGCCATCATGGTTGCATCGCACAACGAAACCACCGTACGCTTTGCCATCGAGAAGATGAAGGAGTTTGGCATCGAGCCGGAAGACAAAGTGATCTGTTTCGGGCAGCTGTTGGCGATGTGTGATTACATCACGTTCCCACTGGGCCAATCCGGCTACTCTGCATACAAATACATCCCATACGGTCCAGTCAACGAGGTGTTGCCGTACTTGTCGCGACGGGCCCAGGAGAACAAAGGTGTGCTGAAGAAGATCAGGAAGGAAAAGAGACTGTTGGCCAGAGAGATTATGCGACGCATGCTTACCGGCCAGTTTATCTACAATCCTAAGGGCAACTATGTTCCAGTCTAAGCTAAAAATAAATAAAGTAAGTTTTTGTTTTAGTTCCATAATTAAATTTAGACTTCGAATAAATTTCGAGTTCGTAAAAGGAAAATTTAACACGCTTTTATTATGCAGGTTTCAAAAATATTTCTAAGCCATTCGACGTACGTACTTTTTTGAATTGTTGCCTCTGTGTATTATATAATTAGTAGGGTGACGTAAAAAACCTATTTTGTAGATAAGTAGTTTAAAAAGGAGAAACAATTATGAGAGACACACAAAAATGTCCAACATCGTTAATTAAATGAATAATTCAACCATTTTTAGTCTGCGTGAAATCGGAGCAAAATTATTTAAAGGCTGGGCCTAATAAGGATCATTATTTTTTATCTAGTTAATTTTTAAAATCGAAAGGCTGAATTTTAAAATGATATTAGACAATATATTGTAGATTGTAGGAATGGTGGTGTGTTTTAAAGTGTTTTGGATTTTTTTCGAATTTTTAACTTAACTAAAATTCTGAAGTTGTTGTTGTTTTTGTGATTGTTTCACGCAGACTGGATTTTTCTTTGTTTTTGTTTTGTTTCGGAAAAACTGCTTAGTAAAATTATACAATTTTATTAGTTAGTCAATAATGAAGAAGAAAAACTCTGTACAGCTGCCTCTGTATTTAGTGAGTGAATGTTTTTGTTCAATAATTAATTTTTGCCACAAATCGCTGCACTTTATAAGTGCGGATTCATTTCGAGAAAGAAATTTAACATATTTATGTGTGTATGACCACTAATTTATTTTTGTTTGTATATTTTGTTGTCGCGCTCATTAATAATGTAATAGTATATGTATAATTTTGAAAAATGAAGAAACTTATGATTGTGTAAAGTAATAAACATTTTACGGTTTATTTCGAATTGTTATTTTAATTTAAATAAATGAAAACTATTTATACTAATATTAATTGAAGCCTGTGATCGATCAAGGGTTTTTTGTTCATCAAACAGTCAGAAGATGAAAAAGAAGACTACCTTTTTACCACTACTAGTATTTTTTTAAATTTGTTTTGGTGTGATTGAATAAATTGTATTAAATTATTGTTGTTGTTTTTGTTTGATACAAATTTTGTAAGTGTATTAGTTATCTCGTATTTTATTAACATGTTAATTCCAGCGAGCCGCACAAAACTCACTAGTTCAATCCACTGGTTTCAACATGTTAATAGTTCTATTTAAACTATGTGTCCTTAACGAAAATACGATGTTCTGACAATAAGTACAAGTATAATAAAAGTTATAAGTGTTGTTCTTTTTGTTGTTTGAAACCACCTAATAAAACGGACTATCTTGTTTCAACTTACATCTATTTAGTAATTAAAATATAAAAATCGGTTTACAATAGTGGATAATTCAGCATAACGTCTTGTCGCGCCAATTCCAATAACATAGGATCGTCGAAGAACTTATTAATCGACACATCCTGACTTAATCCTTTCCTCCTCCTAGTTTTGATCATGAACTCTCTGGCTAAATGAGTGGCTGGTTGCGGCTCCAATGGTCGGATTATGATGGTCTTGTCCAAAGGATCACCAGGAACAATCTAATTTCCAAACAGCTCATAAATAATTGGTCAAAAATTAGAAAAATGACTTCTCACCTGCCAATGATGGAAAACAGACAGACAAAACGCTTGTCCTTGCGTATGCGTCCGCAAATCCGTCTCAAACCCAAAACTATCAATCGCTGGAATGAAGGCCTTGATCGTATAGAGCGGCGATCCGGGAACCGGAGCATCCTGCGTCACATGTCCACGTCTTTTGGCTAAAACCGTATAAACCGCAGAAACGCAATCCGCAGGTGCTTGGACTTCCACGAACAAGTAAGGCTCCATCAAACGAGGTGTTGCCATCAAAAACGCCGAATAAACCACTCTTCTCGCAGTTGGGATAATTTGTCCGCCGCCTCGATGCAAAGGTTCATTCGCAATCACCGCGTCCAGAATTTTAAACTTAGTATTCCGAATGGGTTCTTCACATAAAGGTCCTTCCCTTGTCCCCCATTGGAACCCTTGCACTATCGAATCCTTCACCGAACTCAACAACCCTTTATCGACTTCCGAAGGAAGTGTGTCATCTACCAAAATATTCGGACCGGTAGTGTCTGGGCCAAACGCCCAAATACTACGCGCCGCCAATAAATCCCAATCGTACTTCGTCTGGAAAAACTCGCCCAGTTTCTTCTTGTTCCATCCAATTTGCACGTTTTCGTTCTCGATGTCTTCCGCCAGACCTTTCTCCAACGGCTCCGCAATCATCGTCAATTTGTTCTTCTTGTTCGGCGTCTCAGCGAAACATTTCAAACTGGATGTTTCGACTACGGTCTCGCAGAAAGCTACCACTGGGTCGGCCACTTTGATGTCGATCTCCGAATACATTTTCCGCAAATCGTGCATCACGCAGTCCAAATATAATTCGCCAGTGCCGAGGACTACATGTTCCCCGCTTTCTTCCACTCGAGTTGTCAGTAGTGGGTAAGATTTGTTCACCTTTCGCAAACCGTCCAACATTTTGGGCAGTTCTGAAGGATTCACGGGTTCTACCGCGATTTTAATGATACTTTGTGTGTTGAACTTTAGAGGACGGAAGATGTACAGTTCTTCATTGATGGATAAATCCGTTATGGTCGCTGTTTTCACAATGGATTGATCGATGCCTTCAATCAGCACCCAATTTCCCGCGGGTACCCGATTCAATTCCACTTTGTACCTGGACTCATAAATCCAAAGCCGCCCAATTGTGAGAACTCGGGAATCCTCCTCGTCTTGCAACGTATAATTCTCACCAAGAATCCTCAAATCAGTACCCGCATGTAACGTACCGCTCATAACTCTGCCCAAAACTTGGAAGAACGTGCAATCTTCCGTCGGATACATCTTGGAGCTGTGCACCATCAAATAACCCTCTTGGTCGCAATTCACCATATCGTCATAAACCTTGCTAGTACTCGGTCCCGTATAAATATGATCAATTTTCGTCTTGGCATTCTCCAAAGGTGAGCGAATATGCTCCACACACATATTAACAAACCCGTTAAAGTCCCCCAGGAATTTACTGCAAACCAATCGAAGCAACGGTCGAATGTTGAGCTTCATCTCGTTTTTCGTCAACTTAATTCCAAGCTCGTCCAGTACGTCCAGCAAACTTGCATCGACGTCTCCAACCACTTGCGCGAACACTTTATAAAGTGGTTCCAAGATGAACTCGACGAAACTTCGCTGCGCTGAGTTATGCGGCGCCTTTTTGGTAAACTTGCGATTTTTATTGTTGAAATAAATATCGCCCCACAAGCGTTTCGAGAACTCCTCGATATTAACCTCCGAATTGTAGAGATGATAAATGTTCGCAAAAGACTTCAACGTGAAGCAGACGCTGTACTGCGAACTAGCGAAGCAAACGTTCCCAAGCACTGGCGACACGATTTGCGGATTGGCATCGTCGGAATAGAGCGTCAACAATCCGTTGATCTCCTCGACGATATGCCGCAGCTTGTAATACGCGTCTTGAGGTGGAAGCTTCAACTCCAAAATCAAGCGATCAATTTTATTGATGCAAATCGTAATCTGCATCCGCTCTTGCACCGCATGTTTGAGCAACCGCTCCGTGTTCAGCATCACTCCCTCAGCCGCATCCACGAACAAAACGACCCCGTCGCATAACCGCATAGCCGCCGTCACTTCGTCCGAGAAGTTCACATGACCGGGCGTATCAAAAACGTTCATCAAATAGCTTTTATTCTTGATATCCTGCAGGAGCAACGTGACCGGGATGGATTTAATCGAGCAACCGCGTTCCTGTTCCGTGAAAAGCGTATCCGTATAGCGCAAGTTCTTCTCCTCGTAGTCCTGATAGCCCGGATGGGTTTGCCGCACTAGACAGTCAACGAAAGTGGTCTTACCGTGATGCAGATGGCCGAGTAGCGCGACGTTCCGAATGAGCGACGTGTTGTCCATCATATCGGCGAGGAACTCCATGCTGTACGTGGTGTCCGGCAAGTCTTGCTCTTTCAGTTGGAACTTCTTCTTCTTCACCGGTTCGATTAAGGGCACGTCGAGCGCTTGTGCGTCTTCTTCCTGGACGATCGTTTCCACATCGGGGCCGTACACTTGTAACGCCGACGGGTAGTATTGTTTGTCTTCGTGCAGGACGATCGCCATGGGTTGCGGCTCATCTTCCATTTGTTCGTCCTAAATTATAAAGTTAGTTATGGTAGTTAGTTAAATGTGAAACCGGCCTTACATCGTATTCTGGGGGCTCCTCGTCTTCGTGCACTTCAGTTTCTTCCTCTTCATCGTCGTCGCTGTCGAGTTCCGGTCCAATGTAGTTGCCGAATTCGTCGTATAAATCTGTATCCATTTCGTTCGAATTTGTTGAAACGCTTTTACACGATTTTAAAACGTTTACAACTTTTAGGTTAAGTTTACTTCGCTTTTATTTTTTTAGTTGCAGTAGTTTGGCGCCTTGGGTAGTTTTTGCTTTGGCTACTACCCGCTAGATGGCGCGCATACGGTTTTGGTTAACATAATTTAATTATGTAATGGGAGAGTTATATAATTAGAATTAATGGACGAATATAAGCTAATAACGATTTTAATTTGCTGAAGCGTTCTGAATGTAATGTGAAGAATTTGTGCTCTTTTATGCGCTTTGTTAATTTTAGAACGCAATTATTATAATAATAGATATATTTTATTTATTGACCATTGAATTTTTAATTGGTCATTCTAGAAACTAATTAGCGTAACAAATATTTCTGTAATTATGTGTTAAATGATTTATTAAAATTCATATCACATTATTGAAACAAAATCAAGACGGAAAACGAAGATATTGAGGAGTTTTTTTAAAACTTATCCATCTGGTGGAGTCAAAATATACTAAAAAAAAAATGTCCTCCAATGAAATAGAGGAGTTGCGTCAGGGTGCTTAGAATCATTTTTATTGGTCTAAAAATGGCATTAATTGGCAAAAATTTCGTTTATCATTTTATCATCATTTTATGACTTAAGTACCTACCCAGTTCTAATACTTTTGTCTCGACCATTAAACAAAGTTAAAATATTTCTTCAATTTTGTCAAATAAATTCTGATTCCAAACAAGTTAAACATGTACTAAAACCCATTTACAAAGCAAGTTTTGGAAGCCAGAGAGAACAAAATGAAGTAGTTCGAATATCGTAAGCTCCCAAAATAAAACCGGTTCTGGTTGAGCAACAGCCGCAAATCATTCACTATGAAAAACTCATATTTCTCATTTCTCCATACCACCGTAGACGCTAAATATTTACCAACTAGAGTAAACAAATAATAAACGTCCATACATAATTAAAAAAAATTCCATCCATTAGAAAATCACTAATTTAGTGCTGCCAGTAGTTGGCAGATGGCGTGGATACTGAATGTTTCTCTTTTTATCAAGCGTTTCGATCGGCATTGGGACCACCTAGTAGGGGGTATGAGCAAGACCAAGTGTAGGTATACCAAGTACAGTTGGGAAATGTTCGTGAGAAGAATACATAAATAAAATAACATTTTACATTTGTAATCAGATAGATTGTTGTATCAGATTGTTACACCACGGTGCTATAAAGATAAAGGCCGATTTATCTCTCTTCGAAATGCTGATGCTGATGCTGCTTTGCTACTCATTCACTCTTCTACATCCTCGATATTTAAATGCGCGCACGAGCAGCACTTGACCAATTAATGAAGATAATCTCATAATACCGCTGCTTTGCTTTTATCTCACAAGGATTTTAAGGAGTCGCTCAAATTTGGTCCTATTTCAATTATTGTTGTCAATTAAAGGATAATTTATTTTAATTGGACAAATATTTTATTAAATAACAAACCTTCCCAAAAAAACTTCCATTTTTTATCTTGGAAAAGTTGCTATGGAAGTTCTAAAGACTTCTTCCTCTTTCTTAAAGAATCTCGGAGAATCTTCAGTTCAAATGTCATCAAACTTCAATTTGAAACTAGTTTTCTACTGGTTGTTCCTAGTATGCAAGACGGTTGTTTTACTTCCCCAAAAACCAAGAAAATAAAAAGAAACCAGATTCCTAAGTTAACAAACTGTGAAGATGGGCCAATTTGTTACCCACCTCCTTTTCCTCGCAGATAATGTCCCATTTATTATTTGTGTAGACATTTTGCTTTGAAGTGAAATCTTCAAGTAATCATAATTTAAGATCCTTATCCCAAAATAGAAAATCTCTTGCAAGATGAATATAGAAAGCAGCCTGTGCCAGCGGAAATCTGTTGTATAAATATAGAAAATGGATACATCAACCCCCATTTCAATGCGGGGGTTGTTAATATCGGTATGAGTCACAAGCTGAATTCACCCCTCGCTTCATTTCAAATTAGAATTTTAATAACTTTTGTTTGTACGAGACTTTTAATTTAATTTTATGCTCGATGCATAAAATTAATAGCAAATAAATAAATAATAACAAGTTTTTGTTGATAAAATAAAAAGTAACTTTATATTGTATAAAATAAAAAGTATCCGCAGCAGAAACTAATATAATATAGTTGTTATATCATCAAGGCCAAGGATAAGAGAGGTCAAGCGCCTGGCAACAAGCTAACTTTGAATAGTACTTATATATTAACTACAAGGTCATATCATAGCAGGTTCGTTCAAATACATTGCCATCAATAACAAGAAACCAGGAACTGAAAATTAAGGTCTACTTTTAATATAAAACCTATTCAAATTAGCAATCCGCATAACGATCCAACTTGTTATAATAATAACAATATTTCGAAGCAGGGGAAAGTAGACAGCACGGGACTTCCCCTATTTGACACAAAGCAGCGCTACCATTCGACAACGTTGCTCACTGGGCGGACTCAGTGAACGCCTATGCTTTCCATTGGTGCACTAGCGGTTTAAATATTTTCAGTTCGTAGCAACTTTGGGTATTTTTTATTTCGGAACCTGGCAAAGTTTTTCGCAAAATTTTTGACCGTATGGGATCTATACTAAAAGGATAGCCTGATTTGTAAATTTAGGGAAAAAACATGATTTTAAACAAGAATAAATGCGGGGTAACAATGCGAGGTCTAAAGTCGAGAAGCAAAGAGGCTCCAAAGCCTTGGATGCATCAACCATCTGAAAAACTACCTATTGTTTTCGTAGAATAGGGGATTTTTTGAAGCAATGAGTATTCTACGCCATTGTTTATAAATGGTTGCATAAATGGGTTTGATTGATTTTTTCCTCTATGGTGAACTGTGTGGAAAGCGGAAGTTTGATTCATTTTTTCTTCCTTTGATCTTCTTCTCTTCTTCCTTTTGAAGATCAAAGATCTAATATCTAGAAGAAACAAGGAAAGGGTCATGTCCTGAATGTCTCTCTTCCCCAAGAATGTTCAAAGTAGGTATCTGGCTGAATTAAAGGAAAACCGCAAGGATTAAACCCTCCACGTCACTTAGCAACTTAGAGCACTTCAGCAGCAACTCGACACGATCTGAGAGTTCGAGGGATAGATATGACTCCAAGGGACAATTTTACCGATTTTATCTCATAACTTTTGAACTACTTGTCAGAATGAGATGAAATTTGGAACATCAACACACCTTATGATGTTACATAAGTTTGTAAAGTTTGAATTCTCCATCCTTCTTAGAAGTATATTTTTGAGTTTATCTCCTAAATTTTCCAATAATTTTTTATTTCTTTTTTTCTATTTTTTACTTCTACAAAAGATGTAATAAAAAGTTTCGTATTACGATTGAGTTGTTCAATATAACTCGTGATCGTGACATGTCAAACGCTGACTGATTGGACTGACCGATGTATTGGACGTCTACGCGAAGATCCACCCAAATATGAAGATTCTCGACGAAGGGTCAGTGGCTTGACCATCAAAAACTCCCACAAAAACACATTTCAACTGGAATATAAAACCCTAATACATCAAGACGACATTTTTATTCAGATTCTCCTATCTTTTATTTGAGTTGCCGAGTTTGTGAACATAAAATAGAATATAAAACACAAATCGATGTTTTGATATCTGAGAGCTTAGTGCAAATATTGACATAGTAATCCTTTGAGTAAAAGCTCTATATCGAATTCAACAAAAATGTGTAACTAGGAACTAAAATACGCGATTCATATAAATTTGAGCGCGCCCATTCTGGCCATTTTTATGAGCTAATTGAATATCGACTAATGGAGGTAAAGCTCGCTCATGCCGATATTTCGACATCATTAGCGTTGCATTATTAATTGGAAGGGAAGTCAAAATTAACCGATTTTTGGCGCTTAAATATTTTTTTTCCAAAATTGACTATAATATTAGTTTCTTTCAATAGCATATCAATTGTGGTGGCTTTGTGGTCGTGCAATAGAAACCTCTTGCGGCATTTAACCGTTGATTACGTCTTTAATTAAAGCCATCAATATGCAACGCATCATTTCAGCAAACCTCATCAATCTCACATGCGGCATTTGCAGCGCGAAACATCAAACAAAATAAAAGTGCATTTCTCTTTAGTGAAGAAGAGAGAGCTGCGAGATGAGTAGAAAGAGAGTAGCGAAAATCTAATTCAAAGTCCGCGTCTGTATAAAACTGCATTGCGTGGTAGAAATACGCCGACCGACAAGAACATTGCACATAGAGAACAGTGAACACATTTTGCCGCACCGCTTCGACTCCAACTTATAGATTTTTGGTTTGGGCTGGTGTGCAACGGGCTTTTCCGTCTCCTTGTACTCTCCCCCCAACTGTGTGTGTTTATTTCTCCAAAGCAGCATTTTGCTGTTTGCTGTATGATGTTGTAGAGTACAGCCTGAGCTGAGCCTGCTGATGTAGACAGGACAAAGAGAACCTGTTTACCGAGTCACGCTATGCGCTCTTTTCTAGACCTCTACGAGTATAATACTCTTTTCGCTTTGCTATACCAATAACCACTTGTCTAGCTCAGCGAACTTCTCTCTTTTATTCCATTAATCACATTTTAATCAATCAATTCGATATTAATTGCATATTTTATGGGAGCATTTGTTATTGTTGCCTTGAATTGGATTAAAATTTATATTGACGACGATTTATTTTTATTGGGATGTAAAATATGGAGGAAAATTGATTTTTTGTGGGTACCTCTAGAGCAAGTTGCTAAAAATTGCTAAAAAAATAAAGGAGCTGTGGTCTGAAGGGTACTATTTACTTTGGAAGTTTTGGAGATGGTACCTGACCATTATATCATGGTGGGATAGTAGTATTACCTAACCATTTTGTGAATGGAGCAACAATTTAGTGTTAGATAATCTTCATACCTATAAAGCTATAAGATCTAAAACTAAAATGAAATAAGCTCTAAAAATGAAGATCCAATCAATATTTCGTTTGGTTTTTGAGATATCACAAGAACATCTCACTAGATCTCTTCTAGAATATCTCATCTTGTCAATTTAACTCCAAATTTCGTTATTCATAGCGAATTTAAAATGGTTGCTGGTTGAAAACATGTGCCTTTCTTCTTCTTAGCTGGAAGTTTAACGAAATCTGCAGGAAACTTAGTGGATATTTTAGCAACCTCAACCATTAGAGCCATTTTTATTGCGAATTTGGAAACTGCTATCTTTTATCCATTATTGAAATATTTCACTTAACTTTAGTATAGCTACTTAATATAAAATGGAGAAACCCATAAAAAATAAAATCGAGAAGGTTTTAAAAAGGCAAAAGGGTCTACTTGAATAAAGAATCTCTTATAAGAATGGATCGTTAGTTGACTATCTAAACTCTAAACCCAAATGATATAAGAAACTTGAATAAATTTATAATCGAATTATCATAACTGACCTTTAGCGTCATAGCACTTTAAAAGATTGCGTTAAAATTTGAATAGGTCACCCAAAATTAGCTCTTATATGTAAAACTATTGTATTATTTAAATTAATTACAGTTCTGTTTCTCTTCCTATAAAATACAGAAAGCTACTATTGTTAAGAAACATTTAATTTCTTACTGCCTTAATATTTATATGAGCTTCTTCTATAATATAAGTTCGGGCGTTTGATCTTCACCGACTCCAATTTTTAATAAACATCGGACAACAAAGGCTACTTTTTTAATATTTGAGTTAAAATACAAGAGTATACAAATACAAACTAATTTTGATTAAAAATTTGTAGTAGTTGAAGTTAAACAAAAAGTTTCATGAATTAAAACTCTGAAGTTTGTATATAAGAAAGCGCTTAAAATAAGATAAAAAAGCATTCATTTCGAGCTTTTCTCATTAAATGAGTTAGTTAGTGTAGATTGCATTTGCTACAATATCAAAATCTTAACATTTTGTTGTCGTAATATCTACATGTCGTTTTCAAATCCAACTTTCAGACATATAAATCCTGAAACTTGATTGAAAATGCAAAACTACTTATCATACCTGAAAGTCATAAAAGAGAGAAAGAATAGGAGTAAACAGAATAATATTTTGTTATATGTGCTATTAACAATTTCACTTGACGCTCAGTTAATTTTAGTGGTATATGTTTCTTTGAAAAGCATTGTTTGAAGCTCTTTGAAGTTACTTGTTGAAGCTATAAAAGTTCAGTGCAAAATCCAAAATGAAATGCGAACTAAAAGACTTTTATATCCATTTGATTTGGAGTTATGCAATTTGATTGTTTTATTATGCGTTACCTATGTATTATTTTGGCAAATAGCCAAATTAATTATTTAAAATAAATAATAACATTACTTAGATTTAAATTTAAAATAAAAAAACATCGCGAATTAAACCGCAGTTTTTTAACAAGATGTTTCCTGATCAAATTAAATCAGACAGTTCTAAATCTTAGAAACAACGTTTTTTAATGTTGCATGTTGGTTACAAGCAAAAATAGCATCTCATTCATTTTGCGGTTTAAACAAAGTCGGATTTAACAATAAAAAAGCGATTAATAACCACAAGAGTGACACCATTTGGCTTTTAAATATAGGTACTACAAATTATTTATAGATTTGTACTACTTTTGACAATGTAAATAATTTATAATAAAGATGATGGCTTAAAAATGTTAATACTGTATTGGCACCAAGAAGATCTGTTAATCTTTGACGTCATTTCGAATTATTGATGCATCTTCCAATGACATATAGATATAGACGTTTAAACACGCCTCTTTTATCGGGTTATTTTGGCGCCAATTTCTAGAGCTTTGGCTTATCTTTTCACTCTTATACAAATTTGGCAAAAAGTCCTTTAGTTTTGGTAGTATATGGAGCTGAAGCTGATCTCCATAATTGTTCAGATACATTTATTGTTATTATTAATAATATTTAGATATAGTATCAAATAAGCGTTAATTAAAATTCAAATTAAGTGTTAAGCGGAGATCCTATATCAATCTGAAATTTAATACTTTATCACTCGAAACTTTTAATAGCTCCAGTTAAACTTATCTGCCGTTTCAAACTTTTATTAAGGGGGTATATTTTAAATGGATAAGAAAAAACGTTAAATTACGAAATATTAATATTTTCTAATAAGAATTCTAATTACTTTCAAATTAGTTACTTCTTCTTGTTCATTATTGAAGTATAAAATTATTTAATACAAAATATTTATTATTTTAACGAAACAAAATAATATATAAATTATTTATTAGATTTTGTATAGATTAGACATATCGGCATCCAGCCCAACTGTATCTACAAATTCAAATATACCGATAAGGCGGCAAAAATATTGACTTTTCGATAGTTTTCTTACCTTTACCTACCTCTCATTGGCGATCGCAATCAACTGAAAGTTTTTCCGGTTTTTGAGTTCTAAATAAATAAACAAATAAATCGATTATTTCAATTTGACTATCATCTTTTATTTACTCATACACATATACAGTCTACAGTACAATATTTATTTTTTAATAGTAATAATAATAATAATAATATACATCTATCATTTATATGCTATTTCTCAATAGATAGTAGTACTAGTAAGTATATAGGTACAATAATAATTCTATATATATAAAAGACAGTCTATGAACACCTAATTAAAAACATTACCACAGTAATTAATGTAAATTATGTATAAGAAGGTACAAATATCATTTCCAATTCATAGTAATTTTCATTTATACATCCAGCTAATTAATATATGTACATAAAGTAAGAACAAAAATAACTTTCAAGTATTTTCAATTCAAATAAACAATATAGGTAATAAACAATCAATAATAACAATAACTAAAGAAACAAAAATTTGAACAAAGTCTTTATTAAGCGGAGGAACTGAATATCTAATCAATAGTACAAACAATATAAGTAATGCCCATAAATACCTAACTTCACACTGAAATCTCCTTCTTTTCAGCGATTTTCGTTTCGATCATCGCCACTTTCGCAATCGGACTCGCCGAACTAGTCGTCACAATATTCGCTTTCGTTTGCGCAACCGAATTCGAGATGGTCACACTTTTCGCCACCTCGACCAAACTGCGAATCGGCGTCGCCGAATTCAATCGGTTCTGATTCAAAAGACTAGGATTAGGAATATTGCGAATGTTTTGATTCTGATTCGGACGCAAATGTCGAATTTGCGCATTCATCGGCCGAAACTTTTGGATCTCGTTCAATTTCGGCAACTTTTGGAGATTCGACTTCAAACTGCCGTTTTGCAAAATCGGTATTTTAATCGTCTGCAAACTGGGCATCTGTGGCCGATTCGGCTTACTCACCGGAGTCTTATTCAAACTCGAATGTTCAGTCGCCACTTTCGACAGCATTTGCAGATTGGACAGCTGCATATTGTTCTTCTCCGTCGCGGTCGTCGTCACTTTATCGATAAGTTTCTGCGCCAAATTGTTCACATTAATCTGCTGCCGATTCGCAAACCCGTTCGGCGTGCCTTCCGCTTTCGGCGAAGCTTCCGGCGACTTGTTCGACAAATCGAGCGCCCCAATGTTGTCGCACTTCTCCGAACTCAGTTTTGGAATTATACTAACACCCGCCGCTTTGAGCGCACCCGATTTTTTAATGCGCTCCAAAGGAATCGTCGCGGGAGGCGGCCGTTTCGGCTTGCTCTCCACTTTTGCACTATTATTGGTCGCCGCCGGTTGCGGATTAATTAACGTAATCTCAAGACTCGGCCGTTTGTCTTGAATCTTATGCGAAGTCTCTTCACTTTTGCGCTTAACGCCCGTTTCGATTTTGCTGACGGTAAAACCGGGCGACGTTAAAATCGTCGGCTTCTCCACCAAATTGAAGCTGACCTTCTTCTCCGATTTATTCGCCTCGGGGGCCGGTGGCGGCGTTTTGGCCTCCACCGTGCACCTTTGCTGCAGATTCGCGATTTTGCGGTCCAGAAATTTGTTGTTCGTGTTGATATTGTTATTGGTCGGCGTTAGTTTCGGAGCTAGTTTCGCTTTTTCGATTGGAGTCGGTGCGATTTTCTCACCGCTCTTACCGCACTTGTCGGCACCAACTGGAAATGTTTTAAGAAATGTCTTCTGTCTCTCCTTCAATTGCTCGCTCTTCTTGGAAGCCGCCACTTTTTTCGCCCACTCCACATTCGTTTTCGCACTCGTTTTAACCGGTTCCACAAAGGAGACCGATTTTGAACTGCCAGCAGCCGATCCTGATGGTTTTGGCGGTGCACTAGTGGACACTAAAGGTTTTGGCGCACTTGTGGAAACTGACGATACCACTTTTGGCGCACTACTCGAAACGGATGGTAAAACTTTTGGCGCACTCGTGGAAACCGAAGAAGATTTCGTCGCAACCGTTGATGTTTTGGGCAAAATCACTTTAATCTCGTTGGAAATTTGCCCAATCGCGTCCTTAGGAATTTTGATGATTGGCACTTTTGGTACCAAAGGTGGAGGCGATTTCTCTTCAGTCGAACTGCTATGCTTGTGCCGAATTTGCCTCATCTCCAAAAGCTTCTCCTTGGAGCTCAGATCTTTGTGATGCTTGTGCTTGTGTCCATTATGCGGCGTCAATTTGACCTTCAGCTTCAAGTCTTCCTCTTCGTTGGAGGTGATTTCTGCATGCAGTTTGCGCTTCTTGTGCACAAAGTCGCTCTTGGAATGTTTGCTCTTTTTCCGCTTCTTTGTGAAATGATGACTGGAATAATCGCTGTGATCTAATTTCTGTTGCAACGCCCATTCCCGGTCGCGCTTTTCCGCAAACCGCTTAATCTCCTCTTTGTCCGGCTCCACATAATCGAACACACAATCCTCGACGGTTTTTTCAGGTACTTTTTTGTTATCACTTTGAGCAGCGATCGATTTGCTTTTGCTCTGCAAATTTAGCAGAGCGAACAGTCGCTCCTTGTGGCTCTTTTGGTCTTCGCTCTCGTGGAAATCGACCGACAACGGTTCCGATTTCTCAGCGTTCGGTTTCACGGCGACGATTTGCAATTGTTTGCCACCGGTCGATAAGGTCGTGTTGACGATCTTGATCGGACGGATTTTCATTGGAGTGAAAATCCTGTAGAAGAATCTCATTGGTTTCGCCTGAAATTCGAAAGAATCGAATTAGTTTCAGTGAGTTAAAAAAGGATGAAAAAAAAATGTTTGTACAAGGTCGTGAGAATGTGAGATAATAGAAAGGAGGATAAGTTTCGAGTAAGCAAAACTATCTTACTATACGAACAATAGCACAAGTTCAGTTCAACAACCTGCTTACTAGCGACGACGTAACACAGTCGCTGTTTTTTTTTTATTCCATTATAATATACATTATTATAGTTTGTTTATTTATTTTGCATTTTATTGTAATTAAACAATTTACAGTCGGGTTTAATTATATTTTCATATTTCGATGCATTTTAATCAAACTTTAATTTAATCCATTAGCCTTTAATAGGATTTTGGGATTATTCCGGATTATGCTCATTACTGTAATAAAAGTTTGTTTGGACTATAAATAATGTTTGCAGATTTTAAATATAAATAGAAGTAATAAAGATCTTTAAAATGGGTGATCTTTAAAGATCTTAAAAATTTCAAAATATTTTTTTTTTCTTCAAATAGTAAATAGTACAATTAATTGGTCAAGAATTAATTAATTGTCTGCAATAGTCACTGTACAAACAATGACCATATCTTCAAGACAAGAGCAATTCGTTATGGTCAGCAATTAATCTAAATGTCTACTTTTATCATAGCTAAATATAGGTTGAATAACTAAATTAGCTATTCGAAATAGTTAATTATCTTTGTTTACTAGTTGGCATGTCGCATATATAATTTCATAATCCGTAACTGGTTTAAATAATTTTCGAGATAATTGCAATAAATCACTAAAGGAACTAATTTATGGAAGCTACTTAACTTAATTTTGTTTTAAATAACTGAAAAATAATTTTTTATTCTGCCCCTTAAAAATTATTTCCTGAAAATTTACCAATTACCCAATTACCAATTTGGCATATATTACCTATTTCAAGCACCCACTAAAGATTGCTGCATTTGGAAACCGTTTTGAACTTTCCCCCAAACCGCCAGCAACTGAAACTACTCCAGATTGAACTTTCAGTTGAAATTTCTCAACGAGCTCTATCTACTTTCGTCATGAATATATCCGCAGAGCGTATGTGCTGATATTTTATAATGATAGTACATAGGATAGTGGATAGATATAAAAGTCGTGTCTGAGAGACTGGTTCTGAAGTAACAAGAAGCGCACTAGAGGATAGAATACTATATATATATATATATATATATATATATGTAGCTAAAAATAGGACTAAAAATAGCTGAAACACGTACTAGTAAGGTCATGTTGGCCCATTTGTAAGGCGATAATTGTCATAACAACCTCATTTGCATTTCTATGGGTACTTGAACTGAGAGCGCTCAGCAAAGGCGCTTTTTACACACACACACACAACATACTCACTTCTTTAAACCTTAAATTATGTTGACAATTATTTGCGTTGCTCTGCGAAACAAACTAATCGTGCACACTTAAATCACGTTCCCATTTTTAAATAGCTCGCTCCATCCATTAATTGGATTTGTTTATTTATTTATTAATTATCGCTCCACGTTTTTTCTCTAATGGAATTCGCGTGTCCAGACGACATGCATAAGATATTATATGAGTGTGTTTATGGTACATTGATTTTTTTCAGTAAACTAATACTACTACACTTTCCAGTCTAATTATTCTTGGAAATTAATAGAACGTGATTAAGTAATACAGATACATTTTCAATGCATCTGGTTGTTGATATTTATCTGTAATTTATATTGGATTTGAATTATCGCAATATTGTGACCGAAAATTAATTAAATAACTACCTTAAAACGCCGACCGTAATTTAAATCACGCGCTTTTATTGCAAGAAAATTGCTAGTGCCTAATTCCACCTAGGAAATTCTCATAATTTTAATAGCGGCGTATTAATAATTCGATTCCCACATACAATTCAAGCCATAATGCTTTATTATATATAAAACAATATTCTATAAACCCTAATAAACTCAATTTAATTATTTATAAATTAAATTATTTAAATAGAGCAACAAAATATTGTTTTAGTGTCAAATTAATCCATCAACCTGTAGATGGAGCAGGGTTCCTCCTCCCGCTTGACCCTCTCCACACAGTCTCCATTTTTACGTGTGAACTGTAACGGCAAGGTAAGCGACACAAAGGCTTATGCAAATTACTTTTTATGGGGTCAATTTAATAGTTAAGTTAGGGTAAATTAGTGCAACGTTGAGCCAACTACCTAAGGAAGACGATGGACATCAATTCCAGGCTGCATCCATCGTCCCGAACGAGAATTACACGTGAAAAGTTGTGCAAATACCAAGGTTAGTTAGGACTCACTTTTCCACTGGCTGGAATGCTAAGTTTCTGTTAGCCGGCCGGCTTCGGCAGAAATTTAGCTACTAGCTATTCCTTTTGTATTGAAAATCATTCAATCATTTATAGTTAAATTGTATCAGATGCGTGTGGTTTGATTGCCTATGCGACGTGCACGGTAATTAAACTTGCTCAGTCAAATTAATACGAATGGCGGTGGGCCCGTTTGACCGCCATTTTTCCCGTTGCGATAATTATTGCAAAAAATCATTGCGTAATCATTTAATTAGAGCTATGTAATGTAGTTTTATTGTAATTTGGACTGATTGAGTCATTTTAAATACAACCCCACTAAATTTAAGCGAAATTATGTAAAAGGAATTGCCGTTAAATGAGCCCCCCTTGCCCCACCCCGCCCGCCGCCGCCTACGCCGCCAACACTTGTTATTTATATTTTTTTTTTAAAGTTAATTAAAAAAAATATAAGCAAATGAATTGGAGTTAGTTGTAAGAAAGTTACACTGCAGATAACTTTCGAAATAGACAACAAGGATTTTACCAGCGAGACAAACAACAAAAAAAATGCTGAAGCTACATCGTACAAAAAAAGCACACTTCGAAGAAAAAAAAAACATTGCCACAAAATCAATAAAATTTACATTTCCCTTAACTTGACAGCAATTCTTTCTAATTGTTTAAACAACAATTAAATTACATATTAATTAATTAAGTGTTTTATTGTATTTTATTTTTTAATATTTATTTATATTTTAATTTTATTATTTTTTTTATGTATTATATGAAAATTAAAATAAAAAAATATATTTATTTAAATTCGATTTAAATAAATAAAAATAAATATTTTAATTTTTTAATAATATTTTTATTTATTTTTTTTTTATTTTTTTTTTATTTAAATAAATAATAAATTAAATAATAATAAAAGTATTATAATTAAAAATTATTTAATTTATTATAAAACGTTAAATTTTATTTATTTGAATTTATTTATTTTATTTATCACTTTATTTTATTTTTATTTATTTTTATTTATCAAACAAATTGTAACTTTTTTTTTGTACAATAGTTTTATAAATTGTTTGTGTAGTCTTGCTTTTTTGTTTCTGCAAACTTTGTTCGTTTCAGTTACAACTATGAAAAAAGCAGGCTTAACTAACATTTTTTTCTAGGTTTAAAAATAATTTCGTAATTCTAAACTAAAAACTGCGCGATTTAAATTCGTATTTACAATTAAGTATTAAGTTATGTTTTGCATTTCATACATTATATATTATAAAGAGGCGATTACATGATTAAAATATACTACTTTGAATTTGTGATATGTTCAAGGACTTGGTTGGTAAGTACTTTGTTAAAATTAATTTACAAGCTATATTAAAATTTGTTGTTTTATTTATATTAAGGTAAATTAATGCCAAGTTGATAAGGAAGAGGTGGACATCAATTCCAGGGTGCATTCATCGTACCGATTCCTGAACGAGAATTGCACGTGAAAAGTTGTGCAAATACCAAGGTTAGTTGGGATTCACATTTCCATGGCTGGAATGCTAAGCCGGCCGGCTCGGCAGAAATTTTAGCTACTACCTATTCCTTTGTTTTGTATTGAAAATCAGTCAATCATTTATATTTAAATTGTATCAGTTGCGTGTAGTTTCATTACCTACGCGACGTGCCCGGTAATTAAACTTACACGTTAAAATTAATAGAAATAGCGTTGCGATATTTATTGCAAAAAATCATTGCTTGATCATTTAACATATAACTATGTAATTTGGACTGATTGATTCATTTTAAATACAACTCCTTTAAATTTAAGCGAAATAATGTGAAAGGAATTGCCGTTAAATGAGCCCCACCCCGCCCACCACCGCCTACGTCGTCAAAACTTGTTTATATTTTTTTTATTAAAGTTAATTAAAAAAAATATAAGCACGTTAATCAATTGGAGTTGTAAAGAAAGTTACACTGCAGATAACTTTCAAAATAAACAACACAAGGATTCTACCAGCGAGACAATAACAAAAAAATACCCAAGCTACATCGTACAAAAAAAGCACACTTGGAAGAAAAAATAAGATATTGTCACAAAATAAATGAAATTTCCCTTAACTTAACAGCAACTCCTTCTAATTGTTTAAACAACAATTAAATGTTAATTAATTAGTGTTTTATTTTTTAATATTAATTTTTTTATTTTAATTTTACTTATTTATTTTATTTTTTTTTTAAATTTATTTAAATAAATAATAAATTAAATAATAATTAAATTATTATAATTAAAAATTATTTAATTTATTATAAAACTTTAAATTTTATTTATTTTATTCATCCTTTTATTTTATTTTTATTTATTTTTGTTTTTTAAAAAATTGTACAACAGTTAAGTGAACTGTTCTAGTCTTGCTTTTTTGTTTCTGTAAACTTTGTTCGTTTCAGTTACATTTTGAAAAAGCAGACATAAGTAACATTTTCTTCCAGGTTTAAAAATAATTTCGTAATTCTAAGTTAAAAACAGTGCGCGTTTTAAAATCGTATTTACAATTAAGTATTAAGTTATTTTTTGCATTTCATACATTATATATTATAAAGAGTAGATTCCATGGTTGAAATACTACTTTGAATTAGGACTTGTTCGAGGACTTGGTTGGTAATTACTTTATTAAAATTAATTTACAAGCTATATTAAAAAGTGTTGTTTTTTCAGTCTTGGCTCCTGTTCAACAAAGCAGTGGATTACTGAAAGCCGTGGATTACTTCACCGGTGAGTTTTTGCTTTAGAATTTTATTTTGCGCGTTTCATGTAAACATGTTTATTCCGACTGTGTCAAATGATTGTGTTGGTCAAAATGTATTATTGGTTGCTTGTTTGTCGAATTTACAAGTGTATTGCGATAAACATAATTACCTTTGTATTGCGTTGTATTGTTGCTCCGCCGAAATCGTTTTTATTACGGGTTGAAAATTAAATTAAATGGATATAACGAGGAAAAATTATAAGACTAAAAACCGAGCTTTAAACTTTAGTCGTTTTTACAGCGACGATTTAATTATTCATTGATAAATTATTTGTCTATGAATTAAATATCGAACATGCCACAAAAATCCAATATTTTCCTTAAATAATTGCAACTCTACATGCTATAAAACCACTTTTTGATTTATTAGTTTCCAAGTATACTTAAAATTTGATAAAATGCAAAGTGCAATTGCCAGAATTAATTCTCAATGCCACACAACACAACAAATTTAAAATATTTTATCGAATTCTACAACTTCATTGTTTTGCCATTGGCATTTAAATTTTTAAATACCTATTAATTTAATCTTTTGAGATAATTACTACAGTAGTAATCTATTTGGATTTGCCATACTTAAAATTAGACTTAGTTGAGATGAAATGATTTACAATTTACCGATTTGAGCTTTGGATATAATAAACACTATGGATAATTAACTAATCAACTAATATATATTTACAATTCAAACATAAACAAATATATAAACAATTCATGCATTATGCAAATCAGTTGCAAAGTATTGACTATTGAATAAAATTACTCTACATAAATTCCGGTCATTTACTATAATGAAATATTGCGGTTGACTAGTATCGGGCTTAAGGGATTTTATGCAAAATTTTAACTATTTACTAGCAACAGGGGGTGAAACTACCCTAATATTGCGGCCAGGAAGTTTCATGATCATAAAATATCTCTTATCTATATCATTATACCGAGTTTCATATATGTGAGATCTAAACGAACGAAAATTATCGTTATCTCGCATAAAAACCTTATAAAATACAAACATTTTTACAAAAATAGATTGCGCGCTTGCAAAACACTAAAATGTTGCGCCAGAAATTCCAAGGAAAATTACGAGAAAAATTATTACACACTGAATTGAAATCGTTGTTCATCTTTTTCTATACGTGTGCATATAAAGTTCCACTTATAATCTACCTGCTTGCGCTATCGTGCGTAAATAAAGGACAATGGAATAGAAAACACCACTCATTATTTTTTATTTCCTTTTTTTATAATATAAATGCTTCCGATTCCCCACTCGTATCTCTATCTATATATACACGATGAGTGAATTACATCGATCGACTTTTCATACAATGTAATTATTATCACATTTGTGGGTGGGGGTTAAAGGTAACTTTTCACGTGCGCTCGTTAAAATCTAATTGAGGTAATGAATTTAAATTACTTACTATTGATACCTTCATGGTTTCGGTAAAAAGTGAATGTAGCGTCAATTAAATTAATTATTATTATTATCATGCGTGCGATTGCATATATAGTTGGCTCCTCGTTGTGCAAAAATCACACGTATTTTCCAGGTGTTGGCTTTTAATCTACTTTGTTTCGAGTATTTTTGTATAATCTTTTTTTAATATCAATACCGAGATCAATACTGTATTTGAATTTGAAAGTATCGGATTACTTACGAAATAAATTCGTTGGAGGTGAAGGGTCAAAGACGACGGTCTCAATGTCTGCAAACAATCTGTGCGTTTACTGAATTTATTACCTCAATTAGTTTTTAATTATGCGGCCGGAGAGTGGAGGAAAATATTCAAACGGCTTTTTAAATGCTAATACAATTTTGAATAGTACACAATGGTTTGTCAGAATCCATTTTCGAGTTTCCTTGTTCAGAAATTTGCATACAAAAGGTGCTTACACTGTCGCTACAGGACAGAATTCTACGTACAATTCCAAGACAGTGTGAATATAAATTCAATTTTTATTCCCTTACAAATCTAATCGACAATCGTCATCATTGACTCAAATTTCCGATATAGATAATATTAAATTGTTGAACTTCTCGCTTCCAAGATTTTTCATTATGTGCAGCGAAATTTTGCACATGCATAATAATAAAACATTTTATCAGAAATGTTGGCATTGCTGTGATATGAAATAGCAATTATAGATAAGTTTTTGAAACAAACGCAAATGCAATTTATGCATTTCCAATAATTTTAATTAGAAAATTTTAAAAGTTATTTAATGCGCCGCCGGGTTTGTTAACAGCCCAATTAAAATGTAAACGTTTCGCGATAATAGGCGAACAATATTACTTTAATGTAAAACGTAAAAGGTTCGCACTTAAAAATTAAGAGGCAGATCGAACTACTCGTAAATCGAAAGTTAATAGCATGCGGATATTATATATTTTGTTTGCACGGAAATAGATCCACATTTATACAGCCAGCGCATTCTAAAAATAGTTTTATTTCGTATATAAAGTGTGTGTTATACAATATAAAATGTTATCAGGCGTGCGCTTTATATTTATCTTATGTATGTACATAATTTAAATGCATATTGTTCGACAGCGACATTCAACATTCTAAAAAGCCTTTTTAATATTAATAAGCAGCGCGAGAAATATAATATTTCAAATAACTAGAACTGGTACTTACTCGTTTCCATTTGAAGGTGTAAGCTACATCCATTAGGCTAAAGTTGGGGGGTAGAACTTCACCCTTGTAGATAATATCCACCTAAATAAACAAAACAAATTTAGCTGATGGTCAATTTTATGTTTGCATTAATGTATGACTTAGAAAAACGAACTTAATCATCATGAATGAAAGAAATTCCACGATGATTTATAAGCTTATACAAAAGATAGGAAACATTAGTAAGCATGTTTCACACTCTTTGGAGATAAACAAAGCTGTACATATATACTGGGTGTTTTCGGTCTACCTCAAATTGTTTTCACATTATTAAAAGCCGAAACTGTTAGTTAGTTTTGCTTTAACACCTTGATTACGTGAAAATATATATACATAGTCATGAGCCATGAATTTTGCCAATTTATATTTAACTGTATAAACAGCAAGAAATTTAATAGGGTATATTCACCTTATGATCTACTGTGAGGCCAAACTTCATTCGAAGAAACTTCTGTAGATGTTTCATTGAAACCGCAGCAGGACATTGAAGGAATCGCTTATCAATATCACAAATTTCACTAGTTTCGCGAACAACCTTACTCGAGCCATTATTCTTATGCGGCACACTCGTTTCAATGTCCTCACTATTATCGTTTTTATTCTCACTATTGTTATTCTCAATTTTGGTAGTTTTCAGTAATTTCTTAGCCGATTGATCTAGATGCACTTGATAATATTCCAAAGATAGGGAGATTAGATCTTCCGGACTTAAAAACTGTGCCGGCTTTTCACCTTTAGGCATTGCAACCTGAATAGAAAAAAGTTAATTAACAATTAATATTAATAATTATTGTTTCAAGATAGAAACTCAATTATTAACATAGTCTAGGAAGTCATAAATCAAATGCATATGTTCGCTCTAGTTTTGCAAAACATTCTAACGCATATAGTGAACGATATAGCTTTAAAAGATAAATTTTATATATACCGATTCTTCTTGATCATTAATCAAGTCTCTTTCTCTCTCGATGACACTATCGTCACTGCAGGAACTGCTAGCGCGAACCCCAGTCCCGCTGTAAAAGTCCTCTCGTCTTTGCATTTCTTTCGAGTATAATCCTGGTACCATTTTGTAGACCAATGCTTGCAATTGCATGTCCGCTCTAAATTTAGAAAATGCACAATCAAAATTGTTAGTCTTGTAGTTCAAGAATAGCGTCAATAATATATACCTGAAACATGATTTCTTTTTGTAGGCAGTCTTGCATGTCGGACAGTCGGTTTTGTATTCAAAGTGCCGCAAAATGCATCCTCGACAAACTGTAAATCATGATGCATTTTAAAATAGTTGTAACAGACAGACATTCTAAAGTTAAAATCAATAAAAAGTAGTTTGACTTCATTTGTACGAATCAGTTAAAATTTAGCGACCCGTATACATGCCTTCAATATGAATAGTTTATGTATTTATGATTACACAAAATCAATTTCGATATATTTATTTATTTATACAATAGAGTACTACTCACAAGCATGTAGGCAATCAACGAGAATCGTTGCATCAATGAAATAGCCCTTGCATAGAGGGCAGGTTATAACGTCGTTCAAGTTTGATAGGAGAGTTTTCTTGTTTTTATCTGTCATTTTGGGAGACATCACGAAATGCATTACTTTATCTGAAACATAGAGAAAAAATCGTATAAATAGGGCAATTTTGGGTGGGTTTATTATTTAGATTTAAAACTGCAATACTCTTTGATGATAATATTAACAATAGATCCATTTTTGTAAAGACCAGTGGAAAGAAGAGTCACATTTTAACCGTTCATTAAAACTTCAGACCATAATTAATGAAAAAATAGAAAAATCTTTATCTTCTTTCTTTAGAAATGTCCTCTTTATAGTAGTTACCGAAATTGTATTTTCTCTCTAAGTTGTCATTTACAAACTCTTCCAGCTGTAGCGTCTTCCGAAGTTTTTCTCATCTTATTTAGCAGATTGGTTTAAATTGTTAGGGGTAACTAAATCAAGACATGTGAAGTCTCAAAAGAAGATATCTGTCTATTTCCCAATACATCTGAGTCAGAGCCTCTAGACTAGACGTTATTAGCTAGAATTTCAAGTATTTTGTATTCCAGTATTGGAGAACTAAGCATGCTGAAATATTGATAGCCAGGACTTTGCGAAGGACTAGAATCGAAACTACAGAATATTCTGAACTTCTCTAAAGAAACTTTTATCTATTTACAGACATACTAAATCTATTACGAAGCATTTTGCATTGTTTCGTTCTATTTATAAATTCTCACAAATGCAAGCTTCCGAAAGCTTAATAAATTGGTCCTTGCTATAAATTATAACCAGACCCACTGCTATAGTTAAGAGGAAAAATATTGAGATTAGTTTTGCTTGTAAACATTTCCATGAAAAACCTTTATGAATTCCATAAAAACAAGTTAATCCTGAAGCTTTTCTAGCATCAGGTGCTATCTAGGAACTGGACTATATACAGAGTGTGTGTATACAAATTGCGGTAATTGAATTGTTAGACTCGACGGTGTGTCATGCCTGGCCAGGTCCGGAGAACCGGCCCCTCCCAACTTTACGCCCACTTCCTACTGACCCCTGCATGCTACCTTTATATATAGGTACCAACTACTTGACTTGCTGTTGTTGCTTCTTCTATGCATCAATTTACTGTTGATTTATCTCATTCTTGTCTGTTATTGGCTTGTGATTAAACCGCAATATTCGTTATGAAAGCTCAATAGTGCATCAGTAATTAGATTCGGTTTGGTCTGTTTATATGTTAGTGAAACTCTCAATTGCACACTGATTGATGTAATGAATATGGATTTTGTTTTAAACTCACTCCGGCTTGCTATTAAATAAAGTGCAATTTAATCCCGCGCGCGTTGCTTTATTTTGTGGACCATGTACCTTTTTTCTGGAGAACAGTGATTGACAAGAGTCGAAATAGTTGCACTAAGTCTCGGATTATCGTATCTATCTATCCATACAAATAAACTAAATACCCAAGTGCTGAAGTCTATTGGTCGATATTCACCCCATGTTAATTGCGTAGGGAGCCTCACACTCAAAGCTCGCACAGCGATTAGAGGGAAAACGAAGGGTCGTTTGTAGAACCCCACCCACCTCTTTTCTCATTCTACTTTCCTGATACTCAGCCCTTAGAAACCACGTGGTAAACAACAAAAGCAAGGTCGTTTAAGGACGCACGCATAGGAACGGAAAAGCAACATATAACGAAACGTGACTCTTCATTCCACTGGTCTTTACAAAAATGTTTTCTTCTTATCGTTGTTTATAATCTGCTTTTTTACGAAGGCCGTTAATGTTCTTTTTTTCTTGAAATATTTCGATAATGGTTTTCGTTCTTCTAATGATTGTCTTCATTAGTATTAGGTGACTAAATGTAATGGAAGTTGGACAACTTTCGAAGTTTCTGTAAATTAGCTTCCTCCGGCGTTTTAAATATGTAATATGTGTGATAATGAGGAGTATAAAGGTTTGTTTAATATATAAACTTTAATGATTATCTCAATGGTTGTACAGAAACGTGCTTTGCATTACTGCAAGTTCTTTCAGTTTTTCTAATCCATTAGCAAAATAATTCCACAAACACAAAATGAATTTTACTTAATCACTTACAGATGCTAATATTCCCATGAATGATATTATTGAAAATTCTATATGTTTAGAGATGTAGGTGGGTTTCTCTTTAGATTTGGATATCCAACTTTCATATTACACGACAATAGATCTATATTTTCTAATATCTGTCTGTAAATAGCTCAGTTATTTTAGAGTTAACTACCAAATCCCTAAAGATTTCAGTTTTAATTGAATTTAGATCTGTTCATTAATTGTTTTTACTTCGTGATTTGAATACAGATCTGAGTAAAGTTCAGAATCGCTTCTGTTATACCTCAACAGTTATTATTCGTTACTGTTTACTGTTGTTGCCCTCTTTTAATAATGTGTGACCTTTTGATAGATAGTTCTGGAGCAACTACAATTTGGTAAAAATATCACATTTAAGATGAAAATAATACTTCAAGTTCTACACTTTCTAATTATGACCAAGTACACATTCAAGTAATTTATTGATTTAACCGAAGTCTTTTGTCCATTCGTGAATAGAACTTCATACATTATTCGAGACATTATTCTTCTCATTGAATGTTTTGTGTTCAAGTGTTTTCGATTTGAAATCAATGATATTTATTCTCTTCGTAATTATATAATTAAAACCTAAGTAGAGAACGTTGGATATTATATTTTATATTGATTTTAATAATGCATTTTGCCCATTTCTACCCTTAACAAATCGAGTAGCAATTTTTAACATTTCCATGATGTACCAGTATGAATTATTTATTTTCGAATTGAATATAGTAATGTCACAATAATTACATAGAGGATTATAAACTATCTATCGATTGCTTCCCCTAATCTTGTACTGGAAATAAATTTTTAAATATGGGATAGTGACAGCTGCAAAAATATCTGTTAAGTAACTAAGTCACCCTTAACTATGTTCGGTATCTATCAACACGTTTATACGTTTTTTGGATAAATTCCAGAAATAATTTACTAGAAAGAATCCCCTAAATAATGCCATTTCATTTCCATATGTATACTAAATCGTATTTATGAATAAATAATATTAGTCAGATAGGGCTAATTGCATCAAGCGGGAGTCCAACTCTACCCTTCCGCATTTCATCAACATCGTCACAGGAGATGAACCGAATATTGCATCCCTACGAATTCCCTCGATATTATTTTTTAGTTTGCACCCTTAGTCGAACAGAGAGAAAGAGAGCCATACATTCCATAACTTCAAACAGAGATACGCAATGTGCCGGCTGAATAATAACATAGAAAGGTTCTCTCCGACTAAACCCTCTTTGGTGCATCGAGATACCACATGAAATGAACGGCAGGAGCATGAAAGGCAACAACATTCAAATCCCAAATGGAATAGAAAGTGATGGACATATACAGCATTGGGTTTGCTGGAAGCGACAAGGATGGATGTACAAGTATTGGAGAAAGATGCATACAAAACACAACAGAACAAAAAAGAAAACTGTATAATTTAAGTGAGATGCACTCTCCCATTACAAATGAATTAAAAAAAGACGACTGCCAGGTTTCAACGCGGGATGGATAAAGATGGATTGTTTACAAGCATGTAATAGAGAGATGGGAAATTGTGCTTGCGTGACATGATATATTACTGTGGATGGTATTGAAAACTTTGGTTCTTCTCATCATGAGGTGCATGATTGTTCTGTTGATTCAGATATTAATATTCATCTTTAATTATTTTTAATTGTCAACGTTTTCTCTTTTTAATGGGAATTGTTCTATTTTTTTACCTACACCGGCCGGGTTTTAAGGGTCTTACTTGATGTCATAAATCCTCAAAGTGATTATTTGCGGGTATACAATTTCTATGGCCTTATTATCACTTTGTTGAGTAGTCCCTATATACTTACCTTGAGAATTTCTTTACGGTTCCTCAAAATGATAAAACGCTTTGGAAGAAAAGTTTATTACGACTAAAGTGCTTATAATTATATTAATTATAAAGTACAACAGATATTTGGTTACAGAAAACAGATAAAGAAACATGCAACCATTCGTGGTCAACTAAATTTCATGCAAATACAATATTTGTTTACAATAATAGTGTCGGCTATTAGGAAAAAAAAGTATAATGACTTAATTTGTGCTACTAATGAACTAGGTATGTACAGTTAGAATAATTACTATATGGTTACATGATACAAGCTCAAGCGGTAAAACAGTGCATTGACACAAAAAAATCACATTACCTCTAACTTGCGCATTCAACTGTCACTAGTAGTCCGTGGCACATTGCGTTAAAAATCCAGTTCGTAAATGGCAACGTGGGCTAGCGAGCGTACAAACTGGCAACAGCGCATCGCCTACATACACAGATATAAATTGCATGTTAAAATATTCCCAGATTCATCGTTCGATTTGACCGCTCAAAGTTACTCGAATTTTTATCAAATTTGCACAGTGGATCCGTGATAATTTTACGATGTGGATACCACTTTTGAATTTAGAAAAAATGCCAATCTAAAGGTAGTTATCGACGTTTAACCGACTGCGTGATTGCTTCAAACGGTATTGGGATACTACTGAAGCTCGTTGTTTTCCAGTGCCGCTTCGACCCGCCTGAATATAACCCCGCCCTCAGCCAATAGGGATTTGGGATTTGCCTCGACGTCATACGGATTCAGACGATTGCAAACGAAGCTTGTCGATTTTACGAACGGGGGACCAGACACATTCCATTTTGTTATATTCTCTTGCATGTATAGAGTATTTTATAGACCTTACGTTTTATTTTTGGATGATGTTTGAGCTGATGCTTATACGCTTGCAGCTAACTCCGTCCCGTTGTATTGCAAAGTTGTTGCTAGGGTTCTCGTCTTCTCTTTGGGTCCGCGCTTTGCACTTGTTTCAATACGATTGCTGGAAGGGGTGATTTAATGAATGGTAGAATGAGTTATTGTTCGAATATACATTTATGGAAAGATTCTTTTAGGGGATTTACGACCGATTGTAAAATCATTACGTAGTAAAGTGGCCATCATGTCATGGTGGGTGACATTTTATGTCCAGTTTTATACGATTTTGGACGGGCTTTTAAGAGCATTGGGGTTTTCTTATCGCGATATATAACAGATTATTCATCGTTAGTTTAGGTACTTCCCCCGATATTTGATATTCAATCACTGCATTGTTTATAATTTTAGCGTAGTTAAAGACAACTTCCTCTCATGAGTACCAAAAAATATTTGGTGGACACATGTTGCTTTGTATTTGGATGTAAAATTGTTGTGTCCAATTACTTCATTTCTATTAATAGATGTGAAGCAGTGTAGAATATGTTATAATCAATCGCTTATACGTGAGTTTCCAGGCAATAAAGATGTTTAAACAAAGATTCATGTCATGCATGATAGAGCGTATATTTTAATTCCTCAACGCGTAAAAATGCTCTTCGTCTTATTCTATAAAACTGAGATTTCCATGGGTGGAAAATAGTTATTATATGGCTTCAATAGCCGCATTTTGCACATTTTTGGGTCTTTCTTTTTGATCAAATTTTGGAAAAAATCAATAAAAAAACTAAAAATGAGGATCTTCATGGTCTTTCAAAAGAGTCTTCTCTGATCTTCCATTACCATCTTTCTTCACCATTCCTGAAATAATATATAGAATTTATCTACTCTTCTACATTTTAATTTCCGATAAATTGCGTTTCTCCGCGTCGCGCTTTACTTCTTCCGCGTGATTTCGGATGGATGGCGATATTCAATTTCTTATAAAGTTGTCATCTCCACATTCAAGATCATATAACAAATTATGTTACTTTTGAATCACCCGTTACATGGGAATTTTTACTAATTTCTAATACTGGGATTTACGTGCAACGTCGTGATATTTTCAAATACATTAAAGCTTTATCAACATATTTATGTTTTCTAATCAGTGTTACTCGGTAATAATTTATATTTTAGCTTGTCAAGGTTTTCAATATTTATTTTAAATGTAACCGTCATCTTAACTTTTATCATGTTTGTCATCTACTAGCTTCTATGTGACTAACTGAAGATATGGAAGCACGAGTAGAAACATTTTACTGCTATTCAATTCAAGAATAATATTTATGTTTTTAATATACTAAGCTATTGAAATATTTTATTGAAATTGATCGACGTGCATGATTAAACTCATTCTCCGACAAACCGCTTGGTATCATTTTCCTATGGGAATAGTTATATAATATATATTTGCACAAACGAAGAAAGTATGATTGTATATTGGGCATTTACTTTACTGTTCATTGTTGGTCTAATGTTATGTGTCAATTTTATCATCTCTTATGGCCTTATGCTCATATATAAACTAGTAACTATCTCTTCTTAGAGGCACGAGATTTTTATGGCGAGTCCTGAAAATCAGCATCAGGAGTCTAGTGACTCCTGATTAAATCCTGAAAATTTTGATAAATTGATTGATTGTTATTAGAGAAACTTGTCTTTTAATGTCCATTATATTAAAACCTCGATCAAAGGCCATATGTCTACAACATTTTGAATTAAAATTTAGAATATTTGAATATATTTAAAGTTTCCAAAGCTTTTCATACAAGCACTTCATTAAAACCAAATTTAACACTAGGTTCTGTGAAACTTCATATAGGGTTTTGCAATTGACTTAATTTGATGACAAAAACTAATTGAGGTAGTTCGAGGGTTAATTATACTACATCATTTTGCGTAGGACTTCATAGTGTGAATATGATTCAACCACATTTCTTCCAACTGCTTGGGCATTCACATTCACGAAACTTTATGACAGCTCATGAGACCTTTACGAGACTCCATTAGATTTCATGATACTTCATCAATATTACATTAATAGATACTTACCATGCATCTATTAAATACTTTTTTGACGCACCCATATTTGAACGATTAAGTGTACTAGGCCATGGAAAATCCAGCAATAGTTGGTAATTTTTATGTTAACTATGGGAATAAAAGGCTAGTTAACGTTCACCGCGTCCTTCTTAAGGAAACCACTAACAAGTTCAGTTAGGTGTTAGGTACTCTTAAGATATAGATAGAATACAGAAGGAGCTTTTCTGAGTGGGTTCATATATTTTCAAAAAAATTTCAAAACTCTACAATTTAAATAATCATACATAATTTTAATAATTCAAGATCCACACTCATATATACCTAATAGTTAGTGCAACTATATAATTTTTGTAAGTTCATGCGGGTATTAAACACATTAAATGTGCGTGTTATCAGGTTTTTAAACTCTTCATGCGTTCAGTAAATCGCGGTTTTTTTAATTGCACATACAGCAGTTTAATCCCACAATACGTTAGTGCATTATTATATTATTTATTTGCAACATTTATTTTGTAGTATATTTATAAATTATTTATTATGGTATTTTTATTAGAAAATATAAATAAAATATTGCGTTTGGGAGACCAAAAACTATGTGGCTATACATATAAATAAATAAACATGTAGATTTGACGTTAATATAATTATGCTGGCGTTTTCTATACCGGAGTTTATATACGAAACTGGATGTGGTGCATGCACAACCAGTAGAACCTGTATTGGTCGGACGATCAATAAAAATACCTGCTGTCATTTCCACTAAGTCTATCAATTAAATATGGATATTGCTGCACGTGCGTCACATATTATATGCAATTTCCACTGGTTAAATATACAGTGTGTTCAATTCACTTACACGCAATCGGAAAAAATTATAATTATCAACGTGCAGCTAATATAATTGATTATCATTAGCCTTAAATCAATATAAAATAATTGCATAGAATTTTTATTAATTTACCGATTATCTGTACAGACCTCATGCAATGCAATTTATGAAAAACTGTTAGTAGTAGGGATTAAGACGGATATTTTGGACCAACTTTTAAAATTTGACCCTTCCAATGTTTATATTATTTAAATACGAAATTAATAAGCAATTAACGTCAAAATTGGTTTACCAATCATTAATCACACTTCTTTTATTATATTTAATGGTTTGTTAGCCAATTATGTTAAATGGTTTGTCAAAAACAATACTTTTGCGACCAGCTGCTTTTATAAAAAACATGGTGGTATTATCGCTGAAAACCATCCGAGCCTGTGAGTGCAATCGCTGAAAATGCCAGTATCTCCACAACAGGATAGTAAATAATTAAATATGTGTTTGTACACATATTGGAAAATAGGAAAATTGGACGATATGATCAATATTGATACCGTAATATTTGATATTCTGGATCTGGTATTTCAATAAAACTAGAAGTTGATTCAGTTTGAGTTTGAGAAAGCAAAGACTACAAAATGGTTCAACATTTGCTCAATTTACTTTTACAAATTGTTGACAAAGGATTTGGATATAAATCTTGAAAGAAAGTGACCTTTTTCTTGAATACAATAACAAACCTTTTCTCGCAGCGCAGATTGAAGTTTGTTGTTCAGCTTTTCGCAAAGTTTGACCACTTGTCTGAGAAATTTCAGCAACATCGTCATCGACAAATTCGTTCCCAATTCTTTACGAATATCTTCATTGGAAAAATTATGCTTACATTTATGTTGGAGATTTATTAGCGCTTGAAGACATCAGATCGGGATCTTGAAGTCAATTGAATTCTACGCATTGTTTTGGATATACTCGTCACCTGAAACTCTGAAAACATTTGAACTGAAGTGAACAATGTTATATTTGTGAAAGGAATATCAGGATGGATATTAATATGATCATGGATATTATATTACGACAGGAAATTCGTACATATTGGGTTGGGCAAATTTTGTATCATTGTGTGAAGTTAGAAATAGTCTTCTATTATATCCGAGACTATGGAATAATACACCAAACCAAATGGCCGCGTGCTGATAATGGATTAACTTAAGGAGGTAAATATCTTACCGTCTGAAATATATTTTCGTATATAGAGGTTCTAATAATGGCCATTAATATGAACCGGGATTTCGGTTTGCGTGACTTCAAAGACCGAAAAATTGGATAAATATGTAAAATTCAACCCTCCATATTTCTACATCATTTAAATTATTTGAGATTTCTAAATCCATTTTTCAAGGAATATATTTTCGTGAGTGGGAAATTGTGTTTAGTCATCACTCAGCCATGTAAAAGTGATTTGGCAACTATTGTGCCTACTTCCTCTCTCTAAGCTTACATGCTTGTTATGGATTTTTAGAATCTTCTATATTTTTATGCTTTTTACCACATGAAGTTGAATTCAATGGGAGTAATGGCAAAGCCTTCTACCCTTCATGATTCTAATTTCCTACAAAATGCGTTGTGATTGTGCTTTAGATCTGAAAGATGATATGCTCCAAATGGCTGCTTTTATAAATCTCCTAAACCTGAAGTGAAAGAAGAAAGATAGTATAGAAACTGAAAAGAAATGCTATGATGAGGATAATTTATTGCTAATGTTTATAAAAAGGATATTGCATACGATGATAAATAAAAATTTATTAAAGATAATAAAAAAAGAAAGGATTTAAAATTAATTCGATGTGAGCAATTAATTTTTAGCTGAATGGTAAATATTTTAACACAATTGGAATTGGATTAAAGTGCGTATATTAATGAAGAGGTGTAGTGGCAAAGAGTGCGGTTGATAAAGCACGCATCATGATCAACGAGGGAGTACGTAGGCGGGCTGGGGCGATCAATAAAAGCCAGAAGCGCGAAGGACACCGTAGACAAGAGCTAGACAGAAGACAGCCGGTTAAAGTGCTTCGGTAATGTTTAAAACCAACACATTTGGATTCTTGGATGACGCTATTTTACTAAGCTGGCTGGCGACGTGACGCGAATGGAATAACAATTTCTGACTGCTGTTTATTTATATTACGATGTTTAAGTATATGGAGACGAAAATTCATATGTGCTGATGTATTAACTGGTAACTAAATGCACCCAGATGTAATTTGTTGATCTTGTAAACACATACGAAACGATTCATTAGATAAGTTTATTAAATGAACGATTATGTAATGGATTTACGAATTGGATACGCCGCAAGTGAAACTCGGTGCTGACTGCTTTGATTCTCTTCCGCAAAGAAAGTTCAATCTATGAAATGATGGTTGCAAGATTGTTGGCAAAGATTGCACGCCAAATCTAGACAAACAATCTTGCTTTTCTATTTCTTCAAATTTAGATTGCATTTGAAATGAACATTTTCCTATAAACGCTTCCAGTTTTATTATTTAATTATATAGTCGCTAACGATGTAATTCAGTTAAACGAGCGCAAAGCTTTTCTTGCCTAAAGATGCAATCAGGAAATTTAATTGTTTTAGGTATATACTCTAAAAATTAAGGCAAGGAAATGGGGAGGACACTCACTTATTTTCCAAAATTTTGAGCAAAAGAATTATAATATTATTAGACTTGTGACAACTAATAAGATCAAAGATAATATCTCCAATTTGTTTGAAGTAAATGTGAATTTACGATTTGCTTTGTAGCAGAAGTTTAGTATTTATATTCAGGACCAATCAAAAATCGGTTGATAATTTTGAAACACGAGCATCTGTTTCAAACTTTACACATTGAGCTTACAAGCTATGCAAAGCGACTTAAAAGTTGGAGTTTTGCTGACTTTGAAATGATTTATAAAATACAATACAATTACACAATAGCGAAAGATAGGTTGAATGAGGATGAGAGGAAGAAGTAGAAAATACCGAAAACTTTAGAAACGTTAGAGCGTTTTATACTTTTCCACGGAAGATATAAAATGCATCCAAGATGTTCTGAATTGCTATAGAAAACAAATACTAATGCTATTTTTAGTGTGAAGTAAAGAACTAATGGATAACGAAAATGTAAATCATAGTTAAAGGATGAGATGTTAAAGTTAAATATGAAACAAATTTTGAAACCATTATTGAAAATATCAAAGAAATAGCTATTAGATAAATAAAAGGCCTTGGTATTCAGGAATTAAATAAATTATTAGATTAGTGTAGATTAATAGGAGGGGAACAGTTTGTTCTTAATATGCTGGTCCTGGAACAAATTGATTTTGGTATATCGTTTTAACTTAAACAAGGCTTACTCGTTTCCAATGTAAATTACTGATTATTAGAATTCTGAAACTTCTTCCCATAATTCTGTTAAAATGGAAAACTTTTTAAAATTTTAAACCATTTCATTAGATTACTCATGATTTAGTTAAGCATTGGTCCATTGGTCATCCATCAGATAATTTTTCTTTCAGTTTCTGGCAGCAAATGGCCACTAGAATCTAAATATTATTGAATCCAATTAATTTCAATTCTTGTTTCCTCATCATACGAAGATAGTCGTATTGAAGTAACATATCTAAATGTTATAAATAATTACCATTGATTCCATGATATTGTTCCTGCAGCTGCAGTTTATTAATTTGCATTTATTTAGGTAACATGATACAAGCATTGCATATTATAAAAAAAGTATGGTATATTAAAAAAGTAAGCTGTTTCTCTTGGAGCAGTTTTGTCAGTTTCTGCACGATTCTCTAGAGTTTTAGGTATATTAAATGTTCTTTATTTATAATGCCGTATAGACTGTCAGTAAAACTGGCTGTCGAGTTTCGTGAGATGGATATATAGGGGTCGGAAGCCCAGGTTTATTGAGTCAGACCCAGACGTCCATTACGAATTCTTTATGACCTCCCCCCATCTGACACGTCACTATTATGCACAAGTTCCATCTGTGGACACTTATTTTGCCATTATATTTATTTATTATAAAAAATTGAATAAATAATTATTATTAAATTTTTATCATTTTGTGTATAAAATAAAAAAAAATTGTTCTTAAATATAATTAACGCTATTGTTTAAACAACAATTATTATAAACATTCATCAGTAACTAATTAAACAATTGGTATGAAATACTACGCATACAATATATTTTTGACGGCATAAACAATATTATTTAATAACAATACCCCCGTAAAACAGAGAACAATATATGTCTTAATAAATGAAATAAAGCGTTATAGGAATCCACCCTCTATGCAAAGAATGAAATACTATACGACACAGACATAAACAAGAATAAATTAGTGCGTGCGAGGGGAATGTTAAGGATAAGGAAAAAAAAGAATCTTGGGGGAGAACGAAGAGGTTGGTTGCTACGGAAACCAACAACAAATTATCACAGACCACTGGTTTGAAACAACGAGTCGACTCTCAAAATCTCATGATAATTTTAGCGGATGTTGCTTCTTCTTTGATGTTAAACTTAATTAGAGGGTATATTTTATTTTCTTAATTAACCAAATGAATGCTTGTTTTACACTTACTTATTTAACATGCAAATTGGGATTTTCCGAGGTATTTTCAATTTAAATAGTAAAATTAATAGCTATTCGGAAATTGGTTTAGACAATATCACAAGAACAAAGGCTGTCTTGAGGTTTCAGATTTATTTCAAGCAGTTTCCTTTACCAAAAACACCTAAAAATGTATTGATTCGCGTGATTTCCGTTTCAGTTCTCACGAGTTACAGAACGTTATGAACAGAAGATGTTATCATATTATATTAGTTTTCCGGACGATTTACTAATCGAAAATAAAATGTCTATTAAATCTTGTGCTTCAACTTCAGAAAGTTCACCACACCCCAAAGATAGCATTGCAACAATAGTTATTAACACGGAATGAACACGTTATAACGACTATTAACGATTGAGGTTTAAGATGGTTAACAACAAATATAGTTCCGTAATTAATGAACTTGCCAAAAGTTTTTGCGCAAGAATATATCTTTCAGTATATCCGCGACTTTAATCTCAATTATTGTTACTAACAATTACTATTATTTCTTTTGTTAGTTATCATATTTTTAACAATTGCTTTTGGACAGCCATTATCTAATACAAATAGCTGAACAATTTAGATCGCATGCATTTGAATTCAAGTGTTGAAATATTCTTCATTCCAATATAACGACTTATCAGAATTATTTCGAACAATTTGATGCTAACCAATTTTCTACAAGGAAATATCACGATTTATATTCATGACGCTATAATTCGCTTTGAACACATTTTCCTGCTGAAAAAATCGAAATTTCAATTACAGTTTCTACTGCGTAAGTTATTCTTATTCATAATTTGATGTAAAGTTATATCAGTTAGTAAGCAGTTTTATTCCGCTCGTAAAACGTATGAATTTATGATCGAGATTGATAAATAGCGCATTAATTTCGTAGTCTCTGAAAAGTTATAATCTGGTGAATGAAATCGGACGTTAAGCCACTTTTCCATTTGCTAGAATATCATGGCTATATATTCATAAATTCATATAAAAAAACGTATGCAGAAAAGCCAGACCAGCAGACACACCTTATATTTGAGATTAATGCATGACATGACAACCATTGTGAGAACTTGTTCGCAAGTAATTTAGTCGGCTTCATTGCATCCATCTCAGTTTGTTGCAGTTGCATTAAATGTTGTTTGGTCTTTGTTGGGCATGTTATTGCTTTCCCTATTTAATGACGCCATTTATAATTCAATCCTAATTAGCAAAATACGCTTTCGCTTCAGTAAATGCCGTAATTATATTATACATAGCTTAACAACTTATACGTATATATTCCTTGCACGGACTACAGTGTCTGTAACTTGCTATAACATTTTTGTTAATCAACTTTCTTATTCCACGCTTCTAATCAAATTATTAAAGGCTTTTTTCATTTAATACATATATTTGAGATCTAAACGTTTATTGCTGTGTTCTTGTATAAAGCCATTAGACGGTAATCAGAAAAAATCTTCTGCAATGTGCTGAAAAATATGAATGGTGTTACTGAAGAGGTTTCATGCAGAAGACTTTTGTTAGAGCATTGTTAGAATCTAAATATTTTGACTAATACTATTTTAAAACCATTTAGATTAAGACATTACAATCTGTTGTCCATTTTATTATAAAAATTGTATATATTGATGCTCATAAATGTTGCTGAGATTTTTCTTAAGTGGTACACGCGTGACGAATACTTCAATCTTTTGGTTTCACAGTATTGCCATAAAGGCAAGCAGACATAATATAAATATGTATCGGTCTTTTCGATAAAACAATACATTTTTTCTGGCCATTTATTTTGACTCTTAAAATTACAAACTCATAAACGAGTAGACCTTTTTTCAAGCCTTCTCAATTTTATTACGATATCGTATTTTACGAAATCGGTAACGGGTTAGCCGAATATAAGATTTGTCAAAAAGTTATAACATACAGAAATAATGCATTTTTCAGTAAAGTTTTTAGAAATATTTTTAATATTTAGTAATCAACACTCGCAAATAGACTAGCACTTTGTATTTTATCTCCACGCTTCGAAAAAATAAAATTGCTGACGAATTTCCAACTATCTTTCTTGCGGACACATTCTCATTGTCATCATTTGTTTTGCTGATAGATCTAACAATAGCTTCTCTAGTTTCAGTTATTCTCTGCAGAAATATTTAGAAGGTTTATTAAGAAAATGTATAAATGGTTTTATATATGATTGACACCAGTATCAGGTTCTTTTTATCCATAAACAGTTTTGATTTTGAACTACCAGAACTACCCGCCGAAAACTACAAAAAGGTACCGTGGAGTATGGTGTAAATAAATCTGTGTTTCATTTAGATAAGGTTTATATATACATACTCAAACATTTTGATATTTTGTTATAACATAACACGAAAGTAATAATGAAAAGGATAGATAACAAGCACAAAAATAATGTGTTTGTTGAAGATAGCGTATAAAAGTAGCATAATTTCTATCACTACTTTTAACTAAATTCATCATCCATAAATTTTAATTCATCGTATCTAGATTGCGACTACTAAAGTAAATATTCAAAAGTACAGTACCATAATATGTAATCAACATAATATTGAATATGATATGAATTTTCTAGTCGTAAAACTTATCAACTTTTAAAAGAAACTTCATACATTTAGTCCGAGCGAGATATCTTTATGAAACGGTTTGATGACAAAGATGTTTCTTTAATCTAGTTCTACAAAATGGTAATTGTTAATGAGATTCATGGGATTTCGCTAGACAAGACTATTCATTTTATGCTCATGTGAAATTTACACTCGTTTAGAGATGAGTTCTCTTTTGATACTAAAAATGGCATACTATGCACTTTGTTTCAATTCAAATTCTATTCTGCAAATTTCATCCTATCAAGTTGTTTATTAGCTTAATAATGAAACTGATATTATATGCTTGTAGCTATTTTAGGACCAATTATTTGGGAAATAAGGAACAATAATTTTAAGCTTAAATTTTAAATTATTTTTAGAAATTCTTTTATTGCAATATCTTTATACGAATATAACAAATGCTACTTAATTTAAATTCTAAACAAAATCGTCACTTTAATTATAAAGTTATAACATAACGACTGCTTGAAGTAGAATTGTACAAGATGGTGCCAACAGACAACAAGAGATATTTCGTGCATCCATCACCACGAAAGGTTTAGTCTTCCTTAAGTGAACCCATCAATCAATTAACTCTTACGAAATATACAGTAGCTAAAGTCTATTTTCTCTTTCTTAGAGTTAGACTATTGTTTTAAAACTATCATATATTCAAATAGCTTTAGTGATTTTTTTAAAATATGGAATTACATTTGTAAAAATACAAAATCTCTAATCTTTATAAAAGAAACTGAAGAAAGAAATGCAATGATCAGGCGCTTATGCCTGCAGCAACCGACCTCTCTTCGGTTTGCTAGTAGTTAGTGTAGTTATTACTCGGTGAAATTTCAGGGGTTCCAAAATTTGAGCCACGGCACAAACATCGCTTTGAAATATCTATAAAGTTAGCCTTGCTTTCATGGCCTTCTGTGACCCTGTCAGCAACATTGGACGCATGCGCAAATTGTTATCGTATCGATCGTCAGTCGGTTGTTTCCGCAGCTGCCCTGACAAATACTTCTAGTACCTCTATAATTATTGCAATTGATGCTAAGCCAGTTTTTGCCTATTTACTCATTAGCCTCCGGTGTAATTTCACAGCATTTACATCAACTTTTGATTGGTTATTAAAGTTCTGTACTTTTTTATTGGCATAAATACACTTAAATCCTGGAATTTGTTTCCAACCGGATTCTATGGGATAGCAACGGCTTGGTTTGGTTGACTGGAAATTGCCTTCCTGCATTATCACTAAATATCATGTTTGTAAATTCTCTCCGCGTCATTTTGTAAGTGTAGGTTCAAAGTTTGTCCCACGTTTTGTTGGAAGCGTTGTTCCTCACTCCGACTACCGCTATAAACTTTTTTCTCTTCGATTATAAACATTACCTCGTGTGTACCGGGCTTTCCACACGATAGACACAAAACAGCATAATAATGAGTCTACCACGCACCAAGGCTGCTCTGCTGCTGCTGCCTTTGATAAATATGTCAATTTGTGCATTAATAATGATAATTGACTGTTTGTCGTTTCAATACACAATATTATGTAATAGGAAAATTATGGCATTTAATTAAGCTATTAATAATATAGCTTGTAACAAATATCTACTATATAAATAAATAATTTTAATGACCAAAATATGGCAAGGTGTGGGCCGTTATGTTATGTTGTGTAATATGGAATAATATACTATATTCTAATACCAAAAGATTTTTTTTTATTTATAATAAATTTTAAATATTTAAAGAACAACAAACATATTATCTCCTTTTGTTTTTAATATAATGTAAATGTTTATTTATAAATAACGAATTTTTTCCACTGTGGTTTATAGTTGCTGTGGGAATTTAAAGAAATACAAAATAGATGTCAAGATTTTTTAAAAACTTTGGTTTTGGAAGGAAATTTTAGATTAGTAGCTTATCACAGATCTCGTCTAAACTTAAGAACAAGTCAGAAGTATTGGTCAAAAAGATATCAGTACTAAAAAGTTACAAAATTCAGGAAGTTTGTATTGTAATGCGATATAATGCTTGGATTATAATCGAGATTAATATACAATAACTCACTTTACAAACAAAGTTAAAGGAAACTCTAATATTAGTTAGTCATGTAGTAAATTTGATTTATGTAAAGTGCTGGATTAACACGAAAGTTACGGAATCAATGAATTATTTTGCATAGCTTTTCTCGTCTTACGCAAATTTGGTCAATGGTCATTTAGGGATTCTGGAGTCTAGACTCTAGATTTAGGTTTGCATAAAGGGAAGTGGGTTTATCGATGTTTGAATAGAAGCGGTAATTGTTACCACTAATTTATCAAGTATATCAATTTGTAATGGAAATTATCTAATATCTTCCATTGTAGTTTATAAGTCTGATAAGAAAAGTAACTAAGATATTTAAAAATGTCATGTTGTCCAGAAATAAAGTTGGAGCTTTATCGCAGATCTTCTGCATCTAAAAACAGCTCAGAAATAAAAATCCAAACAAAATTCCGTGCTTAATCTACACTCATTTTAAAATAGTATAAGCAATTATGAGGCATTTTATTCATATCTTGAATACCAAGACTTTGATATTATGTACAGATGTAGTTAATGTAAATCTGGATGTAAATATAGGAAGTCATGTCTAGTAAAGGTGATTATTCTAAACTATTGGACTTGGATTTGCATTAACATGAAAGCTACAGAATCAATGAATTATTTTATCAGAGCTGTTCCGGTCTTGCTCAAGTCAAATTTGGTCCTTTAAGGACTATAGAACCTAGTTTTACATGTAAAGTGGGTTGGTCGAAGGGGCAGTATACACTTCAATCTGAATGTTAATTTTTTTGTCTCTAACAATGAAGATCACTGCCCAAAAAACTCCAAAAATATGCCACACTTTCTTCTAGCGTTCCTCCGCCAAAGCAATAAATGTCGCAAACGCTAACGCTCTATTGGCTAAAGTTTTGTCAATACATTTGTTGCTTGGCGAAGACCCGGAGATCTTTTTGCAGGACTTTGTAGATGGTTTATAGATATGTAAACGGCCAAGCGCAGTTTTATTTCTACTAAGATTTTACTTTATTATTTCAAATTATTCATGGTTTAATTTGCATAACTTACAAAAGTAATAACAATTGCTTGAAAATGTTGAAAGCAATCTTTCTTGCATATGTTTATATATACAAGTCTAAGGTCTTTAGAATATAATGTAAATATAAATGAGTCAAAAGCATATTTTACATTTTTAAGATAGCTATTTCAAATGATTGATGGAGTTTTAGATTTTGACAATTTAAATATTTTTTAAAATACTTTACCTTTAATCTCAAACATTATAAACAAAACCCATTAAATTGATTACAACTTATTGCCACGTATGATAAATTTGTAAAAATATATCATAAACAATCAATAATGCTAAATTTTGATACAAAATAAAAGTAGCATCGTCAAGTTTTAGAAAGTTTTTTTTCATATATTATTATTGCGTTGGCGATATTAATCTAAAATCCTACGAAATTGCATTGTTTCAATTATAATTGTTATTGTGGGCTGTTCCTCATAATATTTAATGTCTGTGTAAAGGCATATAAAAAGCATTGTAATGTTTTATTGAAATCTATTGTTCTTTATTTTTATTAGTTATTTATATGATAGAAGAAATTTATATTAAAAACAACCTGTCTTGGAATGTGCAATTAATAATTGATTGAAGCTATATAATATATTGAACATCACAAACTTACTTAATGCTTGTCCTGTTCTGTGTATTTAATTAATTTTATGATCGGTTTGATCAATAAGTTAGTTATTATTTAAATTTATTGATTTTTTTTTATGAACTCCTGGGTGTGTCATTATTATTAATATAATTATATGAATTTGCAATCAGTTTTTTATAATAAGAAAAAAAAATATAAACAATTAGATATAATCTCAGGCTGACAGATTCTGATATGAATTACATTTAAAACAAACATCAGATAAGATCAATAATCTATAAAATATTAATTAAAATTGCTAAATTGATTTCTTATATTTCGATGTAGTAATAACCTTTCAAAAAATATGGTACCACTTTTATTACAATATCAAGAATTTCTGTTCTGTAAAAATTGAAGGGTTGTTTGCTCCCCTAATGGTTTTGACTAACGCCAGGGGTTGCCATAAAGCATTCCCCCTCATAACTTAAATAGTTTGCTGTAGATGTCGCTGAAATACAATTTTGCGATCTTTTTCAACACCAAAAACTTTTTAATTCAAGTAAGCATAAGATCAAGTCGTCCCATTTAAAACTTGTATATTTGTTGGCGCAACAACAATATAAATAACTTTCTAAATGTCTTGTATGTTTTGCACATCACGTCATTTGATTTTAGGTTTCCTTTCACGTATTTTCGGATGAGTTCTATATAAAACAATTATTTGTTTGTTTTTTTCTATTCGTTTCTTTTGTGTCAAACTGGAAAAATTTGACTTATGCGAATGCAATTAACATTGGTATTTGGTTTTGTACATTAAATTAACGGTGTTTGTGTATATATGTACTTGTAGTTCCACTATATATAACTTGTTGGAAATAAATTGCAGCAGGTTTTTTTCAATATGCATAAAGTACAAAAGAATTTTGCGGAAAAAAAATTGATGCAACTTTATATAGTCGAGTATTTTTGTCATACCTATTATAAAATGCTTTAATGCTTATAGGCCAAACAAGTTTGCAGGAATAGGAATTAATTATACTCTAATTTCTATTATTAAACGAATTGTTGTATATATTAGCTAGAATTAAATCGTAATGAAATCATTAAAACAATATGGTGCTTTAAATATATGCATAAAATTATACGAGTTTATTTTAGGGTGCGACACTGTTAATTATACAAGATAATAATGAATTTGAATGAAACGCACTTTATATTAATTATGTGAATTTTTCCTTGTGAAAGAAAGATTCGTTTACATTAAACGCGAAGGAGTCTTTATTCTTTTATTGATTCTTAAAAATTCTTTTATAAAGCGATCTAATCTAATCGGGACATGGACTTTAAAACCTACGTTATTAATGTATTCTGATATATTGAAAAAAGTTCTAGTGTTTAAAATTGAGCACTTCTGCTGTATTTTGCCCAGAAGGTAGTTTGGCATTTGGATCTTGAGCTCAACGTCACGAACGTAAATAAAACGTCATCCACTCATTTTAAAGCCGAGGAAAACTAACGATTTATAATGTCGAGTGATCTAAATTTAAATTAGTGAGGAATAAATTGTCACTTTTATACCTCTTAATAAAACGACTAACAAATTTCACTGTTATGCAAACGAAATCGATTTAGCATAACATAAATCAAGTAGATTAAAAAGTTTCCTTTATAGCTGGCAAGATAATGTTGCTTCAGTAATTTCATACATTTATTCCGGCGTGTTGCCGAATTATTCTAAGAAATATTGCGGTAAAAATTTCCTCAAGCAAATAATGGTAATGACAATGTTGTTTAGCCTTTGCTGCTTGATTTATGCACACAAACTTGCGGTGGCGGTAACTTTAGAAGCATTGCTTTGAGTAATTAGATTTTATTTACATGTGGCAATTTTGATTCGTTTCATATTCAGTGTAAAGTTCTAACTATAGATAAATTCGTAAATTAATCACTCTACTAAATGAATCATTCAAGATATAAAGTGATTTAAACAGGGTAAAAGTTTCTGCTTTATGTCTTTGTTAATTAGATTTCAATTTGGATTAGCAATTTCCTTTCGAATCGAGTTCAACTTTATTCGCACAATTGTAAGAAAAAACCGTCTTTGCATAGTAAAACTTTCCGATTTCAATACCTTCTTTTAAAATTGATAGAGTTTTTGCATTAAAAATGCATAAAATAAAGTAGTAAAGTGTTCAAAGTGTACGGCTCATATATAAATAATTTCTTAACAACGGCTTCTCATTGGACAACTGCAGATTTTCTACATCTCTAAATCCCTCACAATGTGACACTTGAATGCATAATTTACCTTTTAGCATATTATACTCAGTTTCAACCTGTTTCAGCATTTTTCTTTTTTTTTATTGATTCTCTTCCCTTTTTTCTCTTCTTCGTTCGTCTTTCTAAACCAGTTACGACAGGACAGTTCTATAAGTCTGTGTATTCTTTTTATTTACCATTTCACAGAGCACATGTCGACAAGCATAAATCAATTTACGTTGTGGAGAGCTTGTGCGGTCTTCTTTAACTTAAAACTTTGGAAGATCGATCTTTATATGCAAAAATCACATTTATTTTTCGGTTCTCTGAGGAGGAGATTGACAGGATCCTGAAACTGAACTCTCAAATGTACAAGACCCTGAAGAGGGGTCTGGATTTTTAACATCCAACCTTTTTTTAGAAATTCTAAACAAGTAAATCACTTTTGTAATTATTTTTCCTTTATTTCAAACAAAGCTTTGCCATTAAAGCGGAAACTCGACGAACTTTAATTCGCAATTTGCTACTGAAATTTTAGTTATTTATGAATACAATCAAGGCTTTTATGTATAGTGGTTTATTTATTCGCCACTATATGTGCGACTATGTATAATCTGTATCAGTGTATGTAATCCCGACGTGAATACAAAACTAAGCGAAATGCGATTTCATGCTTCTCGAAATCAAATGCTGTTTTCTATACGATTTCATCATGCAACATTCCATTTCTGTTCGTCTCATTGATGCTTGTATGAAGAGGGTGTGGTATTTTTATGTGGATTCTTCTCGCTCTTGCATTCTCTCTTTGTGGAAGCGACGTAAAGATCTTGTTGCCGTACTATATTGGCATCGTTAACGAGATAAAATGCTATAGGGGTTACACGTTCTCGCACTGATTGCTACGTTCACATGGCATTGCCTGAACGACGACGAGAACTTAATGCGACTTGACTTAACTAACCGACTTAAGTATTCTTTATAACATCTTAGAGGAATCATTTAGAAACAAGTTTATATTTAAAGTTCTAATTCTTTTTTATAAGAATATTTGTGGTGAACGATAATGTAATGACAGAACGACTTGACTTAAGTCAGTAGCTTAAGTGAAGGTTAGTTTGCAGTTTTATTATTGGTTAAGGATTTCGATTGAGGATTCTCTATGTAAACGTGGTATGGTAGAGTGTTTTTTGTTCTATATATAGCCGGTCTGTAGTTAGTGAGTCCCTGTAATTATTTATGTAAACCGTGGGTAGTTATCAAGCTGTATATAAGCCAAAGCGAAGGATAAAGTGTTTGTATATAAAGACAGCGAGCGCCTTTATATGCAATTGGTTGTGATGTTTATCTATTTTCTATCTATAATATACATAATATTATTTTTTTACCGGCATAAATATTTAATATAATTAATGATTGATTTAAAATGAAAAACGTTATTCGATTGATCCGGTTTCGAATTTGTTTATTTATTTATATGGTGTGACTAGAAATTTATATTCGAATCCAATCAATAAACGAATTAATTTAATTAAGCAGGGGATTTCGAATACACAAAGGGGATTATTCTTTTATTTTATTTTTGGGTTGAAATGTAGATAAAAACGCGTATAGAAAGGGGGACTGCATAAAAATGAAAGCAGGAAGGAAAAAGAGACAGACAGTTATCTTATCAAACTTATCTTGGGACTTTCTTTATATACTTTACCCACCGGTTGTCAAGATAGATTAACTTTTGTTACTTACATTCAGATGTTTTATATATTATTAAATTCCAGATTTGGATTTTTATAAGACATCAGACGCACAAACTCGTATTCGTACGTTCTTTATAATAAAAGAAACAGTCAATTGATTTTTTCCCCTGTATCAAATGACCATCAGTAAACTAGTTTTATTATTGAGCTTATATTAAATTGTCTGAGAGTTAATTAGCGAAACACCTGTTACGTTTTCGGCAGGGTAAAGTTTGCTCTTCGCACGAATCCTTTCTCGAATAACAATGAAATTAAGATTAGTGTAACATTAATTCGCATCATCGTTTAACTGGTTTTCGAGAAAGATAAAGACAAATTTATATATTTGCTGCATTTATCTCTTGCAACATTTGCAGCAAGTGAAAGATTATTAATTATTTCCACTTCATAATTATAGGAACCAAAAATTTGCATGATAAGCACTTTATAAAGTTTTGCTCATTTAAATACGCATTCAATTTAGTTACTTGCAAATCATCTAAATTCCAAGATTCAAACATTACATCTTAAATTCATATTAATTAATTAGTTTTAACATATTTGGCAAGTAAATAGATTTAACAAAACTATGGAGATGATAAAATAATAGTTGTTCTTGCTGTGTGTTCGTTAACTAATAACTAAAAACAGGGGAAGTCCCTTAACGCTATGGATTTACCACATTATTTAGAAACATCCTTTATGTTCAGAGAAGCAGAGAGCGTTTGTATTAATACTTTTTTTGAATTAATTCAGTTGCGAATGAATTATTATAATTATTCGAACTGTCTGCATCATTAAATATGCATATGATTATAAGAATGAATTAGTTTTCTCACAAGTCTAGTAAATCAGTTTTCAGAAAAGCTTTTGAAACCTTTGAAATAGCACCGATTACCTTGAAAAACATTTCTATTGTCTATTAAATGCAGGCACTAATTTCCTGTTATAGTTGTTATTATTCTTTGCAGTCTCCCGACAAATTATCGGTTCTACTTTCTCACTCTCTTTATTCGTATTGCACTTTCCGGTGCTTCCGTTAGTGTATATAAAGGCTGGCGAGGAGAACTCTTTTATACAAAAGACTGAATGTTCCCTGCCATGTATATAGGATCGAAGAGAGAGTCTAACAGAGCTTAAGGGTATATAGTCTCTCACCCCCGAATTTGGGGTGTGCGTAATTAGATGAAATTCCTATCACAGGGGAGACACGGTGATTAAATGCCATTTTTACATTAGATTACATACCCAGATATGACAGCAAACACTTTGCTTACACTGATTTATGTAAGTGCTTATTTGCATTATCTAATCACCAACGCAAAAAAACTTATTGGCCAATAAAATCGAATGCAAATGCCAATGTTTCGTATTGACTAACTATTGACCATTCAAATTTATTGGAAACGGAATTTTTATGAACTATCGTTTGACGATACTGCTCTCTAGGTGCTAGTAGTGGACTCTTCAATTATCGTCGAAACAATGATTCACTATCCGCTCTGTTGAATATAATTCAATCAATATTTGTAGTGCATGAGAAAATTTGTAGTAATCATCTCATTCTATTGTTGTAAGAGGAAACACTCGGTATATATAGTAATAAAAATGATTAATAAGACACAACATGTGACGTCTTCGTGTCTATAATACTCGTTGTTGCAAAGATAAGAACAAAGAAGGCGTTCTTGTGCATCGCACAGCTTGGTTTCTCCCTCGGCTCAGCTTAGCCCCAAGGGCTAGAAGCTGAGCACCAACACAATCAAGAAATATAGCGTAAGACCACAGCGAGTTTTCTATCAGGCAGGCGGCTTTTTATTATTTTATATTCCTTCGTTTCTTTCTTTACACACAGACAGCAGAGTCACACAGAGAGTAAGATAGGAGAACGAGAAGGCATATTTACCATTAGGCATCAACAGGGTAAAAACTCGTCGTCGGTTATGTTGACATTTATTTTTAGGAGTTTTGTGACAAGAATTCGAATACTTTTTACAAACAAATTTATACAGAAAATGATGTTGCAAATTAGATAGACACACACGCAGTAGACATAAGCTATTAATAAAATAATCTCATATTATATTGTATTAACGTTCAAATTATTCTGAGTCGTCCAACTGCGGGTTATTAATTTTCTTTAATTTGAATGAAAAAGTGGAACCCGTATTTTCTTTGAGTCAATTAAAATGATGCTTTAATAAGAATTTAAAGTCACTTGCCATTAATAACTCGTAATGGTTTTAGTTTCGTGTTTTTAAATATTTAGTGATAAATTAGAGCAATTAATACCATTTTCAAAGGCCATTAACGATTGCGTATGAAATGCACATTATCATCTAGATTTGTAAGATCTGCTGCTATGATATAAAGTTCTCGTCATACTGGTACCGTGGAAACCGATGCACTTGTAAGGTGATCGTAGTGAATTAACTAACTGTGGATGACTGATTTATTCCCGCTTTCTATCTCATTTTCAACATCATGTCATATAAAGCGACCAGATTATACAACAACATATTGCAAAAACTGTTTACAAAATTATTATGTAAAATAGGTCAAAAAATGTAAAGTTTGTTGTTGTGAATATTCGAGTTGTTGTAAACATTTTCCACCAAACTCATGTTTTGGCAAAGTTTATTTTATGGTAATCTTGAACGTCTTGGTGTTATCCTGCGATAAAATCCAAGATAAAATAAGATTATCCTCCTACACTACATTATATTTTACACGAAAACTTTGTCCTTATGTGGACATTATCGTATGTCTTTTCAACTCTCAAGTGATACTACATTTTCATTTGTATGAGCTTCTAGACTAATATTAAATTTATTTCTTAGATTTCGTTTACGAGCTTTTCCAAAGTGTTTTGTCTGATAAACTGATCATTAAATCGAACAATAAGAGTTACATATTGAAATAACAGTTCATCTTGATATATGTATAAATAATAACTGAGACAGATAATATAAATTGAACACTGAAAGATAATATTTATTTTATACAGCTATTAGTGGACAGATAGCTGGACAGAACTCGGAAGCGGACAGACATACATTATTCTCAATAACCGTTGAACTATCATGTTCCCTGAGTCACACTTTCTTTAAGATATTTTACCAAACTAGAATTGACTAATAAAATCTTTATTTTTCTTAAATCTAAACATGATCTGCCTAAGTGTTATTCTCATTCATGAAAGTAGCTGTGTTATGATTATGTTAGAACTTGTATGTGTATCAAACTCTTTGATATTCAAAACAAAATAGCTCTGGTTTTAAAAGCAGCTCCCATATATTTTAATCAAAACAACATTGATATTCACCAGAAGAATAACAAAACTCCACAGGACTATAAACAATAGTTGGTCTAACTTTATATTAGTTACCCGTCTTCTCCTTTATGGGATGCTGGGAAATAAATTCGATTCTCCAACTCCGGAATTCTACGATCAACTTTAAAGCCAATAATGCTCATGCAAATAACACATATATCTATTGATGCTAGAAAATTCGATAGGGTTCACAATTCAATTGAACTTAACTTTGTTAATAAAATTAACTGATGATATTTGCATAGGATTTAATTGGTTCATTGTTTGTGAAGTAAAATTGAAAGTGTAGAGGAGGACACCTCGCAATATTTGCTCGCCTGTATTCAAAATGATTTGGCTTTCAATTCGAAATATAATTCAATATCACTAACATATCAATTGAATATTGAACTGAAGCTGAACGCTTTATCGCTATATAAACAACACCAATTATACAATTGTAATTGGACGAAATCATTAACCGTAAAGAGTTGACAATCAATTTTTTTAATGATTCGATTAGATAAAGTTAATAAGTCCATTTTTATGATACCTGCACTTGAATTTGTGCCACAAAACCTTTATGAAGAAATACCGGCTCGTGTGTAGCTTTACAAAGAAAAACGCCATCCAGATGATGATGACTTGATTAATTACAACTTGAATTGCAAAATAGAATCACATCACGTAGTGCTTCTGATTTTTAACGACTGGTATAATTTTTTTTTTCTGAAAACTTGCAAGTATTTTAGTGATGACGCTGCTACCAGTGTTTGTTTATTAAAAACGTAAAGTGTGTTTACGTATTGCAGTATATATGTTGTGCTTAAAAATGCAATTAAAATTCCAGCTTTCAATGAAACTTTTTCTCTTTCATTCGTTGAATGCTTTATCATCTAAACACGTTTCCAACCAAATTTCAAAAAGCTGGGTGCGCTACTGCATTTTTCCTACGCTCGGTTACACCATCCAATCCATTCATTAAATCAGTTTAACCCTTCCAAAAACAAAAATAATGAGTGGTTATCCTTCATAAATAGTCAATAATAAATAGGACCTTCACATTTCGTGTGGTGGCGTATTTTTGCATCGTTTTCTAATTTCGATTTCGCTTCTCTCTCGCACATCGTTTCAGTAATTTCGTTAATTCGACATTCTTTCTCATTCTGGTTTACATGAACAAGCCTGAGAATTCCACGAATACACCAATCTCCATCCTCTTCTCAAACGCACAGTCTTGCATCGTGGTGTCCTTCAGCGAAAAAGGAAACGAATTCTCATTTAAGTGCAGTCTCTCCGTCCTTGTCTAACTGATGGTAAAAATTCGATTTTCTGTTTCCGTCAGTTTGTTGCCCCAAGGCTCTTATAGTCGATGCTTTTATGTTTCGAAACAGCTTGCTGCGATGTGGTCTTGCACCAATGAATTAATATAGTCGGGTACACTGTAAAACAGTTGGACCCAATGCGCAGTCTATGAAGGAGAGGTGGCTGGGGGAAATCCCATGAATTGAACTCTTCGTTCTGGCGAAGATTGTAGACTTGAACCAATGATTAGTAGGGTGAAACTCCACATAGCGTATATTAAGTTTATCGAGCGGTTATAGTCCGCCGGACTCTTCTGTTATGAATTGTTTTGCTCACTCTGATGTTTTTCCTTTTTATTTTAGTTTTATTTTTAACGACTTAAAATTATATATGTATAAATCTAACGAAACGAAAGAAGAGACGAAGACATTTTTTCGATCAGAATTTCAGATAACACATTTTTAATTTGGTTGTATAATGGCACAAGTTTAGTCACAGCCGGTTAACAATTCATATTTTTATTACTATTTTTTCAGCGGCCGATTATTATAATTAAGTTAAATTATTAGCATAATTTTAGAACAATTAATTAGTCGTATAACTTATGTAGTATCCTATTCTCTCATGGTACAATAGTTTTTCATTATAGTATGTAAAATAGTTTTCATTTTCTTTGAAATTTCAACAGCTTTTAATTTATTACTTTTATCTTTTAATATGCTAATGTCTATCATTAAAATGTTCGTATTAATCGATAAGAAATATATTACTGAAAGAAATGTTGGGTAGATAGATAAAACATTACATCCTGTATGCTCACGATTTACAGTAAATAGGTTTCATTGCAGAGTTTATATACAGTATGGTCAGTAAGTCTACCTACTGTAGAGTCGGCGCAATATCTCATGGTCTCTAACCTTGAGCGCCCAATAAGGGCTAGACAAAGACTCCATTCTCAAATAATATAATTCCGCTTTGCATATAGAATATAATTTATACTTCAAAAGCATAATTTCTAGTGGATTACATCTACAAGTAACTCACAAAGTTTCCTACAAACTTACTTTCTCCAATTCATTAATAAAAAGTGAGAACCAAACAAGCTCAAGCAACTTTACAAGTGGAAACTTCATAAACTTTGGAAAATGAAATAGAACGTAGCACGAAAATGTTAAATAACATTCGAACAATTTTCGAACTTGTTTGTGCAATGAGCGTGGCACCAACAAAAACATGCTTATGGTCTTTGAAGATATATTTAAAATTTTGAACTCTCCTATGTGAACAATTCTCAAAAGAATCATAATTCAATGTTTAACGTTATAATTATTCGTACAAAGTTAGATAATATGGAACCGTATATTTGCTTAAGGTTTATCGGATTAATGTTCTAAATAAATATTAGCTGGTTAAGTTTCTCCAACACTTTGGCTTGGCGGAAAACTTTGTACTTTGTCTCAGGCAAAACCGTTTTAACTTTGCTTTCCGACAAACAAACAACTTGTGCACTATTTGGATCACTTGAAATTGTTGTCACATTCTTCTGGCTTTCTCTAACGCTAAACGTTTGACCGATACGTACTTATGAAGTTTAATTAATATTACAAAGGCCTTGTATAAAAGATTTTAGTTTAGTTGAAATTCTTTGCGAGCTTTGATTTATAATGATTTTATAGTACCTCTAGGTACATTTTTATTGCACGACTTTCGAGACAGTTTCAAGTTTTCGAAAGGTTATTAAGAAAGTTTGAAATGCAGTTAAAAAAATAAAAATCAAATGTTCTATGTAGGGTAAAATATTGGCTCGACTTCTGGCACTTTTATACTATTTCAGACCCTTGATGAAACTTTCGGTGAATTATTTTTCTGACTTGACTCAGAACAATTTATTGTTTTCGTTTTGTTTTCCAACTTATACTCTTATAAATTAACCACCAGTATAAGTATTAATTTGGAGAAGTACGCTTTTAGAGAATAGTTTAGATAACCGGCTTTATCCCCTTAAAACGTTTCTCAATTTTACCCCAAAACATTATATTAAAATAAAATAATACTAACATAAGAGATGTTTTAGAACACCCTATATAAGTGAATGACGACGATAATATTCTCGTCTGTTTATGGATTTATTCAACTGAGATGATGAGAGAGTTTTGATATTATGATTAAAAACACTGCGTTTATTTGGGTATGAAATATATACTCAGAAATTCTCGAGAATAGAATATTATGTCTGGCAAATCTAATAAAGTTGTATAGTATGTTTTTTATAGTAATTTAGCTCATGAAATACGGCTATAAACTTGTAATAAAATTCTATATTTTTCAAGTAAAATTACATATTAAAAATGTTTTCCGAATAGATATAAGAATGATATATTATTTTTTTGAGTCATCTGCAATGATGATGTTGCTTATAAATCAGCATTTGCATGAAATTAAATTGGAATTAAAACATTGTTTAAAAATCAGTATTGATTAAAAAGGACTGTTGATTTTTCAATGTAATAATCCTAAAATACTACCAATAAATTCTGGCATTAATTGTTTTTACAAAAGTTAGTTTGAATTATGAACATATATAGCAGAAATTACTAATAAACGATGAAAAATGAACAGCAAATATATAAAAAAAGGGAAAAATGTTACAAAAAATTTGCTAAATCTATTCATCGACTATAGTCAAAGTTAATAAACCTTATTTGATACCGGGTATATTTGGAAACTAATTATCATAAAAGTTATATTGGCAGATCGGGCAGTTATCCCACAGCTGGACATATTGGAAACTTAACACCCTGTTAAGGTTAACTGCTAGTTAAAAGCAATTCTACTCTAGAATTACCATTACCTCTTTGATCAACTTTTTTTACCGGGAAAAAAAATGCAAATGTTGCTGATTTTTTATTTTTATTGATATCAAATCACAGCTTTATATATATAAGGCTACAAATTTTAATTTTCTATTTAAGTTATTAAAGACAATTAACACAATGCATAGAACAGTAAAATATCGTTTAATAATGCATTATTGCTCGGTTCTTAGTCATAAGTCATGAAATAATCTTCAAAATACCACTCGTGAAGACAATATTATATTTATGAGAGAGATTATACCGCATTCACTCAATCTTTGTTTTTCATTTTACTTGTCAAATTGACTTTAGGAGAATTACTCGCGTTCTACTCGGTTTTTTGTGTATCGTCAATTTGACAAGTAAAATTGTTAAGCAACCAAGATTTTATGTAAAATGTGAGTGCTTTCTATAATCTTCTTTTCACTTCTGATGTAACCCAAGAAAATTCTGCCACGAATACTCTAGAGAGCTTGGAAGTTGGTAGTAAAAGCCACTACAACCCTAAAAATGGTATAACGTCACAATAAATGGCTACGCGCTTGCGTAGTGTTGGTGGTACATTTTGAAGGCTTGTAACAAAATATCTAATTAAATTCCGAAAACAAAACAACAAAGTGATTTTCTACAATTAAATAAAAAATACATTGATCCCGACACAGATACATTTACAATGAATTGGAAACTACTACATAATTTCCGACAATTAGATGCAGAGTATATATATAATTATCGCATTTATAATTATTAAACAGATATAATGAAAGTAGAAATATGTGCAAAGCAATTAAATGTGTAGTAAGTTTATCAACAATAAATAATACGAAATGCAAGCAAACAAAGCCTCGGCACTTGGCAAAGAGCAGGCACGTCATCGAAGCAGGCCAAGCCAAGCACACAAGGCACACTTGGATATGTCATTTGGTGGCAATAAATACATATAGAAATTTTAACAGTGTACTCGTTCTCGTTATCCGACAAAAGCTGGCAGAATATACATAGCTTGTATATACCCGACCCGGCGGTAGAACGGTTTATATACCTGAAACACATAAGGGGGAAAATAAATACATAGCTCTTATATACCGAACGTTCTTTCTCGCTCGCACATCTGTGAACAAAACGCATCAGTCTGCCGAGTGAGATCGTGGAGAGCTTTGGAAAAACGTTCGGTCCGCGAGAAACTCGCTCGTTTTAATTAGTTGCAATATGAATTGTAATTTTTTTCATCGAAATTCATCGATTAGCACCGTCCACCGATTGGATGCGTGAAAAAAATTGTGCATTTTAGTGCGAGAATTACGAAAAACCCGGCAAAATGTGGAGTTGGATAGGTTAGGTTATGCTCTTAAAGGCGATTATCGCACGCTAGTTCAGTTTTATAGTCTCAACAACTCGGTACGGACGGCGAGAACTTGCTGCTTTTTGTTGTTTTCTACTCTCCTCCTCGTCCTCGAAAAACTTTACGATAAACTAAATAAATACTTATATATTTTAAATACATATTGTGCTTGCCGGAAGTTTGCGTTGATGTTACGTTACGGCCAGTTTTCTTGTGATGACAATTTGTGAAATGTGTGCTCGCAACTTCATTAAGGATTAACACAACCACTTTTTAGGATTTATTAAAATACTGATTGAAGGTAAATATAAATTTAATCGAAAATGGCAAATGTTATATGATTCGTTAAAATCGAGGTAAGGATTATTTAATGAGACATAAAAATATTTGCCATTTATTTCTTACAGCATTCCTGGTGCATTTTTAAATGATTAATATTTTTTATCAATAATTACCATTTTAAGAATGTACCGAAACGATTTTTTCATGTCAAAATGGTAAGCTTGCTTCGCGTATTCAAATTGCATTATTGATACAGTTTCTTATTTATGGTAATTCCCCGGATTCTTCCTTTATATCGTCGGCTAGGTTCCCGTAATTTTTAACTGTCGAATGATTGTTATGCGATCGTTTATTTTAATCCACTGAAATCTGGTGATGTTGATTATGGTGATTTCAGTCGTCTAAATACAAGATGGAAATATTTAGCTGACTATTACATTACAGTCGTCGACCCACCCCCGTTGTTCACGATCAAATAATGAGGTATCTTTTTCCGATTCAAATTATGCGAAAGATGATGAAAATGAAACGGACTGAAACAGATAATGCTAAATGCAAACTGGGGTTTTAATGTAAATGGCAAGCACTAATTGATAACTGAAGGTATACCCTTCCCCGATTACAATTAAACGAAGTAACGAACTTTTAAACTCATGTAGTTTTTGTTGTCGCAAGGAGTTAAGGCGATGAAGCGTTTAAACAATTTTTATTGTTGAAACTAAAGTAGTAGCGTAGACGCAAATTTAAGTTTAACTACGTAATTAAAATAATTTAAGTAATTAACATTGATCTGGTTCAGTTACATGAATGAAACATCTTGGAACAGACCGTTAAAATCAATGTGTTTAATAGCTGCTGAAATCAATTCTGTTGTATTATTCATTTTTTCGATTCCATTTTAATTGAACCCTATCATAAAATAGTACTGCAATATTAGTTAGTTAATCCTTGCCCAGTATATTATATAGAAAACTCGAAAAAGGCGTAGGTAAACAGATGTTACATACAAAACAACGCTATTGTGCAGTTTTTTCTGCTGCCATATAAAAGAATGAAAACGAAAACCGTCTGACAGAATATTGAATTTTCTGGTTCCTCAAAAATTATATCCAGTTTTTGTTTCGGAAAGAGAGTCCATTATTTGGATTATCACACACACACAAACATATAGGGAATTGACCTGACAATAACACATGATACAATAATTTTCATATTGCAATGTGTAATCATTTTCCATTCACATTTCACAATGAGGGAGTCTCTAATTATATATATGGTGTGTATTATGCTTTTCCCGTAATTTCATTCTATAAAGTTCATCCAATATCAGTTTTATTTTTGTACTTGTTTACAAACTTTTATTTGATATTATCCATTTTGCTGAAGATCGAATAGTTTGCTTGTTGCAGGGTACTTGGATGTGCTTAACAATAACAAAAAAAGTAGTGCACATGCATGTTTCCTGCAAAAATTCGATTCAAAATGTTTCACAAAAAACGTGACGTTATAGTTACATAAATGACTTTATTGGGGATGGAACAATTTGTAGCACATCTTCACAGCAATTTTAATATAGTATTGTTCTCAAAAGTATTTCGAAACATCTCCTCACAAAACTTCATAGGATTTATGAATCGTGAAGTTAGTTTGTGATTTATAGCTGTTAGCGGTTATAGGTATTGTTAATGGCACTTGTATCTGGTATAGATTTTCAGCAACTTCATACAAATTTCAACACTCCATACTATCATGAAACATGTAACTACCGAATTTCCGCTTATAATTTTCCGGGCTTCATAAAATTAACCACATAAATCTTCTATTTGTATATTCGCCTTCACATGTTTACGTAATGGGAAACTATTTTAAATCTAGACTTTAATTCACTTCTTGATTATACGAGTTTTTTTAGCGCTGGCGTACTAATTGAAAATGCAAAAGATCGAAGAAAACTCCTTGCAACAATACTTGTTCTCAATTATACTTTGCACTGTTCAATGTGTCTAGTTTCACATTTTCTACGAATTTTTGTTTACCACCCTGTGCCGTTATTTAACTTAAACAACCACCCATCTCTGTCCCACATCAACATCGAGGTGGTTAGATCCATCTCCTTGTCTCTGTCAGCTATTGTAAACCCATTGTGTCGGGTATACCGTTTCTGTCTTGGTCGCTTTCCATCTCCGTTGCACGAGCGGATATTATATGTCTATGGGGGTTGTTTAATGTGTACTGCGCGTTCTGAAAATGTAGGGCCCTGCTTTTATACATAGACATGCATAAGAGCCCTTATAAGGGATATTACAAGAGTTGCTCGCAGTCTTTCAGCGTACTACATATTTGGGGATATTCAAATAATTTCGGGTCGTTTAGAGAGAGGATATCCGAAAAGGGTTGGAGGTCGCTTCTTGTAACAGATTGTTCACCGTAGATGGCTCAGATGCGGTCGGCAATGAATTTAACGAGGCGCTTGCTTTATTTAAATAAATATGTGGATAAAAACTTTGGTCTTTAAACTCTCTGTCTTTGCTCTTAGTGTAATTAGGAGCCGGAGTTGGTAAAACGTGCTCAGCACGTGAATTATGACGTTTCAGTGTGGTGTGAAAAGGGATTAGTCACGCGGGTTCATTTGCTTGTTTTCGTGGCCCTTCTGATGGAAGCATCGGGTTTTCAGCCATAGACCACCGGATGGATATAGATGATGTTTCGTTGATGATGAGCACGAGGGAGGCGAAGCACATTCACAATATTTGATAAAGAATGACGCTCGCTGGTGGCAAAGCTAATTTTTTATTTCAAAGAGGGGGCGTTTTATTGTGCAATGCTTGTATTTTGACATGAAAAAAATTGTTATATCTGATTCTTGTGAAGCGAATCATCATTTGAGAGACTTTTGCGCGGAGACGTTTGAATGGAACGAAATAAGACGCCATAATTTTATCTAAATCTCAAAGTATGATTACCGCAGACACCAGACATCAGGCTTTAGCATCCGTATTTACTTTAATTAGAGTGATGTTGATTTTGAAAGGCATATTTTCTAGGGTTATCACCATAACAATGGAGCTAGCTACAAAGAAGCCAGAAAAGATACGGTTAGTGGAGATAAATCCATATCTAACATGTTATCTATGCAAAGGCTATTTTATTGATGCAACAACTATATCGGAATGTCTGCATTCATGTAAGTAGAATCCTCGATTTAATTGTATTGATAGAAAGGCAACTGGGAAGAACGAATGTTTAAGCTAATGAATTAACGAATTTGCATTAACGTATTGAAAGGATTTTGAATGTCGACACAAATACATTAATTAATTTTAAATCAATTACAAGATCAATTATCTAAGCTACTTTTTTTCTATTCACTTTCAGTTTGCCGAAGTTGCATTATTAAGTTTCTGCAGGAGAATAGTTATTGTCCAGTGTGTGAGGTCATAATCAACAAAGCGAAGCCAAATTTAAAGTGAGTACCTATTAAAATTTGTTTATAGGGGGGAATTTTTTTTCTGTATAAAAAGGGAAGGGAGGATACGAAAATTGAGATTAGATTGGACGTAAAGCTGAATTAAGAAACAGGCTTTGTCAATGTTTAGGATTTTTCGAGGGTTATTGCTTGAATGAGTTAAAATTTACCAATTTTCAAATTTAATGAACGAATTCTCTGGCTAGACCATTTCTTTCGATATGAAGTACATTAGGAATTTCATCGAATATTCATTACGGGCTAGACGTCCGAGATATTTATTTGAAGAAATAAGGCGTTATTGAGAAAAATGTCCACACTTTTCAGACTTCTTAAGACTCTCTGTAGGTGGGCCACCCCTTGGAACGCTGTGGCCGCAACCAATTAATTTCTGTCTTAATATTAACTACTCCTAATTATTTATTGAATTATATTTCGATTTTCTGAAGGATTTTTTTACATGCAATCAAGGTAAAATTAACATAATTGCAAACTCGACGAAACCGTATAGAAGAAACACAAAGTGAGTTCAGCGCTAAAGAACTCACCCGGTGTAATATGTGTGTGTGTTTATAAACGAATAGAAAACGTGGGAACGTAAAATGAGACGTATACGGTTTTTTAACATACACAACAACAATCTTTTGCCTTTAAAAATCTGTCGTCGTATGAAATGCGATTACACGAACGTACTTCAACTACCTAATAAAATGTTGCTCGGAACGGAAAATTATACGCGCTACTGTATTTTGTCTACAAAGCATATGTATTTTGAAGGTCACTACTTACAACTATTAATTTTACGCTATTTTGAATTAATTATTATCTTTAGGATCTCAGTTAGAGTCCACTAGAGATCTTTCGTCTGAGGCTTATCGATTGTGTGGAGGCATACAGATCGGAGTTTTGTCATTGATGTATTTATGTACAAAAGAATTATGCCCAGTGAATATTTTCATTCCGATCTCAAGGCTTTCTTATGCTAATTTTATATAATTTCCATATTGGGGCCATTTTAACTTATAGCCGGAGCAGCGGCTATTCAATTACATATTTATTTATTGTTACAACCTTATCCAGTTTTCTCAATCAGAAGGTTATACTAGTTAAGTTTTTTATTTCTTGCAAAAGTAAAGTAAAGTAGATTCGCCACGTGGTGGACTAGTGAAATGGTTGTAGTAGTATTTTGAAAAGGAGAGTTTTAAAGTTGTCTGAAAATAGTAGGCATGCGCCGTTCTTTTTCTCATCAATAACGCTTTCGAAGTGTTTGCGATAACTGCACAAGGCTCTTGTACTTATATTATTTCTGTCCTAACGATCATTTGCAATACAACAAAGTTAATAAAATATATATATGGTCTTTTTCATAATATGTTTTATGGGGAGTCGTAAAATTTTTACAATCATCATTTCATTATTTATAATAAGTGCATACCGAAAACAATTCCTGATGCGCCTTTTCTTTTGTTCAATCATCGGTCGCTGTCGGGATTTGATTAAGATTGTGTAATTAAGGACAATTGATTAATTTTCATTAATTAACGACGACTTTCTTATGTATTATTTATCTTTTGCATTGTATATAATGTGCAAATTGAATGATTGCGAGCCGTTTGCACATTCTTATAATTATACAAACGAGGGCTGCGCTTGTGTAAAAAATAAAAATACAATGTTTGTTTCGAGAGTCGTTCGTTCATTCATTATTCTCTTAAATTAAGCTCCGGAATAAAAGGCAGAATGATCAAAGGGTCCAGAAAATGCGTCAAAAATCCATTAATATTTATCAAAAAAATATAGAAGTTCAATCTTTGATTGATATTAATATAAATAGAAGAAAATAAAATCAATATTTTGGAAGGTTCCTGTAAAATGCGACATTGTGCTTTTTGATTTTTGCCAACTTATTAATTAACTTATTATAGCACTGAGGATTTTTTAAAATCAAGCAATCAACCGAAACATCTCTCTCCATTAAATTTAGTCAGGAATTTAGTGTGTTTGTTTAATCAAAACGACCCCTCAATCACTCTTTGCCAATGGGAAATTTACCTAACATTGTGCTGCGAATTTTTATTAAATTATGTAAAATTCAATTCAATATTCAGAGCGATATTTATCAAATTTTATTATAATTTTTCGGTACTAAAATAGATTTTTGCTTTAGTCCTTTCCATGTAAATAATTTATGAAGACAGTTCTATATTAAACTATTGAATTTATTTCATGTTTTCTTGCATCCTTTTTTTAGGCTGGACAAAACGCTGCAAGACATTGTCTATAAACTGGTGCCGGAGCTTTTTACGATGGAAATGAATCGACGTAAAAAGTTTTACCAAAAATATCCGGAAATTGCTGCGAAAACTTCACCAGAAGATAAGGGAGAAGATACGGAACGAACCATTTTTAATCCTCAGGATTCTATCAGTTTGTCAATGGAATATGTGCGGTAAGTCCCTCTTCATGCATTTTTGATTCCACTTTTTCCTTGTCGAGTATCTTGAAAAAAGCTCGAATATCGAATATCGCTTATACTTTTTATCAAATACTAAACTGAACCGAACTTTAAGTTCATTTAAATGAAAAGTGTCTACCCCTATCTAGTTGATTAATTGTTGTGCGATATTTCACCATGTGGTATGTGGTGTGAATTAGCCTGGAAGCTGATTTTGCTGTAATGAGAGTATAGTGAGCAAACGCTTTGTAATAAAACGTCGCTGTTATTTAGTCGATTGGTTTCCGGCCGGAACAATTCGGTATCCGGCAGAGTTGAACAAAATTGCTTTGGGATTATTACGAGACGTACGTTTTATTTGCATAAACTTGTGCTGGAATAAATAAAAACAATGCATATATTTAACTTGGCCGCAAATTAGCTGGCTGGCTAGTGATCGAGGTGCTGCATATAAATCACTCTAGCAAATTATATCGAGATGATATTTGGCTTTCAATTGGCTTGTCGCATAAATTTGTTAAATATATATATGGTACGAATATCTATGGCTGGCGGCAACGCGTTGACGTGCATCTGTCCGTTTTTGTGTGATAAATTTTCGGAGCGAGCCTCCCCATTTATATTCCTACAATACCTAGATAAGAGTTATTGCATAAGTCTCGAGAGTGCAAGCGAGAAGGGTAGTACATTTAGCATTTACACGGTGTTGGGAATGATCTATACCATGCCATAATAGGTGTCTGGACGTGCAAAGAAAAACCCTGTTGCCGAAATTGCTATATTTAGTTAGATGTTGGAATAAATGCGATGTCGGCTGCTGCTGCCGATTTTGCTCTCTGGGTATACGCGCGGCAACCTGTTGTGAGACTGTTGGGGCGACGACGGTGGTTCCCCTCTTCTCGCCCCTCGACCGACCACCCCTCTGGCGTGTATGCGCTGCTTCACCCCGCGTCATGTGCTCTCGTCTATCTGGCTCTCCCACGCGTGCTGCACGTCACCGACGTCATCTGATTACGATGGTTTATGGGTCGACGCCGTCACAAAACGCGTTTGCTTTTACTTTTCCTACTTCTCAATGGCAAAAATTTCGTCGAAGCAAAAAAGCGCATGATGAAGAAGTTTAACGAAAGAGGTTAATACAATATACTCGTGCGCTCTCACACAAATAAAGTACGGTGTATACGTACTAATCGTGGTAAATGAGACACACCCATATGACCGTGCCATGAATGTCAAGTCTTTGAGATAACGCGCTGTTGTTTGGTGCGAGTATTAAGTTGGTACCAGCCAACAAGATTTACATGTCGTTAGATGCGTATTATATCATCATTTTAACATTTAAGTTAAAGTTCTTTCCAAATCTTTTTTTGATGGAAATTTATCTTGGAGAATACTGCTTTTATTGCCATCATCTCATATATTTTTGACTATTGGAATTTAAATGATTTGCTTTTCACAGCACCCGTGTAATTTTTGGCTCTAAAGGAGTAACAAATCTTTATCAAATGCAAATCCCTCGGATGGGAATTTACCACATTACTACATATAATGTGGGATTGCTTTGTGATGTATTTGGTTGTAACATGTGTTCTGGTATGCAGCATATGCTGAATTACATTAGATCCAATGTACGAATGATATTGCAATTAGCACAACTAGAATAACCAGAAACATCGACAGATTATTGAGATGCTTTTTCTCATATGGGTGGAAGAATCTCGACTTTGCTTCACATCCAAATCAATTAAGGGATATTCAGCGAAAAGACGACCTCCTCCCCCAGGAGGACGAGGAGGGAAGCTGAATTAGCTATCTATCGATGCTACCATACCGAATTCAAACGCTGATGGAAATAAAAATCGATGAAGCGAATTTATTATACAAATGAACGTGGATATTTAAAATCTCTAAAGTAACGTTGGAGCATAAAAACGTGCCGTCGAAAATGCTGGGGCCAAATTTTGTCATATCTTGAACTCCCAAGATAAACTTTATGTTGGGAGTCTAATGAAAATTTGGTTCATTCCAGAATATCTCATCAGGTTGATATTTATTTACTCAGTGCACACAAAATAGAGGCATGTTATTTAACCCCCGTTTTTGTTGTTGTTCAATCTGTTTCATGATTTTATAATTAAACTTTGATGCCTATAGCTTACACAACTAAACTATTAATTGTTTTCGATCATACATGTTTAATAGAGCCACCACATATTGCATGATTACCATCCATGTAGTGGTATTTATCGAGTTGATTAAAAATACGGTTTGAAAGAAAAACCATTCAGCCAGATGTGGATTTAATACTCATAGTAGTACGTGAGTTATTTTTCTTTTAAAACAATTTACAACAGCTCACAGTTAGAAACAGTGATTGTAAATTACAATAGCCGATAACACAATCCCAATATTTATTTATGAACATGCTTGCGCATATGGTGTTACATTATATACTTGAAAATGATTCGTTAACTCAGTGCCTTTTAAAGTGTAAATAAACCACTAGAACTCTTATCGTAGGAATAAATGACACTTCTGAGAAACACTACATTTTTATCAGGCGTCTAATAATATGTCGTGCTACGTTATAAAAAACAAGACCAAAGGGGTTCTTGTATCAGTGTGTAAATGCCGGTTTTACTGCATGAAAGATATGTGTGATGACCTTTCTTCATCTAGTCGGAGCAGAAATAAAGCGGACTTATATAGTCTATAAAAAGGGTGACAAATCCGCAATACAGGCTTTTAGAAGTAAGAAATAGCCAAGCGGAAAAAGATACACAAGAGAAAAAACCTAACCAACTAGTATTATTTACCTATGTTATATAGTTGAGTCGAGGTTGTGATATCTAAGGTTGCGCGACGCCGAACTTTTGAGATCACATGTGCGGGCACAGGCCCTCAATGCATTATTTATAGGGTTATCGATTTTCGAATGGTTTCACTATCTCTGTTACCGATGCCAGTGCTCTTTGTCTTTTCCCTCTCAGCAGGCTCTTTTGTATGTATTTGATGGTACATAACGAAACGTTATAAACCAAACGTAGTACGATATGTCATCCGAAAGTCTCCTTTTCGGTCGTAGGACTATAATTATCAGTCACATGTGTATTATGTAATCCATATAAATTATGTATCAGGCAAATTGGTACATGTAGCCGAGTACATAAAAGGCATGTATTTACTTTTTACCATTTGCAGAGCGAGAATGCACGTTGCACCTTATAGATAATAGGAGTTTTTATATGCCGCGTGTTGAGTGTGTTAAATAAAACGTACGATACTTCTATATGTATCTCTATATAGGTATATACAACAAGTTGCCGAGCTAATTAAATCCTCAATTAATTAACCATTTAAGCGTACGGCTACTTGCCCGGAGATATGCTAAACACGCTACACATAAATACGCCTCTCTCTCTATACATGGATGTATGTAGATTTAATGCCATTTATATATATTAGCTTTGGTTTTCTATTTTCAATCTCACGTCGATCTGTATAGTGCTTTCCAAAAAATCCCTCCAATCTGCGTATATATTAATCCTTTTAATTATCTTATGCAAAGTACCAATTAGGGAGTGGTTCTGCAAATCACAATTGTTTTCAGATATTTGAATAAGTCTTAATTAAATATCAAGCATTCAAATTAGAGAAGGATTAACATTGGCAACGAAGCTCCAAACTATGATACTTCCTCCAATATTACGAACATTTTTGTCCTTTGGACTGAGTTTGATGTATTTGCAGACATTTTATTGAACTGACGCGTTATCTGTATGCGATGTTTAATATGCTTCATCGAGTGCTTCATCACAGTTGATTTGACGTTCGGAACCCAAGAATTTTCTTCTATATAGATCTTGGGAATTCATGAGAGACTTTATAAGGTTTTATGGAGGCTCGTGAAACTAATTTCGAAGTATATTGTACAACTTCATGACCTTTTGTCGTGATATATAGGGTGCCTAAACGATGGCTTAGACGCCAAGTGTGTTAGTGTAATTTGTCTTTTTTATAGTGTTCAAATTGTTTTGCTAAGCCAGGAAAATTTGCAGGTCTCCGTTAGCTCATCTAAGGCAACGTGCTGAGATCTATTGAGACTTTATTAAATTCTATGAACATATCTCCGTTGAATCAGATAATTTGATATTGATCTTGGTTTATTATTCCGTGTAAAAAGTGTTCGCCAATAAAGCGACCGGCACAGATCAGTATCAATGCACTGTTTTATGAGTTATTAAAAATGGTGTAATGGGATTTTGGAAGGTATGAAAGCGAGCACATGTAGTACGCACAATTTATATTAATTATATTCGGAGTTTTATGGCTTCCGCGAATCACAAATCGCTTTAAAAGCATTCTATGATGATCATCAGTATGCATTATAAGAAAGTCGCCAGGTCTTTATAAGGAATAATATGCTTTTTAAACGTTGAACTTTTTCAGTTATGTCCAGTCCTACTGACTTAGTGAGTTTCATTGATTACTTATCTTTTAATGGAAGTATTGTGGTCGTTTTTTGGTACACCGAGATATTTGTAATTGATTTTTGACAATTGCACTCTTTTGGCGTTTGGCGATTCAATTAAAACTTAAAGGGCTTCATGTTTTTGCCAGACTTTAGGAATCCCACGTCGTCTTTCGGGTAGATATCCAAATAAATTGAAATCGCTCATGGCTGACGCGTCTCGGTTTTGCCCATTTGGGATCCAACATATTGAAATTGGTATGTTATGGGTAGCTTAATTTATCCCAAACGGCCAGACAAAGATCGAGCGAATTGTTTACCGTTGAAATGGTTTTGTTAAGTCTTCCGCAAAATGGGTTATGTAATCTCGCAGGCACCTTTAAGCGCATTTTACCTCGACTCGATTATTTAGGATTCTCTTCGTGTCGCGCGTTTCATAAATATTTGAACTGTACGTCATCATCATTAGAAGCTGGCTTTTTATTTTCTATTGTGTGTACACACATTATTCAGTTGTGTCACATTAATTTCTCGATGGTCTCTGGCGTGTCGGTTTTTGAGCGGTCCCCGGAGATAAGACCCGCCACTGCTAACTCCGATTGCACAGACAGAGTTGGTTATATATCTGTTTTAAAGACAGAGACGGAAATAGCTTGCGGTAATGATAACGTTCTCTGTTTGTGCTTGATGATCGTCGGCTCGTTCATATGGTGTGGCTTTTACGTAAAAATATTACGCTCCACGATGTGTAAGGAAAATCCTGATGTCTCCATAGGGACCATATTTCGATCTGATTGATATGCATTGGATTCCATTTAAGGGTAATTCCAACCGTCAAAACTGGATTTGTAAAATGAGTTTTACGTAAAGTAACTTGTTTTTGACCAAGCCACACAAACTGCCAACCGTGAAACTCGAAACAGCTGTGTGTCGCTGCGTTATCTGGCGATGCCGGAGAGCGCTGAAGAAGTATATATAGAAAGCAGGACGGAGAATATGGTTGTTTTCATATCGTCTGTCTCGCTTTCTCGGGATTACATTACATATATTGAGAGAAAGAAATACCGGAGGCATTTCTTTATTGCTTGTTCGCTTTATCGCCTTCTCTCTCTCTCTCTTCGACTTGGAGCCTTTAAACTTTGTGTGTGCATCTACTTTTTCCTTTTTTATAATTTTAAATGCACCGTCATCACTTGACAGACGAATAGCAAAAGATATTTGAACAAGCACAAGGGGGAAAAAATGAGAAAGAACGAGCGCTTTTTGTTTCTGTCACCTGGTGCACGCCACAAGTGTTTTGTTCTTTTCTATGTGGTCTATTAGGCGTTCTTGCTTAATTATGATGATTACGGTTTTAATGTTGTCGTTAAAATTTAATCGAACCCTTTGACGCTGAGGGTTTCATGTGCGTTTCCACCGCAAACACAAAATTTATAGCGGAATGGATCCTGGGAGTAATTGCGGAAAATGGTTTTTGGTTGGAGTGTCCGAAACTCTTTATTTATAGCGCCCTTGTCAAGCGACGAACGAATGAAAGGAAAAAGGAATAAAACTTCTTTTTCGTGTATTATGCACGGAGGTAGGTGGCTTTTGTGCAGATGGAAGCCCCGGCGTTTACTACTAATAATAATAATATGGGGGGCCGGAAACCAAGGGCGTGTTATTGACATGTGTGTTGTACTACCGTTCATTAATATCAGGTTAGAAACTTTTTGGTGGTTGAAGTATGTCTTTCACTTTTCCAAGTTTTCAATTTTGAAAATACACAATTTGTAGTATTTTAGGGAAATGGGGTTCTCATTGCCAAAGCTAATTAAATCAGGTTGATGTGCACATTCCAGTTACTAATTAGTTGGTAGTGAAGAGAGCCTTTCAGTTGTTAAATACGTGTGTGGAGCTGTTTTTGATTGTGGGGGATCAGAGCGAGAGAGAATGGGTTCGCTTGTAGCCACTTGTCCTTCTCTTTGTGTGCCGCTGAACACCGAATCGACCGAATTAGAATGCGTCTCCAGCGGTCTATTGGGAAAAGTCGGGGTGTGGGCGTATTATATTCTCTATATCAGATTCGGATGATGGGGTTATCCGTCATCCTTTTGTGCTCCTATCTAATCTACTGTGTCACTTTTAATGCGGCCACAATTAACGTGACGACGTAATTATTTCACAAAATATTTACCTAGAATCAATAGTATTCTATTTCCCCGTCACTATAAGGAAAATTTTCGTTCATGTGGTTAGTCGATCTATCCTCCCCAAGGAATTTCGGATGACAAGTTGGAAAAACAAAGGAAACTTTTTTGCCCTTCAAAGGCAGCAGTCATGTCGATTGGTTTTTTCTTGAAACCCATGATAACATCTTCTAAGGGTTATTTTTAAATCACTGTATATATAAGGAGCTCAAAACCACCTTTGATTTATATCACACGTCAACGCTTCGTCGAGAAACAGACGCCTCACTTTCTATATATACTTTTGGAAATATAAATAATTTGTTTGCTGAATCGCTTATGTATAAAGTTTCAAGTCCTATTCAAAATCTCATTAAAATCCGTGATTGAAGATGTAGTAGTAGTTTGGCATAATAATAACTCTTCTTATTGTGTCTATTTTAGTGATGATTCAACACCTGGCGCAATTCGCATCCCTCCCCTCACTACCGAAACGGAGGAAAATCAACAGGATGCACTCCTGAAGCGATACTTGCAATGTCCGGGGATGTGTCGCATTGAAGTATTGAAGAAGTTTGTTCGAAACAAATACAACGTGAACACTAATTTATTCTATGTAAGTTGAGAGTAGATTTTCTGTTTGATTGATTTCTATATTTTTCTTTATTTCTTGTTGCAGATTGACATTCTATACAAAAGAGTTCCCCTTCCGGAGCATTATACGCTCATTGATATCGCATATATTTATTCGTGGAAAAGGGTAAGTGGTTGTTAAAATCTTTCCCGAAGGGAGTTCACTAAAAATATTTGTTCGTGTCCGCAGAATGAACCGATGAAGTTGTTGTTTCGCATCACCGATGTCACCAAGGTCCAGGAGCGATTCGACTACTTCAACGCTGCAAATGTGCCGGAGCAACTACAATTCATACCAAAGACGACCACGACACGATCTTCCAATCGGAACACTGGCGATAAAGTGAATAATGCAACGAAAAAACGTGATAGTATTGCGGCACAAACGAAGGGTACAAATAAGTTAACGGTTAAAGAAACTAGTCGAAAGAAAAAGTTAGAAAGTGATGGAATTAATAATAAAATATGTGATACGAAGAGTGTGCAGGATACAACAAGTAAATTGAACGGTTCGGCCGTCGTGAGTGCAACGAGTGAAAATATCGAACCGGAATTAAAGGAACAAATCAAGAACCAACTTAAAAACGATACGAATCCAAAAGTGTATACAAATATAACGTTAAATCGTCCGAATAATGTGGAAATTATTACGAAAATTCAAAAAGTGTCGAACAAAGACGGTCAGCCAATTGGATTTAACATTATGAAACAAATTAAAAAGGGTGGCTCGTCGCGTGTCAGTCTCGGATCGAATAAGGGCGCATTGAAAGCGGACCATACCGCTAATGGTGAAACTAAATCTGAATGTGATAATCATAAAAATGATACGACGGAAGTGAGTGTTGAAGATGAGAAATCGTACTTTTTCAAATCGATTGAACTTACCGCGAAAAATTCGATTGTTACTAATAAACCAATTAACAGTGGCCAAAAGCGGAAAAATTCTAGTCCAATTAAGAATGATAAACCATCGAAAAAAGCTAAAGTTGAACGAAAAGCGACCAAACTTTCAGCTTCGCCTAAAACTACAAACAGTGCGCCAAATAATAAAAACGCAGCGGTTACAAGTGCAACGGTTAAACCGGGAAATAATAATAAGAATAGTGAACAATGCTTCAGCAATGGTTTGCAATCATTGATAAACAGTTGCAAATTGAACATTCCATCGTCATTGTCCATCACAATTAAGGAGAGCAAAGATATGCAGTCGCCGGTAATTGCGCCAGTTCAAAATTTCATCGAAATTCTTAAACTACCCGAGGAAAACAAAGAGCAACAGAAGGCGGATAATAAAGACGGTAAGGATGAAGTAGTCGCTTTATCGAAAATCGACGTGAATCATGATACGAATATGAAATCACCATGCGATAATGACAGCGAACAAAAAGTGGATGAAGATCTCTCGGAAATCGCGAAAAGTCTAACCGAAAAAATACCCATATCAACAACTGTATCACAAGCGATTGGTCCGAAGCCACAGTTTTCGATTCCAATAAAAACTAATGTGCCTGCAACGTTTCTCATACAACCCGCCCCAGTACCTGAAGTGCCATGCAAACTATTAAATATGACAAAAGAGAATCTGCCTAAGCTAAATCCGAGATCTGCACAGACCTTTCAAAGGATTTTCGAGGAATCAATTAAGAAGCCCGATGGTTCACCTGAAAGTCCGCCTTCAGGACAAAAACGTGCGCTTGATTTGTCTAATGAGATTAATACTCCTACAAACAATAACGTTGGTTGTAAGAAGAATATTTTGGAGATTGCGTCACAGTTGTACAAAAAGACCAAAATGGAACAAGAGAAAAATCAAGTTGATAGTGTGCCGGTGTTGTTCTCGGCATCGATGGGTGGCACTTTGCCGAAAGTGGCAATTCCACGATTACCTAATCTGAGAAACACGAAACAGCCGCAAAAATTGACCAATAATATAAAACCTCCTGCTGTAGAAACTCTAGAAACGAAACTGCCACAAACGGTAACTAATCTACATTCGACTAGTCTAGGATTAAACTATTCGGTGTCAGTGAATAGTTTGCCTCTGGGTTCACCTACTAAAACTAATGGTATTATATCACCCACGAAAACTGATTCCCTCACAATTGCCCCTGAAAGCAAACCAGATTCGCCAACCAGTATTGATGATTCACCGAAGAAATTAGTTATGAACATTGAGTCTCCGAATCGATTAGATTCACCGTCGCCTAAAACGATTAAGGAGCAGAATCCCTTGAAAATAGACACAAGTTCTTCGCCTAAGACAACTCCTATGTCTGTGAGAACGTCGCCAAATATGAACTCGCCAAAACTCTCGCCTAAATCGTCTCCCGCGGTCAAACACATGTACGCTCCTATGGTGATGGTAGGGGACCAAAAGCTCCATTATAGTCCGTACAATCAAAAAATACCGTCTCCCAAATTGACCAATATGATATCACCCCCATTCAATAAGTCGCCTAAACTATCATCACCGCCACCCGTAAATAAGTCGCCTAAGATTATATCGCCATCAAATAAACTGCCTAAACATTCGCCGCAATCCACAGTGAATAAGTCGCCGAAATTAATCTCGCCGCGTGTATCGCCGTCGACGGTCACAAAAAGCAATAATGCTGCTGGAAGTTCACCGTTGAGCTCGAATCAGTTGTTGGAAAAGTATAACATTCAGAATTTGGCACAGTTGTCGGCAAGCTTAAATTTTAATGCTGCTGGTTTTGGATTGAATCCATCAAATTCTTTGGCCAGTTTTCAGCACGCCATGCTATTGAAACATATCGAAATGCAGAATAGACAAAACTGGCTGACTATGAATCAGGGTCATCCGATTTTGCAATACGAAAAGTTTTTGCAGAGCTTAACGTCGAATCAAAATCATTTGTTGAGTAACATTAAAGAGAATTGACAATTTGAATTTGTTGTTTTTTAGAAGGATTTTCTACTTTCAGTTCTGTTTTTTTGTTTGTGTTTGTTTCTGTTTTCTTTTCAGTTGTTTTGTATATACATTCTGAAAGAATGTAATGAGAGGATTAATGGCTGGCTGTAAATGTTTTGTTTATTTTTATTATTTAAAAGGGGGTTTGTTGAGTACTGTCTTAATTGTAAAGTAAATTATTGTTATTTAAATTTCGTTTTTTTCTATTGATAAGCTGTATTATATTGATGTAAGTATTATATTAGTAATTAAGTGGAAATATGAAATATTGTTTTGCAGTTTTCATTATAAAAAAAAAACTATTTTCAATTGAGATGTATTTTAGTTACCAATCCTTTCCCCACAAAGTGAGTGATGCTTTTCTTCTCTCACTGATGCTACCGTTCACGGTTCAGAATATACAGCCACGATATTTATTATTTACACCCACAGTAGTTCTAGAACCTTATAAATCTCACATCACAAGAAACATTCATCAACAATCAACTCAACTGCAATCACTGACAGACAAAACAATTACTTGATTTAACAAATTGGAGCTAACGCCCTCCATCACCAGTTTGAATTCAAATTGAAACTATATTTTGAAATATTTAGAATACCTACTACTGAATATTGATATTAAAGTATAAAGGCATTTTCTTACAAAACAAAGTGTCCTTATTGAGCTGTTAGTTTAGGACAGAAAGGTGGCTTTTGTCGGAGACGAGAACTTAGTATATGCAGAAACTGATTTTTTCCTTCAAAGAGTAGTAACGGCCCAGAAAATTGGAAGTTTTGTATATTTTTCAATTTGGTCGACGGAAAGTGTTCAATTTCGAGCGGATAGGGTCTTTGCCCATCACACGTAGTAGAGCACGATGCTCCTAGACTATTAATCTCCATGCGGTAATAGACTACTTTCTACTCTAGGCACATAACACACATCTATAGTAGACCCTTAATTGATAAATATGTTCGTAAAACCAACACTAACGACAAGACCAATCGAATAATAGACCTTACAGCCATATAACGAAATTAAGATACCCTAATAACGTTTTAATCTTTAAAGATTTTACTTACGACAAATTCTAACGCTTTAAAGAATCTTGGAATCTACGCAATGTGATAATGTAAATTCTCTTAGACGATGAAAATTTCTCATTAAAATCCCCTGGAATTATTCAAAGTACTTAAATACTTCGCGTTACAAAAAATATCATTAGAAAATTGCCTTTTTATTATGTGCACAACTCCTTCCTAAGAGCAAACGTAAAAATAACATGTCATAAACTCCTTTGCATAGTATTTACACAACATAAATACTAAGTAGGCATAATCATAAACCAGCATTGCTTTTCTTCGTATTTATTTGTATGAAATGAGTTAATCTCTTTTGAAAATTACGGAGCCATAAATATAAAATCGTTGCAACTGGTATAAACATATTGCATTAGGGCCTATTACCTCCCATAATCCTAGTCGAGAATTCAATAACATTAAATTATTGCAGATCTACTCATGCCTTCGCTTTCAAAGTGCAATCGGCAAGGTAGTCTACTGAAACAAATGTCTTCATGCCTCATAAATATACATAGTAGTACGCATATACGTGAAAATCGTACCCTGGGGAACTCCTTATTTACACTAGATGCCGAGACAGGAAGCATCTAATAATAGCCAGGAGATAATATTAACGCAATAACGTTTTATCTGGTGAATTGTACAAATCGACGAACAAAAAAAAAATGCTATTCAAAGCGAACGGGAACCGTCCAGTGGTAGTAAATTAGGCGCCTCCCTCGCATTTCTATGCAAAGCAGGCACTTAACATGCGTCTGTAGCACTCTAAAACAACGGCCCAAGTTCATAGATAATTAACAAAAAATATATAGGAGGACGCAAATACACAGAAGGCAAATCCACATGAAACATACGAATTCCGAACGAACCATCGTGCCAATACAAAAGTTAAACCACAATTTAATATTACAGCCAGCCGGCTGCGAGTTTCGATGTAAGAGAGGCAAAGGGAGAGAGCAATAGCTCGAAGCATTTAGTTTAGCAAGGGATGGAGAATGGGAAACGATGTGGCAACATTGAATGTTTATTATACAAGCAGAAGCAAGGCGAGTGGTCGTACTTGTTCGCTACCCATCGGGCATAGTTTATATAATTACGTGTGAATCATAGACAAGCTCAGCTGGTAGATTACAAACGAGTAAAGTTTCACGTTTGGAGAAAGAGAAGGGCCGACGCGCAGAACTCCTGTTGGTAGAACTGAGAGCGAGCTTGTTGTTAACTCGAAGCCTCGACTCGACTTCTCGAGTCAATCCGCTTCGAATATTTTGTTTATCGCACTGTGTGCACGCCGGACTGGCATGCCGCATCTTTTCGCCTGATTTAACTTTAAACTGCTTAATATTTATGGACCTGGAAAAAATTATCATAATTTTGTATGTATATTAGAAACGGACGGTTTTTTCACAATGAATTCGATAATTACTATTCAGCCAGTTCAAACTAGAAATATCCAACTGCGATTGGTTTATTGCCAGTCACATGACGCAAATGGATGTTGGCGATTCGCACGTGGATGCAAAAGCGACTATTTTGGAGGAAGGATTAGGAAAAAGTAAAGGACGAGGTATGAATTTGAATGATATTTAATTCATAACAAACTGAAACTTAATTGATATGCATGAGCAGAAAGAACCCTCGATGCGAATCGTAAGGGTTGGTTGAAAGAGGGTGTGGTAGTTATTCCTAATGCTCATACCATCGACTTTTTTCTACAACAAATCTTGCAAAATACGCCCCTACACCCTTATTGATTGTTATAGGGTGCAAATTCAATACGTTAATTTATGGATAGATAAGTATGAAAGTCTCATTAAAAAGCGCAATTCGAGCATGCAACTGTTAATTTGCCAATTAAAAATTACTTTTAATGACCACTCAAGTGGAAATAGTGTGTCATTTCGTAAAAGGTGAAGGCGCAAACCGTTTGAGAGAATTTTGTACAGTAAAATTGACTATGACCATTCTTTGATGATAAATCATTATTGGTTGACTTCGAACGGAAGGAATAGACGCAATTGCTCAATCTGTATATTATGATATTCTTGCTTATTTATGTCTGCTGGTGTCAATATACATACATGAATATAGTAGGCTATTAAAGTCTTTAACTATTGGGTTTGATCACAGTTTATAGTTCAAATCGATTTGACTATATCTGTACAGGACGGGTTTCAATCGATTGATATGTAAATACATGCAGTGTGTTTTGTTTCAACTGCTGGAACCTAAATATTGTCGTTAATATTGATCACAAAGGGGTTTTCTGGAGATTAAAACATTAAAACTTACTCTAAAAATATATTTCTGCTTTCTAAAAAATTTAAAAACTTTCTAAAAAATTTTTAAAAGAAGGAACCAATAACGTTATGCGTTAAAATTCGTCCATAAATTCTCATTAATAATCATTGTGTAATCTCGGTTAGTTACATCTGATATGTGCCCATATTAAAATATTCTCAATTAATGGACATTATTAATCGTATCAACCTCGTTGCGGGCGTCTGATTCTGATCCTGACGGATTATTTCCATCTGGTTTTTGAATCATGATAACAAAGCGAGGGTTGTACATTCGGGCACCACCAACCACTCAGTAATCAATCCCCTTTCGCATTTGCACCCTTCCAATTGATCTTTAGGAAAAATCCATATATTTAGGTAATGATTCAATAGTTGCTTTAACTCTCTCCGTTTCCGAACTTTCAAAGAAATTGAGTTGTGATTTTTAATTCCGTTTTTACTGATAAAGGAAATATTGGTTTCCGATTGAATTAACGTGTCAACGACATTCTGCGCTGCGGGTGCTTTTAGACCCTCACGAACTTCTGCTTCAAGCTGATTCGTGCAGCAGGGAATCGATAAAATGTTGCCACACTTGCATTTCAGTATTTTTCAGCAAGCATGTTATATGTGGATTTTTTTCCAATCATTACTCTAATGGAATATTATACGTTCGCTTTAGGGAAAAGGGATTTCTGGAGGTAATCTTCTGGAAGATCAATAATTTAATTTAGTGAGCTTTTGCATTATCATTTCCTTTTAATGGAATATCAATTATCCTTACTGATAACATAGAATAATATTATTTGGTTATTAATAAATAATTATTATTTTCCCATATCTTTAAGTTCATATTTAGCTTTGGTTTTATGAGATACTGACTAACATAATAAGAAATTAGTGAAATATTGTTTTCGCAATGGTTTTATAAAGTTCTTTGCGTTTGAGTGAAGAGCGCCCTAAGTTTGGGTTGGAAGAACATTAATATTTAAACTTACTGATCATGTGCTGCTATAATAGCGCCATCTATCATTAACAACTTCAGAAATTTTGAAGGCTACGTATTTAAGAATTTAAATCATAAAATATTAATTACTACAAAAAAATTAACAGATATTTATATTTCCAAAAATTATTGTTAATTGGAATCAAACTTTATTCGTGATTTATCCGCAAGCTATTCTTCAAATCAAATTTCCTCAAAAATGATTTAAAAAAAATTATTCTTGCAAATTCTGAACGTCCTTTTTGTGTACATTCCAAATATCTAATCAAAATTTCTAAAAAATTGTTAGTTAATTAGATATTAAATAGCACTTTGGTGCCAAGATTTTACGATCTGAGCACTATAGTAATAGGCGGAGCCACTTTCATCATTGGCTGCGCAGTGCTACCAATGGCGCTGCGTGTGCCTGATCACAGGAATGAAATAATGTATTTTTAAACTAGGGTTATAATATAAGCCATCTGGATACATTTTAGATATTTAATGGGGTTTATTGTGTGGAATGATGGATGGCGGATGTTTTTCATGGCTCCCATATGTGGTAACAATTTATTTAAGTGATTACTTAGATGAAAATCAAATTATAAGTCGGAATTGGGAATGCTAATTAATTATTAGAAAATTGCTTTTAGAAATATTTTGTTCTTTATAATAATAATGGAATAATGTAACAAAACTAAGTCAATAATGCAGTAAAAGCAATACAGGGATTGATAATGCATTCAAGTTTCTACAAATATTTATTTGTTTGACTCAATGACTAGGACTTAAGGTGTATAGGTATTTACTCACATTTTTCAAAAAGTAGTCCTTTGTCGTTTGAGCGTGGGGATTGCTAGACGAAGCGCAGCCGAGAGCTAGAACCATGCAAGAGCACCATAAGTTCTCCTGCTTGAAGCGCCCTCTCTAATTTTTTAGGTTTTTTAAAATTTTCAAAAAGAAACGGATTTTGGTTCTGTATGATCAAAAACTGCGGATCTGATACCATTTTTGTTTTCATATTATTTTATATAAACAAAATTTTGTTGAAATGAAATGAGCGGTGTACCTTTGTGATGTATTTAATTACACACAATTCCGTATGGAAAATAATTGCTACGCTCTACGCCTCTGATGTGTAAAATTATTTATATGCGATACGCAATTTAATATTTGAGCTGTGCACAAACATAGTTTGCTATTTATAAACTATAATTTTTTTTTCCTATTTGACCTTGTCATGTTTTAAACGCATATAAACATGTACTAATAAATGTGTGCTATTTTTATTAAACACAATATTTGCACATGTGATGATAACAATGTTTTTGTTTAAACAATACAGTTCGTAAAACTGCATTGCATTTGTAGTGTCATAATTATTGATAACGCATATTTGTACATGTTTATAAAAAGAAAAGATTAGAGCATTCTGATATAAATGAAAGTATTGATTTTGAGGCGTGTACGATTTAGTGAGTGTGCATGTGTTTGCAATAAATGTAAAAGTAGGACATCTAGTATCAAAAATGTCAAGGCTTTATCTTTTCATATGCTTCAAGCTATATTTTGATTGCTCAAATGGTTTGTTTGCCATCTAGATGCGAGTGACTGTAGCTGTTGACGTCCTTTACTGCCTCTGCAAACCAGCAGCTACGAGTTGCGTTAGTCTGGCTACCGGAATGTAGAGGTCGCCAGCCATGGCTCTGTTATAGAAATTTCCCCGGAAATCTTATACGAGTTCTTTATATTTATCTAGTAAATTTGATCTATAATTACTTAATCTAGCTCAAATAAGTAGTTTTTAATTATCTGACTAGCTTTTTTTATTCTAATTTCCAATATAGTGAGCTATTTCTAGTGAATTAAATTTTCATTGATAAAATTCGAAGAAGATAAAGGGAAAAAAACGAGTTTTAAAATCTTGAATAGAGCGAAGGAGATAAAATATGTATAATAGAGTCTATTGGACCGAGACGAATTATTGTTGGAATTTTTTTGTTCTTCTTTTCGTTGTTTTGTGATTGTTGTGGCGGTGAACCGCAGGCGTTGTGAACGAGCCACACACTTCCCGCCTATAATGAGCTACGTGCGTTCAGGTATATGTAGAAAAACAATCGACACGCTCCAATAGTCACTCGAATCTTTTATTCTTCTACTTGGCTTCTGGTCGGATGCTGCAACGAATCGAAAAAAATACCAAAAATCTATCCTATTAGATTCAAAATGGAACGATTCCCGCTTTACTTATATGGGTTTGAGATGTGTCGCATAGATGGGGTAGTTGTAATTCGAATTCTCAATAGCGCAGTATTTATTTTGCCAATTGAATTAATATTTTACAACCTCTTGTAAAGATGTCAATTTAAATGTTAATATGAATTAATTAAATCCACAGCTGATTAGTTTTTGCATCGGATTAAGAGAGTCCATTCACTTGCCTGTATAGGTTCAATTACATCTGAAAACAACATCGATTATATTATTATGGTACTATTATAATTAAGATCATCAGGTTTTAAAAGTTGTTGTTCTGACTGGCTTGTAAACGACCACAGACACTCAAATGAGTAATTTTAGCCGTGGAAAAGTGCATATTGCAAAACGTTTAACTGCGGATTGCACGAGTGACTCATTAAGACTGCAAAAAAAACGCTATTCTTATTATCGTATACCGGGCAACTCAATATTAGAAAGATACTGATAGTTAAATATTCAAAAATTTAACGGGTTTTTATTTTTTTTCAGTTACCATATCTGAGATCCACCAATGGGCCGGAAACTGAAAGTCACCATGGAAGCTGATGGATCAAAGTGAGTACATTTTTATATTTATTGAACTCGGGATTTAGAATTATTTATTTGATGACTATGCGATTAGATAAGGACATGTATTACCTTTAAAAGATATCTTCCTATTTCTTAAAAAAATTGAGTTAGTCGCTTTCCATCAGATTTTGATTATTTTGTTAGCTGATGCTTGATGCCGAGTCATTCTCTCAGCATTTTAGACAGGAAAACCCTTTACGGGTATAGGAAAGAATCACAATTATGAGGGTCTATCAAGATTGCTCTAATTTATTTTACCTATAAAAGCTAGTTGCCAATAGTCGAGAAAATAGTGGCAGTTCTTGGAATATATTTATTGAGAGACAGAATTACAAAGCACTTTTCTCGAGTCTTAATCGATACATGTATATTGAATACGTCGGACGCATCTTGTGCATTAAAGGTATTGTTGCATGGTAGAGGACACAAGGGGTATTGTTCCAATCATCTTGTACGAGCCGCCGATTTCCCATGAATATTGAAATTAGTAGCGCTTTAATACACAGTAGTCTCCGTCTCTTCCCGATTCTATAAAGTATAAAGCATAGGTACTTGAAATGAGAAAATCTATGACTACTTTTTACGATATTAATTAATTTTTAATTTCCTTTATTATTATTATTGACCATTAGAAAAGTCGAACTGGTTATTATTATATTATACTACTAGCTAGCTAGCTGGAACAAAACTTAATTACTTTAGATATTCCATACACGTTCAACAACGAATTTAATTATCGTGATGTGTCCGCTCTGTACGAACGGTGCAAGTTTCTTAAAGTTCGGTGCGCCGCTCGGTTCAATGGTGAATGTGAGTCGGTGGAGGTTTTTTGCGTTAATTAAGGCCGAGTCTAATAGGAGTTTTTGCTGGTCCACATGAGTGAAGAGCAGATTACCCCAACGCTAGCGCCCACCGTGGACGGATAACCGTGTCATTAGCTACTGCATACAACTCTCCCAGTTTGCTACCTCACTTACTTTCCTTTGGCCTGTACAATTCTCCTCATCATCTCATCAACGAACACACACATCCAAAGATATATCTTCAACTTTATTCTTGTTGCTTGCTGTTGCTGGCTGTATAGTAGGGCGCCGATGTTATTAATTATAAAAAGGTGTTTTCCATTCTTGCGATAATGAATTTAATTGCACATCGCTTTTTGTTTCAATCGACCGGTAATGTTTTAATTTTATGAATGACTGCTGTTTTGTGCGGCAATTGATTCTCTTTTATTTTCAAGTTCGATTTTAATTTCTGTCGACTCACTCATTGAATGGCTTTCGATACGCCTAAACGCCTTCATTTGATTAGTTCTGTAATCAAAGCCGCCCTCCGATACCCAAACTCTCTCAAACTGTGATTAAAAATTACCAATTGATCCCTTAAACCGGTATACTATAGGGATAGGGTGCGCAACGATATAAAACAACTTGCGAAAACAAGTTTTATCAATTTAAAAATAAGTCTTTGTTCGTTTGATAAGATTAAGAAATTTTATGACGAAAACAAGATCTTAAAGAAAATTATAGAAGTCAAAGTAATTATTTAAAAAAGATCTCTTGGAAGTGCTCGTCCGATTGCCAATAACGTCGGACGAACTCAGTATCCGACCGATCTCACGTTTTAAAAATATTTGAAAGTTTCAAAAACCCCCGGTACATTTTGGAGGCCGCTGATGAAAACTGCAATTCATCAACCAGATAATTGACTTTTGTAAAGTGTTCAAGTTAGTCTAATAGATTTTCAATTTCATTCATAGCTTCACATATCCAAATGTCACGTTGTGTAACTTTTATGAGATTCCTTTTTTGGTGCTTGTAAACGAAAAAAATGTTTGTAGTTTTTTTGCTGCGCTTCGAAATGAAGCTGTACACGAGAAAATTTAATAATCTAGTAGATCATTAAAAGAATAAGAATTCTTCTGTCGAAGCAGGGACCGCACACGCATCCACATAATAATAATCATCTTGCACTCGTTAGACAATTTTTTTAAATTCAATTTCTTGCTACATAATTCAACATTTTCTATAGAAATAAACCACTGATAATTATTCGATTAATTATAAAGCAATCAAACCGCGACACAAGGCATTTTTCAGTTGCAATCAAATAAATTATATTTTATTCCGTGTGTTAATGTCCCTGAACGTTTTCATCCATTGTGGAAGACGACTAACAGAGAAGAGGGAAAACGACGACAAAAAATACAAGCAGAGGCCTGATGGAGAAAAAAAAGCGGGAAGGCGTACTGATGTTTTTTTTTGTACTTTTGGTCCGGGTGAAAAATGAGCCGGAGCTTGTGTCCGGATGGATCCGTTTTCTCTATAAGGCGCTTTTACGAATTTCCTCTCTGTGCAAAATAATAATTTCGCCTCGAAAACAAAATCTAAAAGTCATTTCAATTTTATCTAAAATAGGAATATTATCTTATGACACTTACATTTTTCCACCGTGAGGTAATGATTGATATTATTGGTCGTGCGGTAAGAACTCTTACCGTATCGATTGGATTCTCTAAAATTATGCTTTAACGTACAAGGAAATGTACAGAAATACTTTATTGTGTCCATCGTTTGCTCTCGCTTTCCACAATGCTTTGATAAAGTATCGCCAACGTAAGAAAGAGATTCCCTTCTAAATCTCTGTTTCCTTCCGGTTACTATGTCGCTCCACTAGGAGGGTAAATAGATATTTCTTTCTTGAAATATTCCTCGTATGCATATAAAATATGCGACAACAAGGCGTTGACTGAAGAAAATCTTTTCGTGCATGGTGTAAGATAGTTGGCCCCTTTTTTTAGTCCAAACGAGGTCAAAAAACCATTATGGATGATTTGATCTAAATGGATTTTAAATTGTTGCGTTCAGTTCGGAATGTTTTGCTCAACTTTATTGTAGGCTTGAGATAAAAATAAAAATTCAAATGTGTGCAAAGCGCAGATACTATTGGGGGAGGTGAATTACGATGGTCAAAAGCAGATTTGTTTTTCCAAACACACAATTTTCTCAGTTTTTGACAAATCCTGCGAAAAGGATAATTTATTACAGCCATAGTGAGAAAATATGAGTTGAATGAGATGTACATAACAAGCGATCATTAGCGTCTTATGTACATTCTGTCATATCTTGTGGAAAAGTTGAAATAAGCGCAAAAAGTGTGAGGCATGTTATACAATAGGGATGTCTCTGGTGCCGGTCAATGTTATGTTGTGGTGCTATTTTTCCACGTCACCACAAGGCGACTCTTTGTCTGATAAGGGATGATGATGATGATGATGTCCCGTCACTTCTAGAAGCTAGACACATAAGAGATTAGGATTTTTGTACGTTGTATGTTTGGAACAGATTTAATTTGCTAATATTATTTTATTCATAAATTGACAAAAGTTCATCATCGATCGCTGGGCGTACTAGAACGTCATTTCAAATTAAAACTAAAAATACTATAAGAAAGAATGATATTGAGCTTAGCAGGGGTGTGTTCTAGTGTGCATAAGGGATGGAAATGTCACTGACATGGCATTAATCTTTCTTTGTTTGAAAACAAATAAGTTTAAAGTATCTTAATATTAATGCGATTGATATAGCGAATTAAAATACTTGTGCTATAATGATCTGAAAATTAATAACGATTGGCGAAAAATGAAAATGCGTATGTTAATGAGATGCAAATATTTGAAGCCATTACGAAAACAACATGACGGCTGTTGAGGCTCGTTTAACGTTATGAGATATTAATTGTGAACAACCATTATTATTACGTCATTAGCACTTAGTGAACAGCTTTTTATTAGTCTACGATGCTTGCATAAATTTGAATTTATTTTGGGGAATTATTTTTCGCAATTATTAAATCTTCCAGCAGCATATTGCATAATTCCGCAGCCAACCCTCCTCCCTTGATCGTTAAATTTTTGGCGCAAAACTTGTCTCATGTTGAGGTGTCTTGGTTGTTGGGTAAAGAGCGTCACTCTTACCCTTTCGCGAAAAACCACAAAGCCACAAGCTATAATATATATTGCCACCCCTCGAGAATCCTATATGAAATATAATGTAGCACACGTTTGATATCGGGATCGGGATGAAATTCCGGCAGAATCCTGTGGGAACTTTTGATATTTTGATAAATGGGCGTGCAATGAAATTTACTGCAACATTAATTGATTCATTAATTTCATTAAAACAACCGAATTTCGTGCGTTTATGACAAAGTAAGGTGTCTTGACGCACAAGTGGATATTTTTCTTTGCTGAGCTTAATTTTTGCATTCGGGGATTATTGTGTGTCAGGATAAAATTGATAATGTGTATATAGTTGGATATTGAGTCGCGTTATCCTGCGATACAGAAGCGGGAGGCGAATAACGAAAGGAAAGGAAGTCCTGGCATGTCGGGGCCCTCTCTAAGCCATATAAATCATCCGCCAGATGGCATATTTTAGCATTTCTAATGCTATTGCACTGACAACTAAGATATATCGATAATATATGCACTTTAAATCGGGACTTGGCCGAATACGAAAATGCACAAATAAACATCTGCAGGCGCAGCGCGTTTCGTTAGCTCGTCAACTTAACAAATAATATAAATATACATTAGGCCATTTCGCTGGAAATAATTACAAATGGAAAATTCTACGCTCTGGTGCATTCCTCAAAAAGATATTCTTCATTAATAAATGATGATTCCTTTTTTTCTATTTCGCTTATCTAGTCGGTTTATTAATTTTGCCAATTATGGACGTTATTCGATCATTAAGAAGGCTTTACTATATTATTATTATTGTAAAAGCGTATTTTTTAAAGAAAAAGTCTCTGGTGATGATGACAAAAGCTCTTCGCCCACCATCATCATCATCAAGGGTCTGTTTATGTGTGTATGTTTTTGGACCACTTGATGGCGGGCGCGTTCTGGCTGTGATATTTCACACTGTTGGCCGCCGCCGCGATATTAATTATCCTGCAGGATATTCACATCCTTGGAGACACGTCAACAATGACTTCATATAACAATGGTTTATTATAACTAGTATCGGTATAATTAATGACGTTCAAGTATGGTAGTGACTTTGTGCTTTTGTCTGTAATTATATATCCAGCCTTAATGAGACTTGGCACTCTTATCAGCATCAGCATTCAGCCCACGATGATGATATTCGCTAATTTATACGATTGCAGAAAACTGTATTAAATTAGAGCGATGCTAAGATTCGTGTATATGGGGATGCAATTAAAAATAGGGATGCTGCTCTTGTGCCAGTGCGGAGATTATGTCGTTGTTTTAATCGTAGTGTAGTATAAGGGTATTATTCTGTCTGTCAAAGGTTTATGTTTGTGTACGTTGTCCTTTTAAGCCCAATTTCAGGTTTTAAAACAGTTTAAGCCTCTCTGTGCAATTTTTACAATCCGACCATCAAACTATTTTTTTAACGTTCACATCCATCTAGTAGTTCAAGATGGATATTTTTGAAGATGCTGTGGAAGAGCTAAGACGAAAAGAAGGCGTTGAGTTTTTGCAGTCCAGCCTTCTTAATAAAAATTCCACCATCGGCCTAAGCGGGAATTCCATTATAACAACGAAATCGCATAATTTTTCCCCATCGAATTCGTAATGGGCATACAAAATAACCTTATTTCGCATTGCACCTATATCTTAGTCGGGCAGCCAATCGCGCCACGCATACGTGCATATAAAAGTTAAGAAGGCTGCTCAAACGACGTTCGATTTTTACTTTTTACTCTTCTTATTTCAAGCATCAACAACGACAATCGTAAAAAACTATACACATACCATCGAGCCGCTTAAGCCGAACAATTGAAAAACGCTTGCAGCATCTCGGTTTGAGATGCTGCGCTACAGCGATGGACAACTCTTCGTCGTCTCCTCATCATTAACTTCGAGATCGTCCTGTCACTGAGAGCAAAATGTTCAAAATGGCTTCAAAACAAATTTCACTTTTCGACGAAAAAAATTAACGGTTCTTTACGCACTCATCTCGGTATTGTTCATAAGTGTCGCGGCTTTTTGTTCAAATCCAAGCGAATGGGAGAGAGAGAAGGAGATCGATAATGATTATATATATATACGCGGCTGCAATTGTTTTTATAAATTCTTGTAGAACGTGCGTGTATTTTATATGGCGAGTTTTGTGTTCGTTTTTAGTTATGTTTAAATTGATTTCACACTTTGCGCTATTTTAATTTTGTTTTTCTCCTCAGTTTAGAGAATGCATAATTTAACGGCTGACGGGACTTATATTTAATTGCTTCATAAAAATCGTTTTCCAAAACGTGATCTCATTCAGGCTTTTATCTACTAGACAAACACCAATCACTTAAGAGTCTTCCATTATTTCGAAAAAGGATTTTTTTCTTATTAATTTTCAAGGCCAAGTACCATGAGAAATTGCGAGGATTCTCCATAGAGGGCCGTCTGTTTTTTCCACACGTCTGCTCGTGTAATAAATTGAATGGACCTTCTAATCTGTTTATCTCCTAGACGGCTGTCATTTCTGCAAATGTACATAATATTAAATAATCTAATATGTAGCCAAAGGGCAAAAACAAAGAAACGTCCAAAACAAATGCGCCTCCACAAATCAAATGTGAAATATTAGAGCGTTTAGTTAAATCATGTTAAACACACACACACACACACACTTATATGCATTAGAAATATAGAAAGGGGTCAGTCAAGATAAGAAATGGTCTTATCGGAAACTGCGAACCCCTTAGCCTGGACACAACGCACTGGACACGGGTAAAGGGGTGCGAGTTAAGGGTTTCCGAATGCGAAAATGCCACTTAGAAATATGAATATTTTGATATATCGTTCGTGTATACACAAGTCATTTAACTCGATTATGGAAGGATCAGATCGTGTTTTGTATTTTGCAAGATTTAAACCACAATTGGGCCCAAACATCACCAAGATCATATTCTTCTCGGCATCCGCGATTCTACGTGCTCATCACGCTGCTCTCAATCTATAATTTTATTTTACAACATGAAATGATGTAGCCATCATCATCTTTATTGTCCATTGACTACGCTAATCGTCTCTTGCACCATATACAGGGCGACGTAGAAAACAACTAAAAAACCAGTAGCTATTTATAAGTTTCTCCGGCAAATAGCTAAAAATTCGATATAAAATCAAATTATGCCGCATTAATCTATTCCCGATCCCCAGGTATTTTAAAATGGATATCGAGGTGCAGATTGGTGCTCGTGTCCATCAATAACTCCGGAAGCTATAGATTATCTCTTGTTTTCTCTCCTGCGGTCGTACCACCGCAGGCGATTCACTTGTAAAGTCAACAACACTTTATTAGCACTTGGATCAGATCAGCAAACGCTTTATATTCATATGTATATCGGAGATCGACATTGAATTCACCGAACGCCGGTGCATGATTATTATAATTTCAACTTTGTAAATGTCGAAAGTAATTACGGTTGAAGTTTCCTGATAGATCAATGCATTAACACGACACTGCATAATATCAAAACTGGGAAGAATGTCCGAGAGTGTGTGAAACAGATTTTGAATAATTGGAGAAACTATTTTTTTACCAGCTGGCTCTTAATAAATTGTATCAGTTTTCTTGCATAGATAGGGAGACGTTTTAATCTAATAGGGGGATTGGCAAAAGGGGCAAATCCAAAGCGAAATCAAATCGGAACAATTAGAATTGGAATACATAGAACAAAACCGAAACGGTCAAGCTCTCGGAGCTTTTGACCGAAACTGGGCAATAAATCGTGCGTTTCTTACAAGTGGAGGAGAAATGCAGATAACGTTTATTAATTAAATGTGTTCTTGCTTGTTATACACATCCTGTTGTTCTATTTCCTCCTTCTATATGACATGGTGGCGTATAATTTACAATTCTCGACAAATTTACTTGCTTATCTGCTCTATAATTCTACAAAAGGACTTGAATGACTCCCCTAAATGCGTTTTCGCCCATTTATGATGCGATGTAGGTTGCAAGAAAAAGAATCCACGTATTTATGGACATGTACATCGATGCTGATGGTTCGATAAATAACGAAATTATGAATAATTTTATAATAAAAGAGACATGTGTCAATTCGATGCAGATATGTTATAATTTTTGTTAATCAGAAAAAGCACACACTGCTCAGAGTCTTTTTCACTTAACAAGCAATATATCAACGTTTTTGTTAATTCCACTTCTTGACTGGCTCGCATTTTATTTTCCTATAATACGAACCATACATATTTTATATAATATGAATTATGAATGAAAATTCCTCGCTAATAATATAATAATAATAATATCAGCAAGAGGGTTGATGTCGTTGAGCATCCCCTTTAAAAACAAATGACCACGCCGCAGTGAACATAAGGACATCGTGCATGCTGTGAAAAGAAATATAGCTTTGTAGTGTTAACAGTTTCTGCCTTCCAAGGATACAGTTACTTCCTTGTTTCATCCCTCGTTGTTTTTCATCTGAAATTTATTCCTTTCTAATTCTTACATTAATTAAAAATTGCAGGCTTCTATCAAAAGTGTCTCACTTCGTTTGCTCTTTTACTCCGCAGACGCTCATCAAAATAATTGAGTTAAATTCACAATAATTCTTTAGTCATTACAAATTAATTTCTATCGTTAATGAAATAATAAATCATTAGGAGGGCCGAATGTGTAACATTCGGTGCACTATCACTCTTATGAGGTCTAGATGTATATCGGTCGTGTTGCAATAAGTGGAAAACTAATTTTCCTAGCCTCGAACCATTAGCACGGTTTCTTAATAGTTCGAAGTAGAAAATGAGAAAAATCATTAGCAACTCATTCGGTAATACTGCATCACTTTGGCCAAGCAATTAGCTGATGATTTTTGACGCACGAATATCGTTAATTTTGTCTCTGAAGAGAATTGTTAAATGATTTTTTAATTAGTACGTGTTTTGCACGATTTTTAGATTTTCTATACAAAATATTTAAAAAGATTATTTTTGCAATTGTTTTTGAACGACTTTATTAATGAACGAAGGAATTAAGAACTTCACTTTCATGATGCCATTTGGTATAAATAGATTTCTCACAACATTCATTACCACTCAGTTCTAATTCATCAAAGACGATTGCCACGTTAATTTTACTTGGATCATTAGCTAAGCCCTGTTGTCATCAGGATCTCCCACACCGCACAAGAGGGAAGATTGTCTTAATACAATATAAGGGTGGACCGTTACGAAAATGCACAAATAAAAACCCTCTAACAAGATCTTAATCAATAGCTACAGAAATTAAATAAAAGTGGTGCGGTCTGATCTGTTTTATGGTTGCCCATAAAAAAGTGCATATTACAAATATATGTAAGGGCTGTTAGGGATCATGATAAGGGTGTAAATTTGAAAATGGACTAGAATGGTTTTTGATAGGTGATATATTCTAGTCTTGCTTTTGCACAGATGTTGCCCACTGGTCACTTGAGGTTTGCTTTTGGATATTATTAAACTGAGGTCCTCAACAGTTTTTGATTTGTCTAAGGGAAAAGTGGGACAGTTTTGGGGTTGCTGGATCGAAAAAAAGCTATACGCTTCTTATAATCTACTCGGCAAGAATTCATAACAAGAGCCCTTCAATATTAGATAACCTGATGCTATTCGCAATCTGGACTTCTATTCAAAAGCAATAAAATCGTGACATGATTTATCATACTTACATGTGGGCATGCATGAGGAAATATAAATATTTAATAAAGTTGTATGCTAATTAAATAAAATTAATGCGAGAAAAATGTCGCCCAATTTGTACATTACACACAATTTATTTTTGACAGGATCGAGAGGAATTTCACCTGTTCAAAAAATATGCATTGCAGGGCAATTGCTCATATAATTGCAAATGACCAAAATGTACGAATAACAAAATTAAAACAATTTTAATCGAATGCAATTAACAACGCATTTTAATTCGGCCTCAATTTCATTTTATAGACGATTCAAAAATGACGAGCTAAATTCGATTTGAAATTGACCACGTTTACAGCTGCTTAGTTAAACCCGTATTCTCAGTATCCGTTTCCTTTCGACCTTTGCAAAATCAAGGAATTCGCTATGTTTTCAAGATAAATGAAAAGCGCCACCTCGCGGATCATTTTTGCAAATCTAGGACCCTCAGCTAAACTAAAACTTCTCTAAATCTAACCAAAAATTAAAAATTAATACTTTTTTGTAAAATAGATTCTTAAAAGTATCTAAGAAAATTCAAATTTGGCAAAGGGACTAAACTAGCCATAAATCTTCTTGATGATCAAAATTAAGTACACAGTGATATTTAGTCGGTAGTATCATTATGCCAGAATGGCTTTTATGTGGTGATTATAAGTATTTTGAGATAGAACGGCTGAAGAACAACAACGAATGCAAGTAATAAATAGAGAAATGAATTGGGTAAACTGAAAATGGGAACAAATTGGTATAATGTCAGCGACGACGTGGGGAGAATATCGGGAAGAAAAGAAACGACACGAAACAAGTGAATGCGATGTGCAAGTTGAAGGGAAAAACCGCCGCCGCGCACCACTGCACGTTAACTCAACCCTCACTAAAACGGATTATTGACAAAATAAACATCATTTCATTTAAATACTGCCACATCTCTTTCCACATACTTTGGAAATTCCAACGACAATGTTATTTGGTCCCCTGGTGGAAAAATTACGCGCGTTATAATTTATTTTGAAAAATTCGAAAAGAGGTATTTGGGGGGCCGAAAGGCCCAAAGCGCATTTATATGCTGACGCTCGGAGGTTTTGGGCCGACGGTGGACAGGGGTCAACCATAATTAACGTTCATCGTTAATCATATCCGAAACTTTATGGCCGAAAAAACAGGCTTTGTTAAGATTGCTGGACCCCTTTGGGTGGCTGTGACGTGTGATTTTAGACGCGCACCATAAGTGACGCTCTGCTTATGGTAATTAGTCGAGATGAATTGCACACATTCATACACAGAGATGATCAATTTAATTAACCAAGATGACGTTTACAAATTAATTAATTAATGATAAGGGTAATTAAATATTCTTATTAATAATATGCACTTTACGTGGCATTTTGTTTGCATGGCAAAGATAATATCAAATATATATTTAATGCGTCTGCGTATTTTTTTATTCAAGGTCAGGAGCCATAAGATATTGCGCGCACTCTATACTTGTCTGAAATTATTTTTTTGAGGGGTTTTAATTGCTTGATTGAGTTCTATTTGAGATTTTTTGAATGAGATTCTGTGTTGTGGAAAAATAAGCAAAAAGTTTGGTGAATAAAAAGCGGTGCACGGCTGTTGTATATTATATTATAGCTCGACAAAATAAATATAAAGAAAAAAGTAATTTTAAATAATTGAAAGTGTATGAGTTAATTTGTTTAAATTCGCTATGGTTTTGCTTTTGAGCATCAATACCAACCATGTGCTGCGGCTTTCTTGTAGTTTTATAAAAGAAGCCACTAACCTGTTTGGAAAATCATAGGCTTTAACGCCACTTTGATTGATGAATACGAATTAAAGATAATTATTTAGAATTTTATTATATTTGCTTTGAAACAAAACGGATTTTGATGTAATATTAAACAACGATAATATAAAACATCAATGGTCATAAAATTATTATTCATGGAAATAAAGTCATAAAATTGCGAATATGGTTTAATATCATTAATTACAGCGGATTCCGTATTAATTTTATTGTATATTTATGTAAACGACCATGTTCTGTTGGTGAACAAATTTATATTTATTGCAAATTAAATGTTGAATTACAAGACATTTAGCTGTCAGTCGAGCTAATATACGATCCAATATTACAAACACCTCATTAAGAACATATTTGCAAAATTATTAGTTACTTGTAAAAATGCTCCCATCAGGCCAGTTTCCTGTTTTCAACTGGATTTTATAAACTAACAATAACAACAAGAGAAAATAAACGGAGTAATTGAGTTACTTTGTAACGATTAAAACATTTCCACTACTTTACATTTATTTATTTATTTATTTTTCTCTCCTAATTAAATTACATTTTTCACTCTCGAATAAAGAATAACAGAAATCTTATTGACCTTATAGGTACATAATTTATGACATAATTGCAGGAAGTCATTTGGAAAAAAACGATTATTTAAATAGGTCTATAAAAAACACGAAATATGTTTAAATAATTTTATTACAAAGCATATTCATCACAGTGTATAATAATAATTTTCTTTGGTTGTACGGATCTTTTGAAAATTAATCGTCTTATCAAAATTTATTTTTTACTTCTATTATTACAAAATTTAAAATAAGGCGTCATTATTTAGGAAAATACGAGAACGCTGAATTTAATAATAATTAATGTGGTAATTTTTTTGCTATAAATGGAGAAAATATTTCTTCTATTCAACTTTAACAATTATTTTCTATGGGTACTTTATTCGAATACAATTTTATTTTAAGTAATTTATCTCTTAATTAGTATATTACAATAGATCGTTAAATCTAGCGGAATAAGTCGTTTTCTAATTAGGCACCCATAAATAATTTATTAAAAATATCGCAGTGATTGGACAATAGAATTGCGATAATCGTATGAGGCAGTTGTATAAAGTGGATGTAAAACTTGTATAAAACGTCGGTAAAGTTTGGGTTTAAGGGTCTTTATATGACTGCGAAACACACCCCGGGGTGTCATTCGAACTGGATCTTGTTTAACTCTACACTATAATCTTAACACGATTTTATTTTGTCCGGAACGTTATTTCGTATTATATACGAAATTGCACTTTCGATCTATTATATGCAGTCGCTGCTAGTTATAATGTTAATCGTTTTATATGCACGTCTTGCTTGAAGAGAATAATAATCCTGGTAGATTATGGCAGAACGAAAAACAGTGTCAGTGTCGCATAATGGCAATTTAATAAAAAACGGAAGTGTCAAATTACAATAAGCTAGCGGTGTGAAAATGATATCTTGATGGCTTTAAAATTATAGTCAGTCGAACAGAAAACAGAAAAATGTAATTGAAATAATTTCAATTTCGAAATTCCGCCGTATTTATTATTTTTAAGGATCCATTCATGTCGCATTATATTTATACATTATAAATATATGTTTAAATTATAGAGCAGTGGCCTTATAAAAAGTGTTAAAACGATACACACATATGTCTTGGGGCGACAAAAAATACAAACCACATGCTTTCCACTGTCTTGATGCAATATATAAATTTTGAAAACACTTGTGTCATCCACGCTGTGTGTTTGTTTGGTGCAAACTGCATCACTGTTAGTCATTTTCATGTAAATTTATCAACACTGGCGTGGAACAACACATCTTGTGAAAGATGCCTGTTAGAAATTAATTTTTACCCGAAATCGGATAAAAATCGAAATAAAATTGTAAAGAATAATTTTTTTAGCCTTAAATTAAACTATTAATTTTATTATTGCTATTAATAATGGACAAAAATAATTAATACTACATTTTATTAATAATTTATTAAACAATTAATAACTTCAAAACCATACACCCTATTAAAAGTCTGATAGCTCGGTTGGATTCTACGGATTTTTCTCTATCTGTGTACAAAATTTCATCGAAATCGGTTAAACTTTAGGATTTGAAGGGGCGAGGGAATTCCCAACCGTTTAAGAGTTGCATCGCCGCATTCCTCAGTTACATAATGCACCTGCACTAAACGATGCGCCCGCACATTCCAATGCAGCTACTAAATGGCTATTAACGCAAGTTGTGCGCATAGGGCAATGCCCGCTGACTACCATCGTTGAAGCGAATTTCCGAACGGTGCCGACGATAGCCGACCAATAGGCAATTTCAGTGCATAAAAGCTACAAGTGTGAACTGTCATATTATTTTGTTTGAAAAGTGAAAAAGGGTGAATAAAACATTTGTGAAAGGTTTTAGTGCTTTCACTATGAAAGAAAAAGCATCTCTACGATGGAAAAAGACTTTTCTTGGGTATTTGAAGCTGGAAGCGGAAAATAGAGCCGGTCCGAAACAATCACGGATTTATTTGAGGTTAGAATTTTCTATTCAATAACAATAGCTCGATTGATTAATATTTCTTTATTAAATGCTACTTTACATACTATATAAAGCCGACTAGCAAAATATTTCGCATTGTTTAACTAAAATAATGATATCAAATTAATTGACGGCTGCCGTTTGTTATTATTCCGAGTACGGGTAAATGGAAAGAATAATTCGCGTACGCGCCAACTTTTATAACCGTGCTTAATTTTCATAAGAAGATTAATCAGAAACCGCAATGATATGCCTATAAATTTTCAAAAGCTACTACCTTGACTCTCTTACTTTTAGTGCGTACCGAAAAGCTTCTACCTCGTAATTGCAAATAATTACTTTCTTATACGGCTTATTGTATCGTATTGATTGGATAAATCTTTTCCTCTTTGCACTTCAAAAGCGCCTCTCTATAAATATATCTATCTACTATATCTAAAATATTTATTTCTATCTATTCATTTATAACCCGCAAAAAAGCGACTGTGCATAATCCGATATAATCCATGGTAGGTAGATTTGCTCGCAAGATAGACAAGGGAATTAGAAGACAGTTAGCAAAGTGTCTGTGAGTGTAAATCCCTCTCGACTATGCTTTTTATCAGTGCGCCTCTACTTATTTTGGCGACCAAAAATAGAGGGGCCTTACTCCAACTCGCACACGTTGCTAATCTACTATTATAAATGATGAGAAAGAAGGACAGGCCCTTCCAAACAGACTCCTGAAGAAGGACGTTGTACTGCTGCTATCGCTCTATCTATCATCCCCAAAGAGGCGGCTGGCTTTTCCTCCGGCGGCGGCATAGATGGATCGATCTTTTGCCAGCCCATCCCCACCCCACACAGAATCGATTATCATCCCAATAATTATCAACTTTTGTTTTATACAGCAGCACAACAAATATCGAAGAATGTTAGAACAGCACCCCTGCTTCGCGTCGTTCAATGCGGAATAAGATTTATTATAAGGGTGAACATTTTCGGAGGGAGAAACATGTAGGTCACTTTTTCGGTAATAAAACTATCGATTTTGCGAAATCAGCTGTTACATAAATAAATTCGCTTAAGCTATTGAGAAAATTACTTATTTTTATATTTATAAGGTGGATAGATAGAAATAAATTTATCTCTTTCCAATTATGGCGTAAAATTAATAAATAAAAAAAATGTAATGTGTACTACGTGACGTATTGACAAGTGATGCTTATTTTCAGCTTGAATCACTTCGAAAATTGCCATTACAACTTATGGTTATTAGTCTGCATTGTGCACAACTATTTATGGTTTACTTCGATTTTATTTATTGCTGATATGCATAAATAGTGGAAATTGTTGCTAATAATTGCATTTTAATTTTAAATTGACAGTATGAGCTTTCTCTTTGAGAAATTCGAATTTTTTTGAGTGATTTTGGAGTAATATGTTGCATTAAGAGATATTAAGTGACGTCACGGCCAACATTTATTCGTCAGACTATAAATTACGTTTGGATTTTTCTAATTTCGTCGATATTAATTAAAATTCTAGGATTTTAGATTTTTATAGACACTTTTATTGACTTTTTATATACTTTTTTCCATCACATTTAACCCTTTGCCGTCTAAAATTAATAGGATCAAGTCCTATAAGTCAGGTTCTCTTTAGCTAAGTAGGAAAACAATTAATTTGAATTTTATCTTCTTTTATTCTCATCATATTTAAAATTAATTTAATATAATTACAGAACAATGAAATTAATTACACAATTATAAATAAAAGTTATGGGTTAAACTATTATAACTCCTATGATATTAGTGTTTAAATAAATTTGCATGATGACAAGAAATTTATGCTACAGATAGATAGATAAAAATAAAATAATGAATTGTGTTTTCACACGTTTTTGACGTTCTAACAACTTCAGAATAAGCTCGTTAGATCTAGTGCTTGGCATCGGTACATTAAACAGGTAGGCGATCATCAAATTGTCCTTTAACGCTATAAATACACATGTGAGTGTCGCATTTGGTGGAAGTGTTGACTTTCCCAGCCCTAATAAACATACCATTATATTTCGTATAATTATACCTGGAAGCTACAAGCATATCCTTAATATCGAATTATCCTTCATTAGAAGCGATACGTCGTCTATAACGATGTGCATTTTTCGATAACTGTACTTAAGTCGTATGCACTAAGCATCTGGCCGCTGAAAATTAATAAGTAATGCTGCTACTGGTTTCTAAAACTATAATTTCCTTCTTCGCTTTGGAGAAATTTTGTGCGGAAAATACGAAGCTAGAGCGAGATGGACGAAGTTGCGGGGGTGCAATACTGAATTCCGCTCTTGCTATATAAGTTTTTGTTTGGGTAGTTTTTGTGGCACACTTTTTGCCCGGCTTGTCGGATCCACAGTTAGCTAGTTTGTCATTTGCTTGGCACCACTGTTCTCTCCCCCAGTTTTCGCTTTTCCGAAACCATTCTCTCTGGATTTTCGCTCAGCATCAGTCTGCAAATGTATACTACTACACATTTATGATAAATATAAATAGATTAATCATATTTTGAATGTCGAAATAATTATGTTCGGTTATTTGAATTTATGTGCTTCATTTAGATAATAATCCTGTTTTATAGAAATGTATATATTATATAAAATTGGAAAACAATTTTTTAGCAAAGATAGAGAAGTAATATTATACGAACGGTTATAATTTGTCAAAAAAAAATGTCGAGCGATTATTTCCAAGTAGGATAATGACTATGCTAACGATTGTTTTTCTCTGGCGAAAGAAAAATTACATGTACGATACGATATAGGCTATCGTTTTAATTTTCTCTTATTTTGTTTTTAATGCTACACTTTTATAACAATTTCGATACATGAAGATATTAAAATGGTAATTAGAATCATTAAGCTTTAAAATGCTCAATTATTTTTGCATGCTGGTACTGGATAAATTAATATTAATATAGTAAATTAGTTTTTACATTGTCGATTCTCTTTGGAAACTTAATTAGCATTAATGCGCTTTATATATAAAATCTAGTAAAATATAATTACTCCTGAAATTTCTCACGGAAGCTAAAAGACTCGCGGATCGTCGCCGAACGGTCAAAAGCAGTCGGCCAAATAAATGATGACCAAAACACGTGTGCACCATACTCAACATTTAATCTGGCTGATTGCTTTTGACCGTTCTGTGACGATCTTTTTGGAAATTATCTATCGTTTATCTTTGTATATATTAAACAGTAATCAATTGATTAACGATACGGTCTTGTGTCTATTGCGTTTCTCTTAATGAGTCAATTAGTATGCTATAAATGTAGATGGAAAAGTCAAAGAGCAGTTGCATCTATAAATCGAGGCCAAAAACTGATCCTAATCGAATAATAATTTAGATCGCTGGTGCAAACTATAGAACCCACACCACAGATAGGGCGACATACAATTAATTAAAAGTGAAATATCATTTGGTTGGACCGTAATATAATATTATACAAAGTAAAATTAGTCGTCTGTGACGAAACGTTAAAAATAAATGATTAAACATTGGTTGTTGGCAAGGTTGATCTTTGATTTGTATTATGTATATAATAAAGCGCAGAGAGAAAAGAAAAAAGCGGCGTAATTTCCTTAAATCGAAAAAAAAAACATCCAGGTAGTGTATATGGCATGACAATTTAAATATAGATGCGCGACATAAGATGGGTATTGAAAAAAGCGTAACAAATCGGTCAATTTTATACGTCGGCGTACGATAATCTATAGCGAAGGAAATTGAATTTAATCATTTTTGATCTCCTTTCAAATACAAAGCACTAACAATAATATATTCATCGGAAAACGGAAATTGCGATAATTACTCGCCGTATTAATAAATGAAATTAAATTACAAAAAAAAGCGAGCGCTAGCGCTTCCAAAAGAACAGTGTTAATTTGAACGGACAATTGTGACGTCTGGAGTGAAATGATCCACTTACTGGACAAATGAGGCCATTACTGGGCATAAAAGTTGACAAATGCTGGCACTTGGATTACACTGGGTCCACTGAAAGGCCGAATAACTTAATCTAATAAAGACCCCTTCTTCTTCGCCGTCATTGCGACCGATAGCAAATAATTTTCAAAAATTACTTCAACCAGCTAGATATTTTCAACTTAATTAAATCGGGCTCGAAATAAATACATTTTAAATCGCATGTTTGATGCACAGAGAATGTAATCCGATTAAAACTAACACCATACTATACACATCATCATCAACATTTAAATCTGTTTAATTATTAAGCAACTCAAGTTTCGGAAAAGCAACTTATGGAATTAACCTACTTAATATTACTTGCTAATTAAAATTTATGCGTTACACTCTACAGCATGCAAATATACCGACTGTCCATCAAGAAGATTTAAAATGTAATTAATTTACCCCGAGAAAAAAAATAAATAATAATAAAGTTTAATGGTATTTGTTGTGGTATGTAAACAAGTCATGGTACATCTCAAAATCATATGCACATGTTCTGTGGCTGCGCTTGATAACCTAAACACATGTGCTTGATCCGTGAGAAATTATTTACTATATCATAATTATACATACATATTGCCATCTCGGTACTAAAATTATTTCGAGCATTGACTTTGAACTTAATGGCCATTAAGGGTAATTTTTGGATTAGTATTCCTAAAACCTGAAATTACATTAACTAATAAAATAAATTTGCTAAGAAGAACAAAGAACGGAGATGATGGACCTCGAACGAACGAAAAAAAAATCTGATGGTTTTCTAATAATGAATCTTCGCTGGATCTCGTCAAACACACATTGACGAAAAAAGCGACATATATTATATGTGCATATTTGAGGTACTGTCGCCAAAACGCACCGACAAAAACGACAGTCTTTTGTTTGGCCGCACGTCTTTTGTTTCGCCGCCTGTAACCGGCTAATTCAAATAGTTGAGTCGCTGTTTAACTGTTTCGAAACGTTAATGGGCAAGAGGTCCACTGTTTCGTTCGTTCTTTTGTGTAGCACGGACCGCAACGGCCATGCTACAGAAGAAGATGACACGATAATCGGATAGACTAGTTTTATGCCTCCGTGGTCACATTCATATATACGAAAACTCTTTTGAATTAATTTGATACTTGAATTTGCTACCGTTTGACTACTGAGAGAAAAGCCGTCTTGGAATTGTAACTAATGTCATTCCAACTCGTTTTTGCATTGTTTGCCTCGTCCTAAAGCCCCGAATTCCTGCCACTCGCGTTTTGCGGACGAAATTCGTAATTTTTCATTTCGTTATGATGGTCAGAAAATATTAGAGGATCGGCGACGAAAAAAAAATGTAATAGTATTAATCCAAAGGCCAAATCTGGGGGACATATTTGCACATCGCGCATCAGTTGAAGGGATGAAAAACCTGACAAATTGCTCCATTAGTACCCAGTTAGCTTAAAACCTGTAACTCGTCAGGATATACAGCCCCATATAATCCTGACTAATACAGACATGTCCTGTAAATGTCTCTTGAAAAATACAAACTCTTATATCATATTATATTTTGCCGGGAACGTTTTTTCCAATCCTTTTTATTTCGAACCTATATTATTTCTTTTACATAAATTAATTAATTTTCCCTAAAGTACAAATAAGCTAAAAGCAGTTATTCCGCCTATAAAATAAAATAGTAATGAATGTTTGCCGATAAATTAGTGATTGGCTGAAATGCAATCAGCTATCCATTATACGGCAAAACTGTACAATAAAATGATTAGAAATATGTAGTAACTGTATTGTTCAGTTTTATGCGCGTTTTGATACTAAAAATGCTGATAACTGAAAGAATGGCGTTTAATGGCATTTCAATAAGCGTTTTGAAAATATTAATACCGAACGCTAATTACAGTTTATACGAAGTAGATTTTTTGTTATGTTGATTGCAATTTACTGCACGAGAAAAAAAAATAGTAAATGTACTAATAGGATAAAAAAGATCATGTCCACTGTTGTATGCGCCTTTTGCCGCATGAAAGGAGTCAGTTCAGCTAATGATCTCCTGAACTGAGATGGGTTAGTAAAATGAGCAGTAGTTGATGTTATACAGCTCCTGTAATTAGTAAGTGGTCAGCAACAACCACACAAAAGATTTACTATTCCACTCGCATGTCTGACAAAATAAATGCTAATTTCAATCTAGGTCCTTTTTCATTTTGTTTGACTATAATTTCGAAATTAAATTTTTGCTACAATGTAGAAAAGCGACTTTAGTTTTTTTATGAGTAGCATTCTACTGAAACGAAATAAAATAATAAAAATAAAATTGAGTAAGTAGAAATTGTGTGTGTGTGCCGTGTGTGTGATTTTTTTCTCGTATTTATCCATCACAGCACGCGGCACGAACAATCATTTAAGGATATTGTTTTTAAATAAGCCGCCTCTTCTCTTGTACATCAACTTAACCAAAGCCGAAGCAATAAACTCCACTAATCATTAATGGCTCTCTCGTTTTATTTTGTCCTGCGAGCAAAGAAAACGCGAAAATAAAAACGCCAACAATTAACTCGATAAAAATAGCGAAAATTTCCCATATCCATCAACCGACACAATCATATAAAGCAATTAAAATATTCCTCTCTTGCGTATTTCATTTCGAAATTACGCGGTCAATTTTTGCGGTTTGCAAACCTGCTGCGAAACTTCGCCAACCCTTCTTGTTCTTCAGTCAGTGTCTTCACAACAACAAAACAAACGTAAAGTTTACAAGTGAAATAAGGAGCAAGCTGACTGTATATATTCATCATTTATCACGAAACTTTGTCTGTCTTGGACGTCTACTTATGCTATTATGAAGTGCGGACTTGACTTTTGGGGTTAGCTTTTAAGGGAGGGATGCATACATACACCCCCACCCGCACTTAATATTCTTAGGCTCTCGCCTCTCATAGAGAATCTCACCCAAACCATATTTCATCCCTTTTAATACACTTGTCTTGGAAAATGTTCAAGACAAACATTTTAGGACCAACACCCAAATTCATAATTTATGGCCAAGTTGAGAGATTATTTCATTAAATCTTAAATACAGAAATGCAGACGCTAAACGCTATACGCTTGACGTTGGACGCTAAACGCTCCAAGTAATAAATTATTTTTATGACTAAAAATAAAAACCCAGAATTAATCAGCTACGCAATATTTCATGTAACGATGAAAGAATAATTAGAATTGTTTAATTATGGTGAATAATTTATGTGAGCCAATCCGGAAGCGCATCGTTGGGTTAATTTATCGCAATACTTCCATTTTCCAACCATATTTGTAAAATATGTTGATAATAACTACTATGATATACTGGGTGTTTAATTAAAATAGCTATAATAGCTTCTGTTCATTTTAGTATCGATAGATGTGGTGTGGATGGACATAATGGCCTATACAGACCACGGGCATCAGGATTTAATGATTTACAACACCAATATAATATTTATGCAGAAAACTTTTCAAATGAGTGCAATAAAGACCAGTTTCATATTAACGACGGTACTTAAATCTCAGCCTTAAAATTAGTCATTAACTTTTTTCTGGGTTAAACCTCTCTTCTATAAGACAATTCTCAACTTACAACATATTATTGCGCGCTAGTAATTATTGAAATCTGCCTGCTTTTAAATAAAGAATGCATGAAAATTAATTTATTATTTAATGGAACTCTGGTGGTTCCTTTTAATGAACATCTTTTATGATTATTATTTCAGCTTTCATTAACGTTCATCAATCTTTCTTAGCATTTGTTTATTTACGTTGTTTTAATTAGAAAGTGCATCATCCTTTACGGGAGGGAGAGACAGACAGTGAGAGGGGTGGGTGGGTTGATAATGTTTTTTATTTCGCTTTCCAAAAAATCACATTATATCATGAGCTGGTGTAATTATCTCCTATGCGATGATCGTGTTAGATGAACATTATTTATTCGATATATGTGAATGACTTCTAAATTAATAACATTAATTCTCAAACTGGATTAAAAACTTGTTATAAAACAACGTAATTTAATTAAAGAATAATGATACAGCATTTATAACATAGCTGCATTCCATATCATAGAGATGTTTTTCATTTTGCACAACGCAACGACGACGCTATTTGCTTTTGCTCCATGCTAGATCTGTCAATATGTCTCTTGAAAAACTATTTTTCTTCGATGTTATTTATTAATAAATTTCCAATTCGCATTGCTCCTTTTCGGTAATTGATTTTTTGCCATCAGGCCACTTTTCGATATTGAAATTAAATGAATCAAGCGAGCAGAAACCATCAAGGGGATGCAAAATGCGTCTCGTTATTTTTATTAAAATTGGACGTCCGTAAGGGTAGAAAATTTGAAATTTATTTCTTTCCTATGCTTTTACGCAAATTATATACATCGATATGCAAATATTATTTAGAAAATGCGTATTATCGAATGATTTATAGTTCGAATTTGTATGTGTGTATGTGTCTTGTAAACATTGGTTGAAAATTGTTCTTTGCATGTCGGAACAAACTACTTAAAACCCTTTTCTTGTATGTACATTATTGCATACCTTGTATAATGTAGAATGTTTATACGAAATTGGAAATATTGTATGGACAAAGTTCAGTTAACCAATTAGTGAATACAATATTATGACAATCATAGTTTTTTCTCCATGTACAGTTACCATCGAGCTAAAACTAGGAAATTCTTCGAGTAGCGTTGATTTTCTTAGAAATTTTGTTAAGAGAAACATTTTCAATTAAAAGTGATTGTACCAAGGAGAAAAAACTGCTGAAATTGGGTTGATGTTCAAGAATCTATTGAAAAAGTAAATAATTATATGTTGTGGTTTATTTATAACAATTTAAACAAAGTTTTAGAATTTTTTACTGAACCGACTTGACTTAAATTATTTTGTTAACGATGCATGATCTGACTTAAGTTAATTCTCAACTTAAGCACCCAGTAGTCTGTCAGAAATTGCCTAAAGATATTTTTATTTCTTTAATTTAAATTTTTTTAGAATATTTTATTTAATTTTTTTCTAAAATATTTTTTATTGCAAATATTTTGCAATATCAAATGATCAACCCAATTTCGCTCAATAGAAAAGCCTCGAAGCCTGCTTACATTCTATCTGAATTGAAATTACCCTGACCTAACACTTTTAACGCAGTTTTAAAAGACATTGATTAAGTATAATTATTTTCTGCCTTTGCATATAATCTCTTCATTCAAATTTATCATAATATGGCATGTGTATTCAGATTGTGCCTGGAAGGCGTCCTCAACGTATACAATAAATGTGTATATTCTTGATAAGTAACACCGTGGCAGTAGCAGGAATATGCAGCAAAAACACGGTGCTACTGGTATTTACACAATGGACCAAATCATTCTTGCTGCAATCTGGCGGAACGACTTCGAAATTAATTACAGGTCTTGCTGCCTTTCATTTATATACAGAGACTGAAGTCGGAGGTATAGAGGCTATAAACATATTAGAGGCAGAATTACTTTGTTTTACGAAATTATAGGTTGGCAATATATTTTTTTTGGGAAATCAATCAATTTCTTATTGCTTAAGTACCTTACTTAAGTACAAAACTTTCTTCCAAGCTCTCGATGGCTGTGCTGAGACACCTTCTATACATGCATCATACAAATTAATTAACTAGGGGTAATTATAATATTTAAATATTTCATATTTGTAAAAATAATAAGCGTATAAGCAATTGCTCAATGCGTTCGCTTTTGAATGGCAAAAAAATACTATACCTACATAATCAATCCAATGTGCACTTTTGATGAAATATATATGCATGCATAAAGCTGATAATGAGGGACCGGCATTTAATAATTACACTTTGCATACATTGTATAGGATGCAGAGTTTATTCATTTTTTATGTCGTTAAATAATATTAAACTCAATCTTTATGATCCGATATATATTTAAGTTTAAGTGGTTGGTTGGTCAAGGAAGGCTCATCCAGACGACGATGAGTGTTTTGTGGATATATTTTTTTTATCGATATAAAATGGAAATTTGTAATTTATTGCTAATAAATACAATGAATTTATGTTTATACATGCATGTTTACATGAGATGCAGCAGTTAAAACAGCAACATTAGTTAGTATCTGATGTTTTGTTTTTTATTTCATTAATGATTAGTCTTTTTTCATCCTTTTTCAATCACTTATTGAGTAAATTTAATGAGCTGATAGTAAAAAGCTTTTGCTAATTTGTTGTAGTGTGCATTATGTAATCACATTACATATTACCAGTGTAAACATTGTAGTCTTTAGAAAAAGACTAATTCAAAGAAGTAATTACCATCATTTTTTAGAGATATAGAAATAGAATATTCGAACTATTTTGAGTTTTTGAGAAATTATTTGATATCACAATATTTTTAGAATTTAAAAAAAATGCAAAAAATAATTGAAATGTATCTTTAATTTTCAGGTTTTTCCCCGGAATCCGTATGGGAACCCCCTATGATGCCTGTGCCTATACCAATCGTGAGAAGTACAAAAGGTAAAAACAAAACATTTGCACTAATAGCTAATACTAATTAGAGAATATGCTGTCAACCTGTCAAATCTCAGATTTATATGGCATCTTCAACCTAATTAATCAAATTATGAGTTGCCTTCATTCTATTGATTATCTTTAAGTACCAATTTCCTCATTACATGCTAAATAAGTTCATAAAACAAATCAAATTTGACGCCATATTGCATTTCAATATGGCGACCAATTGTCATCTGTCACTTTTGACAGTTATAGGTTAAAATCATATAAATAGTAAAATCACTTTAAAAAAAATATGTTTTTGATGTATTGTGGTCGAGCAACTCGTATCGTGGGTCAATACTAAGCTTGTTGGACCTTCTTTTTTTTTTTCAAGTCCACGCCATTTTGCCAACATTTTGATAAGCAGTAGCAGGAGCGACTATGATTAAAATGATTGTTATTTATACAACGTGTAAGTACGGTATCGCGTATACATAAAATGCATGTATAGTCTGTTCACTACGTGCAAAGACTACAACGCCCGGCACTTCTACAGTCCCGATGTGGCAGTGAACAATCGCTCGGCAGCCAATCATGGGCTCGCAAAGTTGGCAGACCTGCTGCAATTGGTCGAGCCATCTGCTGCTTATCGTTGTAACTACCTTGAAAAGCACTACGACCGCCCCATTTCAAATGTAATGTTTAATGTATTTACCAGTAGTTGCAAAAAACATCTCTTTTGTCTGGCCAGTTTGTGTAGCTATATATCAAGCAAGTTTGCAGCTCTAGATAAGTGTACAACACGACGTAGATGAAAATGTATGATAGTGATACTGAGAGAAGCAAAAGTCTTGCTTGCAAGCTTGATCAGAGCAGTTTCGAGCTTATGCCTTCTTGACTCCTCGACTCTTCGCTGCTCAACGCGATCATCTTTTTTCTTTGGTGTAATGAACTTAATTAACTTATCGAATTTCACTCTTTTTCAAACTGTTGATTTTTATTTATGGCTTAAATTCTCAGATCAGATGGACTATTTTTACATTCCATACAACTTTGTGTAAAGTATCTGGTACTTTTTGAAAGAGGAACTATCTAATAGTATATTAAAGAACATGTTTCATAAGCCCAATTTTATAGCACGAGTTCAAGTTTAAAACGCTACCGAAAGGGAGCGTTTTAAAGAACGAGTGCAATAATTTGACTATACATTAAAGACGTAAAATAGATCAAAACATTTAAATCGTCATAATATTCATTACTTTATATGGGAAAAAAACTAAATATTTTTTCAAGTTTACAAACCCATCAAATTACTTTATTTAAATGAAATAAAAACTTATTACGAGTGCATGCATGATGCATTTTTGTAATTGTAATGTAAAAATTGCATTTTCCGTGACTAAAGATCTAAAAACAGAACAAAAATAAAAACCGTATTGAATGTAAATTTGTGAACAGTGGGCGTAAATAGTTTAAAAATATAATGGCAAACAAATTTGTGGAAAATTAAAATCTTCAATTAACTCTTTTACTGTTGCTGCTGCGCTTTTTGCGAAATTTAATTGTTTAGAAATTTGCGACTTCTGGTATAATAAAACTTCTAATATATCCTTTTCGGATGTTTTACAAGCACCGCATTTATTGCATTTCGGAAAATAAATTATTTATTTGAAATAAAATGATTGCAATTTTCAAATGTAAATTAGAATTAGAATGTGGAATATAAATAATTCTTTTATAGTAGGTGTATCCAATTAAAGTTCTAGATTAAAGTACAGTTAAATAAATTAAATGTTTAGAATTTTATTTGAAAAACTGATTATTATTAATTTATTTAGACAAACTTTACATTTCGAAAAAATTACAACAATTTTCTCACTGTGCTACCAGCTCGATTTACATTAATAAAGTATATTTATTACGTGTGGGAAATAATAAATCACATCTCATGCAGTACCGTTTTTACCTGGCAATTAAAATGCTAACATTTATGAAAATTCTCTTCAAACATAATTTATTTTATTATTATTAAAAAATATGTACATTATTGTATTTTATTTGTTCAAGTAGTAGTAGTAGCTACATTCTAGATAGAATGCAAATGATAAAAACTATTTGTTACGAATTGTTTTTTAATTGATTTTTTTCGATCGATTTTTTATCAATTGCACCATAAAGTAAAAAACATCATTAGTTTCTCTATTATTTAATGAACGAACACTAGTAGCCTTAACCTACACCAATAAGTGGAACGTAAAAAGGTGGCCGTAGTAAAATATATGTGTCGCTTTTTTTTGTATTTAAGTGGTAAAGTTTTTCATGTCGTTTTTCGATATCACCATCGGAGCCAGGCATAAATGCTCTCTGCCGACGACATAAGAAACCAAAATAGACCGTTTTTGTACCAGAAGTTAAGAGAGGCAGCCGTGCACAATACTTCCTTTTGCTCCTCCGCACACTATTTACGACATCAGTATATTTTCTTATTGCTTTTTGGTGTAGGTCAGGTCATAAATGCTTTTCAACTTTCGATTTGCCCATTTTTTCTTTGTTAATCAATTTCTTGCGTAACCCACCTTCATTTTTAATTGGCGATACACTTACGAAAAACATGCATTTTGCATAAATAATAATAATCAATCATGTACAATTTTTTTTACTTGGCTAATTAGGTAATTAAACTATGCTCGCATTATGTCTGATATTTATTTAAGTCATATGCGTCAAATTATCGGAAAAAAGTTGGTCTACGCAAATTAGCGTATATTTCTGCTCCTATTTGTATAATTTAAAAAAATATTTTAGAATGCTTTAATTTGTTATTCAGTTTGTTATCGGTATCGGTTTTCTCTTAATGTTGTTGTGTTATACTAAAACAAATAGCAATATCGTTCTGCATGAGGTTTGAATTAAATTCCATTTGGAATATATAAAAGGGATCGCTTTACGCAAATAAAACATAAGAAATACATTACGGTTTTGTCATGTAAAGGTTGAGGTTAACATAACACATTACAATTTATACTAATGCAAAACAACTTATTCAGCCCTAATATTGGACAAGAGAAAAACACATTTCTTACATTCAACTTAAAATTACTACATTAATTCTTTCCTGTAGGGAATAGCTTAGATTTTTTATTTGATAGCCAACCAAACGTTAAATTGCAGACGTATCAACACATTTTACCGTGTTATCAAAATATATTACGAAGAACAATTCAAAAAATCCCGCAAAACCGATAAAGTTGGGCGCACACTTATTCGCGGCGAGCATCGTTGAATTTTGATGCTGTTGACCACAGTTAATTTTTATTGCGGGTTTCAAAATTATGTGATTACTCACAATTAATTCGCAACCTACTAAATAATGCAGAAATTAATTACAATGTCGATGCACATGCATTGTACCAATTATCGTACTATAAAGGTATACGAAAAACTCATAATTTGTGTGTAAATTATCTTACAAAAATTTAAATTAAACAATAATTGGCATCAGTATTAATTGTTTCAAAAATCATACAATGTGCGGGTAATTATTTCAATAATGCTCACATAATACCTACATTATATATTTTTCTGTATAAAGCGTCCAAAATTATTAATTATTATTGAAAAATATATTTTAATAAAATTAAAAATATAGAATTCGCTAATTGTGGTTCTTATTTTGATTTTGCTTAGAAATTATTAAAAAATATTTGAATAGTAATTTAAATAATTATCAATCAACCCTTAGATAATTAAATAATGAGCAAAGCTCGCATATACAATCAATAATATAAAATTCTAAGGAATTTTAGTAATAAGCATTAAAGAGTAAGCCATAAATTGAAATATTCAAGGTGTAATTAAACAGCAAAAAATGTAAAATTAATTAATCAATCCTGCTAGCTTAGAAAGCTCAAACAGCTTTTTTAAATTCACAGATGAAACAATCTTAATTGTTTTGATTTACTTTATAATTATGATGTAAATATTTAATAAGCTAAGCCATAAAATAAAAAAACTAACACATTACGCTAAATGATCTTAATATAAGAAAATTAATAAAAACATAGAGCCATATTAAAAATAATGACTTACTTTATCCCATTAGAAGACCAAATTGAATAATAGGAAAAAGACGACGATATTGCAATAATTAAATCACTGATATTTGTGAGTAATTCCACAATTATTTTTTTCAAAAATCGAACTATCCCTTTCAAGCAAACTAGCCATGCTATAAATCGCTCCTTATCGCTCGGCAAATGCAGAAAAAAAAACAATTACTCGTTCCATCCCTGTTGCACTTACACTCGGTACCGCAATCCATTGCACTTGTTACATTGTTTCAATACCAAGCAAGGGGGTGTGGCCAAATCGACGAGCCCTTACGAAGCTTTCACGAAGCTTTGGCTACCGTGTTTAAACCGTGTTGAAGCAGTCTAAGTTCGCGGTTCTTCAGCGTTGAACATATACAACACCATTATATGGGTTTTCCGCATGTTGACAGAGAAGAGAAGAGTAGAGAAAAAACGGGGGCACGAGCTACGATACACAAAAAATGACTTTGGCGTTTTTACTTCGTCTAAAACCCAAATGTACTTGCTGATCGTTTTTTGTGTTGTTGGAAAAAGCCAGACAGACGGCACAAGTGCGGCGCGACGCTTTTTATCATCCGCATTTATCAATTAGAGAATTAACAATTGAATCTGCAGTCGAAGATTTGTGTGTTGAGGATGGTTTAGAAGCGACGTGGATTGTGCGGCTTTTTCAGCCAAATCAGGAGGATAAATTTTAAGGAAATATTTCTTCAGCAAAGTGCGCGTTTTGACTGAAAAACTTTTAAAAGCGCAACTGCCGTGCGTCCGACTTCGTAAGGGGTGCTCAATGTAATTCCAAAGCAGCGGCAAATTGAAGTTAAAAAAAGTTTGTGCTCCTTTAAATTTAGTTACTAACCGATTTCGGAGGAACTGATTAAACTTATTGAGTGTTTTACGTTTTTTGGGAAATCTGTGTGGAAAGAAAGGTAATTTATTATTTTACTATATTTATTTGCGGTTAATTAAAAGGCATATTTATTGCTTATTTTAATATTTATTGAAAAATAAGTGTATGATATTAATTAATATTTATTGAGTCAATATTGTTTTAATTGGGCTACACGTGCGCTTGCAATTATTGCAATTGGGGCTATAGACGTATTTTTGTAAACATTTGATTTTGATTGAAAGCGCAATTCGAATTGGTGCTAAAACAATTAGCAGTTGACCGAAGAAATATATGAAAAAACAGTTGAGAGAATTTTTTTTGTAAGTTTTTACCCAGTAAGGCAAAAATTGGAAATTAAAAATTAGGCATTAATTAGGCAACTTGTAATAATAATGAAAAATTCCAGCACAAAGTTGTAAAAGTGAGCATTTTTTTAAAAAAATATTGGTTAATTTTTTTTTAAATTAATTGGAGAATATTTATTTGAAGTATTTTTATTGCAACAAATTTATTTGACTACTAAACTGAGTATAATACTTAAATACCTTACTTAAATAATAATCATTTATATTATTATTATTGTTATATATTTTTTTAATTTTTTGAAATCAATTTTTTTTATTTTATTTACTAAAATATCGAATAATCAATTCTGGGATCCATCGAGGATTGAAATTAATTAAAACAAAATTATTTGCAAAGTGTGATTAATTTTTCTATAAGTAAAATATTTCTATTAATTTAAAAGGTGCTTAATGCCTAATGGTATCTATTATTTTTTTAGAATTTTTGAAATAAATTACTTGAGAAATTCTACTAGATTCTACAATTTATTCCTAAAAATGCGAATTATTTTTAAAAATTAATTTTGCATTAATCACTCGAATCCTCATTATTCACTGGACACTTCCAGAAAGTGTTTGACTTTACATTTTTTTAATTAATTATTTACACGCATTTTAAGAAAATATTACTAGATATTTTTACTCGTGCGATAATAACTTGTTTAGGTATATCAATAATCGATCATTTATAGTAATTTAACAATTTTTTTTAAGTAATAATTGCAAAAATTGTACAGCTCATCTAATTAATTAAATTTAATGCAGTAGTTTGTCAAACACTGTCCAGTCCATCCAATATTTTGCTTTGCTTGAATTCTAAGTTTCTTGTGGAATGCAAAGAATGAGAGGTAAAGAGTATATCGAAGCGCGCAAATAGTTTTTTTACCATTAAAACTGTTTACAGGAATTGTCTAGGGCTTTTTTTGTATGGTCACGTGTGTTAGTAGAGGGGATAAGTTTAGCGTACAAATCCTTGCAGACCCACATTTCGCGTCTTTACAGTCAAAAAATCTGTGCGGTTTTTAACTATTTTCTTTAGTATTCGTAAAAGAAAGTGTAAATATTAAATAAACAAAAAGTTTTAGTAAATTGTAGTTTGGAAATTATAGAAAAACACACAGAGAGAGAGGTACGTGAATAAAGCAGACCATTTTTTTATCATTTCGTGAATATGAGGGCCTAATTATCTACTTGTTACATTTATATAATTACGCTACCAGTATTATTGTATAATATATTATTTTGCGCAATTTTTCTTTGTTTTATATTGTTTGAATTTTATTATGAGGCGATCAAAGCTCGTTTTCCGCCGTTTAAACTTGCCTAACAAAAAGAAGCAGAAAGCAGACAAAATTTGGCAATAAAAACGACGAGAAACTTATATAGAGTTTAGTTCGGCAGATCTATTATGATTGGTTGTAATCAATTGAAACTTTTCTGAATAGACTTCTTTACAACTTCATAACCACTTTATTACAGACACTAATATGCTCAATAAACAATATTTTCCTATACAGGGCGATTTTTCTATATGGAAACGCGTCGCTTATAAGGTTCGAATTAAAATCACGATTTTTATCGCTCTCTTGAGTACGTTTCTTTTCATTAAAAGCTGAGCAGAACAAACTAATTTTTTAATTACCATGTATATAAAAAATAATTATAAACTAACTCCGTCGTCCATATAATTACAAAGAAGCTAATTACATGTGGAGAGAAAAAAAACGTCAAATAAAATAAAAGAAGAGTCTTTTGCCTCAAGTGGAAAGTCAATTTACGGAGATTCGTACATACAATTTAAAAATCGAGTGTATTTCGATGCTTTTTAGCCTCTCCATATATACTTAAGTACTTAAAAGTCATTATTGTTTCCATTTAAAATGTACCGCGCGTAGCCGTTTAAAATTTTATTACAAAGTAAAATTAGTTATACTTTATATGTACAATAAAATCTATAGGAATAATAATAATAAATAAAGAGCCAACCAATGCAATTAAAATTTAATATACAAAATGGAAAGCACCTAGCGTTAGCTATTTTCTCTGCAAAATATATTTTGTTTAAAAAATTTCAAAGAGGTCGAAAGTGAATTTTCCAGTGAGTGCTCAAGAAATGGAAAATTCACTTAAGCCTTGTAATTTAATATTAATAAAAATATTTAATCGAGCTACAGTTAATGAATGTATGTTCAAATGCTATGCACGTATGCACCTTTATAAAGGTTACTATATCTCATTACATATGACACCACTGATTAATTAACGACATCAAGGTATATTTCATAGATAGTTTATTTATTTGAACTTGACTTGTCGCAAGGATTTTCCACACATAATTTCTCTATCTATTTATTTTCCGAACTAACACCAATACGATCTATTAAGTATAGTGATTAAGGGTTATTCTGCGGTTGCATGCAACTCGCAAGACGAAACCAAAAAGAAAGACACCATCACATTTATCGAGAGATAGAACTGGTAGCTGGTTCTGATTTTTTTTTCTCGTCTTATTGTACTTTGTGGTTTTAATATAATGACCGGACGAGCACGGTCAGGTAACTCAGAACTATAACCCAATTCCACACTATATACAACAGTCCCATTTAAACTGGCTACCAATAATAATAATAATAATACGCATACACATTCCATTCATTTGGAATGCATTCATTCATGGATTTGGCGCTCGGGTTCCGAAATTCAATTAGCACTTGTTTGGTCTAGGTTTTTTGGGTTGCCTACTAAATGAATTCACTTTTCTCATTTCAGATGTATCCGTGGTACCGGGACTCTGTGGGGGGTCAATTAGGCCAATTATGTGGACCGATGGCCACAACAATTAAAACGGAAAATGGCTACAATGACTGCATGCTGGCCCTAGACTACGCCACCCAAAGCAAGGTAGGATTTGTTTCTATTTATTCGAATTTTATATGCAATGCTTGTCCTCTATGCGGTCGAAAACTCTTCATCTACAATGCTAATTGACTTGTTCCTCCTAAAGGATTCTAACATTTATATGATTTATTTGTCGTCAATCTTGGACCCTTTTTCGTTAGCCCCTCGTAATTTTTAGCGCAAACACGTTTCGACGTCTTTTTGCGCCAAATGGAAAAACAAAACGAAATTGTGCATATATTTATTATGGTGTGTGTCTGAGAATGCAATTAAAAATTAGTCACAAACAATAAATTCCGTACATGTATACCTAAAATAAAACTATGTTAATACAATGTCATCAGTAACAAATTTAATTACGTTTAGTTAATTAACATACAAATTAATATGATGCTGTTGTGCCACATAAACCATTTGATAGGAGGATATTAGTAATAATGCTTGTGCATTTTTTCCTATTGGAAAATTCATATATATAGGTGCTACTAATTAGTTTGATTCAAAATGCGCTATAAAACAAATTCCGCCGTCATGCCAAGATTACCAATAATTACGAGTTTTATTGACTGAAATTTGCATACGTCATTGCATAGTGGGAAGCTGCTTTAATTTTATCCAATTAGAGGAGGATTTTCAAGAACTACTTCTAGAATAGAATTTTTCAACTATTTGGCAAAGACTTTCAAATTCTTGGCTATTTTAATGAATTCTAAAATATTTCACATAATTTTTATAAATTAGTACTACGAATTTTATTCAAAAAAATATTGATTGAATTAAAAATCCATAACGATTGATTAAAGGTGTAAAAAAACATAAATAAAACATCGTCAAGTTTAAATTTAGCCGAGCAGCTTGTAATTAAAAAAAAAAGCTGATATTTGTTTGCAATGCACATACATAATAAAATGTAACAGCACATCAGTTTAATTATTATTCCGATTGGTTGCAAAAGAGATGATAGTTTTAGTTAGTCATAACAACCGAACAGAAAAGGGTAATAGTAGTGGCATATCGTTAAATTATCATTCCTGCGGTGCAGTAAAGTATGAGCTTTCGGATGGCCGGAATAGTTTGGAGTGCATAAAAATGAAATGCGTTGACATTTTTTAAACACCTTTGAAACTAAACATGGCAAAACTAGATTACATTCGCAGCGTTGTAACGATCATTGTCAATGTTTATTACCCGGCCACTCAACAAATTTATCAGCATTAATGGGGTTGGATGCTGCAAATACTTATTTCGTTCAACTATTTGTGCAGTGCGCGTTAATTTTTTCTTTTCCCGTTTCGACGATTTTTATATAAGCAAGCTGATGCACAAATGGAAACTTGGCTCGTTCCCCTATTATTTCGTATCGTATGGTGTCTGTTTTAACAACAAAAAGCTGAAAATAATTTATTTTTATGCGGTTTATATGGTGTCTGTTGCATTTTATTTGTTTAATTGAATAATTATCGACGACTTTTATTTGCGTTTTTGCAATGCAATAATAATAAAAATAACTCAATTTATCTCATCGGGCGCTCGCTCGTCTTCTTTCTCCAAATAAAAATTGTATATGTTTGTGAATTTGTCGGTTCAGCGGAAAACACGACCCGAGATGCGCTTAAAACAACAGACTTCTTCTTATATATATCTATAGGGTGGGGTAATAAATCTGTGGTGCTGTGCGACAAGTGGGGCCGTATTGCTGATTTCAGTCACCAGATAATGCCACAAAACATGCCGCTTTATATTATAATCCGAACAAGCCGCGAGACGTCGTCGTCGCAAAACAGCCTCTCACTATTATCACCAAATCGAATTTAAACTACCATTTATCTTATGTTTCACATAATGCTACACATCTAACCATCTAAATGCTAACCAAACAAATTTGATTTATTTGACAGGACGATTTTTATTTGATTTTCAAGTCCGTCGCAGTATTTCCTAGTCTATCAATAATTGTACAAAACAATGCATTTTTTCCCTGCAATGTTTATTCTAGCAGAAGTTATTTATAACTTTTCACAAAAAAAAACCTACAGTTTTAAATACTGTATTTCGTTTTTTTTCTGACAAAGCAATCTATAAACAATTGTGTAAAACTAACGATGTGGGTTGGTTTTTTTAAATTGATTTTGACAAGTTAATTACACTACTCTACATTTATTTGCTTTTATTGCGGTACTAATTTTGATACACATTTATGATTTAGCAAGTTTGTTTTGTTTAAACGCCAAATAGTACGAAATATAATAAAGAAAGTCTGATTGAAATAATTTCTCTTTGCCGCATCATTTTAAGGACATTAACTTCTCAAAATGCTATTGTCGATAAACCAACTATAAATTCATGTGTTATTAAGGATTTCTAATTTTTTTCTTCTTGTATGCTTAATAAATAATTTACTATCAAGTGGCGTCTTGCATAATTACAATATTCTTTCACTCAGTTAGGCATTATAGTCCTGATGCAAAAAAGAAATTCACATGGCAATTTTTCAGGGATTATAAATAGTGTTGTTGCAAAAGTATTGTTCTATGAAATAGTGGCGTACATTTTATCTCATGATACAATTTTCTATCTACAATATATTATGAGGCATGTTATTGCATTGTTAATATGTTAATAACAATAATTAATCAATTAAATATAAGTAACTATCGTGTTACACGCAGGACAAAATGTTAATTGTGTAATTAATAATAATAATATTAATTTATTAAAAGTTTTTATTCGGTTTTCGTTTAGATAACAAAATCTTCAAAATTATCAGTTTATTTAGTTTGTTTAAAAAATACGAAATAATTTAATGGTGGGGGTAAAATGTGCATTGGGACCACACGTTATAAACTAATAGATCAATTTCCACGTCTCTGCTGAAAGAAATCAAGAAGAGCAGCTCAAAAGTCTTCCAAATTCGGGAAATAGCATTTAAAACATCGTGTCGATTTTTTTCCGTATTTTTTTCTTGGTTGGACTGGTCGGCATGTTCTTTTGGCGGTCGTCTATTGAATCGTCGTACAGTAGCCGGCAGTGTTGTTGATTGTCCAACATCTCGTTTTCGAAGCCACACAAGGAGATGCAGAGTTTGCATCTATATATATATATATATATATTGCGACGATCGTCGTCTCCTCTCTATATATATATATATAATTAACAGCATAAGTTCCGATCAATTAATTAACAAAGATAACAGCATCAACACACGATCTTTATCTTTCAATCCGTTTACATTGATCAGACCGACATCACACACACACACACACACAAACTCTGAAAACTATCTTTTCTAGTGAACTTTTACATGTCTGCGCCTCTTTTCTGCTCCTTTAAACATAAATGTCATGGTTTTGTGTTGCTGCACATAAAAGTACGAGTGCAAATGGCATTTCGAGCTCAAATCACGAATAAGGCCACAAATGAACGTTTTATTAAGCAACAAAATATATTTATTTTGCCTTTTTTACAACGCTTTGAGGTGGCATTTGAACGCAATGGGACAAGAAACAAATAATAGGCTTTTTTCTGTGATTGAAATAGGCATGTAAATTAATATTGCTCGTTCGGTATAAGGAGAAACTAGTGAATGGCACCCACTGGGCCTTTAAAACGGGCACGTTCTGCTGATACTGATTTGGATATATTTACTGTAAATAAGGACCACCGAGCTTGAGACGATTTAAAAAAAAACACGATTTTATTGAAACTGAAACGTTTTATTGGATAGAAACAAATCATCAAAATTTATTATTATAGATGTCTCAGTTTGGAATATTTTTTAAAAATATCTGATTTTATTAGAACTCAAAATAGACAATCAATAGATTAATAATTGAGTTAGAGAAAATTCACTTTAGTAAAAACTGTGAACTTTTGATGCGCACTCGCGCAGTACTGATGGCACTATGCGTTCTAAATATATTCGGCACTTTACAACTTTTCCACTTCCTTTAAAAATAAAACGAGTAAAATACTAACCATAGACAACGCAATAAAAATAATATTAACAAGCTATTTTTTATTGTCATTTAAATAAAAAATACTACTTGCGATTACATTTTTTTCTAATCATGTATTAAATACTATTTAAAAAGAAAATATATTGACAATATATCAATAGTGAACAAAGTAATAGGGTTTTTCTTTATGACAAATCATAATATTTAACAAATATATACCGGGTGTCCCAGGATTATGTTTCAAAGTAAAAAAAAATATCTACTAAAGACATATCTACTAAATTATTAATTCATCTCAAATATTGACAATTGACACTCGTATTAAATGACGTGACGCATTTGTACCAATCACATTCGCGAAAATAAAATGCCGCAAAAAAAAAATCAGTTTGAAATTGAACAATGGCGACTCGAATTTGAAATGCATCGCGTCATCAGCATGCACTTGACGGATGCCGTGTTCACATCGAGTACAGTTAAAGAGAAATAACTTGACCTGTCAGTCGGATGTCAATTGTGCTTAGCCAATAAGGACGTTCCGTTACCACGCCCCCGACCAAATAAAACAATTGCGTGCTTAAATGATTATTAGACCTGTTCTTATAAATAATATATACGATACATAATATAATTTAATACATCATAAATGAAGGTTTTTTTGTATGCAGTTTGCTATACAAACTAACATTGCGCCGCCGGTTTGATTAACGCGTCTGTTCACGTGAGGCGAATGAACCGACAATTATTTTAAATAGTTTTGCAAACTAATTAATCTAGTTCTAGCCAAAAAAGTCAACTAATCATTTTATGTCTTTTTGTCATTGTCACAGCACATGACAATGAAATGCGATATTAAATTTTGTCATGCATCGGAAGTTTGATATAATTAGGGAAATTTGTATAATATTTTTTTAATGGCAACAAATTAATATACTCATAGATTCACATAATTGGATGCAAGCTTTTATTGTATTTTTTATGGCCATAAATTATGGCAGTACAGGGTGGCGCAAAATATGTCGCAAACCATTTATAAACAAATTTCGACTTTATTTAGAAAGTTATTAATTTTTTTTATAATAATTAATATTATTGACAAGTTGAAGTAATATTTATATGTATTTATTCTGACATTACATGGCAACATTGCTAGTAGTTGTCACTTTTAATTGTCACCTCAAATATTGGCAGCAAATTACTACGACTAGTTATCGATATATTTAATAGTTTATTTTTTTTATTATGCTCAATTATAGCAGCCACTTTATAATGGCCTTAAAAATAATCAAATCCAATTTAATGGTAAATGATCGCAATAAATATGAATGTGTAAAAGGGGCAACCTAATTGAAATGTAAATCGACAATCATTTGTTTGGGTATCGATTGGGTGACTTTTTATTAATTGCCTGCTGCGATATTGTAATGCAATTTTAATGGTAATGATATGCACAGCAGCATGTGTGATTATTTTTTCTTTCGCGTTTTTTTTTTACACACACTTAATGACATTGATAGAGATTCAATAATTTAATTATTTATGTGACAAAAGTTTAATACACGTATACACATTTATAATTGTTATACAATTCAACATTATCTTCATGGTCAATTATTATTTACATGTAACCGTCAAGAAAAACCAGTTGTTATTAATAATATTAATTATTATACTATATTTGAACTTGAACGAGGTTCAATATTTTTCTAATTAATTCTTACGCAAAAGAAATTAGTTTAAAAGTTCCGCATTTATTTTCCTTTTATATTTATTTTTCATAAATATTACGAATTTAATGCAAAAGACTCGAAATAAAAAAAAAACATAGTTTTATTCTGCCTTTTACTCTTCGAGTTGAGTTGAGAGCAAGAAGAGACACTCAAGAAGACACGAGAACTGGTATTAAATGTAATCTTGTTGGAAGAGCTTTGTTTTTAATGCTTTTATTTCGAGTAGTCGTCATTTTTCGTATAGTTTTATTTGAAGTCATTAGCTTTAAATATCTACATTTCCTGTGTGTGTGTGTGTGTGTTTGTGTGTAAGAGGACGAAATTTCAGTCGGTAATGATGATTATTCCACGCACACCGTCTTATATATTTTCTCTACTCTAGAACCGTTTCGTTTTTATTACAAAGTGGGTTTAAAACAATTTTCTAATTTGCTTCACTTTTATCGATTTTTACCTTCTTAATTATTATCATTATTGTTTCCATCTACTCTATTCGGAATTTACAGTCATCTTAATAAGCAGCTTCGTTTTAGGTTCACTTCACTGTGTTTATGCATGTTGTCTTTAGTATGTCAAGATATTTTAATTTTTAAATTCAATTTTTTTTAGCTTCTATGTTTATTTTTAATTGTTTTTAAAATTCAAACAATAATATTAATTATGTGGGACAATAACCTTCAAGAAGTTGTGTCGTAAAACACACGTGGGGAATATTTATTATCTAAATTTTGGCGAAATTGCTATAAATCTCACTGCAGGTCAAAGGCTATTTGTATTTACTAAAACAAACTTACTGATTAGTTTTAATCAAATTTAGCTATCGCAATTTTATGAATGAAATGTTAATTAATTGAAAAAAATTGTACTATTCGCGATTAATTCAGAATTCATTAAATGGGGCCAAATTTAACTCTTTGATTTTATAAGTTGCATCGAGGCACCTTAGTTGCGGTAATAACATTTCCCGCTACAACATTAAATACCGCTTTCTCACAAAAATATTTAATGTATAATTTTTTTGCGAAAAATATGCAATTTAAAATTGAAGAAATTTTGAAAAAATCTCATATTTGAGTGTAAACTATTAGTATAGCCTATAAAGCGCGAGTTAATTGAAAATGTTGATAGAAAAAGCGGAGATAAATAATAAACAGTTATGGCATCATGGATCAAGAGAGCCACTCTCTGATGATGTTGATCGGCGGGGATAACGAATCGAAATAAAAGAATAATATGCCATTGTCGAAAAAAAAAAAAAAACGATCGTGCGCCTTCTGAAAAAAAGGAAGTTGTAAAACAAAACGAGCCCGCTTCCGAACAAGAACAAGTGAATGTCGATATACTTGACTAGACACGCGGGATTTAATTATATTCTAAAACAACGCGACCGTAATAATCATAAAATTTGAAATGTGCGTCATTTTTTTTGTATGATGGGCTTTCGGTAGGTGGATTTTGAAAAAGAGGATGTGGAATGAAATTGCACCGTGACAGTGAAAAATAAGTTGTATTTATACGCATTATAGATAAAGGAAATAAAAATAAAGAAAACTGTATACAAGATCATGGCGAATTGTATGTAATTAAAACTGACCATGCACTCGTAGCAAGGTTGATCTCGTTTTATTTTATACACAAGGTTTTATAAATTTATATAATAATAATAATAATATAATTATTTTTTTGTTTCAAAATAATGATGTAATTGGCACAACTTAATTATTTACATTCAGATTAGACTTTTATCACAAATAGTTGAACGAACTATGTGGTTCAAAATGAAGATCAAAGTTGTTTACAAAACGCGTATTAGAGGAATATTATTAGCTGGCTTGGCTTTTTCGTCTTATAATGCAGAAATTTATCGAGGTCCTCTTTTCTATGTGTGTGTGTGTGTTGTCCTGGACGTGGACAAATGACGTGGGGGTGGTTCCCACCATTATCGTTAGCCTTAGGCGCCCCCCGCGACTTTTCTGGGTGTAGCCACCAAACCTCTCACACAGAACAGTCATCAGCATCAGTCATTATGCCCCGAGATTTTCTCTCGATGTCACTTGGACGATTTATGCCCAGATAGAGGGACATCTCAGGGACAAGACAAGCAATTCTGCGTTACATTTCATCCAAATTAATTATCGATAGTCTGATTGGGACAATCAAATATAAATCACAGCCGGAAAATTTTTTGCTAATTATGTTTTGCTACCTCAGTTAGAGTCGATTATTGGGGGATTCCCCGAATATCTTCTTAAACTTTTTGATCTTATTGGTTTTGAAAAATAAATTCATCTTCCTTCGAAAGCCGGATATCTTCGTAAAATGCAGTTTTGCGTTCGATTCCATGGAAATTAATTATCGATAGACACAATAAATATAATTAAAAAGATTTTGTATCAAGTCATGCGGCTTTAAAAGAGTTTGCGCTTGATCATGGTGGCTTGACTAATCGGTGCTGCCGGTATTAGATTCTAATAAATATGTGCACGCTCTGTACGGAGGTTACAAGTTCATGTTGTGCATTAGGAACAAAAGCAGATCAGAAGCAATTATTCGATATGAATAGATCGAGTAAATTGGGTAAAATCGGGGCCGATTGTTTGAGGCAACGCCGCGGTCGCTTTTGTTAAACAGCAACCATGAAATTTGATCCGAAAAAGATCGTTTTTCAACTCGGCCTCTCTTGGAAAACTAATTTAATAACAAATCAATTTCCAATGAACCGAAAACCGGGCGGCGCGATTCCACGAATCAACGAAGACGTCTTCTTCGCATCCTGGTGATGATGATGACTCTCACCGCAATTAATCGTATGAATTACATATTTTCTTGTTTCCGGGCGAATCAGTTACTTTTTTTTTTCTTCTTCTTCTTCCTCGTTTCTCCGCTGAATGCGTATAAACAGCTTTAAAAAGAACCGATAGCCAGCAGAGACAGAGAGGAAAAGCGGAGCAGGAAAAAAAAAGTATCTGGCGGCGGAGGACAAAAGACGGTGGCGCCGGTTCATTTGTCATGACATCAGTGCTGTCACTTCCGGTGTACTATGCGGCTATAGTCGGGGGCCCCCTTGCGTCCTCTCTATCTATGTGACAGATCTCTGGATATCTACTTGGCTAATGTGGATGTGTGTGTGCGGAATTCAGAGCTTACCAATCTTAAATCGCTTAGATTCATTAGTTTTGGCAAAATAACTTTGGACGAAGTTTTTAAAAAATAAGGTCTATATCACAAAGTTGTTCAAAGTTTTTAGACTGGCTTCGTATTGACTGGGTTAGGTAAGGTTAGGGTGTTTTTAATAGGGTTAGATTCGGTTAGGCAAGAATTTCCTAAAGGATAATTTAATTTTGTCACAATTTTCTTGATTCTAGAAATTTTTAAATATTAAAACTTTCATAAATAAGAAAAATAAGCACATGCTAATTATGCGTGTCTTTTGTTTTCCTTTGAATAGGTTGCCTGATACAATAATGAACTATGTGTGTATTATATAAGTTTTCTTGTTGTAATTCATATAATAATTACACTGTATGTTTATTTAAATAATTACAGTTTAGTTTATTGTGGAATATAATTTCTATTTAGTTTAATCAACAGTATTTACATACAAAACTATATAAATTATCTGCTTTAATTAACATTGTGGAAAAATGCATTGCGCTCGCTATCTTTATTTTTATTTTTTTTTAATTTACGGAAATATAAATTTCCATAGAGAGGAAACTAAAGATTTCTCCAAAAAATGTAAGATTCTGAAGATTGTCTAAGAAATCCCAAGACTTTCAATTTTTAAGATTTTTAGAAGATAGTTGAAGATTTCTTAAAAATTGTTACGATATCTAAAAATTTTCTAGTGATTTTCTTAGAAATATATGGGATTTTCATAAATGACTTCAATACTTCAAAAGATTCAACTAAAATATCCAAAATTTGCCAATTTTTTCTGAAACTATAATTCGAGCGCTTAGCATAAGCAAACGCTTCTTGCATAGTTCAGCCGATCCGGGGAAAAACCGCAATCGACTAAACAAACAATGTTCCGTCGGCTAGCAGTTCAGTTGGCGTAATTACAAAATGTAGCGACGCAAAGCGTATTTTCATAGTACATAATATAAAAGCATAGGTATAAAATTCAGGTAGCAGTAGCGAGTTCGTACACCTGTACAGGGGGATAAGAACAAGTAGGATGAACGTAGAAACCAGTAGGCGGTGACGGCGCAGCCACCGATTGGCTGCGTGGGTGGCAGAGGTGAGTTTCGAACCGCCCCTTTTGCACCCACCCATAATTTACTGTAATTTAACTTTAAAAAAAATGCGCAAAATTAAGCAGGCTATTGTTTTGGGTCTTTCAATTCGATTTCAACGCAGTGCCGCTTTGGTGGTGGGGGAGCGAACTAAGACTATTAGCTGATTACTAGGCTAGACCACTCGGTATATTCGGACTAAACTGACTGAGACACTCGGTATTTTTGGGAAATATTTATATTTATACAGGGTGTAGTATAAATAATGATGGTTATCTGATTTGTGACAATTTAAAATTAAAATTTGCACCTGCAGTCGTCTGTTGAATAAAAATGTTGAAGTCTGCGGAAATGAATCCTGTTGTTTCTACTACTTGTCCAATATAATAAAATGTATAAAATATAATTTATAAATTATGAGGTTCTTTGAACTTTCGATTACAAAAAATTGGCGTAAAAGTATATTAATTGATGGTTTTAACTAAACGGAATGTAAATTTTGCAAATGATGATGGTTGAATGGTAAAATTGTCCTATTGTTTGCCGGATATCATAATAACATTAATAATAATAACGGCATTGTGAAATAGATGTCGATTTATTAGCATAAGTCCTCTATTATATAAGCGCAACGCGTTTCACGTCGATTACTAATATTCAAATGTTTTATTATTAGAAATTACGATAATTGCTACTTTACATAATTCAATTAAAATATCGATGTGGAATTTTTAATTTAATTAATTTTTTGAAATTGCTTGAAGATGATTCAACCACACACACATAATATTATTAAGTTTGCATATTTATAATAGAAATATAATTAATGTCACTGTTATACTAATTAGATGCAAATGAAGGTGTGAATGATTACGGCGTCATTGAAACTTAATTAGAAGTTTATTATTATACCTTTACATAATTGATTATAATAAACGTCTATTATGTTTTTCAATTCACTGTATATGCAACGAACTGAAAAAATTAAATTTCATTATATATCGAAACTTAACGTTAATTAGTTTGCTATAGGTTAGTAATAGTAATACCAATTTCGATGTGAAAATTTATTATATAATTTTATTTATTATTTATATTCGTCGTATAGGCAGCATATCCAATTGATTTATCATAAATTTACAAGACAGCTTTATCTAACATTTATGTTGATAATGTCATTAGACTAAAACGCAAAACATTACATACATTAAAATTTTGTTTCGTAATTTCAATATTATACTGCGTATAATAATTCATATTTCAGAATATCATGAATCAAAAAACTGACAATCATTTTTCATTATCTGCACGAATTGATTTTGTTTAACATACAAGATTACGTTAAAAATATAGATTATTTTGCACTATTAACAGTTTTGAACATTTTTTAATAATTTTTAATTATTTTATCCGAATTTAATATTTTTTACACATAGAACACCCTGTATATCGCTTATCTCAGACACAAACCCGAGCGCACCCGCACAACATTGATTTCAACCCCTAATTTAGTTCCTCTACTGTCCACTGGATGGCGCCAGTTTGAAAGGGGTGGCACTGAAGCAGTCTGTTTTTCGGGTCGTAATTACAGGGTAGAGGGTTGCTTCGGTAGTTCACGGTGGCGTTGTATATGTGGCGCTAGTTGTAATGAATTTTTTATCGCTTTGAATTTAATTAATATCGTTGTTAATGACACTTATGTTGGCAAATTAATCGATTCAATGTCCTTCCGCTTACTGTTTATTATAATATAATATATATTTTTCTTGGTCTTGTAAATAAATTAGCATCAACGCTAATTACCATCAGCATATCGCAAAAAAAACGTATAAATTGATGTGATTAGCTATTAGCATGGTGAATAATAATATAATAATATAAGGCAAACAAAAATAATTGTACGTTGATTTTAATTGGAATTAATTAATGTATAAATCGAGGTTTGCGATGTGAAAATCAATTAAATAATTTCTGCGATATTAAAACGGACGGCGAAGACATGTGTGGGACTTGATACGCGTTTGGGAAAACAAGCCAAAAGAATACATATAAGAATGAAGAAGGAGCGAATAAATATAGCGGCGAAAGTTTTTGAAAAAATTCTGCCGATGACCAACCACTTTTTACTCGAAGTTTGACAGTAGTTCGTCAACGTCGTCAGTTCTTCAAAAATTCCTTTGTTGTTTTACCGGCGCACTCCCCGGCCTGCTATCGCTCGTTTTTCGTCTTTTATTTTTTGGACGCTTAAATATTTCTGTGCGCTTATAATTCAGCAATTTATATTTTGGTTTCGAATTTTAGAAATACTTAGAGTCGCGCACAATGTCCCAGACAGTTATTTGAGCGAAGTGGATGAGGACTAAAACCACACACTCTATATTGTTTTTTTAATCGATCGCTTTTTATTTTTATTTTTGACAGCTGTACCAGGTTTCTTTCTTTCGTTTCGATATATCTACCACCACCATCATCCATAGCGTTAATGATCAGTCTGTGGATAAATTTATATGCAAATCATTTATGTCACTTATTTACTTATTTACATAATCTAATATATTATGATGTTAAGTGACAATTTAACTGAATTTGATAGCTCAATATTTTCCTACTAGGAACTAATTTTTCATAATTGTTTAAAGAAAATTTAATTGACAATCGAGCGCTCCATCTTTGATAGTTTCTCCACCAACTACCCCCACTTGTCGCCGGAACATTATTTAATGATCAGTCTGTATGCAAATGTTTTGCGTGTGGCAGCGGTGTCGTTTTATTTCACCGGGACATTTTTCGGTATATAGGGCTACTTTAAAAAAAAGCCTCGTTTTCCCAACATCATATTCCCTTTAAGGCGAGACGCGGCAGGGTTAGACACGTCTGTGTGGAATAGAACTAGGCCTTGGATGTCGAAACATTCAAATATAATTATGGAATTAGGCACGCATTTTACCCTTAAAAAGCAAACGCATACTACTATTTTATATCAAATTTGATAGGGGTAGTTGAATAATGTATCAAAGTAATAACTTCTGCCTAGGGACATTAGAATTCATGTAGGTCAAGAAACAAAAAAAAAAATATTGGTTTGCTATTGATTTTCTATATCCGAACGAAAAATATGTTTTAATGGGCGCGTTTTTTTCATCTGTTCGTTTTTGTGTCGCGTTTAAATGAATTTTTCATGATGCTTAAACATTAGGATTTTTTTTTTTCGATGCTCATCATTTCGATATGCATGTTGTTCATTAAATTCGTTTTTAACTTGGATATTTATTTATGCAAAAATTTCAATAGCGCATTCACCATAATTTTAATCGTTATACAAGCATATTATTTAAATAAATTATTGACCTTCATTAAAGTTGATAATTTTATTGAACTTGATTTTAGTTGAAAATAATCTCGTAATGAAAGGGAATATTGAATAAAACTGGTTAGATTGGAGTGATGTGGTTTTGATTTATTTAGTCATTTGCATTTATTGAAATATGATTGATTTGTTTGCTATTAGTAGCCTTTAAAAAAATTTCTAAGAAATTTTTCCAGCCAAAAAATATTGATAATTAATTTCTCCACATAATTTCAAACTATTGCGATATTTCAAGCTATATTTGATGCTATACAAAGGTAACATAAGAAGATTGATTTAATTGCACTCTATATTCATCGACAGAACTTTGAGCTCCGAAAGCAGTCTAATTTTCTATCAGCCTTATTATTGATAATTTGAAAAATTATATTCAATCAGTTGTGAAAATATAATTGCATTATATTATACTACAATGAAACTGAAATTTCATTGTTTATTTATCGAGTACACTCATCCAAAACGTCTTATTCGCATAATGATGACTGCATTATTAATTAATGTGAAGCTGTGGCAAAATAATTAATTCCGTGCTGATCGAGTTACTTAAGTCCCATACGTGAAAACAGGTGCGTAAGAGTAAAAGTTGAAGGTCAAAAATATTCACTTGTTTTACGTAATTATCAGGTTTGATGTTTTTATTGGAATATATCAATTTTTCGATATCCATCAGTACACAACCGCAACAAGCGCGATATTATCGCCTTTTTATTTAATGCACTTCGGTGCATAGTGGGGTGGCGAACTTATTTGGCATTTTCATGCCCAAACGCAGTTAGCAATTTTATTTCATATAAAATATTAATGAATATTTTTATTTATTGTTGTTAATAATAAAGCCCGCATGTAAATATGAATATTTATAATTATTATAGCCGCTTGCTATAAATATTGAACCAATTTAAAAGTAATTCGATAAACAAGTTGTCCTCGAAGCATTTCCTCAAGCCCGAAGGCACAAAAGTCTTTTTGAACTAAAACGTATAATTAAGCATTGGGTCTCCTCTGCACCGTTCATTCGAGGCATCAAACATTACAAAATTGACTATTTCTTTTATGATGTGTGTTGTATATTAGCATAATGATGATGGATTTTCAAACATCATCATTTAAGACATTTTTCTAACGCTACATCATCAAACCTTCACAAAAACCGTGTACATCAAGCAAATTGCCGGTTTTTTCTCTATGGAGAAATTTGTCAACTAATTACTATATTGTCAGTTCCCAGTTATTGGAGTTGCGTGCGCCTAGTAGCCCAATGCAAGGTCAAGTGTCATGAGATATTGCGCCTAGTATTTTTGGCTCTGTTAAATTATTGTATACAAAAGATGACAATGGTGTAGTATTCAAAATATTTCACACGAACAAAATTTATTTGTGAGATGTGCTAATTGAGTAAATTATGGACGCCCAAAGAAAACATCGAGTGACAATAAATTTGCAAGATATATCTAGTCTCACAATTGTAATGTTTGCTCTATTTGTGGTGTAAAATAACAATGTCTAGTATGCGACCTTATTACACTCGTCGTCCTTTGACAAAAACTGTATAATGTTAAGTAGGTCCCATTATTTGTCCGAATTGAACAGCACTACATCAGGTAATATTTTAATAAGAAAGGGTTTTTTAGTTTAATGGTAGGGCCGATATATTCAAATTTCGGTGATGTATGCGTACTATTTCGCTATAAGGGAAAGGTCGTTGAAATGGCACACGATTATGCACACACATTTTCTTTTCCTTTTCATATTATTAATGATCGTTAAGTAAACAACTTATTGAAATATGCATATCTTTATAGGACTTTAGTCTACTAGTAGATACTTTTCAAACGATTCTCTCACGTTGTGGAACTGCTAATGGCGGGACATTAATATTTTATTTCAAATTACCATAAATCGCTTTGGGCAGTATTTATGGCAAGCTATTTATTTATTTACAAGTACAAACACATGCATACTATAACGGAAAAAAATATCCTCTATTTAAACAAAACTTTTTAATTATGTAGTCAAATAAATGATGACCGTGAGTCGTCTTACTTAAGTCCGAGTTGCGTGCGGATTTAAAAATTTGGGGAACAAATTCTTTAAAAATATTAATTAATTTAGTTTCTGTATGTTTGTAAAAAAATGTTCGCGAATAGGAATGAATCCATTAGGGAGAAATGTTATGATTATTATAATCAGCGGTATATAGATATAAGGCAGGCCAGGCTGAAATACAAAAATACAAGAGGATAAAAAAAAATCTGCTGAAAATATACCGGAGAGAAGGTAAATCGATAGCGCTGGCTAGACGTTTCACAGACGAGCATAAAAGACAGAGAAAAAATGGCAGAAGCCCCAAATGCGTACAAGAAAGATAGCCTGATCTACTTTTATACTTCAGAGCTGTGAGTTGCTGCTGATAAAAATTTTTATGGAAAAATTCCATTTTATTAAAAATATTATTAATTTCAACTTTATGAACGGTACATAAAACACGATGAACAGGGCAAAAAAAAATTATATTTATAAAACATGGCGTACTGTGTTTGTAAATTATATACGTGCAGATCTATTCAAAATAAAATGGAAAAAAAATCTAGTCTTTGCTTTAGAAAACGCGAAAGTATTAATATCGCGCAATCCAATGAAAAATTTAGCCTCGTATAAAGGGTCCTGATTTTTAAATTAACAACTAAATTTTTGACATCTGTTCTTCAAATGGAAGAAACAAACCTACAATTTTCTTGCGAAAAGGGTAGCTGCTTAACATGCTTGAAAATAAAAATGACCCGTATCCCTAAAAGGACGAGGATGTTTTGCAACCGTTATCATCATACATTTGCGTTTAAAATAATAAATAATTGTATAAAAGTAGAATCTTTACTTCATTAATTGTCGATGTTATAATGAGCTCATTATATGACATTTATTTATAAATTCGCCAATTAAGACTTTAAGCAGGAAGCACTCTTAGCGCTTATCTTTTCACTTTCCGAGTTCACTTCGTTCAGACTTCTCCATTTCCAATTATGCGTGTGGTAGTTTGAATGTGATGACAAAATCGTGAATAACACAATAAATTTATAATCAGCGTGGCGCAGGGCGAAATATGATTTTTCGCGGGCTTAAAAAAATAAACCTTTGTTATTTCTAATATCAGACAGCAAATTTTTCCCCGGCGTTTTTTTTTTGGAAGAGTATATAAATATATGTATATTCCAATAAACCATCGGCGGTTTGTTTTTATTCTCATACGTATATACAAACAGTATGGAGAAGAGTACAAAGCAGAGCGAGCGAGAGAAGAAAAGTTGGTACTCTGTTTTTGGTCCGCATTCGACGCATAGGATTGTTATTTTTTCATTTTTTAGTTTGTTTTCAAAGAAAACAGCTTGTAATAATATTGGCAAAAGCCAGTAGGCGGACACAGATATGTATTTTAAAGGGAAATGCAAAGGAAATTAGGCCCTATTGGAAATTTAAGTGGGTTTTTCAAACATTTATGTGACTATAGCAGACATTTTCCTTTACGATAAATATATTTTTTTTCTCATCTCGTTCATTTTATATTTTTTTTGTCCTCTATTCTAGCTCGATAATTATTTGAGGAGATAATAATTACGGTTTAGTTAAACTGTTTCTGTAATTATACATAAATGTACTTGTTGTAATGTAGAATATAGCGGCAGCTAAGCACCAAACTCACTTATTTTTCCCATCAAAATTCAATTTACCTTATTTAAAACTAATAGTCATCTATTTCCATCGTTTGTTCTAATAAGTTTATCATTTACAATAATGTCCAACGACCATCCACATTATTTAAATCGAATCCAATCAAACTAAGTCGTTAAGTTTCTCGTTGATTTTGTTTATTTTTGAATTATTTACTTATTTTTTATAATGGGAAATTTAGATTGCCAATCAAATTTTATATTTCAAAATATGAGATTCCTGACTTTTCCCCTCATTGTATATTTTTTTCTATTTTGTTTAATTTATTTTATAACAAAAATTCTTTGGGCCATATTTTATTTATTATAGATCATAATTTGTATTTTTCTTCGATAATATATTTCTCGAATGAGTTGTTAAGGGCAAAATGGTTCAGGTATAATTTATTACATAGACGTCAGATAAAGCGGACAGTGCAATAGACATCATTCTTGACGTCGTCGTCGGTGGGGGTGGTTGGCGGCGGTGCGGGTCCACCACCTTATCATCTAGTGGTGTACGGTACACATATACATGGATGAAGTAGAAAATCCACACTAGCTAGCAGAGCAGCAGGAGTAGAAGTACACTAGGGGACGGAGAAACGCGCAAGACTCGAACTTAAAAAAGCACAAAAACTTTATTTCAAGGAAAACACATAAAAATATATAACATCCGATGCACTTTATTTGCCCATTTTTGCAGGCAAATAAATTGTGTTCGGTTCTAGTTTTGAGTATAATGGAGTTTGCTCCAATACATACATACACATATAAGAAGGAAATATATGGCACAAGTCAAATTGTTATTGTAATGTTTTATGCAATAAATATAGAAAAGTTTTTCGGAAATTTATTTTGCACAATCGCATATCGCAAAAATACCTCTACGTTCTATATTGAATTGGCCGTTTTCTTTTGTTCCGCTTTTCAGGCGCTTTTTTTCCATTATTATTTATTTTATTGCCAATTTTTGGAAACGTGTACGTAGAGTGAAAATTGTGCATCAGGTTGAGTAAACGCTAAATAAGTTTTGCCAGTCAGTAGTGTAATAACCCAGATAAAGGGTGCGAAACACAAACTTTTCAAATACCTACAAATTACTTATGCAAAGGAATTAGTTCCGACACCAGCGAAACTTTTGCCCGTGCGTTCTGTCTAGTCGTCTTAGTTTTAGACATTTTGATTCTAGAAAATAACACGACAAGATGGATCATACTTTTTTAATTTTGATTCTTTGCTAGCAAAATGTTTGATATCCGTCTAATCAAATGCAAATTGAAATTAGTTTAGACTTCAAAATTCAATTGCAATAGACTTTTAAGAAAATGAAGCAAGTAAATCCTATTGAAAACAAATTGACAAGCCATATAAAGCAGTGGCGTATCATATGGGGGATTTTAATTTAGGAAATTAGTTGATCTGAAAGAGTGCAAGCGATAATATGCATCGAGTAAGAAATAAACACGTGCTTTGTCGGGATTAGAGAATGTTTATGCAAGGAAGAGGTAGAGTCGTCGCCGTCGTCATTTGTTTCTACCTGACCACGACAACGTTTGATTTGTTTGTAGCGTACGTCTGCAGGCAAGTGCACCAACTACAATAAATTTTTTGTACGATTCCCCGCCCCCACATCGAATGCATCGTGGCGCATACTTCCTCCCACACAACACGTAACAAGAATATAACCAATCAATATTAAATTCTTATATGTGCTCTAACCTTATTTCCGCGTATATGTACATACATTTTTTTAGCATTTTTTCTACGACGCTGCACTTCTTTTTCTTATTTCGCTAACCTAGTTCTTCGGCGGCGCCTTCAGTTCAGTCTACGGCGAACGTTAGAACTAAATGCAACAAAGTGCATCCACATCCCCCAATATCGCATTTAATATAATACTACAAAACTAGTATGATATTCGTGCAATTTCGCTCGTTCAATCCCAAACGCTCGTTCCCTGTTAATTACCCACGGTATACATGTGACTAAATTAACTCAAAAGTGTTAAAGGGTGCAAAGAACTGTGTGGAGGGGGTATTCTCTTACCCCCACCACCCGACAACTTTTCGTTCTCGCGTCTCATTAACAGCTCATTTTAATTGCTCATTTTTTTCAAAATTACCTTTTTCTTGGTTGTTCTTCGTTTACTTTCTCATCAGCATGAATGGAACACTGATGGCACATGTGGCTATTTCAATCACCATGCCGATCTATACCAGCATTTTGCTCCACTTATTTCATTAACAAACCGCCGCTATTTCATTCAAACCACACTCTTTTCAAAACTTTTTTCGAGCCAATTTAACTAGTACTATGGGTTAGAAAACTTCTAGGCAAATCTAGTCAACGTGGTGTTTAAATAATATTTTATACTGCATTTAGTGTGTTGATAAGAATTTAAAGTTCCTCTCTACTACTACTACTAATCACTTAAATAAACAAGTTCCTAAAGTACGCAGAAAAGTATTTTTATATCACTTCAGTCCAAATATTAAATATAAATATTTAAAATGCAAATTAAAGTCTGACTGTATTAAAAAAAAAAGCGAGATGACGGCGGTGCGGCCAATTCAGGAGGCAGCCGCCTCCAATTTGGACAGTTCCGATTCAAGTGACTCTTGTGCCACGAACAACAATGATAATCCCATCAGTTTATACAAGCCCAGTTTCAAGTATAACGATATTGTTAACAAACTCGATAGTTACAATAATAACCAATTGTTGCTTCCGACGCAATTTTACAAAACCCTATTGGCCAAAGCGGTACTCTCCAGCAACAATGCCGACGACAAGAACAGTGTTTATAAGAATATGTTTTTTAAGGATCGCGATTTCGATCAGGTACTAATCATTGAAGATTCAATATTATTTTTGGCAGTTTAATTTTGCGTGCAGCATTATTTGATTTACGATTTAAATTCGATTGTTATGTAAAATAATTTATGAGTTTTTTCTACTATTTCAACAAAAACTGTTTACGTCTCTATGTGGCATGTAATTTAACTGTCTGAAAAATTAATTAAAAAGTATCAATACCACGCCATGACGTATATCAATAAATTCTATTTCTTTAAATTAACTTGCGGATAAAAAGTGCACAACTCATATAAATTGAGTTGTCACTTTCATAAAAAATATATTTTTTCTACTCTAGCTGATAATGAAGACTTTCAATAATTAAGCCACATCAAATTAACATCAATATTTTTTACCTAACTTGTTCGCGCCAAGCGAAACTTAATCGAAGCCACATGTCTTAAATTTACAATATATATTAGCAATTAAAATTCTTAATACAAGCTGTAAAATATTTAAAAATTGTGAATCACAATTCCAGGAGAAAATTTTTGAAGCGCACATTTTTTGAAATTTTAGCCGCAACACATTTATATTTGCATATAAATAAATGCATCATTCACGTTTGTTAATTGGGTAACTTTGTTGCAGAAGGCTTTTGGCTGGGAAGGTGCCCAATCTGGCGGTAGTCCATCCGGGCCGCAAACTGGCGGTGTGGGAGGTCAAGGGGCACAAGGTCTGGTCCATTGGATGAGTGTGATGGCCGAACACATGGATCCAGCTGTGTCCCATTACATGTCTTGGAATCAAGAGGTGAGTCATTATTTTCTGATTATTGTTTTATTTCGCGTTGAATTTGAACACAGAGAGCGCTTAGGGGTTTTCACCCCTTTTTTGCCGTCGCCCTTTACATGCATCGGAATCTTAACAATTGACTTATTATTGTATTAAAAATGGGCTCTTTGTGCGATTTTGTTCGAAGGAAAAATATAACGTGTGTTACATTATGCCTTTTGGACAATAAACGCATTTATTTGTATAAACACATTGACGATTTAATTAATTCCACCACAGGAACTAATAAATCACATTTCGTTTTCATTTTGTCATCTAGTCATCTATGAACGTTTTTTTTTTTGGATTGTCATTGCCTACCTGATACACTCCGGAGCTTGATTCGTTAAAAATAATCAGCTTGCGGTTATTCGAAAATCCGCATTTATATGTGATTAGTTAATATTTCATTACTAGCGCATTTTTATATACAAGTAGACTTCATAAAATTGTGGTCTGTAGCTCATTAGGAATCTGAAATAGAAGTCGAGATTTTTTTCGCCTTATTTTCGTTGATGTGATGATGCTGTTTTTTCCCCCGTATCTTTGTCATTTAACATTTAAGCACATATGGCATCAGTAAGTGTCGTTGCGATGTTGGCGGACCAGCAAAGTCATTAACATCATTAGGGGAGCCACACTTAAGAAGGTTTTTTAAAAAATAAATAACATATTTCCGATAGTAACAGTCTTGTTTAAACTTTGAGCATTTAAATAAAATTATATTCGAATTTGCATAAAAATTTACGGAATATCTTATTCGAATCTAATGTTACATAAATTCCTTATAATTTATACATGCAGACACGGCAAAAAACAACTAATTAACAAGTACTATTATGTGAGAGCTCATAAAAAGTTATTTTTTATTGTAATTATTCAGTATACTATATTGACAAGTAATAGAAAAAATTGTGTATTCAATATACTAGAAAAAAGTGCGATTTTATATTCATTCATTTATTCATTCATGATTTTTTTCTGTCTGATGATAATACGACGAAAGTAATAATTATCAAGGAGCGCATTTTCACACTTAAGCCAGTAATCACTGATAACATGAATGTAAATTTTGAATGCATTTAGTTCATCTGGCCGACTATAAAGGCCATATGTGTTTTTTCTGGGAATTAAGAAGTCTGTAGTGTGAACAGACGCACATACTAGGCATTAGATTAGGAACATCAACAGACTAAAAAAGTAAAAAGCAACAAAAAAACGCTTAAGCCAGAAACAGATCTCGACGAAGAAGTCGAAGGAAAAAATGTGTTTAATTTTACGCGATAATTCACTTTAGATATATTAGTTTGTATAGTATACAACACTACGAATTGAAAACGTAGAGGGAAACGCCGCCGAACCACTTGACACATATAAACACTAATCGGGCCAACGTCTGGAAATTTGCAGCAGGAGATCCATGAGAAAAAAATAGTGATGGACGAGATTTTTTCTTCCCAACAATTTTTTATAAGCTCGTTTATTAGCATACATTATTTAAATCCGAAAATTATGCGTATGCGAAAGAGACTACGATGAGGGACATTAGTGAATAGAATATAATATGCAAAACACGAAGAAGATTAAGAGAGTTTTGAAGAGTGTATAGTTTAAAAGACAAGAGACCCTGAAGGTATTTAACCCTGTAGCTCGGCCGTTTGGCACCCTCTCGACGGGAGGCCAGCAGCACCACCATCGTATGAGGAAGTGAATCGAAAGGGTTGTTGCTGCTGCGTTTTGCCATAGGCCCAATCTGCATAATCGCTCTATTATCATATTTGGATATGTGTTTTGGTTTTATTCGTATGCACTAAGACGGCTTTTCAAATGCGCTCAAGTGTGAGGTTTTGTCTTACTAGATTTCGGTCCCGTTATTTGGTCTGAGGTTGTGTTAGTCGAGAGATTAAAATTTGGGACAATTTTCACTATGCGGTTAAGATTGCGGAATTGAAATGATTCCCAATAGATACAAAATTAATTCAGATTAGATGTTTGCTTTTAATTTTGTTATTTATTTGCATTTAGATTATGCAGACGCTAACTATTTGATTTGCTTCTTAAAGGGCGAAATTATAATAATTAGTCTTATTATACAAATTATAGTTGCATTATATTTCTCTTATCTGATCAAAAACACATCATCTTAAACGCACACTTATTTGCATAATTCAGCAAAAACAATTTATGACGAGATGCACTTTTTTGCATATAAAAATCTTCAATAAATATCAATAAAAATATTCGTAGAATATTAAATTAATTTTTGCTAGCATCGGATGCTAATATAGAATGTTTCATTACAGGATTATTAAAAAGTGCTCGAAAGGCGGTCGGTCTGTATTTGGCGTATTTCAATTTTAATAAATAAATCCTTTATACTACTACTACATTCAATCAAAATAAAATCGCTAATAAGATTCGCTATTTTTAGCCTCTGCCTAGAAAATTTTATTTTTTTTCGTTGGGCGCTGATACGAAAATAATTATTTAAAATATACATGAGCGAAGATGAAGAGATCGGAATGCCCATGAGGCATCGGATGCGTATGGTGCATAGGTAATTACGTGATTTACCCTGATGGATGTGCACCCTCTTTAAAGGAGGAACCGTCCAGAAATAAAAGACGGATTACCGCGGTGTGGATACTCATTCATTAAAGCCTTTAAATATATGTATGCATGGAAATGCATGGTTGATGCAACACTATGCAAAAAAGATGTGTGTGAAAAAACGACTCCCTACTACTACTCGCCATATATACGAAATTGGGAAACAAAGCGCACTCACAGAAAATCTCGACAAAAAAAAAGGAGGGTATATGCAATGTGCACCCTGTTGTTTTGTCTTCTCTCTGTCGCTCATTTCCGCGTCCTTGTAGATAAAAAAAAATTGTTCGTTAACTTTTTTTTTTCGGCATCAACTATAAACCCTTTCGGTAAAGCGCCAAAAAAAATTGATTAGGGTTGTTTGCATACATTATATAGTTTTTTTCGCCAGTACTAGTATAAATGCATTAAACATTAAATTGTACGTTAGAATATATTTTTTTTCTGCACTTCCAGATAAAAGCTTTTCTATTCGGTGATAGAGCAGTTTGAATACGAATTTAATTGAGCGTATCTTAATTTAGTATCACTTAAAATTTTAATTAAATTTTAATTAAATTAGAGGTGCGCGCATCACTAAGTCTAATAGTACCTAGTCGTATATAATATGGAAATATGTACTCGTTCGCCTAATATATAATATACAAACATTTTGCGGCTTCGCAATTGATTTATTTTCGTCCAACGAAATTTCACTGTGAGAGAGTAAATTAGACGAGTATGAAAAAACATTTGCATAAAGCCCTCTCATCAAACGGCTAAACAAAAAAAAAAAATGGTACCCCTTAATTTTTTTTCTATATATGCGCCCTTTAATTCCTTTTTATCTTCACCTATTCTCTTTACCTGCTTTCTCACGATGCAAATGAATAGCACCATCATCTATCTTCCGTTTGTCTAATCGTTAATAAGCATTTTTGTCACGTTATGCCCCGGCTATTTGCATATTAGTTTTTATTTTATTTTTTTCTGCTCTCTAACCCTATACACACACTCAGCATTGTGCGTCTTTTTTGGGGATGGTATCGTATGCAGATGCGTAAGTACATATCTCGAAGGGCGCCTTTTCTTTTGTGCACTCCTATAGTTTTTACTATTATCTCACGCATAAAGCAGGTTTTAATTCTGTTTATTTATGCATCGTTTAATATGCAAAAAAATTAGTTAGAGGTAGACGTTTTTTTTATAAGTTGATGGGTAGACATAAAAAATGTTATGCGAGCCTAAGGTGCGACGAAAAAAAATACCTATGAGAAATTTTTAAGAAAATTGTCGTTACTCGAAATTTATTATGAAGACGACTGTCGACTAATTTATGTTTTGGTAACATTTGGTAAGTAACTTTAAAACCATATGTGCGGTGGTAATTGGGTATTTTAAGGAACTATGCAAGCTTTGTTTATGTGTTTAATTTTGTACGTTTTGTGATCATCTAAAATTATTACGTTTTTGGTGTGCTAAGAAAATATAAATTTTCTTTCAAAAAAATGATTCCATTTGCCTCGAAAATAATTCGCATAGCATTACCCAGTTCGCAAGTTAATTGGCTCAAGACGAAAACAATTGTAAAAAAATGTAGTGGAGGAGCAAATTCGAAGAGAAGAAATCAATGTCCTGCCGAATAAGAATCGACGTATCGCAGGTCAGGTATAGAGAACTAGACGCGAAGGAGACGTGGAGTTTTTGAAAATCAATAACATCAGACCAAGGGGCGAAAAGGGAACATACAGAAAAGCTTTGGACTTTTTTTCCATACACGCTTGCGCTGTTTTTATATACACCCGAAAAAAAGTCGGAATTTTTTTGCCATGTTTTTCATTACGTTGTTTTTTTTTTTTTTTTTCGTTCGTAATGTCGGTGAGAGAGAGGAACGCGGGCAAAACGGGGGTGGTTGGGGGCGCGTCGCGCGCTAGACTGCGGCGTTCTAGAGCGATTTGTGTATGTTTGTATATGTTTATAAGGGGGTGGTTGGTATTGATGGTGATGATGATGAGGCTGCTGACTATACCATCTACATTATTTTACGTCGCCTTAATTTTCAATATTTACCTAATCTAATTGCATACAGGGAAAAAGTAGCACTTTTGTTCTAATGAAAAGCAACCAGTTTCAAACATTTCGAATGCCTGCTAATTACACTTTGCAGTTTTTGGCAATAGTTGCGCGCTGGCCAAAATCATGGTCAACTAGTTTCGCATTGAAACTAACTAATGAATATTGCAAAAGTTGAATCATTAAGCAATTTGGATAATTATTTAAAATCTACCTCTATCCAAATAAAATCAAATTGCGGATGAAAAATTCCCTCAGTCTCACATTTTGATTTGATTGATCGATTACGATTTTATTTACGATTGACGTCATCCAAATCGCTATACCGCCTGTCGACTAATAATGCGACTAATTTTTTATAATTCGAAACGGAATGATTAGCTATACATTTCTTGAAGGCGTATGAAATTTTAATTTCGTTGAAGCAGCACACCCCCCCGAAAAAAAAAAGAACCTTGTAAAAAATTCATGTTATCAATATAGTATAGAGAAAATAGCGCCGTCGAGTACGAAGAAGGCGGCTAAAAACCGTCTGATGGAGGTGGTGGAGGTGGGGTTCGTGACCTTGTCGTCGTCATGGCTACCAGACAACACTTACCCCCTCCGGAAAATTGTACTTCTTTTGAACCTGGGAAAAAATATGATATATATATAAAAATGTTTTATTATTGAATTATTCAAATATATATATATATAATTTATCCTTTTGCATTTAAATTTAAATTGTCCCATCTTTATGCAATAAATGTTGGCTTTGTTGCAGCAATGTGGTCAACATGCAAAAGACGATTACCCAAATTGGACACGAAACACAATGGGCATCAACAAACAAGGATACGAATCGAAAATGAACGAGCACAACAATCAGATGCAAAAAGGTAAGTCGAACATGCGCACAAATTAAAGTCGCGCATGCGCCTCATATTTCCCTATCAAGCTCTGCATGAATGAAATTAACCCCCTAATCTTGACCCGCATACATTTATGAATAAATTAACACCTGCATATGGAATGTATTTTTAATCGGAACGAAAAGGGTCATCTGGTTCTATTTCGATCGTGATTTGGTCAGTTGGCTAACTAAAAATAACGATCTGGTGGAGAGGCTTTTTTGGCTCAGACTCATCATCATCGAAATTAATAAAGTCAACGTTAAAGTAGGTCAGTTTTTAAGTGAGCCGATACTATATTAAATGGTGCGTTAAAAGGGTGTATTTAAAAAAGCAGCTAGTCGTTATTTATATTGTATGTGAACGCCCACCTTTATTGATTTGTTCAATTTTTTTCCCTTCAAATCACATTGTAATGACATTTTTTTCACGCCGTTCTTGTATAAATGCGCGTCTCACTTTTAGTCTGGCCAGATTTTTTTTGATCGACTGCGCGAGGGTTGATTATTATTTTATAAACAATTAAGTTTGATTATAATAAATGCTGTGCCGCTCATTAGAGAGAAGGTCAAGATTTAGCATTATATAAGAATGACGTCAGGGCAAGTTTGCCGGTTTGCTGATTTTTTGCTTCTTATTTTTCTTCATTTTTTTTTCGCGGCCGCCGTCAGCAATCATTACAATCAATATCGGTCGGAATTAAGCTTAGCGCTCGAAAACCTGTCTTTTGGGCGAAATTCGTAATTATTTTCACGAATGAGTCGGAAATTAGATGAACTGCACACAAAAATATTTCGCAAACTATTCGGACGCTATTGACCTCGAATAAACTTGGCCAGCTTTTTTTGCAAAAGAAATTCTAGGACTCTCTAGTTAAATAATTTTGTGACGAGTGGATTTAGCTATCGAAAATTAAATTAGCAATACTAGATAAGAGAATAGCAATTTTGCACTCTAGTTGAATAAAATCATCATCATACATGTGGGATAATTTTTCCAAGATTATATATCTTAATTATGCTCATTAAAAATTGGATTGGCCCGCAAAATTCCTGCACTACCAGTTAATTATTTACAGTTGCTGCATTTTGCTACCAAATTAATTATGGTTGTTTCTAAGCGCCAAAAATTCGACTGCATTATTTTTAAAACTAGTTTTGCTCAATGCTAATCGGACGAAATTATGGAATGACCTTAAAAATTTTAAATACACCTGATATTAAAATTACATTAGATCGGCGGATGAGAAGATTGCCAAAATATTGCAAGTGGGTTTTTTTCGTTTCGATTTGGCTATGTAGTATGTTTCTAACATAATAGACACTCTCCTCTACAAATCCGAAGACATAAAAAGAGACCTGCAGGCCATTCACCATACACCCAAGCAAGGTCAAATCACCATAACCAGTGTTATGTGTGAGTGTGTTGTCTATCTATCTATGTCCAATCTATGACAAGACCAATATTTATAATAAAATAATCGAAAAGCAGGTGTGGGCTTTAGGGGGGCACCCCCCAAAAAACCTAAAAACTTAACTTATCCAATTTTCAAAAAATCCCAAGTTGACTTAACGTCACTTAAGTCGACTTAAATCATACAAATTTGACTACTTTCAAAATTATCTGACCAATTAACAGTCAGCATTCTTTGTTATTATTAACGAGAACCCGAATTTGTTTTTTCTGGCATCTATTTTCCTAATAAAAATATTACACCTATTTAGGACCTCCGCGAAACAAATCATCAAGAATATAACCTTGATGGTGGTGGCACCTTAAAAAATTTGCAACCGACGAACGGTACTTGATTAAGAGTTGCTGCTCATATGAACAGAGAGCAACATTGGAGAGGAAAAAAAGGCGATATACGATTCATGCAACATTTAACGATTCAACTCTTCAAACAAGTTGTCTTAAAAAGTTGAATAGATTTTTTTTGTATGATTTTTTCGGGAGGGGGAAGAATACAGCAGGAGGCGAAAATTGGTACTTTTTCATTTAACCGTTATGAAGACGTTATTTTGCGGATTGCATGTTTATTGTAATGCGCATTAATCGAATTCAAATTACGTCATTTTATAATTTTGCATTTACTGATTAAAATGTTCGCGGTATTTTTGTTTATTTTTGGATGACTCTCCGAATTCGAATCAAGCGATTATTATTATTGATTGAACTTTTTTTTAGGAAATTAGCACTTTGACACTAAAAGCTTTTGGCATTAAATTAAACAATGCCGAATCTTGCGTTTCCGTATTGGTAGAAGTTGAAATTTTGCAATAAATGCCATTAGAATAATCAATTACCAATGATTAGAAGCGGATGTGATAAGCGTTACTTAATCGAATTATGCTACAGCTGGGAAAATGGGTTGCGTGTTTGTTTTTTAATTATTTTGAAGTTTTTTTGCTATTAAAATAAATTTTTGGAGCTCAATATTTTGAGGGGAAAATATATTTGTAGCACTTTTACTTAAATTAATTAATTTGCTAATTTTTTGCAATCTAAAAATAATGACTTACTTTAGTTATTATTTTTGACAAAGTGCTTTTGATTCTATATAATTACCCCGGAAAAAAAAATTAAATTTGATTCCTATAAGAGTCAATGACGCTTTATCATGCAATCTAAACCGTGCTTAGTAATTATAGCGAAATAAAAAGTTTGCTTTCTTCGAAAATGCATTTTTAAACAGTAGCACTTTCTACAATATTTTTTTTTGTTTGGATACTTTCAGTGTATGCAGGAATGGAAGACCACCACATGGCCCCAACCCCCGGGTTGTACACATCGGGCCGTTCGACGTCCAGTAGTTCTAGTCCGGGAGTCGCAGGATCGAGTCCCGCTCTACTGGTGGTACCGCAGCCGATCAATGCCACCAAAATGGGTGGCATGCAGAACGGCGGCGGTCCGCAGCCTCGGAAGTACCAATGCAAAATGTGTCCCCAGGTATGTGCCAACATTTTACTATTACTACGACAAAAACGCAAATCACTTAATTGCCCCAGCGTATCTTGCTTTTTACGACATTTAAAATAAATTTCTTGTTTATTTTATTTTGAACAAGCCTCGTTAAGTAACTGATAAATAACCGATATAATTACAAATGTTTCATTATTAAGGTACAGTAATAATAATTAGAAATATAATCATTAGCTAATTGCGTGGCGCCAGTGCTGTGCTCTATTGGCGCAATCTTGCAAAAGTGGGGGGGGGGTTAAAATATTATTGCGTATTTAGAAAAAAAGATTTGTTCCCAAGCTGCGCATTTAATTATCGTCGTATATCCGCAACACGTGAAATTCGAGCTTTTTGTCGGAAATATTAAAAATAGTTGCAACAATCTATTTTTCATTTTCATCCCCTCATCGAATCGGTCCATGCACTATGTTTCAATCTGTGCATTTCCGTCGAAAAAGCAAAACGTAATAAGTGTTTCCTGTTTTTAAAAAGAGGGTGCAAAATTAGTTATTTTTTCACCGTGAAACGAGATATTTTTAAAGTTGATGTTTAAAACGCCCACCCCGGCCCATAGTCGCGTTTGTGTTGTTGCATCGTCGTCACACATTTTTCGAGATGTTATGGGAAAAAATCTGGCTCGAGGTCTTAAAACTACCCCATACGACTGACTACACCTGTTCCCCCCGAGATCACCTTGAAATGTATCGATACTATACACTTCCCACGTATCTTCGTCTTCTTCACTCTACATATGTACATATGTCTGACGAAATTACGTAATAAATTGTTTAAAAATTTAAAACACTTAACGCCGTAAAATATTTTTAATATAAAATGTTTATTTTTGCAAAAAATAATGAAAAAATTGCATATTAAATTTGAGATATAAAAATTCTTTACGAGTGTGTCTATACACATTCAACGGATATCTATTCGAAAAGTTAATGTTTGTAATAAAAATTTCTGCTCAAATTTATATTTTGGCGCAATATAATAATAATATTGCATCGAGAAACCGTAGTTATTGCAAATGCATCAAACGGACCGAACGAAAAAAAAATTAGTAATAATGAAAAGCTTTGTTCAATCAAGACTTAATAATATTCTTAATACAAGTGCATTCTTTTGAACAATTTTTCTTTATCAGAATATTCGGATTTTATTAAATCTTCTTAATATAGAATAAATTTCATCAATATTCTACTCGTTTTTAGCTAGACTGCTTTAAATTAAATTCGTAAAATATTTAAAAAGAAATATTTTGAGTCGCACATATTAAACTCAAAATAATTACCACATGTTGCTCCAATTTTATTTTTACCTAACTCGCCCTAACTCAACATAATCTTTCAAAATGAATTTCTATGAATTAAATTCGGTATTGTTAAAAATGGGACATTTTTTTGTACAAAAAATATTTCCATTGTCAGCTAATTGCATTATAGTTGTCCAAAAATCCAGAAGATTGCCTCCTCTCATTTGAATATTTGAATTCGAATTAAAATTGACAGAAAAATTCGACAATAAAATAACCACAAACGCACGACTTCGAAGATAATCGAAGAAAAGTAGTTCAACCCCAATTCGCATTGTTGCAAATCCCTTTTAACCACCTGACGCACCAGTTTTTTCCTAAGCACCCGATAAGTGGTTCAAAGTATATTTTATATTCAATAGATCAATACACGGTGAAAAAAGCGCCCTATTATTTTCCCTTTCGATACCTTTGCCGAATTGATCTCAGACCTCAAACGACACACTTTGACAGTTTTGGTTCAATTTTTTATCATGTAAATGCGAGACGCACCCCTATTTACCGAAAACAGGGTTCGATTGTGCACCTTATAATAATAGATTTGTCAATATTACAAGATCATTAATATTGAGAACCGATAAATATTTTGAATTCACCAATAAAAGTGTTTAGCATATTTTTTTATAGGGGACTATTTAAAAAGGTGCTAATCAGATTCTTTTGTGAAATTCACTTTTACAACGTACTTAGAGGAAATATTTCAAAATTCGCTACTACATTTCCTTTTTTGTTGGTCAGATTTAAAAAGCATGCATAAAATTGAGAATAATTGCCTTTTCTTGGCTAATTTCTTTTTCCGAGTGTAATATGTGTCAAATGTAGCCACAAGAATCGATTATTGTTGCATTGCATACATTTATTAATTTAAATTATTGAAAACGTGATGTTTGAATAAAAAAAAAAACCGTTAAATTGTTACTTGTCTATCTAGTAATAAAACAATTATCTATTTTTTTCAACATCTATCAAGTGTATTATGTATTGAAAGTTATAAACCGCAGAAACAAATAAGACTACAGTTTTTTTGTTATATATCGATATACCGAGTGTTACAAAAATAATTGACAATAATTGAAAAATATATTTATCGAGCATTCATAAAATTATCTAAGTAACACTTGAAAAATTGGCCGCACATTTTCGAACACCCTGTATACGTTCTTATAAAAGCAGAGCATTGAAATAACATAATCGAATCGAAGGCCTCTCTGCCTATTACAATTTAATAATTGATTATTTTATAGCGTTACTGGAAGAAAAAAAAATTAATTTAACAGTAGCGCTCGCCGTTTAGTTTGTTATAAATTATATTGTTATGTATTTTTTATTCGAACGAACAAAAAAAAAAATGTTTACATTGTAAATTATCCAGCGCGTTTTTTTGAACGCCACAAAAAATAATAGCACACGACCATTTTTTTCGCTCGTTCAAGTTTTACAAGTTTTTTTCCGTATTTTTTTCCTATAGTGACAAATACCTTATAAATGTTTTGATGTATTTTTATCATGGCATTGGTGTTAACAGGAGCCCCTGTTAAACTATGAACTTTGGTTGCGCTATTTAATTGACCACGCTTATTTATTACGTTTCCTTGCTAAGCAGTTTTATTCAACCGCCAGAAATACGGACAGATTTATTGCCTCTTGATTTTTTTTTCTAATGATCAGCGCTAATTTTATGAATTCTGATTAAGTACACCAAACTTCGAATGCTTTTCTAACAACACGAAATAATTTGTAATGATGTTTGAAAAAAAAGTTGCTGTAACAATCTTGCCTTGCGGCTTGCATGCAAGAGCGGAGAGGATGAGAAAAACATCATCATCATTATGACGTGTCCACGTACTTCCTTTATTTCATCTTCAATCACTGTGTGTGTGTATTTTGAAAGCATCTTGTTTCATAGCTCCATTATAAATTAAATCCGACCAAAAATGCTGGCCATCTCTCTTCAGCCCCATTCAGCCGGGTACCGTGTTGAAGTGAGATGGTCAGATTGGATTTGGGATTTTATTGAATTGAAGGCTCGATTATTAGGTAAGATCACAGGTAGATGAATACCTTTTTTAGGGTTCTAAAAAAACGCAGGTAAAAAATAGTTCATTTAGAAAAAAAGTCTTGATGTACGACAAAATAATATAGAGACTCGAACCCGGGGTGGCTGTGGTGATTTTCCTATTATTTATATATTTTTAAATGATGGCTTTATAGTTTGATTTGCGATATTTTAATTTCGACTTTTTCGTAAATAGATAAATTCAAAAAAACGGGGGGGGCCAAAAGGACAATGCGAAGAGGCAAAGCATCTGCCACAATAAAAGTCAATTATGATACCCACTAGTAAAAAATAGTGACCCATTTCCATCTACATTCATATAGACAAAAAAATGTGAACCCTTTCATTTTCTTTCACCCATAAACTTCAATCAACATGTTAAAAAAAAAGTGAACAGGCTTTAAGAGCTTTTTTTGTTATAGAAAGTGAAATGATTTCCTTTAGTTCCAAGTTGGAGAATCGATTGCGTTTAAGAACAAAGTTCTAAGTAAATTTGAGGATATCATTTAGTGATTTTAGATAATACCTTTTTATTAGGAAGTGGAAATTTTTGATTTAGCCCAAAAATTAGCAGATTTACCAATTTTGTCCCTGATGCCCAATTTTTAATCGTCCTTTCGTTTTCATTAGATGCTGAGAAAGTGCATCCCCATTAAATTGAAACAAAAAGGAATGTAGGGCAAGATGACCAAAAAAAATGAGCCACCTGTATTTACCTGCGCTTGAATAGTAGATTATATGTAAATAATTTCACTTTCTACTCGTCGTGATTTATTTCTATAAAATGGGGATGATCAAAACTGATTTCTACCCCTCGTCTAACATATGACCCAAAGAAACAAAACACAACCAGTCTCTCCGCACTGAAATTCTAGCATCCCTAGACAAGTTCACACGGTCGCCCATGCCACAGCCTGCTGATGATGATGACGATCGGCCAGCTCTATTTTCACTCATTTGTCGATTCTCTTCTCAGCTACCAATCTTCGTCCGACTATTCTTCTTCATTTAATGACGATAATCTATCATCATTTTTTCCATCGTCTCGATTTGGCTGGTCGATTGTGCGCCTCCATATGTGCGTAACGAAGAAAAAATTATACACTATATGTAAACACTTTCGGTCGGAGGGGGTGTGGGTGGATGGATGGAAGATTCGAACATGTGTTACGCTTTTGTATGCCACCACCACCATAAAAAGTAAAAGTATATTTGATTTAAATCAGGGCGCATTTTTTACAACCCCCAAAAAGTACAGGTGGTTGATTTCGATTGCCACTCGAAAGGTGAAAGGGATGTTGATTGAGTATATTGAACTTGAGGTGGTATAATTAAATGGTTTTTTCTATTGGTGCGCATGCAGACTGCTGTTGATTAGAAAAAAATTGATCAAGAATATCAACAATATTTTAGATGTGATATTAACGAGAGACAAAAAAAAAAGAGAATGGTGAAAGAGTTTTTGGTGTATGAGCCAGGTGGAAGCTGGTTGCTGCTGTTGCAGCATTCAAACGATGGCCAGGGGCCATTTAAAACGTACAAAAAGACCAAAGCACACTTGGCTACACCTTAATGAACTTCATCTACCCGGTGTTTAAAAAATATCGCTTCTTCTATTTTATTCCCATCAAAATTTTGACTTAGTTTGAAACTTTCCGAACTGACAAGACGGAAAGTTTTGTATCATATGCCTCCAATTGACATTGAACCCTTAACTCCGTTAAATATTCGACATTTTTTGGTCTTAAAATCACGAAGGGTTCCAATTAATGAGTCCTAGAAATGTGTTTTATGGATTTTGGGTAACGAAAATGGAATTGGGCCCTTGTTTGTCAATATCAGTTTCGAGGTCATGACAGACCGAGAAGTTTGAAGGTCGGCGCGACTTGCCAAAACACCCCATTTTCCGTCCTTGTTGTTTCCACCTACGATTTTCTAAAGCGGCCGCCGCAAACGAAATCCACCCTTCTTCTTCTTCTTACGGTCATCGCGTTCGTCTGCAAAACCTTCCACTTGGCCGTAAAGCAAAAAACTTGTCAATTGGCGCTCAGTTTTACTACCACGGCACTCATTCATAATTCGTTTGACGAAAATCACAAATAAGCCACCCCAACAACAATGTAAAGTCAATACAGATCCACCGCTTAATAATGTATAAACCGATTTAAATTATTGTTATTTTCTCATTTGTACCCGCACCCTCCCAAATAGATCGTAACCCAATACTAATAATTCTGTCAACATGATGGGGTTGCATTTATTTGCAACCCTTTCCATCTTAAATAAATAGTACTACAACAATTCGATTATTTTCGATACAATACAAAATAGAGCGGCGTGCGCGGTTACAATCCTATAATAGAATAGATATTCGATATATTTCGTCCCTTATACCAGCATGTAAAAAATGTGCGGCCAATGGTGCCCGTAAAGGGGTGCAAATGCAAAGCGAACTGTATTCCGAATGTGGTACGAGTCAAGATCCGATCTATATTTTTGCCATACATAATACCATTCATTGTAGTCATTTTTCTGAGCTAAATATTTTCGCGTGCACCACTCGTGGATCTATTGTGGGTAGGAAATAATGAAAATGGTCCTATTGAGGGGGTAGCAACCACTGATTATTCCTTCGAGAAATTTGATATTTTTGAAAATTATTTATCGAACGATAAAATTCTAATTTTGTTTCTATTGATTATTTAAATTAACCGGTTTGTTCAAGTTTGTCAACTTTTGATCTTTTTGGATTAACGACAATTTTTGTAGATATTTTTAAAATTAACCTTAACCTATGTCAACCAGATTTTTATTATACTTTTTGTGTCATAAATAAACAATTTCGAATTGTTTGGTAAAAATGATATTATTCAAAAGTTGAATTTTAATATGTTTCTAGCGTGATGTCCGCATCACATCAGTAGGATATATACAAAAATTTCTAAGAATTTTTTACACTATAATTATATAGATTTGAAATAATAAGAATAACAAGATTTGAAACTCAAATACGTCTTCTAATAGGAGTCAGACATGCGAACGAGATTAAATTAAAAATGATACGGTTTTTTTCATTCTTCGTCGTCTCTTTGCTCTTCTGATGTTTGTAATATTTAAATCTCTTTCGTACAGAGAACCAGAGGAGAGGAAAAAATTCGAAAATTTTACATGCCAGATGTAATTTAAATGTTCAAATTTGTTTTAAATGCGGAAATTGCGGATAATGATGTCAGGCTAGGAAATTGCACAGTCGGTTTTATTAATTAATTTCGGTTATTTTTATTTATAACTAATAAGCTAAGTATTTACATACGACTATTTTTCAAAATTGATGCATATTTCCTAGTTGACAATTCAATTCATCATTTGCGCCATAATTGCAAATATGCACATAATTCCGAAACCCGTTACAAAGCTAATTTGACAAATCTATTTTGCAAAATAGACCTCGGTGCCAAATAGCAAAAAAAAAACCTTTACCCCTTAATCGATTTTTTATTTTAATGGTATAGTATGGATGAACTGAAAAAGTTCCCATTTCTCCTCTTTCATGACTGATTAGCCTAATCGCTTAAATTTTACATATTGCTAACGATCTACTACTAGATTCGTCGTATTTGAATATTAAACAGTTTTTGACATCATCAGAGAGCAGCCTGCTTTTTTCTCACGAGGATATGCAAATTGCATTCGTACCACGATCACTTTGCTCTAGTGCACCATAGTGCAGTCGCACCTCGCCCTATCTGCCACCACTGACTTCTTAGCCTGGTACAATGTCCCCTTCTGAATTGGCCAGGCAAATTTTCGGTGCGATTCCAGTCAGCCGTTCGAAGGGTTCGTGTTGGACGGGTGTATACGTGTTTGGTCAGAATTGTTCAATAGAAAACGAAATTTGAATGTGAAAAAAATAATAATAAGAAGTATTAAGTCTTGATGTGGTGCTGGTTAGAATGTGCTTAATGGCCCGATTGTCCGAGAAAATCGTCACAGTCCTAGGGGCCCGTTCTGCAAGTGACCAAGGGTCAAAAAATAGGGACACATGTAAAGATGTTATAAATAAGGGGATCCAAGTCTTTTTATTATTATTTGGTGCTTTATTGAATTAAGAAACAGCTTTGCTTTTTTGTCCGTTATGTCTAGTTTTTTCGCTTTTGGGGTGTGAATCCCAACGATTTTTTTCGGCCCGTTTTTTTTTATTTTGTATCCACTACTAGTAGAGGTTTTGGCTCGTGCCCAGTTTTTTCTTTCGATTCCGGAAAAAAGTTGTTTACTAATTTTTTTTTACGGGTCGCTATTGTGCGGTGGGCCTTGAATTGTTGTGTGTTTAAATTTCGACAGCTTATCCGATTAGTTATAATATTTTTCGAATAGGATTTAATTATTTGCGAGCTAGAAATCGAATCGCCATGAATTATTTGGGGTTCCTTAAACATTTAAATCGCAGACGAACATTTATATATTTATTCTCCCAAATTAGCTTAATTAATTAATTATGTATGAGCAACCTACAGACCAGTCTGTGTATAATGTAACGAGTGCAATGGAATATTATAAGATTACATTAGACATATACTGAAAAGCTATTTTTGCAGCGACAGAGTTAATTTTATGTAACCGACAGGCTTTATATTTGTTACAATGACATTTTCCATTAATATCATTATAATCGCAAAAATATATCAATTATATAAAGGGACAAATATTATATGAGCTAAATGTATTTTTAAACGGGAGATTCTTAATAAATTTAACGTTACGTAGGTTATTATTGCTCAACTTTATATATGATATCGATTTGTAGGCTTATTTATATAATTAAATATTTTTTTTTCGGAGCTTGTGAAAACAAATCCATGTCATGTTTGTATTTCTATCCAGCCTGTCGACGATTAGTTTTCGTTTTTTACATTTAATTTTTTTTTCGTGAAGAAGCTTTCGAATTATTTATAAGCTCACTAGTATTGATATTTCTTTCCAGTCCCCGAAAATATAAAACGGAGTGAGATAGGGCGGCGCGGCAGCAAAGTAATGGTTTTTATTGATTGACTGCCACAAATATATTATATACGAAAACAACAAAATTATTGATTTCGAAAATATTATTTTAATTATTTTGTAGAAAAATCCACTCAATTATTGAAACGGCAAAACTTTGGATAAATGGCACCTTTTGGAAAACTAGAAAATTGCCCAACATTAAAAATTTACGCTTTAAATAACGCAATTTTTGTAGGAGGGATTTTTTAAATCGCCGTTTATATGAATCGATTTATTTCGAATTTTAATAATACATATAATTTGCCCGAGCGACGATTTTATTTTTCTCATCTTATATAAATACTGAAATTGACGACACTTTTCAGTAAATGGCATATTTTTTCTCACATTTCTTTAAATAGAAAATTGCCCATCAGCATTAAATATTTAAAGGCAACGGAGTTCGATGACATATTTTTTTTTGTCGAACATTTTACTTGATACCCGGTAATTTTTACAATGTACCGTTTAAATTGAAGGCTTGAAGGGTTAAATTGTGTATTTATTGATGTGCCGACGACAAATATATTTTTTTTTTATTTTGGGTATATGCGTCGGTGCAGATTTTATTACACCATCCCTGATGCATTTATTCAGAAGCTAATATACTATAAGCTTGAAAGGACCTTTTCAAGACAGAAAAAAAGGATCGAAAAAACTTCCGTGTTTATTATCGACGATTGTAAATATTTGGAAAATATTGCGGGCAATTTATTTAAATATTATACAATATTAGAGTCGAATGTAAATAGACGACAGAAGGGTTGCGATTTTATGACGTCTAGTGTTTAGTTTTATTGCCCTAATTATGTACGGCTGAGGGTGGTTTTTGGAATTACTATGTAAACTTGTCCCAAAAAAATTCACCGTTATGTAACCGTAATAATGCCATTTTTCTTATCAATTTAATCGATTGCATGAAATTCGGCTGGTGGTCTTAATACTCTTAATCGTCGAAAAAACACATCCATCAGTTCGTCAACGAAATCAATAATGATTTGTTTGTATGTATTTTGAGTTAACATTTTTCTGATGCTAACGTAAAATTCAATTGAACCTATAAATATCGTTTTTCCAGTTGACTATCTATTCGAAAATATATTTAACAGTTAAAACAATGCAACACGCGAAATAAATTATTCTATATAGATTAATTCGCAAAATTAAGTAAATACCTGCTGCGCTCGAAATAAAAACAATTTTTATTTTATAAACAACAACAAAAAAAAAAGCAGCATTTTTAATTACGTCGAAATAATTAACTATTATAGAATGAATGAATGTTGAATAATATAAACTACACAATTTTTATTTGTTTAACAACTGTTTTGGATCGTTTTATACGTTTAAAGTACTATTGCGGTTCCTTTGAAGATTATGTAATAAAAAGTTTATTAAATATTATTTATACGTTTAAAAATTAAATAAACTCGAAAAATTGGTCAAACAATTTTACCCCTTATTTATGAATTCGGCATCGTATTTGAAAATATTTATTAAAACGCAATAAAATACCAGTTATCGAAAAAAAATTCACCTACACCCAAAAACCAGCTATTAAAACACGTCATAAATTATCCGACACGATGCCAAAAAAAAAAGAGCGTCATGATTGTCGAAAAAAGCAAAAGACCAGAAGCTGTAGAAAAAACGCATCGGATTTTTTTTGCCTAAAGTCAAGAGAAGAGAAGTGGCACGCGTATATCGTTTGAAAAAAGAAACTAGTTTTTGATCCATCCGCAAAAAAATTGGAAAAAAAAGAGAGGAGCGGACGGACAACGGCGAGAGTCCCATCATCCATGATTTGTATTTTTTTTGTGTGTGTATGCGGCCCGGTAGGTAGAAAAGTAGAGGCATCAGGGGCAAAGCAGGCAGGCAGGCAGACAAGGCAACACACGGACGACGATGGACGGGCAGGCCAGGCCAGGACCGACGTTCACTTGTTCGTGTATTATGTTGTTACGTAATACTTACCCCCGCCAAATCGAAATTATCCCCTCCATGTGGCAGGCACCGCGTTGTGTGGATGCTGCCTTGTGGAGACGTCGACCGGCGTTTTTCTAATCTAAGTATGTTAGTGTAGTTTTTGCTACCCATCAGAACGCTTGTTTTTTACGCCCGATGCGTTTTTGTTTTCGTTTTTTGCGCCCCCCAACAAGCTCGCATGTGGGTTAAAACATTTTCACACTTTTTTCTCTCTCGTTTTCTTTTCCTTTAATTATTACGACAAACATGTGCTAAACAATACGAAACAATCTGAAGTTCTTTATTTTGGTTCGTTATTAATTTGAGTGCGAAACGATTTAATTGAAAAGTGCGCGCAAAACAATTAATTAATTGATGGAGGGCCGTCTGGAGTACCGTTCGGGGGGTTTGGACTTTCATCCGCCACCAATGCTCCTCGAAAACAATGCCAACTATTCGCACCTGCAGCGCTCGATTGACACCTTGCGCTCGCTCGGCGATCGGCTTGGCGATCGCGTTGATCTGCGATTAAATTTGCATCACGACAATGTCGGCGGGAACAATCATCGAGGCTCGAATCAGAATCTGAATTCGTCGAACGGTTTGGAGTTGAACTTGAGTTTGAACGGCGATCGACTGCTGCAGGAGCGCATTCAACAGGAGCGCGCGTTGGAGCGGCTGATGAACAACGAGCGCTCAATGCAAGAGCCGCGAATGAACTTGGAGCACAGTATGAGCATTGAGCGCTTGAACCTTGAGCGGTCCTTGACGCAAAACTTAGATAGGAATTTGAATTTGAGTAGTAGCGATAGAGTAAGTTTTATGGAACGCGGTGGCCTTATCGAACGCAACTTGAACTCGGATCGGGGTTTAAGCGAGCGTTTGACGAACGAGCAGCAGCAACAGCAGCAGCAACATCAACGTGGTGCTCTGATGGATCGAAACCTGAATTCGGATCGACACTTGCTAGATAGGAATTTAAATAATTTAGATAGGAGCTTTAGCAGCAATGATAATGATAGATTGACGGAAAGACTGAGGATGGATGCAGTGATAGGGGACGGTATGAGGCCGAATCATGGCGGCGGCGGCGGCGGCAACGGTGGCGGTGGTGATATTAACGATCAGAAATATCGCGAATATAAAGCGCATTTGGAAAACTTGCGAACGGAAAGTTCAAGGTCACTCGAAGGGAGAGTCGGAGACGACGAACGGGATGCCACCCCGTCTACACCACCCACACCGATTTCGGTCGGCGAAAACTTTCAAGAAGAAAAGGTACGATAACAAATTTTTCGAAACTAGACCGCCTCGTGCTATTATTTGTTGTTTATTTCGAATATTTATTTATACTTTTGATAATCGCGCTCATTTCACAATTACTTTTATTTATCTATATGTAGTGATTTTTAATTTTAATTATTGAAATTTTACATACTGCCATACTCCCACAACATTATCTATACGAAAATGTTTTTTTTTTTTTTTTTTTGGTGTGTTTGATAAAAAACTTGGATGTCTTGTAATTTAACCTTTATGTCTGACTAAGCAAAGTTTGCGTTATTCGTAATAATTTCATTATTTTAGCATGTGGATCAGTTTTTTTTTTCTCTAAAAAGATAAGCGAAGAGCAATTTACACAGTTTTACAAATTAAATCGCATTAAAATAAATAAAGTGTTTCGTAATTAATATATATTTAAATTGTTTTTAAATAATTAGTAATTATTCTATTTATTGATCATGGGGCAATTATAGTGAACTAATTAGTAATTTTATTAATTAATAAATAAGGAAAAATATTGCGAGATTTTTAGAATAATTCTAGAAGTTCTAAAAAAATTTATAAAGTCTTTTAAATTCTCATAAATCCAATCACACAATTTTCCTTTAATTTTTTGGTGTTTACGAAAATTTATCAGATTATTGTACTTCCACATGCAAAAAGTAAAATACTAGGGCTATTATATAAAATACAAAATTTATTTATACATATACATATATTTATGCAAAAACCTTGTCCGGAAACCAGTTATACTCATTATAATTACAGCACTGTTAATTTTGTAGGTTTTTTTTTTCGATTCGAATGCACGAACGAATAAAAATTGGCGAAAAAGCAGCGCCTCATATTAACAACTAACTACTATATTTATAAATCTGTTCAAACGAGGAAAAGAATTTTTGCCAATCTCTTGCCACTCGTCTAGGTCAGTTGTCAGACTTCTTTTTACATCACAAGGTCAGATCTCTTGGCCAAAAAAAAAAGAGCCAACAGGAAAAAAACAACTTAAATTAAGGGGGGCCCCCATTGATTGAAAGATGCACCGCGCGCGAAAAGTATCTCTTCTAATATTCTATCACATTTCTAACGGCAACAAATTAAATCTTAAAGTTACACTTATATCACTTGTAATGGTTTTTTTGAGCTACTTGGAGCTGATGATGAACGTAAGCCAAGTGTAAAATAACTTTACAGAATGACCTTACCCAATAATTGCTTCTGTACTGTTTTCTTTTCTTTTTTTTTGTTGTTCTTTTCGTTGTGGTTTGGATTTTATTACTTAATTGTGTCAAAGCTAGACGTGCGAAACGCTTTTTTCAGTTTATTTCATATCAAATCTAATCGAAACCAAGCGCAATTTTCTGGCGCGAAAGTTTTAATTTTCTTCATAATCTTGAGATTTGGGCAATTTTACGTGACCCCACGTAATTGCATTTGAAACCTCAAGAAAAATCCATTTTGGACTAATATTTAATAAAAATAAGTGAGGAAATGGTAATTAAAATTTTGTCATGGGCAACAGTTTGTATATTCAGGGTTAACTTGAAGAAACAAACTGGATTAAAATTAAGGTGCTTTATATGCGCAGATCTTCATAGTTTACTATTCTGCGCAGGTTTTATCTGTCAATGAATGGCGGCCATATTTTAAAAATGCTTCTTTCATGATGTTCAATTAATTTTTATTGGATGAGATGTTCAAAAAACTTTCGACACTTTATTGATATTTTTCTAATCAATAAAACTTTTGGACACTTTACTAAGTTTGCGACTTTTACCTAACCTAACTCAACTAATAAAACTCCGGTAGGATGACGTAATATAAAAGTCCTTCGTTCTGATCATAGCACTAAAAGTGTTTTAAAACCACGAAATAAAAGTGTATATTTTAATCGGCACTCATAACTAATACATACATAATAATAACAACATTTTAGACGTTCATGGTCAACATGATTTCGCTATAAGACAAATTGATTCTCTACGTGAAGGGCAATGATGTAGTTTTTTTTTTTTCGTATGAATTTTTTAACTAATGTAATGTACAATATTTAGATTCGATATAAAATTACATATTAATATTAATTGAACTTTATTATAATTTGCACGTTGCCTTTTACATCAATTTTTATTCAGGTGGGACTTTAATAATATCGCGCGTATAATGTAGTAATAAGAACAATCTATTATTTTGCGCGCAAGTGTTACTAACAAAGACTTTTCTATGAAGTTTGTGACCTTCTAAATTCAATAGCATGGTCATGTTCACTTTGTGAATATTACTTCACAGCTCTCTTTCAAACACCTACGAATTAGATTTTCAAATAGTAAATATAAATCGGAAATGCATGACAAAAATATAACAATTTAAAATATTGTATGACAAAAAAAATATGCTCATGACATAGCCTTGATATTTTCTGCAGATTGCACATGCAGTGTGTTAGATTTTCTAGATTAAAAAATTACAATCATTGCAGCTAGTCGACAAACACACACACACACAAGTCTATACTGCGGCAAATTAAGTTTTACGGCATGCAATTATAACACGATTGTTTGCCGTATAATATGCACGAATATGCGCCCCGAAATTAATCATCGCAATAATAACAACAACAACATAGACGACGAAAATATTACCGAGCATCTTTTTTTTCTATTCTGCAAATCAATATAATGAGAGTTAGAAGACAACAACCTCGATCACATTTTTGATAGACAGCTCAGATTTTTCAAATAATGTTTGCCCCGAGGACGGTTTTGTGAGTGTTTGAGTGGCCCGTCCCAGAATTTTTCTATCTCTCAGACCGAGCATTAATTATATTGCTTGCCTACGACGACTTTCAACAACCTTAATATATTTATGCCGGATATTAAGAATATTATTATTCATCATAGCCAAAAAAAAAATAGAAACTTTGTGCATTAATGATGGATGCATTTTCGTTTGAAAGTTATTTCGGTTGGCAGCCTGCCGGAAGGCCATTTTGTCGCCAATATGGCCGCTTGGAAAAATTGTTGTTTAATATATTGTTTGTTGTTGCAGGTGTTTGGTTCAAAAGCCGAATTACAATTACACACACAGGCTCATATGCGAGAAGCCAAGCCATACAAGTGTTCGCAATGTTGTAAAGCATTCGCCAATAGTTCCTATCTATCCCAGCACACTAGAATACACCTTGGCATTAAACCGTACAGATGCGAAATATGTCAAAGGAAATTCACCCAACTCAGCCATTTACAACAACACATCCGAACGCATACGGGCGACAAACCCTACAAGTAAGTCCGGTCCTGCACGTTCAGCTCACATTCTAATATTTTAATTATGAATACAATGTTTTTTTTCCTGCTTTTAATTTCAATATTTATTACAGTAGTTTGCATTATTTTTAATTTACTACTGTCAAGGTCAGCCTGCCTGCCTGAATTAATACTAATAACTGTTATGCAAAAGTCGGAAAAAATACTTTCCCTTTTTCTCTGCTTCTCTACGCACTCGCACACACGCACGGAAACCGTTACTTATCGAGATATTTATTTTGTTTGCAGATGTAGACATCCAGGTTGCCAGAAAGCCTTCTCTCAACTCAGTAATCTGCAATCTCATTCAAGATGTCATCAGACTGACAAGCCATACAAATGCAATTCGTGCTACAAGTGCTTTAGCGATGAACCGTCCCTATTAGAACACATTCCAAAACACAAAGAGAGCAAACATTTGAAAACGCACATATGCCAGTATTGCGGCAAGAGCTATACGCAGGAGACCTATCTGAGCAAGCATATGCAGAAACATGCCGAGCGCACCGACAAGCGGCCGCCTATCGGACCGGGTCTAGGTACTATTGACTTTTTTTTAATTTCGTAATTAGCTTTAAGTTTTCATGACTCTAATGACTTTTGTTTGTCTTGCAGGTTTGAACCATCGCGGCCTCGAGCACCCCTACTGGCCGAAAGTGAGTCCCGATAGCGCCGAGAACATGCACGACTACCCCGGCGACATTCCGCGCCAAATTTTGGAGCAGAACGAAGACTTGGTGATCATTCGCCAGCAGCTCAGCCAGAATCCACCAGCACCGCCAGGTACACCAAATTCCAGTAATCTAGTGAATTCGTACGACACGTCAATTTCGAAATCGAATACAAACTCGGCATTCACGCCAATCAATTCAATGTCGGGCCATTTGAATTTGAACCATCATCAATTGGCGCCGAACCGGCCATATATTTACGATGCGCTCAGTTTTCAAAAGCAAAACAGCTTGGATATACCGAAAGCGTCGCAACCAGCCAATGGATTTCCCAATCAGCTCATCTCGTTGCATCAGATCCGAAATTATGCACATCAGCCCAATTCCAGTTTAATGGAGCACCATTCCATTCTTGGTCTTAAGGATAAATAGGAATGTGATGTGGAAGATTTTTACCTTAATCGTTATTCAAATTTTGTTTTTGTTTAATTTCGATATGCGCCGCTCAGGTTAGATTAGGTTGGCTTTGGCATTTTTATGGACGTACTATTTATTTTCGAAAACGATTTTTTTTTATTTTTGAATTACTAACTCATTTTAATTTTATTTTACAAACTTAATCGAAGCTAACCGACATTTTTGATGACGCATATTACCGATTGATCTCGACACTAAATTTAAGTACTTTTCTATTTAATTTTCTGTGTAAATATTGTTTTCGGTTGAAATTTTCGTAAAAATCTTTTTGGAGAGAACAATTATTTGCAAGTGTTTGAAAAACGGTTGCAAATTGTGAGTTATGAGAGAGAAATCTATATACGATGTGAATATAACAAAAAAAAATTGAGGGAAATGAAAACATAGCGTAAGGTTTGTACAGAGATTTTTAGAATAATAATTTTATTTTCAGCAATTTTGAGCGCAACTTTTTCCGTTCATTTGCCAGGAAGTTGTGTTCTCGAAATGTATAGCTCAATATATTAATTATATGATACATAATTTATTTTATATTTACGTACTTTCGGAATAATCTTTTTTCGTTTTTTTTTTGTGGGAGAATTTTGCATTTTTTTCAATCAAACATTCCTTTTTTATTTCATTCTTACCGGGACCTATTTTAAGGAGAAACGTTTTAATTTTTTTCTATTCTCAACTACTAGTATGACAATGTTAATTTTAAGTTTTGTTGGTGCAAATATGTTAGGTTTACAAAAGAAAAAAAAATTGAAAAAGTTATAGTATTATGCAAGTTACTTAAATAATAGTGAAAAAAAAATGAACTATGTTTTTATCGAAAATTTGTTTTTAGGTGCAGATTTAACGGCAAATTTTCTTTTTATTGTTCTTTTGTTGTATATATAGAGATTAATATTTTTCTTGTTGCAAAATTGCGTTACGTTAACGTTGTGGCAACACTTTGTTATTTGAAAGAAAATAATTCAAAGTTTGTTTGACAAGTTATAATTCGATTCATGTATATAACCTGCGCAAAAGCTACTGCGCAAGTTATAAACTTGTAAATCAAATTGTGACATGTTAAATAGACTTAAGTTAAAAGACAAGCTTTAAGAAACTTTATTATTATTATTATTAATCCATAAGGTATCGTGTTAACATTTATTGAATATGTGTTAAGTTTTTTTTTTTTGTACAATATTTGAGCTTTTGAATATAAATTTTGAACTTACGTCACAGCCTTTTTTGATAGAGAAAACAAACGTAGGAAAGAAAAGGAGATGAGATGTATTTATATATTGATGAAAAGAATATAAGGATTATTTTTTTTTTTGTTACATATTATTTTATTATTTTGAAAAAGAAAACAATAATAAAATTACTATCGTTTTTCTATTATTATTATTATAATTAGCAATGGTTTTATTTTGTTTTTATTTCCTTTTCATTTCATCCATAATATTTTCTTTTCAATTAATATTAATATTATTACTATAAATAAATGTTTATATAACTGTGATAATAATTTTTCGTACTGGAAGGTAAATTTATATAGTCAATTTGTAAATAAATATGTCTGTAGCCAGAGGTTAGCAGAACGAAAGAGAGACTGCTGAAGATGAACAGGATGTGGACGGTTTGCCCCCCCCCCCCCCCCCTCTTGTACACATAAAACACAACTCACCCTAAACTTCTATGTCTAAAAAAGTATGGTACTTGGCGCGCGCGCACACTTAGTACTAGTGGTACTAGGTGCGCGCGCACACCCCGTACAATTTTTGCAACAAATGTAAGATATAATTTAAATGAAAAAAAGTAAATGTCGTAACATAATGTATACTTAAGTAATAATACACACAGAGAGAGCGAGAGTGAAACAAGTCCCTCAACTTTTAAATTTTTACGACACAACGAACGATTTTCTATCATTTTATTTTCGATAAGCAGAAGACTCTATTTTTTTGTTTCGTCATTTCTATATAGTGTAAAAAAATATGATTATGTAAACAATTATAGCAAAAATGATAAAAAAAAATCGCAGCACACATTCTACTACTAGGAAGTACATAATATAAATTTTTGAAGTTATATTGATGTCTTAAAAATTTAATGTTACATAGTATGTTTATTGTAAATGTAAAAAATAAAAAATAATTTAAATTATTTTATTTTTCCAAAAGTACAATAATCAAACCCGAACCATTTCCACCACCCTGATGGAGACTAGTCGCCGACTTGGCTTTGGAAGCCAAAGTCAATATCTACTGGTGAACCAAATAAAAAACGAAGAGTCTGGCTGGGTCAATACGAAAAAAATCTTTTGTTTGGGTGCTCTATATATGTATAATTTAATTAAATAGCGCTTGTGGAAAGTCTGTCGCTATCTAGTGCCCGGAAAAGCAACATCGGGTGTATGCATGGTTGCCTAACGCATAGGTAGTATAACATTATTACTACTCGATATTGATTAATTGCTTGTTTTCAATATGATAATAGATATAGATAAGGCTAGAAAAAAAGCATAAATTAATATATAATAAATTTATTGAATTTTACGATACAAAATAGTTAATACAACTCTATATCATTATGAAACAACGCATTTGATAACCATATAATTTCCACTAACAAGATATATAAATAGTAAATCTTAGATCCTTAACTATAAAGCCTTTTCTAATTAAAATCACATAAAATCCTATAAAATAAACATTTAATTCAACTTGTGTGTGAATAAAGACAGCTTTAAGGCACCTGTTTAGTCTGTATTAGTTTGGAAGTTTTTAAGTAAATGATGACAACATAAATTAACACAAATTATACATATAATAGTGTTCAAATTGAATGAGCAACAATGATTCCACTCTATCCAGAGCTCGGTGGGGTTGTTGCTTCCAGTGTTTTCGGCTTTTCGTCCGAACCCGACACCGAATTCTTAATCGCCACTAAAAATAATTAAACCCCAAACAAAATGCTATCAATACTAATCCCTAATGCGATAACATACCAATGATGATAATCAACAAGATGAGTCCGATCACGCCGAGGATGATCATCATCTTCAGATTTTTCCACCAGTATTTGCGCTTGAGTTTCTGTGCCTGTTGCTCGAAACGCTTGCCACCCTCTTGGAGTGCATCGGCTCGACTATCCAACTCGGACAGCTTCTGGTCGCGCTCCAGCACCTTTTCGACATTCACTCGCATTATGCCAACCACTTCGTTCACCTGAGCTTGCGTTTGCTCCAGCTTGCTGGGCGTTTTCGAAGACGCTGATGGATTCTCCATTGTGGTTTGTTGTTGGGCTGGTTTCTTTGTGCTGTGTGCAAGTGCAACCAAACAACTGGAATGGAATGATGATTAATGTGGGGCCTATTTTATCTATGAGATGAGATAAACAAATTTCAAGTTGTTGATTCATAAGAATTTGGTTTTTGGATACTTGATAGTGTTAGGTAAGTACTTACATGAAAAATATAAATATTATTCAGATGAAATTAAAGAAAACAAAAGAACTTAACACAAAATTAAAATAATGTTGACGTTTCGTTAGACAGCTTCGGCCATATTGGAGGATACGTCATGCGATAAAAATAGAAGTGGGCGATTTCATGTGATGACGTATGAGGTGTATTACTGGTTGCCTAACTATTCAGCTTCAAATTTAAATCATACCGCAGCTGGGAAATTAAAATTCAGGTAAAATCTCGGGTAAAATGATAAAACTTCTTTAAGATTAATATAAAAACTAACATTTTATTGATTTGTTATCATAAGCTTAACAATGTATATCACTATGATTCCTCCAACGACCGACTATCTTCAATATCATCCCCATTCTTCAATTGATTGTTCCACATGCTAGCGTAGACGCCCTCTTGCGCCAGTAGATGGTCATGCCTTGAACAAACCCAAACTAAAAATCACCCTTACAAAAAAACAAACCAAAAATTACCTGCCCCTTTCGACAATTTCACCCTCGTGAAGCACAAGTATCTCATCCGCATGCATAATGGTCGACAGCCGATGCGCTACGATAATCGTCGTGCGATCCTTGCACATCCGATTGAGCGAATCCTGTATATTGCGTTCCGTTTTGGTATCCAACGCACTAGTCGCCTCATCGAGCAGCACGATATTCGGCGCTTTCAGTAACGTTCTAGCAATCGCCACTCGTTGTTTCTCGCCCCCACTCAGTCGCAAGCCGCGTTCGCCCACTTGACTCTCATACGCGTCCCGGAAGGTCAGTATTTGATCGTGGATGTCTGCGCCGCGAGCTGCCTCGATTACATCGACGTCCGTTGCGGTAAGTCGACCGTATTTAATATTGTATCTAGAAAATAATATTGTTTAGATTTAGAGTATGTTAATATTAATTATTTACTTGATTGTATTGTTGAATAGGACTGTATCTTGCGGCACCACACCGATAGCTCTTCGTAGCGACTCTTGTGTCACTGTTTTAATATTTTGTCCGTCCACGATAATCGAGCCCGTTTCCACGTCGTAGAATCGGAAGATTAGGCGAATTATTGTACTTTTACCACTGCCAGAAGGCCCGACCTACATCAACCAATTTATTAATCAAATATAAGCAGTTTTAATAATTTTATTTACCAATGCAACTGTTTTGCCAGGCGGCGCACTAAACGTAATATTTTTCAGCACAACTCTATCAGGTCCATACCCAAAGGAAACGTTGCTAAACTCAACAGCACCGCGTTTAACTGAAATTGGTCCCGCACCAGGTGCATCAATCACTTCTTGCTCTTCGCGTAATAAATCAAACATGTTTTCCATGTCGACGAAATTCTTCTGTATAGCTCGATAATAAGTGCCAAACCAATTTAATGGCACATAGAGCTGGACGATGTACGTTGCGAACAAAACGTAATCGCCGGCACGCAGTTCTTTCTTGTCTACCACCAAGTGAACGCACAATAAACTACCCGCTAACAGGCCCGCGCAAATTATAATATTTTGAATGGTGTTTAGCATGTTGGCAGTGATATTCGATTTGAATTCTTCTTCCTAAAATTATTAGAAAAATATTAGACACTTAACAACAAATGGAAAATTGTCGTGTTACCTGATATTTTAAAACGGCTTCCCTGAAAGCTTCCACTTCATAATTTTCCGCGCCATAATACTTGACTGTCTCGAAATTCAATAGAGAATCGACACTTCTAGCTCGAGTTTCATTGTCGGCCAGATTCATACGTCTTTGGAATTTTGTACGCCACTCCGTAATCACAATGGTACAAACTAGAAATATTTGAAATTAATACCCGCTGAGGCTATCAAGAAAATTACTCACTGATGTATAAAATCATCGTAACGAACACGATCAATCCAAACCAGATGTTGAAGGCCAACACGAAGTAGATAACCGCAATCAAAATATCGACGATAGTAGGCGTGATCGAAAACAAAATGTAATTCAATAGATTGTTAATACTGTCGGTGCCTCGGTCCATGACACGTAGAACTTCGCCGGTTTTGCGACCGAGATGCCATCGCAACGACAAACTATGCAAATGTCGGAACAATTCCACTTCCACTTCGCGCGTGGTGTATTGTTGAATGCGAATCCATAAAAACGAGCGCAAATTGTTCAACAGACCCATGCCGCCAGTTCCGCCGCCTTGCAGAAATTTGAAACCCACGTAATACAGGATCCAGTCCCACCGGAAAACCAGCTGGGTGTCGTCGTCGGCCTTTCCGCTCACATCCATACTATCAACTATGAGCTTCTGGTAAATAGGAACATACAAATTGACAACCCGACCAGCGGCTAGCAAAAGGAAGCAGAAAACCACGCGGAATTGCAGCAGACAGTCTTTGCGCGGCCATAAAAACGGAGCAAGCGTTTTCACTTTCTTGTACAAGTTGCTCCATGTCGAATGATTGTCGTTGGTTGGATCCTGTAATTTGAAATTAACTTTAATTTTCCCTAGTGACAGCATCAATCACACATTTTACTTTGAATTTAAGGTTTACGTCAATATTTTTGAAATTAACGATATTTTTAGCTTTCAATTCCGGTTTGATTGCCATAATTTCAATCTAATATTGTGAAAGATTGTGAACTATATATGTAACTTTGAAAAAAACCATCTAGATTCTATTTAAGGCTTAAGTAAATATTTAATTCGGGTAACAATGAACACACCTAAGTCCCAAAATTCTAATTAATACCTTAAATAAATATTCACCAAAGAGTTTTGATGCGGTTAAAACACAAATAGAATCTAGTTTTACATAATCTACGAATTTGACCTTTAGTGCTACGTCGAATATATAAATATCATTTCGACTTACCGCATTATTCAGATTTCGCGTTGAGTCATTCAAACTGAAGTAATCGATGTTCTGCATAATGCCCGGCGCTTTTAAGCCCAATATAAATACAAGCAAGCATGATATGTAGCGGAGGACGAACAGGCCCATTTCAAGTTGATCGCTCAGCCTAAAAACGTTAAGATGCAAAACAAGAATTCGACTTAAGGCAAAGTTCTCACGTTTCCAGCTTAAACCACCAATGCTTTTGTCCCAGATTCAAAAAGGCCAAATTTTCGGAAACGAATATTAGAGTCCAGAATAGTAAGAGGATGATTCCATGGCCTCGTGTTGGCACTGACGGTAGTAGATAGTGGCGCTCCACGCGGATCACCAAAATCGAATATGTATAGGCCACTATTGTTAATATCAAGTTAACCACCTGAAATTTGATACTTAAGACTAGCTTTTTAAGTTATGACTACTAATTTACCATGTATCCATAAATTGTCTTATCGTTCAAAACTGTGGCTTGCAAAGCGAATCGCACAATTTCCAAAATTGGTATAAACAACGTGAGAAAGATTTGCAAGTAATACAGTTTCGATTTGGACAAGTAAAATTGCGATACTTCGGTGCCATATTTGCGGTACATGCATAGCTGAATTGTACCGGCAATTAAGATGAATCCAGCAATCACCGAACTGGACAATGTGTCCATAAAACACTGCGAGGTGCCATGGTCAATCCACACATCCCAAATGTGGACGTTTGGTGGACAATACAATGTTGCATTCAACATAATCAAGCTCTACGAAAAACAAATGTGATGGTTACGTAAAATTATGCAAATACGCACAATTGAAAATGTCGATCAGTTTCGTTGCGAAAATACAAAACAAAGCTATAAACTTGATGCAGCAAAACAATGCAGTTTATCGAAAGTTAATAAAAGTTCTTACCTACGTATATTAGTAACAAACATTACAAACATAAAATATAGTGTTACTGTGTATAAACAACATTACACGCACTCGCTAAGCAGTTATTTTGTTTAGTCATTTATTTTGGTGGAAACTATTACGAGGTTATGTTTACCATAAATGTCAAATGTCAAAACATAAAAGTTTATTGGAATTTCGAAGTAACTAAACTAGACGGCGCAGGTGTGTTTACAGCGCTCTGTAATTGTTGGTAACGAGTTGGGGTTACTCGAAAGTAGATGCCGCAAGTGTGTTTACAGCGCTCTGTAATTAATGGTAACGAGTCAGTGCTACTCGAAATAGATGGCGCAGGTGCGTTTACAGAGCTCTGTAATTGTTGAGAACGAGTTAATGCTACTCGAAACAGATGGCGCAGATGTGTAACAGAGATTTTGCAAGTTTTGAATCTTTGCACGCTCAAACTTTCAACGCTTCGAAGTAATGCAAGCGCAACGCAGTCTCAATTCTTGTTTAGTTTATTTCTGTACGCGCTGAGAGTATTTACAATAACTTTGAATTTTCAGAATGAATACATTGAAACCCGTAGGGCATTTTTCTATGATTGAAACGCAACATTCACCAAGACTTTTAATGGTAAGCTTAACTGGCAATTTAAATAATTAACAATTCAATTCTTTTTTGTTATTAATTTTTATTTTTGTAAATTTTAGTACAGTATATTATAATTTTTAGCATATGGACTGAACATTAAGGGTAAAATCGATTTTTGGGACTAAAATATATCAAAAACTATAGTCTTTGTTCATTTTTCGACCAAAAATTAGATATTTATGAAATTTGGCATGGTGATTAAGCATATCGAAATGAAGATATTCAGCAAGTTTCAGGTCAATCGTGTGATTAGTTTTTTTTTTCTTAAAAAAATTAAAGTAAATTTTTTAGCATTTTTGGTTTACCTTAATTATTAAAAAAAAAAAAACTAATCACCCGATTCACCTGAAACTTGCTGAATATCTTAATTTTGAGGTGCTTAATAAGCATGCCAAATTTCAAAGAAATTTAATTTTCAAAAAAATTCGAAAAATAACAAAGACTATAGTCTTTGTTCATTTTTCGACCAAAAAATTGATTTTTCTTCGATCTTTTCGAAATTTAGCAGGGTGATTAAGCATATCGAAATGAAGATATTCAGCAAGTTTCAGGTCAATCGTGTGATTAGTTTTTTTTTTCTTACAAAATTAAAGTAAATTTTTTAGCATTTTTGGTTTACCTTAATTATTTTTTAAAAAAAAAACTAATCACCCGATTCACCTGAAACTTGCTGAATATCTTAATTTTGAGGTGCTTAATTAGCACACCAAATTTGAAAGAAATTTAATTTTCAAAAAAATTCGAAAAATAACAAAGACTATAGTCTTTGTTCATTTTTTGACCAAAAAATTGATTTTTCTCCGATCTTTTCGAAATTTAGCAGGGTGATTAAGCATATCGAAATGAAGATATTCAGCAAGTTTCAGGTTAATCGTGTGATTAGTTTTTTTTTTTTCTTAAAAAATTAAAGTAAATTTTTTAGCATTTTTGGTTTACCTTAATTATTTTTAAAAAAAAAAACTAATCACCCGATTCACCTGAAACTTGCTGAATATCTTAATTTTGAGGTGCTTAATAAGCATGCCAAATTTCAAAGAAATTTAATTTTCAAAAAAATTCGAAAAATAACAAAGACTATAGTCTTTGTTCATTTTTCGACCAAAAAATTGATTTTTCTTCGATCTTTTCGAAATTTAGCAGGGTGATTAAGCATATCGAAATGAAGATATTCAGCAAGTTTCATGTCAATCGTGTGATTAGTTTTTTTTTTTTCTTAAAAAATTAAAGTAAATTTTTTAGCATTTTTGGTTTGCCTTAATTATTTTTAAAAAAAAAAACTAATCACCCGATTCACCTGAAACTTGCTGAATATCTTAATTTTGAGGTGCTTAATTAGCACACCAAATTTGAAAGAAATTTAATTTTCAAAAAAATTCGAAAAATAACAAAGACTATAGTCTTTGTTCATTTTTTGACCAAAAAATTGATTTTTCTCCGATCTTTACGAAATTTAGTAGGGTGATTAAGCATATCGAAATGAAGATATTCAGCAAGTTTCAGGTCAATTGTGTGATTAGTTTTTCTTTTTCTTAAAAAATTAAAGTAAATTTTTTAGCATTTTTGGTTTGCCTTAATTATTTTTTAAAAAAAAAACTAATCACCCGATTCACCTGAAACTTGCTGAATATCTTAATTTTGAGGTGCTTAATTAGCACACCAAATTTGAAAGAAATTTAATTTTCAAAAAAATTCGAAAAATAACAAAGACTATAGTCTTTGTTCATTTTTTGACCAAAAAATTGATTTTTCTCCGATCTTTACGAAATTTAGTAGGGTGATTAAGCATATCGAAATGAAGATATTCAGCAAGTTTCAGGTCAATTGTGTGATTAGTTTTTCTTTTTCTTAAAAAATTAAAGTAAATTTTTTAGCATTTTTGGTTTGCCTTAATTATTTTTTAAAAAAAAAACTAATCACCCGATTCACCTGAAACTTGCTGAATATCTTAATTTTGAGGTGCTTAATTAGCACACCAAATTTGAAAGAAATTTAATTTTCAAAAAAATTCGAAAAATAACAAAGACTATAGTCTTTGTTCATTTTTCGACCAAAAAATTGATTTTTCTCCGATTTTTACGAAATTTAGCAGAGTGATTAAGCATATCGAAATGAAGATATTCAGCAAGTTTCAGGTCAATTGTGTGATTAGTTTTTAATTTAAAAAATAATTAAAACCAACTTTTAAGATTTTTTTTATTTTTCTTTATATTTCAAAAAGTATAATACTTACAACAAAACCGAAGGTTTTAGTGTAAGTATTTTTTAGTTTTTAATTAGTTTTTTGGTTTGTTTCAGAAGTCATAGGAATTTGGCATCAGCAGCAATTGAACTACTGATGGAAAAGAAGACGAGAAGTAGAATTTGTTCGTGTTACGTGCTTATGCAACTCTTATTAGGGCGACTCTTCAAAAAGTCGCGTTACAACTAATACCACCCGGTATAGTTAGCTGTTAGCATGAAACGACAGGGCATTTGCCACTGATTTTAAAAATGTTCAACACTCTGTATAAAAATGTTTCTAAACTTTGTAATTAATTATTTAAGATATTTTTTAAATGTGTCAATATCTTCTGTAACACTCTGTATAAATGTATAAATTTAGCATTAATATATTGGCTATTTTGCGCTGCATCTAAAATGGGGCAACACTCTGTATAAATGTCTGTATATAGCTTGTAATTAATTATTTAAAGATATTTGTAAAAATGTGATTGTCATTACGCATAGAACACCCTGTATAATTGTACAATTTATTGCTGATTCATGAATAAAGAATTTTTACTGAATTTTCTGCCTCTTTGTTTTCTTTGATACACCCTGTATAACTAAATAAACGTCTAGTTTTTTGAGTCTAATTTTCCCGCCAAAATCTCTTTCAGGCGTAAAAACTACGTGAAATATGTTTTTGAAACAAAGTAAAAAATTTGGAGAAAATGTCCTCTTGACACACTCTGTATAAATAATAGAAGGGCTAAATCCGTTCTCTCTGCATCGCCTGTATATTTTGTATCAGGAGCAAGTCGAATCTGCGCATGCGCGGCACCTCCTCGCGTTTCTGTGATCTTGATAGCCGAAAATCCGAGATTTGCATCTTTTTTCCCGAAAAATTTAAACAAAAATCGAAAGAACAAAAATTGTGGAGAAATTGTCCTCTTGATACACCCTGTATAATTAGTCCTCTTGATGCACCCTGTATAAGTATCAGGCGCATACCTCCTCGCCTTTCTGCGATCCTGATAGCCCATCGCAGATTTTCGTCGATTTCGTTGTTTTTCGAAGTTTCGAGCTTCAAAAAGAACGAAAAACGCTGAAAATCACGAAAATCTGGGATGGGCTATCAGGATCGCAGAAAGGCGAGGAGGTATGCGCCTGATACTTATACAGGGTGCATCAAGAGGACTAATTATACAGGGTGTATCAAGAGGACAATTTCTCCACAATTTTTGTTCGTTTGATTTTTGTTTAATTTTTTCGGGAAAAAAGATGCAAATCTCGGATTTGCTACCAGGATCACAGAAACGCAAGGAGGTGTGTACTCCTGATACTTTTCGGTCTATTTAACGTCATAAGTTGAATTATACAGGGTGTTTTAAAGAAAACAAAGACGCAGAAAATTCAGTAAAAATTCTTTATTCATGAATCAGCAATAAATTGTACAATTATACAGGGTGTTCTATGAATAATGACAATCACATTTTTATAAATATCTTTAAATAATTAATTACAAGCTATATACAGACATTTATACAGAGTGTTGCCCCATTTTGGATGCAGCGCAAAATAGCCAATATATTAATGCTAAATTTATACAATTATACAGAGTGTTACAGAAGATATTGACACATTTAAAAAATATCTTAAATAATTAATTACAAGGTTTAGAAACATTTTTATACAGAGTGTTAAACATTTTTAAAATCAGTGGAAAATGGCCTGTCGTTTCATGGTAACTATACCGGGTGGTATTAGTTGTAACGCCACTTTTTGAACACATTCTACTTCTCGTCTTCTTTTCCATAAGTAGTTCAATTGCTGCCGATGCAAAATTCCTATGACTTCTGAAACAAACCAAAAAACTAATTAAAATGGTTCTAAACTCAAAAATGCAATCTGTTTTGCTGTAAGTATTATACTTTTTGAAATATGAAGAAAAATAAAAAAAAACCTTAAAAGTTGGTCTTAATTATTTTTTAAATTAAAAACTAATCACACGATTGACCTGAAATTTGCTGAATATCTTCATTTCGATATGCTTAATCACTCTGCTAAATTTCGTAAAGATCGGAGAAAAATCAATTTTTTGGTCGAAAAATGAACAAAGACTATAGTCTTTGTTATTTTTCAAATTTTTTTGAAAATTAAATTTCTTTGAAATTTGGCATGCTCATTAAGCACCTCAAAATTAAGATACTCAGCAAGTTTCAGGTGAATCGGGTGATTAGTTTTTTTGTAAAAAAATAATATAGGCAAACCAAAAATGCTAAAAAATTTACTTTAATTTTTTAAGAAAAAAAAAAAAAACTAATCACACGATTGACCTGAAACTTGCTGAATATCTTCATTTCGATATGCTTAATCACCCTGCTAAATTTCGTAAAGATCGGAGAAAAATCAATTTTTTGGTCGAAAAATGAACAAAGACTATAGTCTTTGTTATTTTTCAAATTTTTTTGAAAATTAAATTTCTTTGAAATTTGGCATGCTTATTAAGCACCTCAAAATTAAGATACTCAGCAAGTTTCAGGTGAATCGGGTGATTAGTTTTTTTTTAAAAAAATAATTAAGGCAAACCAAAAATGCTAAAAAATTTACTTTAATTTTTTAAGAAAAAAAAAAAACTAATCACACGATTAACCTGAAACTTGCTGAATATCTTCATTTCGATATGCTTAATCACCCTGCTAAATTTCGAAAAGATCGATGAAAAATCAATTTTTTGGTCGAAAAATGAACAAAGACTATAGTCTTTGTTATTTTTCAAATTTTTTTGAAAATTAAATTTCTTTGAAATTTGGCATGCTCATTAAGCACCTCAAAATTAAGGTATTCAGCAAGTTTCAGGTGAATCGGGTGATTAGTTTTTTTGTAAAAAAATAATTAAGGCAAACCAAAAATGCTAAAAAATTTACTTTAATTTTTTAAGAAAAAAAAAAAAAACTAATCACACGATTGACCTGAAACTTGCTGAATATCTTCATTTCGATATGCTTAATCACCCTGCTAAATTTCGTAAAGATCGGAGAAAAATCAATTTTTTGGTCGAAAAATGAACAAAGACTATAGTCTTTGTTATTTTTCAAATTTTTTTGAAAATTAAATTTCTTTGAAATTTGGCATGCTCATTAAGCACCTCAAAATTAAGGTATTCAGCAAGTTTCAGGTGAATCGGGTGAATAGTTTTTTTTTAAAAAAATAATTAAGGCAAACCAAAAATGTTAAAAAATTTACTTTAATTTTTTAAGAAAAAAAGAAAAACTAATCACACGATTGACCTGAAACTTGCTGAATATCTTCATTTCGATATGCTTAATCACCCTGCTAAATTTCGTAAAGATAGGAGAAAAATCAATTTTTTGGTCAAAAAGTGAACAAAGACTATAGTCTTTGTTATTTTTCGAATTTTTTTGAAAATTAAATTTCTTTGAAATTCGGCATGCTAATTAAGCACCTCAAAATTAAGATATTCAGCAAGTTTCAGGTGAATCGGGTGATTAGTTTTTTTTTAAAAAAATAATTAAGGCAAACCAAAAATGCTAAAAAATTTACTTTAATTTTTTAAGAAAAAAAAAACTAATCACACGATTGACCTGAAACTTGCTAAATATCTTCATTTCGATATGCTTAATCACCATACTAAATTTCGTAAAGATCGGAGAAAAATCAATTTTTTGGTCAAAAAATGAACAAAGACTATAGTCTTTGTTATTTTTCGAATTTTTTTGAAAATTAAATTTCTTTGAAATTTGGCATGGTGATTAAGCATATCGAAATTAAGATATTCAGCAAGTTTCAGGTGAATCGGGTGATTAGTTTTTTTTTTTTTTTAATAATTAAGGCAAACCAAAAATGCTAAAAAATTTACTTTAATTTTTTAAGAAAAAAAAAATAATCACACGATTGACCTGAAACTTGCTGAATATCTTCATTTCGATATGCTTAATCACCATGCCAACTTTCATAAAAATCTAATTTTTGGTCGAAAAATGAACAAAGACTATTAGTTTTTGATATATTTTAGGCCCAAAAATCGATTTTACCCGTAATGTTCAGTCCATATGCTAAAAATTATAATATACTGTACTAAAATTTACAAAAATAAAAATTAATAACAAAAAAGAATTGAATTGTTAATTATAATTATTTAAATTGCCAGTTAAGCTTACCATTAAAAGTCTTGGTGAATGTTGCGTTTCAATCATAGAAAAATGCCCTACGGGTTTCAATGTCCATTTCATTCTGAAAATTCAAAGTTATTGTAAATACGTCTAACTCTCAGCGCGTACAGAAATAAACTAAACAAGAATTGAGACTGCGTTGCGCTTGCATTACTTCGAAGCGTTGAAAGTTTGAGCTTGCAAAGATTCAAAACTTGCAAAATCTCTGTAACACATCTGCGCCATCTGTTTCGAGTAGCCATAACTCGTTCTCAATAATTACAGAGCTCTGTAAACACACCTGCGCCATCTATTTCGAGTAGCACTGACTCGTTACCATTAATTACAGAGTTATTTTCGTTAATTTAAAGCCATCTAAAAATGTTGCGCTCTAAGCATGACAGCAATTCTAACCATACTTTTCCGTTTTAAAAACATTGTAAATAATCGCGTAATTTTACTTTAAATAACTATATAATGTCAGTGCAATTAGGCAAAGTGATATCTTTAATAATAGCTGAACGTTTTGGACCAGTTGTCGAAAAAATCGTCACCTATTTATTTCAATATGGAACAAACCCGTTAATTTACATCAAGAAATCTACAGAACTTCCCTTATCAAAAGTACGCAACATTAACTTAATTCGAAAGCAAAGGTTCAACTCTACTTCTTTCAGGTAAAGGAAGCGCTATGCATTTTAATAAAATACAGACTGGTAACTTTCGCACCAAACAAAAACGAAAACATCGCCAACTACACTTTAGACCACCAAGCAATCCTTCTAATGATCCGCTACCCGAAATACATTAATTTAATCAAAAAGCAGCTAGGCGACGAATGCGAAATGATGGTCGAGGAAGTTTTGCAGCGCAGCTACTGGTCAGCCTCGAAAATCATCCAGAAAGTGTACGAACGCAGAAACAAAAACGTGCCTTTACAGCAACTCAAAGACCACTTCATCGCGCTGGTAACCGCAAAGTATCTGAAACGTTTGCCGGCTTTAGCGGACGACGACGACAAGCCCGTTCCCACCGTTCAAGAGGACGAGGAACTTTGCGAGGATTTCTATAAAATTCCCGAGATTGATTTGAAGCTTCTGGTTAAGTCGTCGGGAGCTGGTGAGGAGTTTCCGGATAGAAATGTGTATTTCGCGGTGAACTTCGATCGCTTTCATCAGGATATGCGCGATAAGGTTTTAGTGCAAGCGTTTGGGAAGAAGTTTGACGAAAACGCGGAGGAATTTGTGCGGTTGCTGCTCAAACAGATGTATATTCGGACTGATCCGTGGGCGGATATTTCCAATCCGGTTCCTATATTGGAAATTCGGGATTTGGTTAGGAAGCAGAACAGTAATGGACATTTGAATGTGTTTTTCGATCAGTATGTTAACATTATTGGTAAGTAAATGTAGGCAACACATAATACACATGGTGTATTGTGGGTCGCCTAGAAGTGGCGCACTTTTTGAAAATAATTCTAATAATTATCAAAAAGCGCTTTTATTCTTAAAATAATGGCTTGGACTTTTCTTTTAGAGCAAGATAACGGGAAATTAATTCGAAAAGCAGGCGAAGCGAGCGGCGGCTCCCTGCAAATCCACATCAAAGACGCCTTCAAGCAATTCGCTTGGGAAGTAGTCGAACAAATAGTCCTCGAAAAGTTTGACTCGAAAGCCGCCCGCATTTTCCGCTTGGTTAAACTTCGTCGCTATATTGAACCGGATCAAATTCAAAAGCTGGCAATGATTCCGTCGAAAGATGCGAAGAAGCTGTCGTATCAACTGCTCGAGGAGAATTTCCTGCAAATTCAAGAGCTTCGTAAAGCCGCCACTAATACGGGACCGCAAAAGTCGTTCACTTTGTTCCATATTCAGTTGGATCAAATTGTGCGGATGATCATTGAGTTGTGTTATAAGACGTTGTATAATATAATGACGCGGATGAATCATGAGAAAGTGATGAATCAGCGGATTATTGTGAAGAAGCATCGGGTGGATACGTTGGCTATGGGGATGAGGGCGCAGGGGGCCTCGGACGAACAACTGGCGGATGTTAGTAATTATTTTGAATATTTGCATTTGAATTTTGTTTGAAAAATTGTCGTTTTATTTTGTAGATTGAAGATATGATTACACCGCCCGAACGGGAAATCTTGGAACGAATCGATACCAACATGAAGAAATTGAATAACGTTCAAATGGAGATAGACGAAACGATATTTTTGTTAGAAATATTCCTACAATACAATAAATAGTGATAATTAATTTTAATATATTTGTTTTATTATATTAGTAATAAATGGAAAACATTTTTGATACCTGTAATTTTGTTCCTAACAAATGCGCGCGAGATGCAAATAAATTCCAAGCTTCTTAAAAATCAATTAAAAATAATTATACCTAAAATAAAATCCAAAATCGTTGGCACTTGATGACTAAATAAATTCCACTTCGTCCAATTTAGACTAGATAAATGTAAAACAATGATGGCAAACTTAAAAATCTTATAAAATATTAATAATTAGTAGATATATTTTAATCAGCCATTTGAAGCAATGAGTTAACCGTCCCATCTTTGTTCCCACGGTTTACCTCAAACACTGTCTTAATCACCTCCTTATCGATATTCGGGAACATTTCCTCAATCTACAACCAACCGAGTAATCACAAAAATAATCGACCAACAAAATAAATTTACCTGTTTGAGTTCAGTTTCGCTTAGTACAGGTACCGGCGCCACTGCCGCAGTGGGCGTGGTGTACACCTTCAACTGCTTGACGGAGCTGCCATCTAACCGTGGCACGACAACCGGTGGGGGCGCTCCAAACATGAACGGAGCAGACGCCTAAATATTAATTCGTTTTATTAAATCGTTTGCAAATAAATGCAACTCACCGAATAACTCAGCACGATATTAATCGTCCCTTCAACGCCTTCCCCTTGTTTACCATCCAGCCGGTACCAATCTTCATGCGTCTCGCCCGCGAGAACTTGTTGCGGAATCGTGATTTGCGTCCACGCGATCAGTTCGTCCACTGTGAACGAACGCTCGTCGAATATCTCCACCGTTATCGTTGTAAGTCCGTGCGGCAACAATCTTAAAACCCCCCAAATAATTGTCTACACTTATTTGAAACGTTCAACTTACGATTGCATCACTTTGTTCCATCTGGGATTCTTGCCGCCATTCGGATCGGTGTTCGTCTCGTAAACGTAATGCCCGACGCGAATCCGCGCATACGGATCCATTCGGGTGAGTCCGTAGTTTTTCGCTAGTTTCGCCTGCACTAATGTGATGCTCAAATGTCCGACACCGTTCGAAACGTACGCCGCTTGTGCATGCACACCAGATGCGTATTGCTGGTGCAACGCGATGGCGGCTTGACGGTCAGCCGCCTCTTGCTGCTGTTGTACCGACATGTTAATGCGAAGGAAATCGTCGGGCAATCGACCCAACAGCACCTACAAATGAGTCATACAATTTAATTAATGGGACGGGGGATTTAAGGTATAGTTACTCTATTGCGCTTTTCCTTCACTTTCTCGGACACTGCGGATGCCATCACTTTATTGAAGAAGACCAACGAATTCAACATGCAAGGTTGCGTATTTTGATGCGTTTTTGCCACAATGTTATTGTTTTGACGTTTTGATTGAACTGACGTGAAACGTCATACTATGTATTGCTGGTTGCCGGAATATCCGTATGGATTGCGATTGGCGGAAAAACCAATATGGTGGGTTTCCACCAATGAACGGGCATGAAGATGGAGTTTCTTTCTTCAAAGACATGCTTTATCTTTCTTCCTTTATTATTTGTCCAACCTTGTTAGTACCAACACCAAAGTTTTCAAGAAGAAAGTTAATAAAAAAAATGTTTAAAGTTGTGATTTTATTTAGTTTATTAGCGGTGTTAATCGTAAGCATTCTTTAAATAATTTGCTACAATCAGCAGAGTTTATACTATTTTTGCAGAATGCGATTAGTATTGATATCGCTAAAATAAACAAATGTTCGAGAGACGCAAATTATCCAATTTTAGTTCACAATGTGATATTGAAAAATGAAGATAATTCCCTTTTAGTTAGTGGCTCGCTTATTACGACGATGGACTTAGAACCACCAATTAAGGTTAGCTAAAAATAGATTGTAGGGTTTCGGGGATTCCCCATAATCTTTGAGTAAAATGGCCCCTTTGATCTCCGAATGACCGTTATTAATTCAAACAAAGGATTTTTTGTATTGAGAATTCGTGTGAAGTTGTCTCCATCTGGTGGCGACAAACCACATTAATTTTTTCTTATTGTGCAGATGACTGACGTCATCAATTGGTTAACTAACTTTAATGAAGAACATTATTAATTTCAATTTATTTTATTTTAGGCGGTTGTTTATATGGAAAGATTTCTGGAAGTTTGGATTCCAATGCCGTGCTACAAAACGTTTGGATCCTGTACATATAGCGATTTATGTACTTACGGCATTCCAAATTCAAGATCTTGTCCAAGGAATTTTCAACCGAACAATGTACCTTGCAGATGTCCAATTAAACAGGTAAAATAATTTTCATAGCTTTAATTGATGTAGGCAACTTACAATACACGCGTATTTTTGGTTGCCTAAAGCTGGCGCAAATAGTTCCTTTATTTCGCATTTTTTGTGAATAGGGCAACTATACAATTGATCCCACATTCTCTATCGCAACTGCATTACCTTTACAAGGGATTTTCAAGGGATACTATTACGCCAAAATTGAAGTATACCACAAAAGTGACTATTTGACTTGTTATGAGATTGAATTTCATTACGATGACAGCCAAAGCAACGCTGATACTTTCAATAATAATCGAATTGACGACGATATTCCATTTGTTGAAATGGTTTAAAATATATTATTTAAAATAAAGTCGTAGTACAAAATTTGTGCTGTGTAAATTAGGCTTTTTTTTGTTTCAAAGTTAGGCGCGAGATGGCGCATATTCCAATTTATATTTTAACAAATAAGTCTAATGTAATAAGAGTGCCATTAACTGAAAGGGAATTTATATTTATTTTTCAATATCACATTCTGAATTTAAACAATTAAACGAATTGAAATTTTTATTATAACCTATAAATTGTGTCATTAAAACTGTCAGCGATAAGAAAATATATGCAACCAAACATACATTTATATGACTTTATTTTGAATTTATTTGTATATTAGAATTTATTAAATGTAAAACATAATAAATTTTATTTTAATTAAAACAAAAATTATTATTCAATATTAAAAAAAAAATATTTCCAAAATTTAAAACTCGATAAATCCAAAATTATTCCTTTATGTATTTTTTCAAACTCAATCAGCGAGTGTAAACATCAAACTTATGAAATCATCAATCAAGAATGACTGATGAACAGCGAATAAACGAAAGCGAATTTCAGCAAGGTATTTAAAAAATAGGTTAGTGGGTTACACCGGGCCGGCAATCCGTTTGATAAAGTGCCCCCCATCCCCAAATACATATCAATCAAAAGAAAAACAATTAGGGTGGAAGTCCCCTTAGAGCGCGACATGATACTCGGCATCGTAACTCGTCGATAAAAGTAAATCTGTACATCAAAATTCAGTCACGAAACGCTCCAACATTTTTAACACACGCAACTCTTCTTTAATACCGAACGGAAGTTTAAGCGATTAAGTATGTCAACCCCAACCGAAAACTTTGATAGTAAGAATTCTGCACTAATTACGTTTTAATTCACTAATGGATTTTAAAGGTTTCCAGTACGTGGTGGAGCAAGTGAAAGCGGCTCCGATTTGTTTCGGTTCAACTGTGCCAAGAAATACGAATCCTATTGGAGATGGTTTGTCTCCGTTTCAGAAAAAACTCACGCACGAAATATTCAGCAAAACCGGCCCTGGACATTATTTTATCGAAAATTATACATCTTCCATTTATCAGCAATTAAATAAAGTGCGGAGCACTAAAGGAATCGGCGCAATGGTCGGTAATTTCCAGCGTTTCAAGCAAAAGTTTGTGAAAAATCCGTCACCTTGCACGTACGATGTTGAGTATAAATGGGGCGCCGATAAGAATAAAACGCCGTTTAATAGTACAAGTGTGGAGAAAAGTATTATTTTGAATGATCATCCAGGGTAAGTTTTAAATTAATAAGAAAAGCGAGTTTCTATAAAGCGCGGCAATAAATTTGAAAAATGTATTGCTGGTTGCCTACCCAGAAAAGTAATACTTTTCGTAATTAATTAATAACTAATAAAGTAATAATCCGATTGATCTAAAATTTTCACAGTTCATTAAAAATAAGTCAATTAACCAACTCGTAAAAATTCGTGATAAAAAAATCACGTTATAAGGTAAAATTAATAAGTTTACTTACCGATTAATTTTGAAGTCCCGGCACGTACGACTTGAACGCGAAGAAATGCAGACGCACCCGCTTCAAGTACAACTGGGGCCATCCGCGAATGATTCAAGCCGTTGAAACGATTTGCCTGGAAGTTCCCGTCGACACTTGCCACAAATGCAAGACGCTTTGCAAGGGCGACTACTGGCACAAAGATATGAGCCTATTTCTGTGCCACCTTTGTTGGATGGAGGAAAAAGCCACACATGAAATTTACAATGAAAAGCAACTGAAACAATACATTGTAAGAAATATTTGCAATTCAGTTACAATTTTTTTAATGAATGTTTGTAGAAAATTCGCAATTGTTCGTACATGCACGACCATCAAGACACGAAAGCCGCGATCCGCATCCTACCCGAAAACAAAATCAAGAAGAAAATGCGGCTCGAAAATTACTTAGACTTGTATATTAAATGTTGAGTAAAAATCGAATAAAATAATGTACAATAATTAATTAGTGACTTAATTCTAATTGCTTTAAATACTGCGTTAATTGCTACTTTTCTTCTCAGTCGTCACATTGCCTTGTCCGTCAGGCGCAGCCCGACAGTCGGAAGCACTCGAACTAGTGCTATCCTCATTATTAAACAATTCGTCAAAATTGCAGCCAGACTGCGATTGAATATTCGGGCGCGAAAAATGATCCAACTCATTTAAAATCGCTTCAGTGTCAATGTTCGAATTCGGTTCGTTTGATATGGAGCAGCCCGAAACGTAGCGATTCGAGAAGGGCTGACTTGCGGCTTCCCCCGACATAAGTGTCAACTTTTCGAGTAAAGTATCGATGCGCTGTTTGCCTTCGAAGAGATGTCTGTCGAGGGACGAGATTTTGGGCAGCTCGCTCTAAAAATTAAATTCAAAATAAAATCGTTTAAAATACGAAAATGCTACGCACTAATTGAACTTGTTCCGCATTCGACGACGAACTCGTCATCACTTCCATTAAAGACGTATTGCTGGTGCTGCCACTAGCGCCCTCATTCGCTATCGATAACACTAAACTGTTAATATTATCAAGCGCCGCTTTCGATGTTTGACTTTCTTTATCTTTGTCCTCTTCGGCGAAATTAATCAAATTAAAATCCTCCTCAATGCACAACGTGTTAATATCCGATTCGAATTCATCGGCGATTTCATCGTTCGAATTATCCGAATCGTCGTTTGTCACTTTCGACAAACGCAATCGCAATCGTTGTGTGATTTCGTCCAGTTCCGAAAACTTGCGCTTCAACGCGCGACTCAGCGATTCGCCCGGTTCTTCCACCAGCTCGTTTTGGTTGGTTGAGACGGATGCGGTCGGATTTGCGCAGTGGCCCTTTTGCGCATGGAAGCGGGATAAATCCTCCAATGGTGTCACGTGAATCTTAAAATATAATTTAAATTATTGCCGCAAAATATTATAATTTATTATTTACATTAATTTGTCCGTTGCATTTTCCCGAAAAGTCGACAATGTTGAACCAGCCTTGAACATTTGGCAAACCGGCTAGTAAAATCGTTAAATCAATCGCTGCAAAACCCACAACGATATCGGCATCAAGATTCGGTTGTTTTACGGTGCTGGTTGATTTGCGCCACACTTTGAAAATTAATCGACTTTGAGTCTAAAACAAAACAAGACAAAATGATAAAATATGCAACCAGCAATACACGACAATTTTATTTACGAGAAATTGATATTTTAATAATAAAATTATCAATATTCGATTAAAAACCACTTCCTCTACGAAAAAACTAATAAATATTCCATAAAGAATTAAAATATACTTTAAAAGAAGCAAAAAATAGTCCATTATGGATAAACAAGCGATTCCCGCCATTTTGTGTTTTACTGGTTGCCTACATTTGTCTGCCCCTTCTAACAATTTTTTAATAAATGACAAAAGTAAGTTTAATACTCACATTAGTCAAAAGTTCGACAGGAAACACGACATCCGCTCGAAAATTCCACTGCGGTCGCGTACTTTTCGAAACAATTTCGGTGAACGTCAACTGCCCCTTGAGCGTTTCGAAAGTGACATAAGTGCACGGTAAAATATTATCATCGCCTTTCGAACTGCCCTTATTCTTCGTCTTCTTAGACTTGCACTTTTTCCTGCTCGGCAAATGCAAAGCGCTATCAATAATCACATGCGCCTTGAAAGTGTTCGGCTCAATTCGCAACGGTGTCGGTTGCTCGACCGTTAAAGCCTTTTCGAGGGATTCCAGCAAATCGACCGTTTTTTTATTCGAATTATCGACGTTTGACTGTTCGGTATTGGTTGAACTATCAACGAGTTCAGATTGCTTTTGAGCGAGGAATTGGTTGAAAATGCTGCCCAGCATTTCCTCGGTTAGTGGCTGGGACGGTTTTGGCTCCATTTTCGAATCGGATTGCACGGCAACGTCGATTTTTTTTAACGATTTTGGTTTAGCATTTTTTGTGGGCGTTCGTGGAGTTGGTAGCAGTTGTGGAAACTTGGCTTTTACGATGTGGTTTTTAAATCCGCGCTCATTTTCAAGGTAGTCGATTTGCTCTTTCGTTCCTAGGGCTATTAGAACTTGCACTTGGCCGACGACTTCTTCGTCGATGGGGGTTGAGATTGGTTCCCACCAGTCGGTGCCCACGGTTGGTAGCTAGAAAAAAAATGCTAGTTTTAGTGTTTGTGTTGAATTTTTGGAAAAAAAATTACTTTGTTTTGTTTTAAATATTTTACGATAATTGGATTTCGGTACGCTAAATAAAATTGATGCAAGGAAACCTTCGCAATACCGAAAACGGTGTTTCGACTGTTCACCTTTTTCCAAAACTCAATAATTATGTAATTTTCTCTTAATTGTAGTAAAAAGTCGTCGTCAAAAATTAAAGGCACTATCTAAAAATTAATTGTTAAAATTTTTGTCGTTAATATTTTTTTCAGATAAATTCTGACCTGACAAAAATTAAAAACCGGATTCGCCGTATTGTTAAACAGCCGACTATACGAATTATTCGGTTGACAAAAAGGCCGACACGTAATATACGTGTTAACCGGCTCACTTAAATATTGCGCTTCTGAAATGTACATAAAACCGAACAATATTTCGTGCTAAAAAATAATAAAAATTATTTATCACTCAATAAATTTTTCTATAATTCTACCTTTGCTTCAATTAAACTAGGAGGCTTAGCTGGTAATTTTACTGCCCTCGTTTTACTTAACGCTTGCCCAAAATACGCCGAATTCGAAACCGTTTCCCGAACATTTTCCTTATTAATCTTCCGCTCAACCGGTTTGGGCTTCGGCACCACCTTAATCGGCTCTTTCAATTTTTCAATTGCATTTTCCACCCTTATCGTACTTAAAGGCAAAGCAGTATTATTACTACTACTATCGTCACTATCCAGCACAATCGATTTCCGCTTATTTAAATTAATCGCTTCTAAAATTAAAAAATGTATAGTTGGTTGCCTACATTTGGCGCAAATTTCAACAAACCTAAAAATTCCTTCCCAAAATACAATCTACCACAGCCAAGTTGTAAGGACACTTTCAAAACGCCCAATTCGATCGGAACGTTTTCGTTCAATTCTAAAATAAGGCCCCTATTGCATGTCAAATTTTTCGTCACTTCAAAGGCACTAAAGTTAAACGTAGCGCAGCCGATTGAAGTCGACGTATTTTTACTGCCACTTCGTGAACTAATTTGAAATTTAATTTTCAAATTTTCCAAATTGATTTTATCAATGTTGGAAATGTCGTGTACAAATTGTTGCTTAAAAGACAACGCTAAAAATTAGCCAATTAATATTAAATTTCATCAAAACTATTTTCTACCTTCGTTCGACTTTCTTCGCGTGCAAATCCGAACCACATTGTTCGAGTCCAAACCAGAATCGACTTTCGATTTCGTCCGATTGCTTTTATTAATCAAAACGTGAGGTATTTGATATTCTAAAAAGTAGGTCGAGTAAGAATTAGTCGACAAAGGCACAATTCTTCGATTTCCCGCTTCGTTTAAGACTAAACTATGCACGGAAACTTTAAGGCAGTCTACGTATTGCAAAAAAGGTTCGTTTTCGCTGCGATATTGCTCTTGAATTTGCTTAGTAATTTTATTCTCCGGCTCCGAATCCAATCGCCGCAAATCGCATTTCAAATCGTTCGTATCGTACGCTTTGCACGTCGAACAATTGCATTTGAATTGCGACGATCGGTAAGTGCGATTCGTCGTCTTGCACAGATCCGATGCAGACATAGATCGCAATGTTTCTAACGCTAGGATTTCGTCGTCTTTGCTCATTTGGTCGCCTTTTAAAAAAGCGTCTAGTTTCTCATCGTCCACTTTCGGATCGTCGCTCAAATTTCGCATGCTACACAAATCGATATTGCTACAAACCGGTGTGTTGTAATGCTTGTCAAATAGGATTTCTGAATTAAGTGGATCATTCTTTAAAATTGACTCAATCATTGCGTTTCTTAACCTTTGTCCTTGCTCCAAAATCTTCTCAACCACACTACCATTCACTGTTTTTCTAGCATAATAATTATCGCTCATTTTATTCGTAATTTTACGTAAACTTTTTGATTGTTAACGTGTTTAATAACTTAGTTTAAAATAATATCGTCATGTTTGTTGTAATTGTAATTCTAACTGTCAGAATCAAACTTTGTCAGGCACGTTGCCAACAAAATAAACATAAAAGTCCCCGATTATTAATAATAATAAATCAGTGCAAATTGTAGACAAGTTAATTGGACAATGTATTTAAATCGATTTACCTTTTATGTTGAATTAAAAAAGATTGCTCCAGGTATGGTGTAGTAAGTTTTCAGTGGGATTAAGGTGGTAATTCACTATTTACGGCGATGCAAAGATTCCACTGCGAAGTGTACACAAATAACACTAGTGACTTTTCGTTTTTGGCAGCACTGGAGTCTTGGTTAGTTATTTAGTTAAGCGCCATTTTTGAATTTAAATTGAAAAGTTAATTATAAATGGGTATTATTGATCTTTGAATTGTAATTTTAATGCAAAGATAAATGATATATATTATTTATTAATATACTATATTTTGTTTAATTAATAATTCTAATCTAGTGACTTGTTTATTGTGTATTATTACAATTATAAATTAAACTTCTATTAATAAATAATCATGTGGTTATTGTTTTGATTTATTACTAGTAGAAAGGTTTTCTTGTTCCTTTTATCGAAAGAAAAAACATCTGGATTGCAGATTTAAAAAAAGATTTATCAGGGCCGGCTTCGTGACATATTGTATTTAAATAAATATGTTTCAACGTGCATTAACAAATATAGTAATTTATACTAATAAATAGCAAAATATTTTGATTTTACCGCTTTTCTAATAATATTTATTAATTAATATGCATAAATAACAAATTAATTCGTCAAAGTTTAAAGGGTGCTCCAGTGTAAAACCGGCTTTTCTTCCGCGCAGAGTGGAGGGGTAAGAGGATTGACCACGCTTTGTTATGTATGTATGAACCCAAACAAAAAAAAAATTGTCGTTACAATTGAGGTCTACTGTGTTTGTGTAAATCGCGTGTGATATTTAGTGTCTGGACCCTTATAATTACATCAAATCAGGGTAAGTTTCATTCAATATTCCTCTAAATAAGCACCCAAGGCATTATTTGGTTAGTTAAGGGTAGCAAACTGAATTAGCGAATTCCCTACAACCCTAAGGAAAATCGATAATTCAGTAGCGCTGTTTTGCTACCTTTGACTGAATTTTGCCGGTAGAATTTTAACACTGCGACAATACAAACAAATTTTTTCGATAGTTCCGCGAGTGCTTCGACGATGAGCGAGCGAGTTGAAGAGAAAAAAGAGGAGAAAAGCAAGGATAAGGAAGACATCGAGTTGGAGGAACGCGAGAAGATGTTAAACGCCGAAAATAAGGCCCAAGAGGATGTCGTTAGTGCGGACGAGAAGAAGAAAGACATCAAGGAGGGTATGGAGGTGAAACCGAAGAAGATTCCGATCGGGGGCATTCAAATGCCTGGGTTTTTCACTCGCAGCAAATCAAAGGAACGCTGCAAGGTAATTGTTGGGATTTGTTTCGAGCGGACGATTTAATTATTGTGCATTTGCAGGATGATGCCGATAAGTCTGAAGCGGAAGGAAACGAATTAATCGAATCGAAAGACAAAGAAGAGCAACCGACTTCATTACCATCGAAGATTAAGCTACCAAATTTGTTTAGGAAGTCCAAGCAAGTGCCGTCGACTGATGATGAAGGTAATAAAAAGCAATTTTCTAATTAAAATTGAAAAAACGTTAAGTTTCCGCCATTTTTATGCAACCCGCAATACATAGTATGCTTGTTTATGTATTGTGGGTTGCTTAACTATCATTATAATTTTTATCTGTTCCGTTGCATGATTTTTAATTAAGATACAGATAAAGCAACCGATGATAACAAAGCGAAAGAGAAGAAAAACCTACTTGATACCATCCGACTTCCGCTGGTTTCGGTGTTTCCGAGGAAGAAGAAAAGCCTCGAACAATCACTGGAAAATCAAACAGCACAAGCTGGTTTGGCTTCAATGGAAACACTGGACGACAAAAGCACTGATGGAAATAGCGATTTGAAGAACGTGGCGTTGGACGATAACAAAAAGGATGTCGAGAAGCAGGAACCGGAAGAACAGCTCACATGGAGGCAGAGATTTGCCACTTATAGAATTGCTATATGTAAGAAACATTTACTAATTTTGTCATAAACCATACTCAAAACTTAAAAAAATTAAAACAAACAAAATAAAATTTTATGATAGGCAACCCGCAATACACTATTAAAAATTGCCGTGTATTGTGGGTTGCCTTGTTGCAAATAAATTTTAGTTTTTACGATTTAAAAATACTGTTACTAATTATTTTTCTATTTTTTAGGTGCCTTGTTAGCATTCTTACTGCTGATTATAATTATCGTTTGCATTGCTTTACCCGGAAAGGATATTTTGAGAACACCTCCAGTTAAAGATGGCAAAATTCAAACTGTGACTGGCTGTGGAAAAGTAGAAGGGTGAGTTTTTTTTAATGTTAATATAATTAGTTTAGAACAGGATGTAGCAATTTTTGTCATCATTCATTTCGCGCTAATTTAATAATTTCAACAAAGACATCCAGGCAACCCGCAATACATCTAGTATTTTGGGTTGCATAAAAGTGGCGCAAATTTAACTTCTTTCTATAATTTAAATTCTAGTTTACTAGAAGACAGTTCATTTGCCTTCCGAGGCATCCCGTACGCCCAAGCCCCAACCGGTTACCTCCGCTTCAAATACGCGCGCCCCTTGAACAAAATCGAATACTGCTGGAACGGCACGTTCTTAGCCCACAACGCCACCGAAACTTGCCTCCAAATCCTCAACAACGGCACTGTCATCGGCAAAGAAGACTGTCTAACATTAGACGTAGTCACACCGTACGTCCGCTACGATAACCCCTTACCGGTAATCGTCCTAATCGGTGCCGACAGCTTAATTGGGGGTTCCCCGGGTAAAATGCGCCCGTCAGCTCGATATGCGCGATCGCGCGATGTCGTCTTCGTCCGCCCCAATTTCCGCATCGGCGCTTTAGGCTTCCTCGCCCTGGAAACACTCAGCAATTCCGACTATCCGCGCACTTCCGGCAACTACGGCTTGTCGGACATCCTGGAAGCTTTGCATTGGGTGCAGCTGAATATCGCGCATTTCGGCGGCGATCCCGAATCGGTTACTTTGTTCGGGCACAAAGCGGGTGCTACTTTGGTGACGGCTTTGGCGACGATTCCGAATGCGAAGAAGTATTTTGCGAGGGCTTGGGCCTCGTCTGGTGGGGCGCTGTTCCCGAAGAAGTTGCGTAATGAGAGTGAGGTGGATAATCGGAGTTTTATGGAAGCGGTGCAATGTAGCAATGCAGAATGTTTGCGGGATATGGATGCGGAGCGGTTGGTGAATGCGGTGGAGGATACGTGGAGGAAGCCGCAGCCCGATTTGCCGGCGAGGGGGGAGGATCCGGATAAGCGGCATGAATGGCTGGTAATTATTTATTAGAAAATTTTAAATTTTTTTGTTAAAACTTATTTTAATTTTTGATAGGTCCTCGATGGCCACATTTTGAAAGAGCACCCAGCCACAGTGTGGGCCAAAGAAGAAGACCTCCCAGTGAAACTAATAATCGGCTCCACAGCACACGCCAGCAATTCCGAGAAACTTTTGATGAAACACACGAATTGGACCGAAGCGCTCATAAAGCAACACATCAACGCTTCCTTCCTATCCGATAAGAATATGACGGACATCATCAACAGCTACGGCGCAACTTACAAGGGCCTCATTGCAATGATCTCAGATATCCGAACGGTTTGCCCGCTCTTTGCCATTTCCACGCAGATGTACAAAGTACCGTTTTATGTGGTGACGCAGACAAGAGGCGAGCAAGACTTGGCCGATGTCGATTCGGATATCGATGCGATTTTGGGGCGCTATGAGCCGAGAACGCCCGAACAGCGACGCTACTTTTCGGCCATGCAAGGTTTGTTCTATCATTATGTTTGGCATGGTAAAGTGGAGCAGAATATGATCGGGCAGAAGGTGCTCGTTGTAGGACAGGATGTTTTACCGAATGCCACGTATTCGCATTGCGCTTTTTGGATCAACAAAAATATTGTGCTGCCTTATGCGGCTTTAGATTAGATTTCGGTAATAATTATTGCTCATGCTCAAAAAGTTATTATTTATTAACTCAAATATATATTAATTAATTAACTAAACTAGACTTAAAATGTAATAATTATTGACTGATTTTCAAATGCAAAAATGTACCAATTTTTCATTGTACTATTAGGTTTTATTTTAAGTACTTAAATTTTGGCAAGACTGTTAAATATTTATTTTTATAATCAAAATCGAAATTCTCATTAATTTGTCGGCTTTGTTGCCAATTTGTGAATTAGCTACTAAATGTATGGAAATTAAATTTATTTTCGTTTGTGTAGGGTGTCCGTAAAATACAACAAAATACTCATCAATTGAAATTAAAAAAATATTTGTAAAATACATGTATTACTGGTTGCCTATTTCGGACACCTTGTTTATTAATATATAATTTTAAGACTGCTAGGCTGTATAAATTAATTGCATATCATTATTTACATTTATTTTATGTACTAACGGCCTATTTCTCTCAATTTGATCTCTCAGTGTGTAATTTCATTCAATATTGAATGAGCCAAATGTACGACAGGAACGCATACTATATAGCTCGTGTAGTTTTTCTAATGCTACTTTATAATAAGTGTCAAATCAATAATAGCTGTCTAAATATCTAACTACTTACTGTGTTTGTATTAATTTATATAAACTTTGTACAAAAAATCAAGCGTTTTATTTGTTCGACAAATTAAATCAATTAATTTGAATTTCCCGCTGGAATTCAAAATAAAAAATGGCGATTTAAAAAAAGACATTTTTGACGCGTACAACAGAACCGATAAGTTTTTGTTAAATTTTCGCACAATGAATGAATCTGCAATAGAAATCTCTAGTGAATCGGAAACAGAACGTGATACTGTCGAAGGCGTAACTTCTTCAGAGAATAATAATGATTCCGACGCATCATGTTTAAGTGGATTTGGTGCATTATCCGATGATTCGCTTATTGCGAGTTTTATAACTTCTACCGAAGTGCAAACCTTGATTTGCAAAACTAAGAAGCGAAAATTATCCGACGCGGTTTGGGAAACTTTTAGTTCTAATAGTGATGATTTATCTGTGTTACCTGAAACTTCTCTGGATAGTAGCAGTTCTACCGATATCTCAAGTTTAAAATGTACATCGGAATCAACTCCCAGAAGGAAACGTCCTCGAAAAAGACGAAACAATTCAACCGCATCAGAAGATGAATTGAAAACTAAAATAAAGAAGGTTTAACTTTAAATTATATATAGAGAAATTATATTAATATATTACCGCAAATAAATTATTTAGTAAATTAAACTTTAAACGATAAGTTAGGTTAGAATTTGAAACAAAAAGTTACTGTCACTAACTTCAATATGTCGCAGATGTCAGTGGTGAGTATTCTATATGCAACCCAAAATACATCACAAATCAATATTTTTAATTAATTTTGATTTGCTTTAATAATTAGAACACATGCAATAAACAAGGTAAATATTTAATTATAGTTTGAACTTTGAAATGCTAAGTATTAATTATAATAATTTAACTTTAATCAATCATATTTTGTCCAAAATTCTTACTGTCCAAAATCCATACAGTTCAAAATACATACAGTACAATGTAAACAAAAAAAAAGATCGCCGAAGAACAATTTCCTGCAAAACTGAAAATGGAACAGCAAGTTGAAGACTTAGAAAATAAGGCAAATATGTAACTAACCTTATTCCTAATACTAATATTGACCTAATTGCAGATGAAACAAACGGACGAACGAATGGACGATTTAGCTTTACAGGTAGGCAACATAGAGCAGGAAATGTTTTCAGAAAAGGTGGAAGAAATCGCTGTAAATAATCTGCTGCGATCCGTAACGGAAGTTAAGACCAATTATCAACATTTGCGCGAGGAATTGATGGAAGTGCAAGATTTGCAGAAGCAACTAAGCACTTCGCTACATGTACAATTAAAAGTAATGCAATCGAAATTCAATACGATTAAAGAGAAGATTTACGTGGCCCCGAACATTCCCCGATCGAGACCGAAGAGTCCGAATTAAGTTGCAGTTTGTATTCTGGCCGAAATCAGCTCGTTTAGTTCCGATCAAGTCACGTGATCGAAATGAGCCGATTTCGCGCGCCATGTTTGTTTTGTTACACACTGTTGCCGATTTGATTCGGCGATGGTTGCTTTAGAAAAATGACGAAACGCAAACCTGTTTATGTCCAGGCGTTTTACGTCTTGTTTATTAGTTTTAGTGCGTTTCATATTAAGTTTGTACACTTATGAGAATATTATATGAACAAAATTATAATCTGGAATCAATCCAGTTTGATTATGTATTTACCGATTTTTGTATGTATTTTGATCTGTTATGTGCATGTTCATGTTGTTGGAATGGTTCGGTTCAGTTTAAATGTGGCACATTTATTCTAATCTAACATCTTTGTGATACAATTTTAGAATAATTAGTATTTTTGAAACAATGTTCCATAAAAAAGTAGTACTGTGTAAGTTGGGCTTTTTACTTACAAAATGGTGCAATAGATGGCGATATATGCTTCAAAATAACATTTAAATACTAACTTAGATATGCAACCAAACATACACAAGGTACTACTTGTTTCTGGAGACTTTAATTTTATGCCGGAGCCCGGAATGTTTAATATGCTGCCAAGTGCCAACATAGAATTAAATCACTGCTCCAAATATGCATATTGCCATTTATTTTACAAATTATTAGATTTAAATTGCCGAATGTATTTAGAACGGGTAGTATACTTGCTAGTCGACAAGTTCGCAATAAATAAACGCATGCGCATAAGATATAATTTACAATATGACTTGTTTGCTGTCTCACTTCAATTGCGGCAATATTCAAAATAGAGTGTGATTCAATGTTGGCAGTACTTTAATAACCAAATTTAATTTAAAATACCGTGATAATCCGTGATTGTTAGTTGTTTGGCATGGAATGCAATTCCGAAAATATAAAAAAGTAATTTTTTAGAAATATTTAATTGAGCATGGGTCGTAAAAGAACGCAACTACCAAAACTTGCATGCATATCAGTTTTACCTATTGTTTATAATCAATGTGGTAATTAAAAGGAAACATATATATCAACTATATTAAAATGCATGTTTAGCAAAAAGTCAATTGATGTATAAGACTATTAAATGAAACTATATAATAATATGTAATTTTTGTAGCCTTCATTCACAGTTACTATATTTGGCAAAAGTGTCTCGTACAAAATTAAGTACCCGACGCTTTTGCAACTTTTTTATTGAGTCTTTAAATATTTTTTGACCAACGGGATTTAAATGAGGAAGAAGTATGTGGTGCGCATGTCTGACTAAAATTAGTTCAAAAAACGGTCACCATCCGAAATTTAAAGACTCAAACGTTCGTGCAATAATAATTTTTGTATAGACTTTGTATTGTACCTGATTATTTTTAAAAGATGTTTAAAACATGCCTTAAAGAATGTTTTTTCATTTTCACTGTAACATCAAGGGAAACAGAAATATACTTACTATATGTGATAATTTTATAAAATTAGGGTAAAGTCAGTGTAACGTGTTAGGTGAATGTATTTTATTTTATTTCGATCTAAAATTGCATGGATAAAGTTACTAAATAGTAGCTTAAAATATAGAAAAACTTAACTTCACCCTAAAAAGACCAAAAAAATTAATTAATTCTTAGATGTTTTATTTATTGATGTTACATTGAAAATCGATTCGAATATCACATAATAAATAAATCTAGCAAATCCTTCTGCTCTTTTTGCTAGTCTACTTGCTCAACGACGAGAATTTCTTCTAAAAGCACAAACTTGAACAATATTTAGGTAGGACGTACCAGAAGAACATTTCAAACATGGTAATCTTTAGCACAACACGATATACCCACTTAATATTTGATAGACATATAAAATTATATTATTGTCACCATGTTTATATTAATGAATAAAATGCAATATATTACAACCAATTTTTTGAATTAGACGATTTAGTAGAAATTTAAATTTTCAGCGACTGGTGGTCAATTGTAGAGTTAACGTAAATTGAGAAAATATAGGCAACCCTTAAAACACAAAAGCGTAATCGCTAATTTGGGATTCGAACCGACGTTCTTTTGTTTACTAGACTTCAATATTTAATTGTTAATTAGTTATAGATTAATTAATTATGTGTTTAGTAATATTTAATTAATTTTAATTAACAAAAGTAAAAAAAATGTTCTCAAAGAACATGAGGCCCCGGCGAGATTCGAACTCACGATCTCCTGTTTACTAGACAGGCGCTTTAACCAACTAAGCCACGGCGCCTACGAGGAATAGATTGGATTATCTTAATTATGTTTCGTTTTATGTTAATTTTTATTGATTATGATTTTTTTTGGCTCTAGACTCGAGAAACATATCTGCAGCGGATAGAATTTCCATTCTTTAGCAAAGATAATTTGTTTTTATTAATTTATTTTTGTATTAAAAATATACTAATTTTACATTAGGAAATAAAAAGTAAGGGTAAAATAAAATCATCAAAGTAAAATTAATGCAATTTCTTTATTCATTTCTATAAATAATAAATATTTCAGGTTCCCTAAAAGGGCTTTTACATTAATTATTGCACATTTTTGGAGATCACCCTTAGAAACCTGTGCGCATAAATCATATCCTATTTACAAATAAAACTAAATAAATAATTATTTGTTAATTAATAAAGAAATATTTGTACTCCGGTGTACATCTCATAAGTAGTAGTATTTAAAATAAAAAACAGAAATTAAATTGAATGAAAATCATCATGTGGGTTCATCAACTTTTTTGTTCGTAATACTTTGCACTATTAAATTGAGACAATCCAAACTCGATGTGGTGGAGGCGACTTCGTATCCTGCAACAAAGTCAATTCAAATAAATAAAAACGTTAAGTGCACAAGTACATAAATTATGTTACAGACACCCTGTATATTATATATCAAATAAAATCTGTCGTCTGCTATTTTCGAAAAAGCCGTTAATGTCCAACATGAGCCAAAAATATCATATTAACAGTAAAACGTTATTTTATATAAGATATAAATAAACTTGCGACTAAATTGTATCATTACAAGATCGTCTCTTGTCAAACGTTCCGATCTGAAAATTTCACATTAACTTTTGCGTAATTAAAAAATATTTTTATTTTTTGCAAATTATTTTTTTTGCTTTTATCACAATTTTTAATTAATGTGCGCACTTTTTTTTGTTAAATAATTAAAGACATATTTGACAATCAAAAATAAATTAAGATAATTAACAATGATTAATTAAAATTATTCCAATTTAGTGAGCTTCATGCCCTAGCTAATTTTGTTCTGACTATTTTGACATGATTTTCATTAAAAACCATCAACGCATAACCAAAATACAGTAATTATAACTACGCGTGTTTATTATATATTTTTCTCACTCTCTCCTAAGCCCTCGCCAATCATTCGCGCTCTTTTCTCTATGATGCAATGCTGGTTGCAGACAACTTTGAGACAGTCGGTAGAGGACCCTTAACAATCTAATTAAAAAAAATGTGCCGCTTCCTAAAAATAATTCCTACTATTGATTTATGAAGCCTATTAAAATAATGAGTTGCACAAAAATAAATATATCTTAATAAACCCACTATTTTGGGAATTACAAAACCGCATCTGTTTTGATACCCTAAGCACCTTCTTAATAAACAAAATTAATAAATCCATTTATTTTGCGACAAATAATTTTAATTCTATTTAAAAATAGCCAATTACAATAGAAAATTCGTCTTTGATTTATCGGCAATGGGCGTTCTTGATATTTGTTTATTTTCGTGTGCCTCTTTTCGACTAATTTTAGCTACACCGATAGTTTTAAAAATGATGCGTGATTTTTCTGAAATTCTGGGGATTTTGTGGTTTCCGTTTGTTTTCAAATCAAAAGCACGCGATGGATTTCGTTTACGAGTTTTACGAGCTTCATTTAAGATGAACACTTTATTTATGAACATCTTTTTTTTATTATAGAAAGTGGAGATAAATTTTGGTAAGAAAAATGTGGAACGATTAAATATGAAAGATTTGTGGGCGTGCGAAATTTTGCAAGCCCTATTTTTTATTTAATTAAAAATGCGTAGTAATTGGCAGTTTAAATTTCGGCGCGTTTTTGGAAAATGGCGCAAAAATACTAATTAATTAAATCTAGAAAAATAAATATTAAATATTTGTTTAAATAATTTAAAATAAATTCAACATGCAATTTCCCGCCAATAAACTGTCACATGCATAACGCACTAAATCTAGCGCAAATTTAATTAGACATTTAATTTGACGCATTTTGGTCTTATTATGTTTACGAACGTTATCTTTCACATTAAAATTCCAAACTGGTCCATTATATCACAGTTTAAGCCTTTCCACATCCATTATAATTGCACTCCTTCAGACTTTCCTCGAAAATGATTTATCTGACCACAAAAACGTACCATTAAAATGTAGATTCGAATTTGTAGTGACAGAAATAATGGTGGAAAATATGTATCTGATGGATAAAGAGTCAGTTTATTTATTTAATGTCTGTATGTGTAGCCAAACTACACATCTTACAAAGAACACGTCCGTATATCATCCGCTAAACTACTTTGTAAATTAGATTAACCGTTTCTAATGTGCGTTTATAAAGTTTTGCAGGTGCACAGAATTTTATCGACGCAAATTTAATTTAAATTTCATGACAGTTCATAAATAGGGGTTCTGCGCATCGTCGGCGCATATGACGCGCTTAGGCTCCCAATTAACAAAATCCAATATGGCCGTCCACTATTTTGTTTTGACAGATATAAATCAAAATCAGATTGATGAAAATGGAAACGCATTAAGTCGAAACGCATTTTCAGAGTGCTTAACACCTAAATATACTTAAGTTGAGGTGTGTTTTGGAAGAAATGAAGTAGCTCTTTGAACGGACGGATGTTGTAAAAATGTGTGTGGGGAATATGGGATGGAGGCACTTGGAGAGAGATCTTTATGTTGCCGACTGACACTTTAGCACCAGACAAAGTGCCCTGTCAACGGTTATTTTAGTCAAACATTGGGAAATTATATCACTTAAAATGTCGAGGAAGTAATACTACTTGAATATGCCAATAAAAGCGATGTTCGAAGACATATTTTTCAGCCACTAATCTACACTATGCTTTGAGTTTTATATCCATTTTACGAGGTTCTAATATAGAAATACATGACATAATTAATGTGTCTGAATATTAAAGCAACTAATGTTGCTTTCAATTAATTTACTAAAAAAATTCGCTGTTTTAATCTCACTTCACTTTTGACATGCCATATTTTTAGTGTCTACCAACAGAAAAACTAAAAAACCCCTAACTAAACTAATTGAAAACTGTAGCGCGCCAAATTCAAAATTTGAAATAATTATTCAATAATTTTGATTTCTAAGCCACATTTCGACTACTTTTCGATAGTTTACGGATAATTAATGACGCCAATCGCCCTCAACAAATTATCGGGTTGTTTAAAACAAATTTAAATCATAAACGTTTAATATTATGCGAGGGGAGTCGAACTAAAGTAAACCAGATGCTCTAATGCCTAAATCGTGTCTTTCCAAGCATGTTTGGCACGCATGAAGTCAAAATAGAAACCGAAATAGACAAATTGGGCAGATACACTCAGTAGTCTGATCCGCCCCGCTCATAAATAAAAAATAGTAAACATTATTTTTTCCTCTACACGAATCGATTTCGAAAATAATTCCACATAAATAATGTTTATTTCTTGGATATTTTGAATTTTATTACGCGATTAAATCGTAAACTGCGGCAGAGAAGCACTTATATTAAAACGACATCTTTACGAGATAAGTTTCGAGACAAAACACTTGTAAATTAATCCCAAAAGGAACATTTCATTTTTGTTTTGACTCTCATCATGGCTCAATGTGCTAAAAATATGCCACCAACTTTATTCGGCTTTTCGTAAGTTATGGGTTTGTTTTATTCGCTTACCATTACTGGAGAATCGGTTCAAAGGCTCGCTGAATTGTTGCAATCTATCACAAACGAATTGGTGGCTGGCCGAACCGTTCTGGAAAAATAAATTAGCACAAAATTAATCGAATATTATAGGCAAATACCTTTTGAGTTAAAATAACAATGTTTTAATCAATAAATGTCGAATAATATACGTTTATAATCGTCGATGACAGAAATCACATTGTTTTTAAAATTCTAGTGGTAGCCATTTTTATTCGACTGTCAGACGCCGACTGCTTTTCCGAGCGCGCGCGATTCAAACTTTGAACAAGCGGGGGAAATTTGAATTGTAACGCCGTTTTACCCCCAAAAGACCAAATTTAGCCATTTTTTTACCAAACAAAAATGTTATATTTCTATTTTTAGCATTCTTTAACACCCTTAAAAATTAATTACATTAAAATTTGCTATAATTTGAATGGACTGATTGGAAAAAAGTCAACCCAAATATATTACACCACTATAAATATATAATTATGAGCTGGAGCTTTAAAGAACGGAATTTAATGTGGACGTTGTTTCTTGTCGAGGCGATTAATCCAATGTCTGTCTAGATACAAAGTTTGGAACGGAGCCAAAACTTGAAATATTTTCCATGATTCCACATGGTTTTGACCCACACACATACACACCAAATTGCATGCAAGTCTATTAAAGCAAAGTGCAAATGCTTTTAGATCAGACTTATACAAAGAGGCTGCAGTGCACCGAATTTAGCACCGCCACTAAGAGGCAAAGCACAATTATTATTATTACAACTTTCGGGTAGTCTTGACCTAGGTTCATCCAACTTTACTTGAACTTTGCTAAACTAACTTTCGACTTGTTATCGCAATTCGATAAGCGCAATTATTTATTGCAGTTTGGTCCCGAAAGCCGAAATCATTGGCACTATTTCAAAATTGTAATTCCGCACTGTAAGTGCTGTAAGGAGTTGTCAACATATTTACGAAACGATTTTCGTTTTGTAAATTAACTATTAAACTTTCAGCTCTACACATGCATTCATCACGAATTAACATACGAATAACGAGTAATAAACAAACGCTTGTTGAGTACGTTGATCAATTTGGCGAAGGCGCAATGTACCAACTTTTTTAAAATTTGTCTAAAAATTTTGAAAAATTTGCAAAATTGTTGGGCTACCGCAGAAAATAATCAAATAGGTCCCGTCAACGTACTGGAGTTTTTAGAAAATTTTTATTTGACTTCAAGAATTTTTTAGAGACGATTAAAACAAATGTTTGCAAATTTAAGACGTGGTTCGGTTTTTACAAATATCTCGTAAACGGTTGGTCGTAAGTCAAAAATACCTGTATATAAAAATAAAGCTGACAAAATATCCTACAAAAACACTTCTATTCATTTTTGTTGTATCTTTCATGGTTTTCGAGAAATCGCCCTTCAAAAACTTTTAGTTGAGGGGCCAAGAAAAAAGCGTCAAACTTAAAATCTATGTAACGCTTCGTCTCACTTGAAAAAATCAATTAATAATAAATTATAATATTTAATGCTTCTCCTTTCAATGCTAAAAAATATTTTCCTAGTAAAACAACAAATTTTACAAACTTTAATTCAATCAGAGCGCAATGCTAATATTTAAAGTAGGTACAACTTCTTTATTAACTAGTAATTGAAAAGTTTGATGGAAGTTTTGCCTGCACAAATTTATCTTGAGTTTATATAATACTGAAATGTGTACTTTTAATAAAATTAATTAATAACAAACAAATCTTAATTAAACAAGTTTTAAAAAAAAATTCGAAGTACGCGGGAGATGTGATAATTCGAAATAAAATAATTAGATATTATAACATATTAATGTGATATCACATATTTTCCACATGGATCGCACATGTTTACGATGGACATTATAAATCTTGAGCGCAACTTTAATAATGACGATTTTTTTCAAACCCATCCACTTTTTATGGTATTTTTATAACTTACCAAGAGATCATCTCGTTCATTCGGTAATTAATCTTCAAAGGAGCATTATTAATATCACGTCAATTACACGACAAATTTATGGTTCATTGCTTAAAGACCTGTCGTAAATATTTTCGCTTTCATTTCCCTATAAATATTTTCAGTTGAAATTTATGGGTTTGTGTTCATTTATTTTGGATCGAGAATTTAATTAGCTATTGGAAATGTATTAATTAAAAAAAAAAAGTTATTTTCTAAATTTTGAAAAAAAAAATCGAAAATTTTTCAAAATTTTTTTTTGGCTATTTTTTTTAATTCTTACCACATAATCCGAATTGCCGGAAACCACACTGGAACTATCACTGGACGATTTCGACCCCTGCAAAATTTCCTCCAAATACTCAATATATTCGATGGCACTTCGCAAAATTTCGACTTTCGGCAGCCGTTGTCCCGGATTGTTGCACGTTCGCTTCTTCAGCACTTCAAAGGCCTCATTCACCTAAAAAACCAAAAAAAATTAAATTATTCTAGTTGAAAATTTGGCAAAAAGTAAACTATATATTTTAATTAGCGGCTTGTTTATTCCTGGTCTGGTGGTGCACAATGGCGTTCGTTAATTGTAAGTATTCCAGCCAAGAATATTGCACATACAATTAATTAACTAGATTTCATTATTACATAGACTCTCTCGTCTTGGCTCTAATAAATTCCGCAATGTGCTCTAATTTTAATTCCACAATGCAAACGTTGAATTTATTTGTTTAATCTTCTATTTTGTATCTTTACGTTCAAGTCACCCTTACGAGGTCCTTATCATGACTAAATGGAAATTATATCTTAATCAAGTTGAACACAAAATTTCAAATTAGTTTCAAATTGATTTTTTGGCGCGAAATGAACTACTTTTAAAATGCAAACATTTTAAATGGTTTCGGATAATTAGTTAACTGCTCTATTAGCATTTCATGGCAAATATTTCATTTGTACACTTTTAAGACATAATTAATATAAATGTTTAGATAATTATTTGTTTTGCAAATAATTTACACTTTTCGTCAAACAAAATTAATTATAAATTTGAATTTACCGCCTTATGATCAAATTGCAAATTATTTGAACTTCACAATAAGGGATTTTTATGATAAGAAGAAGAAGAGGTGCAACGAAACCGGAAGTGTCAATCGTCAGCCATATTGCAAAGTAGTTACAAGCAAAAAAAAGCTCTTGTTGATTAAACTTTAGATTTGTGGTTTATTTGTGCCCGAGTGCTATCCCGTAGGAAATCGCTTTGCAGGAGTTTGGATTTGGTAAATATTACAAATTTTAATATATTTTAAAACCATAATGTGAAATTTCCAAAAATTAAAGTGAATAAGTTTGGTTATGTTGCAAAATTTCACACTTTCACCGAAATACATCAAAATTTGCTAGTTTGTAGCGCAAATGTGTTAAACTTAGTAGCTAAATATCGTTGCAAACATTTCGCACAATTTTTTAATACCAAATTCACCGCGGATTTACGCAAAATTAATTCAAAAAAATCTAACCTTCCGAAGCCGCCGTCTCTCCCTCAAAGTGGCGGCTTTTCGTCTATCGATAGCCACCGTTTTCTTCTTGCAAGCCTTACAAGCCCAAGCCAAACACTTCCGCGGTCCACCAATCGAGCACCCTGTATGTTCCGGCTCCAGAACATGATTCAGATCCTTCTCGTCCGCATCGTCACTTTCAATGGAACTTTCGGCACTGGCGTAACCCGTATCGGGCCGCGAATTTTTATTATCCTCGTACAAGTCAATTTCGTCTTTACTTTTGCTGCCTTTCGTTGTTATTAAATCGCTTTTAATCGTATCACTATTCACTTTATTGTCACTTTTGCTGGGCGCGTAATACAAATGATTGAAATTGCTGTCAAAATTATTATTGGCCGCGCTTTTGTTGTAGCTTTGATAGAAATTCGGATAGAAATTCATCGCGATGTCAATTCGGGCACATGTTGTCGCTTTATTTGATTCGTTAAAACTAAACGAAAATTTAATCTCCCTCCAAAGATATATCTTTTCGAATCTGTTACAGATAGTCGCATCTCTGTCCAACAAATTTAAACACGTGTTAAGCATCCATTTATTATGCGTCGTTTTTCTATTTCGATTTTTTTTCGTCGCGTTTTGTTGTCTAATTAAGACAAACGACAAGCGACACTTAATAAAACGAATTTTGAAAATGGATTTTAATTGAAACAAAATCGAAACGTTTTTTCATCAAGTCCCTCCTCATTTCGCGTGACTTAGCCAATCGGTGCGAGCGGATTAAGTCGGCTCCGCCTTGGTGCTAAGTATAAATGTTATTTTTTATTGACTTGTTCAAAATGTTTTTGGAGCGTAAAGTGTGATTTTATATAAATAAGTGATTAGTCTGTGTCGTCTAGATTTAAATTCGTCGTAAATCCACTTTGAAAGATATGAAAATATATAAATGCGCAGAGTTATTGAGCGTGTCAATTTTATTTTCGGTTCTTTTCAACTTTTTTGCTTTCGCTTTTTTTTATCTGTTTGAATTACGGATGATGCGATGTAAAAGTAAAGCGCTTTTTTCTATTTTTTCGTGTTTTACGTCCTCTTAAACTTACAAGTTTATTACCGCGAGGGCTATTTTCGGGTGCTGAAAAAATATTTGCATAATAGCCATTTTTAATATGTTTTTTTATTGTAGCTTTAACATTAATAATTGTCGTTTATATAATAAATTTTGAAAGTGGCGCGCAAACAGTGCTGCCCCACAAATCTAGTGACATAAATTTTTCCCCCACTAGAACGAATGCTCTCAAATAATATTTCAAAATGGCCGTTCTGTTTGACGTTATTGGCAAATTGTAAATCAATTATCAATTACTTCTAGTTTTCAGTTTTTGAAATGGCATTGGCAACCAAACGACAAATTGAATCTCGAGGAATAATTCTTTATACAATTGTTGAGATGGAAGACTATCTGGATTACATTACATTCCTTTCTTACCGCGCGAAATATTTGAAATCGCAGATCGCAGTAATTGATGAGTTTTTCAAAGGTACATTTCCCTGTTCGTACTCCCACTTTCTATTCTCTACTTCCTATTTCTTATTGTCTAGCACGTGAGGAACTAAATGATAAGCTAATCAATCTATATGATAAGACGAATTTTAAAAATATTGATGAAAAAATATGGCGATGTGGCAAGATGGAGCGAAGTCTAGTCGTACTTCGTCAAATGGCGTATAATAAATACAACATTAATGTTGTCCATACACGTGTTGTTGCGGAGCTAGACAAGTTTTTGGCCGAGCATGCCATGAATTTGGGTAAATATATTTGGTTTACGTGATTCGCGTTGAATCGAAATTCTAACCTAAAATTTAACGTCGAAATAATTCATAAAATGTCACAATTTGTTGCAGAAATGTCTCGACGCTATCACATAGAGGGATTGTTTGTTTATGAACTACCTATTCGAACTGGTCCATCTGCTGCTAAAAGGGGAAGAAAAATAAACCCAGAATTTTTGAAAATTTAAGAATTCAGAATCGCGGTTTTGGACATTTTTTTTTTGTTTCATGTTTTAGATTTAGTAGAAATCCAATTTAATTGATTGGAAACATACTTTCGGAACGAAATACTAGTTAATCAAAAAGCTGGTTTGCAATTCAATGCACACAGTTTGCCAGGTTTCGGAAACTTTGCGAAGTTAATTTGCATATTTCGCACTTTTATTCGTCTAATATACTATACCCAGCCTGTGCGACAATATCCGCATTATTAATTTCGCTCATTTAATGCAGATTTAATTCTGAATTGCAAAAAACTGCGAATTAATAATCAGGCGCGAGAAATATAATTTGTTTGTTTTTCCAACTTATACATTAATAAATGTCGTAGCAGTTTAAATTAGTCGTGAATTTCGTTTGATATGTCTGTGTGAAGTTTTAAGTGGTGCTAGTTTTATTTTCAGTTCTTTTCATCTTTATTTGTAGACACGACTAGTGCCGAATTGATCGCATTTTTGCAAGGGTGGCAATACGGCACCCTTAGCCAACAATCCGGCGGAATGCGAGAATGGAGGTCAATCTAAAAGGGTGTCGAATTGAATGTTCACTATGTGGCCCTATTACGAGCGACATATCCAATAATTAGCTCCGAGACCGCAGAATTGGCTGCAGCAATTTCGTTCGACAAATGCTTTTTCGCAATTAACAATACAACTGCAATGCAATGTCTGGTTTGAAAATATTGCAGGAAAATATTTTAATAATCGAATATTGATGGGGAAATTATTATTGGATCAAATTCTCGTAAATGAAAATAAGCTATTATATTTTCAATTATCTTCGGATGATGGCAAAAAATTGCTTGTCGTAAAGAAGATTTATTTCTGCAAAAACTAAATAGCTTTATACGGGAAAGAGATAAACTGGAACTTGATGGACGTTAAAATTTGGGCAGAAAAATACAAAAACTTTTTATTTTTGAAGAAAAATAAAAAGTTTTCCCGTCGCCTTCGCCAAATTTTCAAGTAAAATTTCCACCCTTTCCGCTCTAATCGCAATTTTTAATTCGATTTCCACCGAAAAAGTTTAATTCTACCAGGCACGTTTCTTTGCGAACGCGTCCGACGCAAAACGAGAGTATGCGAAATCTTGCTCTGATTCTGGTCCAGTAAGGGATGGGATGCGATGTTGTACTTGACAAAAAGGGGTGTGTGTGTGTGTGTGTCTGTGTAAATTTCTGTGCCGTTCCAACTTAGCATTGTTCCGTTTAATTTAATTTACTAGTCCGATACATTTTCCGAAAATGTTCGCCGCAAATCAAAATCGAAGAAGAAATTTCGCCAAAATCAACAATCGAAAAACGTTGTTGTTCATAGTCAAAAAATTCGTAATGCTTTAACTTTAAGTATGTTTGCCATCCAAGCCAGTTAAGATGTCTTGGGAATCGTTGAACTCGCAGGACTTTCCCAGGTAGTTGTGCTTTTTTCCCAACTATTTCCACTGCAGTATACAGAGTGTGCGAAAATTTCACCGAATATTTTTTGCAGCAATTTGGCTGGTGGCGGAGTCAGTCATCAATTGTCTGCGACGCGCTTATTATCGTCGCCGGACGGCTCCCGACATCCCCTGGACGAGATCGAGACGGTGTGGCCCTGGAACGATTCCTACTCGTCCTTGCACCGCGACACCTACACCGAAGTGCGGACACCCCGCCGGCCGGTCTTCACATGGGGCTGCTTCCGAGGGTGTCGCGCCCGCATCCATCACAGCATCGCCAAGCGAAAAGTGGACCAGGGCTTGCGATTGTACAATCAGCACAAGCAGCAACAAGCGGTGCGAAAATGGAAATCCGCTCTGAAAGCCATCAGGAAGCGGGATGACAAGTTTACGCTGTTGGGGTATCTCTATCAGGCTTACATGGATTGGGGGAAGTACAGGTCAGTGTCGCATTAATATGCATGTTTTCATTACGGGGCGCAATTAGAAGCCGGGTCGCTAAATGATATAATTTTTTTTATATTATGTTGTTAACATTTCGTTTGGTATAAAGGAGGCTTTCAGGATGAAATCCTTGTATACATTTAAATGTGATTTATTCAAAGCGCGGAGCGAAATGAATGGGATTGATTCCACAGACAGCTTTTCGATTTATATGCCGATTATGTCGCCGCATTAGGGGGGATCTTATTTAAGGGTGTATGAATTTATTATTTATATTTGACGACAGTTTTGAATTTGCGGATTTCAGCGAAAATTCCCGAATTTAAAAATATTAGCTCATTTTAAATGCGCTAATAATTCGCGCCATTATGACGTATGAAATAGTAATTGTTGCTAAGCCGCCATTAGACGAAATTTGTGTAATGCAACCATTTATGAAACTGTCAAATTTAATTAATTAGCTAAATTGCAGAAAATAGAGTTGAATGTCGTTGTGGCATTGCAACATATCTATTGAATGATTAAAATGTATAAAATCAAACCATCAGACAAGTTTAATCCATCAGAGAGGAAGCTGAAGCTCAGATCTACTCTAGTTAGTATGAATAATTCAAAAATAAAACCTCGCAAGCTATAAACTTAATTAAAGTGGTTTAAAGTTCATTAAGATAGATAGATTATAATGGAATACTGGATTACACGTAATTAAGTTCAACTATAGATGGAAAAAGTTTCAGTTCACGACAAAACAAACCCGAAACGCCCGGCAACCAAAAAAAAAAAAAAAAATATTGACATTAAATTAACCTAAAAATCAGCGTTTTTTTACAAAATTGAAGAGCGAAAACATTTTTGGGGGTTGTTAAAACATGCTAAAAATGTCCTAAACTAAAAATCAGCAAAATTTTAATTTACGCATCGTTCCGAAGTTTGTGAAATTCGCCTCCTATTGGCTGTAGAATTTTTTAAAAATTTTCGGTTGACGCTAAAGAAAGCGGAGAATCGTTTTTGTAAATTTTATTAATTTTAGACTGTTCTGGCACCCTTTAGCAACGTTCAAAAATTTTGCAAACCCTTAAATTTTGCCATTTCCAATTTTTTTTCAGAGAAAATGTTCTTGCGGTGACTGAAACCTTACAAGAAAGATGCTTTTAAATTTACGAGCTAGACATCCACAGTACATTTACTGATACTAATACTTTTTTAAGGAGATCTGACCCAGTTTGCCGTTTCCTGCAATAGTTTTCCACTTTTGAAAAAGCGCCACAGCCGTCCGTAATAAATAAAACCCACATCTCCATTTCCTTTAGTGATATACACTGTAAGGCGCCTTTATTCATTTAAATTCAGCGCAAATGGATTTCCGAATAATTCGGCCCTGGCGCAATTTTTTTCTTCAGTCATGAAATAAAATCATTTTGTCAGCAAGCTGTGAATACGTTTTCGTCCAAGAAACATAATAACGAGCAAAATGGAACAACAAAAGGAAGTTCTAGAGTTTCCATTGTTTTCGTATATTTTGTGTACATTGTTTGGAAAATAAATTTTCTTTTCGTCGAAAAGAATTATGTGTTTGTGTACGTTTTGCACGTTTCAGTCGGCAGCGGCTACTTTTCATTCTTTATAAGCGAAAAATACGACGCGAAAGCAAATATTTAGGGACGAGATTCATTAAAAGCGTTTCTTTTGAATTTAAATGAAGTTTAATTTACAAAATTTAACGCTATATTTTATTTCAATTTAGGGATGCTTTAGAGTACGGCCATCGTCAACTATTTATATCGGAAGAACTTGACAACCCCAACATGAGGGCCGAGTCCTATTTGAATCTTGCACGGGCCCATCAACGACTTGGCGGCCTAGAAAGGTACTAAACGCATGTTTGCGTGACGTCACGAACAACTTTTATTGTTCGGACTATAATATAATATTTTTTTTTGGTGTTTAAAGGGCTTTAGCGTATGCAAGACACTCCTTATACAACGAATGCGAACAATGTGCAACTGCCGGCCATGTCCATCTCACTGTGGGGTCAGTTTACTTAGAACTAGCCGGTTTCAACAAGGCCTTAGATAGTTTTCAACATGCTCATAGAATCGCTCAAGCTATACACGATCCGGCATTGGAATTACAAGTAAGATGCGCGCGCAAATTAAGCTAGTGCGCATATCATACCATAAAAAAAGCGCGCCAAACCGAATAATTTGAATGTTTTCAGGTGTATGTTGGTTTATCAGAATTGTTTAGTCGACTTCAGGATGGCGATAAAAGTGCGCGGTATGCCTCAAAAGCCTACGATTTGTCCAGATCGTTGCAACTTGGAGATCTGAATTCGCGACATCATAGAGCTGCGTTATTGCAGATGGCGTCTGCTTTACGGAAACAGGGTGAACTTGGGGATGCTCATGACTACTGCTCAGTAAATATTTTTTAGCCTAAATATTTTGTTTTCTAAATGAATGATTTTCTAGGAGGCAACTAGACTAGCCTTAGTTTCGGGGGATCAAGCTACTTATGCGAGAAGTATTCGGGTTATGGGTGATATTTATAGGAAGAAATCAGATATTAATGTAAGAAGACAAAAAATAAATTAAAATAAATATAATTTTTTTTTTAATTTAGAAAGCGTTTCGGCAATACGAAACCGCAATGGGTTCAGCAGCCGCAATGGGTGACCGAGTGATCCAAATGGAATCAATGGATGGTGCTGCACGGTGTTTGGAGGCGCTTCGGCTCCAACACAAAATCTGCAACTGTCGACCACTAGAGTTCAATACGAGACTTTTGGAAGTTGCCAGTTCTGTCGGTGCTAAGGTGCGTTATTTATCAAAATTTTCCAAAAAAATTACTGGACTTTTTTTTAATTTTAGTTACTAGTGAGAACCGTTAGACTACGCTTGTCTAGAATTTATCACGCATTAGGCGATGAAGACCAAAAACAACACCATGAAAGGGTGGCTATGCGATTACAACAAGACTTGGATTTGCAATGTGCTGGTTGTGGATCACCTTATGGCCTTCAAAGCGATTCACTTGAAGCTCTGCCATGTGCACATATCCTACATGCACGGTAAAAAAATTTAAAACGTACTATAGACGACAAAAATTCTGGGACAAGTTTGTCCCAGACGCTTTTGTCAACAAATATACTATTTAATTAAAATAAGCAAAAATAGATGGCGCTAATTGTTTGCATTTATTTGGATAGTTCATAATTTTGTTCATAGATGGCGACTAATTTTTGGGATTTTTTATTGTAGATGCGCCTACGATTTGTTCCGAAGGAGCAAAAAGAAGAAGCGTTCCTGTCCGGAGTGCGATCGGACCAGTTCCCGACTGTATTTAAACTGTAACGATTACAATGCCGCTACGTACAGTCCGGTTCCGCTTTCCGTTTGCTCGTCAGACAGCCATTGTACTTCGCACCAAGCCACAAGCTCAGTATAATAATTAACAAAAATATATAAAAACAATTTAAAATGCTTTAAATAAATAAATTTAAAAAATACGCGTATTGCGATATAAAATTTGATTTGATGGGAAATTTTTAAAAAGTGTCAATAATCAGCAAAATTAAATACTAAAATCTAAAATGCTTTCTAATGTAATTTCTAAGTTTGCTCACTTTACAATCGTTCAACTTCCAACAAACAAAAATTCTTCCAACTTGTATGTATATTCAAATTTTGGGTTTTTTTGGCATATGTTTCTATTTTTTTTTTTTGTTGATAAACGCAAAATACAAAAAATTAATAGCGATTTCGAATTTTTGATTTTGATTTGAAGGCAAAAATTCAAAATCGCTGTTAAAGATTTAGATTAAGGATGTAGTTAAATAATAATAAAGAAACAACTAATAATTATTAGACAATTTAGATGACTAAAATTATAATAGTTACAAATGCACTTAAATGAAAGCACTTTTCTGTTAAAAAGGAAGATTTTTGGAACGTGCGCTAAGAATGGGATTTTAAGAAAAAATATGAAAATATGAGACATTGCACTAATTCAAAAAACTAAAATGTTTTTTATTAGAATTTCACTCTTATTATAATCTGTTTTAAAAATTCATTTGGTAAAATATTATTTCAAAAATGAAATAAAATTTTGCGTAATGAATTGGGGTTTGACTTGCATTTCCAAAAATGGCATTATTTTGGCAAACTGTTAAAAGTAGTCCGCCAAACAAATAATGGCAAAATGTATAGGTTTAACATACTCAATATTTAATTTGGCAGACTACTTTTGATAGAAATATTTTGGCGGGAATTTAAAAAATACCTAAAAAAGCATCCAAAAAATTTTAAAAATGAAACATTTGCAAAGTGCCAGTCCCCTATTGTTACCCAATCACAATTTATTGAACCCAACCTGAGAAATATTGTTCAATAAATGAAATGATTAATCCGTAGTTAGATAGGATAGTTTTAAATGAAACCAATTAAAACTCAATTACGAAACAATCATTGAATAATTTATTAAAAAATATATATATTGTATAATTCGTATTCACAAATCACTTAAAAAAAATAAATATATGTAAATATTTATATATACTATATATATTATTAATTACATCATTATATGTAAATGTGTAAATAAAATTAAGCAAATTTTACGTTGCTGTTTTCCTCTAAACAATATATGCAAAAAGTGAAGCGCAGAAGATCTAGAAGTTTTCCGTTTAATCAACCTTTTATTAAATTATTGGCAACATTTTAACAAAACACGTGAAAAAAATAGAGACACCTTAAAAAAAGAATTCTAACTAATCTGTACAAATAAAATTACAACAGGTTCAATAAATACATAACAAATAATATTGCTGTTTCAATAACCTAATGAAAAGGTTGACTTTTTTTTTCGATTGAGTGCTGATGTAAAAAAAACGAGATTCAACCTAAAAATCAAAAATATACAAAACACAATATGTACAAAGGAAGACTTATTTTTAAATCAAATATGATAAATAATAAATTATAATTATTAAAAAAAAACACGATTTGTTTCATATAAAAGTTGAGCTTCGTTGTTAGATTAATACAATGAGTCCTCCAGAATCGGATTATGCCGCAATTTCACTGCAACAAACAATTATCCATCAAAAATTTGTACCAAACAAATAATTAGTAGCTTAAAAAGGCGCAAATAGTTAAAATTATTAGCGAAATGTATTGCTGGTTGCATAAAAACGTCCCCGATTTTTAGAAATTAAATAACTTCATGCAATATTAAAAAAGCAAAACGTTAGTAGAAAAACGAGAAATAAAAACGAAATACCAAATGCTAAATGCAAATTTAAAAGAATACAGATGAAGTAGAATAGGAGAGATCATCGTCCAATAAACCAAACCGATCATCGTCACTTTTTAACGAAGTCGCTCTAAAATCATTCGACAACTTTACCAACCAACCAAGCATTCAGACGACTAATAAAAAATGAGATAAACTCACCTAGTCAATTCTCTACCAGCTATTAGGCCCGTCCGCGATCTGGATCTCACCAACTGCGCTCTTCTTTCCGCTGGAAAAAATTACAAATAAATTAAAATCCAATCAGAACAATAATTTATAAAGTAAATTGAATCTTACCGCTACAAGTTTCCAAATAGCAATCTTGTTTAAAACTATTCAATTAATTTTAATTATCGCTAGTATAATTTCGAACTTACCTCCCGCGGGCCGAGTGCCTCGCTTCCGCTTCTGATCCCTGCCGAAAGCAGCGCCAGTCGACAAAGCTTCCAACAAACTGTCCATAACGCCCTCTTGCGTCTGCGACGGATTCATATTGATCAAACGTTTCTTATTCGCTTCCCTTTCTTCCTTATCTTTATCTTGCTTAAGTTTCGCCAAACGCGCTTTTTCTTTCTTCTCTATCAATTCGCGCTCTCGGACGTTATCCTTATGCGCTTCAATAAAACTATCTTTAAATGTCTTCAAATCGGTGAAGAATTCCTCCAAGTTGTACTTTTGCTTATCGAACACGTAATACTCCGATAAATCGTTGTACAAATTGTCCATTTTCTTGAACATATTTTGCATTACGTCACACTGTTCGCGGGCTTCTTCCGAAAATTTCTAAAAATCACAAAAAAATTAATAAAATATTAAAGTTACACACAAAAAAAATTACCTCCATCACTTCCAGGAATTTATCATCCTCACTTTGAGGCACTCGATTGTTCGCTAAATCGGTTTTCAAATTTTTTATACTTGTATCCATTTGTTTCAGTGTTTTTTGAATCGTATCAATGGAAACGCGACTTGCCCTGCAAACAAATAAACACATAAATGTATTGCTGGTTGCCTAACTTTAATACTGTATTATATGAACGAACGATTACGATGGTGCACGATCGTGGTATTTAATGTTTACAAATTACATTCGGTTGGTAATACTCACTTGTCGATGTGGGGCATTTCATTGTAAAAGTTGATCAGCTCCGGATATTTATTTTCGGCGACTTCCGCAATAAAATGCAGCAAAGTTTGCTTATTATTCACATCCTTAGTCCCCGTTAACTAAAATAATTTCCACGTTAATTAATTTGCTAATTAAAATAGTCGAATAAAAATTACTTTAGTAAGAAAACTCATTTCGAAACCAAACGCTTGCGCATTCCGACTCCCCGAATTCAAATAATTGCCGAACAATAAAACCAGCTCCAACATACTGTGGAACTTTTTGCTCTTCCTCACCTCATCGCAAGCGGCTGTTGCTGCCACGATGTCCTGAAATAAATCGCAATTAAAAACTGGTGCCAATTTAGTGAAATTATATTGTACCGGTTTCGAATCCTTGACCATCTCGACATAATGATTCTTAAAACTAAGCGACTTCAGTCGCGGTAGTAATCGCTTCACTTCCGACATTTTTATACAAAATTGTTCGGCTTCGGTAAGTTGATTATAAGAGTCCTTAAATCCTTGTAATTTGCTTAGTTGATCAGCTGGCGGTAAGTACTATAAAAAAAATGTAAACAATTTAAAAAATAATTTTATAATCGAGGATTTTACTTGTATTAGTTGTTCGGTAACATTTTCGGTAAGTATCTCGCAATCACATTTAAGTAGCGCCTTCTTAATATCATCGTAAGGCATATGTTTCAAGGAACCGTTAAGCAGAATGAGAATATTTTGCGCCGTTTTACCATCCAGCACTTTCAATTCCTTCACTTTTTTCAACGTCCCCGTATTTGACCCTCTAAAAGACATAAGTACACTCAAGTTAAGTAAAGGAATTAAATACGAACCTATCGGACACATCATCTGAGACAACTTTGGCCGGTTTCGATGAGAACTTCTTCGCCAAACCGTCCAAAATATCGGGATGCGCCAAATCCTCCTCTTTCGCTTTGATCCAGAAGGATTTCTCCGTCATTCTTTGCGGGATAATCTAAAAAATACATAAACAATACAATTACATGTATTGCTGGTTGCCTAGCAAACTCACCGTTTTCCAATTAGCCCGCTTCAAGGGCCCCTTAACCTCCCACTTTTTCTTCGGCTTCAACCCATGCGGCAACACATCCGGCCGCGGCATACCCATCGGTGCCATTCCCGGCAACGGTACCATTCCCCCCATCATTGGGGGCGGCGGAGGACCGCCACCCATCATTGGAGGTGGCGGTGGGCCGCCCATTCCAGGCATAGGCGGTGGAGGTGGACCACCACCCATGCCGGGCATCGGTGGCGGTGGAGGTCCTCCACCCATTCCGGGCATTGGAGGCGGTGGTGGGCCGCCGCCCATGCCAGGCATTGGTGGTGGTGGGGGGCCACCCATTCCGGGGATAGGTGGCGGTGGTGGGGCTAGGTTGATTTTGCTGACTAAGTTCGGGTCGAGTTTTCCGCTATCGGTTGAGGCGTTTCGGCCGGAAATTATTTCGAGTTTTGCTTCTAGTTCTGCGCGGGCGGCGATCGCTTCTTCTAGTTGTTTGCGCAGGTCTTCCACTTTTGAATTGTCGAGAAGCTGGATTGGGTTTTCTGGAAGGAAATTAATTTGCGTTATTTTTGTGACGAATTTAAAAAAGGTGGTACCTTTCAGCTCCTCCATCAACGGTTGCAAGTCTAACTCCACATGGTTTTTCTTAAAGTCTGGATCCAGTCCGGATTTGTGAAGAACGATTTGCGATACACACTCCTCAATGATTTTGTAATATGCAGGTCGAATATTCACATCGTCTCGTATAAACAACATATGTTGCAAGATGCTGAGGAAATACGGCTCGGAGGCCGTTTCCAATGTCGTATTTTTCAACACCTCAAAACAGTCCTGCATATCGTCCATGTCAAGTCTAACTTTGTCAAATCGATCATGTAACTCGTCTCCATCATTCTCCTTCATTTTCTCGAATATATCTAATTGGTTTTTGACGAGCGGGTTCGTGTCGCTTTTTAATTCTTCTACAAAAAAAAAAAAAAATATTTTTCATTAAATTTGGCGCAAAAGTGTCAAATTTTAAGCACAAAAATTGAGTGTCTTTAATTTAAATTAAATTGAATACAAAAATTATATTCAAAAAAATAAAAAACTAAAAAAAAAAACATTTTTTTTTCAAAAAAAATTCAAAAAACTTTCTAAAACTTACGCAATTTGTCGTATAAACCATTTCGAACGATTTCGTTCCGTAGATGTATTCGAAACTCAAAATCATCAGTCTCTGACAACAGTGCATTAATAAATTGAAAGCACATACTCTGAAAAAATTCAAAATAAAATAATTAGCCCTAAAAAAATAAATTCTTTCGCTGCAATAAAATTTCGTGTTTTTATCCTTTCGTTTTAAACCCAAAATATTTTTAAATAAAATTAATTAACCCTTCAAAATAAATATAAACAAAAATACCTCACCACTAAACTAAAAATCTTCTTTCTTGTCCACTTTGAAAATTTCATTTTCAATTTTGTAATCAAGCACACAAATTAAACGTAATTGAAATAAATATATACAACAATATAAACTAATAAAAATCAACTAAACACTAAACAAAATAAAAATCGAACGCAACTGAATTAAATTAACACCTACTAACAAACTGTAAAACTCGATTTATTATCGTTATATAAATGAAGACACTCGAATAATTTAGTTTTATAATCGACATTTTTACGAGTAAATTCACAGACAAATATTTCTTGCATTAAACACCACGTGTGAGTGTGTGTTCTTCTGTCTGATTATTTCGCACGAAGAATAGAAATACAAAGTGGGCAAAAAAAAAGCGTCCAATAAAAAACGATACAACTATCTATTTTATTCTGCGCAATTTAAATTTAGTTGCAAGCGTTTATAAATTCAGCAAGATTAAAGCATCGCGCAAAATTCTTTAAATTAATTAGATTAATTTTTATTTTTAATGAAATAAAAAAAAACAAAATGTTTTTTTTTTGTTGATAAAGTTTGGCAACAAAAATTATTTACATTTTTATGGTGCGAATTCTAATGACCATAAAACAGTCGTAAATGTTTTTTTAATTTTTTTTTCTAATTTTTTTTTTTGTAAAAAACTTTTTTTTGTTTATTACATTTAGTTGAATTCTTCTACAACGTTTTTTTGTACTATTTATTCCTGTATAATACATTTTTTCGGCCACTAAATAAAATTGTAAAGCGCGAAGTCAAAAGGTATGCAACCAACAATACACCAAAATTTAAATTCTACTCACTTGCAATTCGGGCATCTTCGATTTCGTAATCCCGTAAACAATTGGAAGAAACCGCTCCTGCTTTTGTTCTTCTGCGACTTGCGTTATCGCGCGAAGCGCTTTATCCGAACCAACTTCATTCTGCTCATTGCACAAACATAAAGGCGCCAAAATCTAGAATATAAAACAAGGTTGGCATTTTGATTAATAAAAAAATTAAAAAAAAACATACTTTAAGTGCCTGTATCATAACTTGATGCTTCTCATACTTCAAACACTTGGCCACAATTTCATGCCCTTTATCGTGCATAAAAAACGAATTCAATCCAATCGTGTTATTCATGTACTTCTCCAAACAACGCAAACATTCCACTTGCAATTTAACATCGTTACTAAAATAATAATGATAATAATAACAAACAAAATATTCGAAAAATATTTGTGCACAAACTTTTTTTGTCCTGCTTCCAAAACGCGCAATATTTGCTGCATGCCAGCAGAGCCAAACTCTTGAACCCAACTTAGCGGATTATTCGTCAAAGAAATTCGACAACTCTCCATGCAGTTCAACAATTTGTTCAAACTCAAATATTCCGGTTTCAAATAATTCTCCAAATACTGCAAATACTCGGCGGGCGCTTCAAACTTATGATTCGTCTCCTGATACAAGTTTTTGTACTTCATTACCAACATATCGCGCTTTTGCGCTATTTTCAAATCGCGCAACGGCTTTTTTTTGTCTTCCGATAAATTCATATCATTCTAAAATATTGTTATTATTATTATTTGGGCGATTAAAGCAAAATTAATTATTACAAGTAGATCTTCGATTTTGGAATTGACTTCCTTCTCGGGCATTGCATCAACCGTTTTCCGGCATTCGTCGATAGATCCTTCGGCAAAATCCGTTTCGGAATTGGGTCGTGGCATGTGAGTGCTGGATGGCCTTTGACCCAGCGGTCGTTTTGTGGTCGGCTTGAACCATGACTCCAGCTATAAAATTTATCGATTATTAACGAATGTAATAAAATATTTTGCAATCCCACAAAAAGCAAAAAGCTGTTGCAAATATATATAAAAATAAAATAAAGAAAATTAAATTAAATTTGAAATTATATCAGAAAGCAGAACTTTAGTTAAGTTTCACTATCCTAGATAAAATTCGTATTCGTGCAGCAATTCTCAAGGTCAAGGACCATGAGATATTGGGAGCACTTTAGACACGAATACCAACAGAAAACGCCATTAATTTGCTTAATATTCAATATGGCGGAATAGTTCTAGTACAAAAAATTGCCACCAGGTAGCGCAAATTAATTTAAACCGTCAATATTTTCAGCAAAAATCAATATTTATTTAAACAATCAACATAAAAAAATCTGTTAAAAATTTTCTCACAAACTAAGTAAACAAAAATGCAATAAATATGCATTCCTTATCAAAGTTTAAACAATAGCATTTCGCAATCGAATTAATTTTCCTCTTAATTTAATTTCCTACGATAAAACTCGCAACAAAAAAATCTACAAAGAATTTGTGTGATTCACGATAAAGATTTAATAAAACAAAAATGATGATATGCATAAAATATTGATGTAATAAATTTATTAATACAGATGTGTAAATTAGTGAGTCTTATTATTAGATACTGCATCTCGAGTGTTTGTTTATTTTGAAAAGAGTATTATTAAAAACCAGTCTTTCCGCGCTATTCACCTACTCAACCGAAAAAAAATCAACTCTATTTATAAACATTTGCTCACACCCAATCAAAACAATCATTATCGAACATTTAATACACCATTAAAAATTAATGGACTAATTTTTGGAAAACTAATACCGATTAGTTTTTACCAGCAATTTAAAAGCAATTAGTTGCGCTATGCGTGCTTAATCTGATCGAATTAGAACAAACAGCAAATAAACAACAAAACAAGCTAATTTAAAAATATAATCAACATACATATCCATACATCGTTTCCGTTTCCTTTTAAACTTTAAATCGCAAAAATTATCGTCCACTTTCACTGCGCGCAACTAAGTTAAAATTACATTCGTCGCCGATTATTTTAAAAAGTGTTGTGACAACAAGACACAACAAAAAATATTAACTGGTGTTCATATCACGGTCAAATTAAAACTAAACATTGCGCTTTCGTGGAGAATGAAATTAACTGGTGGTGATTCGCATGATGTCATTGAAACCATGTGTTTTCGAAGCCAGTAAGAAGTTGACATCATTTTATGCAAATGCATTAAATTCGCTCCTACCTTTATTGTTTCACTTAAATAATTAAATAATAACTTTTTATGGTGGTTGATAAGAAATTGTTTAATTTATTGCATAAACAACTGCGTTTTAGTCGTGTTTAATTAAATGCGGAATTTGTGATTTCATTTGAAGTTTGAAATATTACCAACTGAGTGGGAGGAGATTAGCGAAGCGACAAGTTGACACAATGACGCATAGATGGTGTTAATTAATTCTATAATACAGTCACAGATTAAGGTGTATTTTGGGTTGACTAAATATGATGTCGATTGCAGTTTGAAAAATGTGGCCACCTAGGGGTCGTTTTTGAAACCAAAATAGCCTGACTTACATTGTACAAATTTGCTCCAACAATTTTTTTTTTGAAATCTCCGAAACGTTTGGAAATAAATGCAATATGTAGAACAATAAAACATTGAAATTCATAATGATAAGTAGCAAAAATATAAAAATTGATTACAAATTTTTGATTGCATACTAAAATTTGTTTTGAAACTTTATAATCAAACAAAACAGCAAATAAAGCAGTAAGTAGTAAACCGTTTAAATTTTCACATTAAATTTTATTGCGGACGATAAGAAATAGTTTTATTTACTATACAAACAACTGCGATTTAATCAAATGTAATTAAACGGAATTCTATATGTAACTTTTGAAATATTTATCGACTGAAATGATTGCAAAACTTGTCCGCATATAAGAAAAGAATGCAAACCAAATATTAATTCAATTAAAAAGCATTTTTCAAAATAATTTTACGTGAAACTGATTTCCATGTATTGCTGGTTGCCTAAAACGGGCGCAATCCAAAAATGTGATTAAATTCACTAAAGTCATGACATGTGTTTAGAATTTGAAGGAAAAGCAGACAATTAGCGACGAAACATCTAATTACATGTGCGTTCATTAGTAACAAACACTTAATTACAAACATTAATGAAATACCTTAGAAGTCCTTTGTGTCTTCCGATACTCGTTCGATTTTTTAGATGTGGATGGTTTTCGTATCATTTTCACACAATAGATTAGGTTCACTCGCTACGTTACTTTACGTTTCTAATATCATTTATATTTATATTTACCGAATGATAAGATGATAAGAAATTTATCACGATTTCGAAGTAGTAGGCAAATAAGTAAATAATACCTTATTTGATGCAGTGTAATAAATAGTTGCGACCAATAGTTATCAACGAGATGTTCAGTTTAGTTGTTTAAATTCAATAGTACTTACAAAACCACCTGATTTCGCTTTTTCCTGCCTCGACATTTTGTGCACTAGTTTATTACCACATCAATGGAATGTATTTGAAGCAATCTACAAAAGAAAAGACGTTGAATGATTAAAAAGAAGATACTATCTGCAATTAAGTAGTCATTAATTTGTATCGCAAATATAAACAAGAAAGTTTCTGACACTCTAACCTAACTTTTTTGTTTGTATTTCAAAAGTGTGCGAGTTATTTATATAGGACATACCTTGACTGACAAGATTAACGATTTTCGTTACTACATGCACTTCACATTAAATAATTTAGTGTTCCTTATTAAAAATATGTATTTAAAACACTTGTTGATATCACCGTTAGAAATGTTGCCACTACTTACCGGTGTGAACTTAGCAATAAAATGTTAGCAATAAAATTACTTTTTTTTATTTGTCAAAAATATACTAGTAAATCGAAATATTTTGTTACAGAAACAATTTTTAATTATATATAATAAAGTGTTTTATAATAATATCGACTTTTGTTTCATTTATATAGTGATTTTATCTATAATATAACCTCACAAAGTTTTCAAAGTGCTCGTTTAGGATTCCTATTAACTGACCCGGCACCTAGTATATATCATTCGATTCGTAATTCAATCTAGATTAAGTGGTGCGAATTTCATTAAAAAAGCTAAACTAGAATATGAGAAAATTAATTAAATGTGATGCAGTGTTTGACACTTTTGATGTAAAAATAATACCGAGTGATGCTTACACCATCAGGTTCCTCCGTCTATAAAAAAATTATTTCTAGAGATTTTAGCAAACAAACCTACTTAGTGACAGATATCATTCGATTCGCAATTAAACAAGGAATACGTGGTGTTAATTTCATTAAAAAGTCAAAACTGAAAATTGAAATAAATAATTAAATGTGATGAAATGTTTTATTTTTTAACGGTGTCCGCCAATAAAAGTCTATTGCTAGAAGATTTGCTTAACTGAGCCGTAATATATTATACATCATTCGAATCGCAATTAAACAAGGAATATGTGGTGTTAATTTCATTAGAAAGTCAAAACTGAAAATTGAAATAAATAATTAAATGTGATGTAATGTCTTATTTTTTAATGATGTCCGCCAATAAAAGTCTATTGCTAGAAGATTTGGTTAACTGAGCCGTAATATATTATACATCATTCGAATCGCAATTAAACAAGGAATATGTGGTGTTAATTTCATTAAAAAGTCAAAACTGAAAATTGAAATAAATAATTAAATGTGATGAAATGTTTTATTTTTTAACGGTGTCCGCCAATAAAAGTCTATTGCTAGAAGATTTGGTTAACTGAGCCGTAATATATTATACATCATTCGAATCGCAATTAAACAAGGAATATGTGGTGTTAATTTCATTAGAAAGTCAAAGCTGAAAATTGAAATAAATAATTAAATGTGATGTAATGTCTTATTTTTTAACGGTATCCGCCAATAAAAGTCTATTGCTAGAAGATTTGGTTAACTGACCCGTAATATATTATACATCATTCGAATCGCAATTAAACAAGGAATATGTGGTGTTAATTTCATTAGAAAGTCAAAGCTGAAAATTGAAATAAATAATTAAATGTGATGTAATGTTTTGTAAGAAAATCTGCAGTTTTTCAAGCGAGAATTTGTTGAAAGTATGCAACCATATTTACACCGCTATTGCTAAGTTCATATTCTGAGTAGGCATTTTGCAACAAAAACAGGTTGCAGTAGGACTACTTCAATAAAATTACATTTTCTTTGATGAATTTATCTATTTTAAAAGATTTCGATAAACTGACTCACCATCTAACATACATCATTCGATTCGCTATTATAGTGAATAAAGTTTAAGAAAAGCGTATTGTGGGCTTTAAAAAACTGCAAAATGTGCATTGCGGTAAAATAAATTTATAGCTGATGGTGATCATATTCGATTTTAACTGTGTAAACTTACAAATAATTTTAGCCAATAAATGTCTAAATTCATATTTCATATTTCTACCACTTTTTTCGTATACTTTATAGACTGTGGTACCCGTTGTAATGTATAATTGTGTGAATGCGCCTTAATAGGATGACTGACCTCTTAGATGTCAATGCGTAACTACTGCCATCTAGACAGGACAGACACGACTAGACTAGCGGGGTCGATCAGCTGACCGAGATATACTGTACGATATATGTTCGACAATCCATACTCATTAATAAATTAATTTGTTTGTTATTGTACGCATACACAACAGAAGAGCGGACAGTGTTATTATAATACACCGGAAGGAATCTTAATTATATTTAAGAGGAAGGAATAACAGAAAGAGCTTAGATACTTATTTAAATTATATTTTATTTATACACCACACATAAAAAAAATAAACATTTTACAGTGACTTTATTTTCACATATATCACAAATTTTTTGACCTTGTTTGTCTATTGGCCTATAAGTGGCATAAAATTCAAATTTCCCGCTTTTTTGTAATTAATTTGTAATTACTAATTTAACTTTTATTTCATATCCAATACATATCGATACATATTATAATTTTTAATATTCACTAGATGTTTAAGTTATTACCCGCGACTGATTTGATAATTTGTACGTTTAATAATGTATTTCCAACATCACCCAAGAGGTATACATTTGATGTCGTTAACCTCTTCGACATATTTTTTTTGACTTTTCGGGTGAGGTTCGCTCTAGTAGCCCTATGACCCCAAGCGTGGATCATGAAATCCAGCTTGCCGCGACGCGAAATGTCTCAACAAGAACTGATTTGTATCATAAAAGTACTATACAGAGACCACTATAATATTGTAAATATGTATTGCAAAAATATTCATTCTGATGGCAAACGTCGAAAATTATTGTTTGATCTCAAATTGTTCGTAATTTAGCACTTGGAATAATTTTCGCATAAAAAGCAGTAAAATATTTTAGAAGTTTTATCAACTGATTCATATTCTTTTTGTAATTCTTCAATTTCAACTATTTGCTTTTTGGTTAATTCGTTTGTATCTCGGTTTTTATGGGTACCTTTTGATTCATGCACACAAGCTGTATGAAGCCATCTAGTGCAAAATTCACATTGGACCCACAAAACTTTTTTTACATTTTTAAAAGGTGGATTTTTTGATTGGCATTTAAAACAAATATTTTCATCTACTTTGGCACTATTATTTAGAAGCAATTCTAATATAGTCCTTCTAAATATTTGTGGATTTTTGGTCTGTAAAAGATTATCACTTTCATTTTTTAGCAATTTTTCCGCAATTTGTAAAATGATAGTCCCACAATTGTGCGCATCAGTTTGTTTTTGATGTTTAAAATTTAGTATATTGTATTTCTCAGGGATAGAGTATCTACAAATATAATTGTACTTTGCAGCAAATCTCTCAAATTTTTCCAAATGCAGTTGCACTGATTTCACGTTCTCGTTATCATCGGAATACATTGGATCAATATAAGAAAATGTTGCTTGCACAAAATCAATAAAAATTAAACACCAATGATTACTATTTACGAAAAGTGGCATAATCGTTTTATTTTTAAACGTGAATAATTTGATGTGATTATCATTTTCCATGTTCAATGTAAATATTTGTGAACTGCGATCAGATGTTAAAAGATTAAAATCTTTACTTTTAGCATCCCTTAAATAAAAGTTTAAACACAAATCTATTACAGCATTAGAAATCCACAAATCTTGTTTGTTAGTACGATCTACATCAGACAAGCAATCTAGATCACGCAGAGTCAAATAATCAGTTTTAAATTTTAATATAATAACCATATCATTTTTCCCGTCTTTTAAATAATAATTTTGATTTAAAACAAAATTTTTTGAATTAAGAACTGCCTTTTTTGTTGCTTTTTCTGTAATTCTAGAAGCATCAGGCATAGAAGGTTGAGCTAAAGCATCAGCTAAAGGCAAAGGATCTACTTGAAACTCAAGACTATTTGACGGACTCAATGAAGAGTAAGAATGTTCAGCAATAATTTCATTTAATTGAAGCCGTTCATTTTTGTCATCTTTTTTGCCTATTTTCAACGTTTTTAATTGCGTCATATTGAAATATGTGCCATGTCTGTTTTGTGGAAAAACAGGTGGCCGAGGCTTACGCCAATCTTCAGTAGGTTCATTGTCTTTATTAATATCTAAGTTAAATCGTTTCCTTTTTCCTAAAGGTAAATCTAATTCATATTCTTTTAATATGCCAGCTATGCATATTCGCATTTCGCGAACAAATCGGCTACATTTAGAAGATCGGTCTGAATCCATAAATAAATTTTTGACAAGATTAAACCAGTTTTCAACTGGAGCATTACTAAAACGTTTATTAACTCGTTTGGCAAACACATTTGTCCACAAAGGTAAAAGTGGCAAATACTTTTCTAACATAACTTTTGCAAAAGCTGGGTTATAATAAATATTATCTACTGATGTGTTCTCTGAAACGTTACTGAAATTAATTTTTTTATAGATAGTATTGAAAACTTCATAAAAAGGATTGCCTAAAAGCAATGCCTTTACTTTACGTGGATTTTCGTATATCATTGTAAAATTTAAATCAATTTCTTTGTCGATATCATCCAAATCACATTGTAGACATATATTACTTATTTCCCTTAATGCCGATTGCACAAAATTATTGTTAAATTTACTGCTGGTTAAAATAAAGAAGTTCTCTGCCCATTTACAAATAAGTTTAAAGTCGTGCATGTTAAACAGTGCTGCAACTACTTGCTTATAAAAAATTTTGGCTTGTTGGTTTAGTACTAACGTATTTATTTGACGCATTAATATTTTCATCATATGACAGCAGCAAATATGAATTGGAGTATATCGTTCGAATTTAGCCGCATCAGTATTTTTAGTGATGTAGCCGAAAGCATATTCCAAATACTCTTTTAAATCCCGACATCCGTTCCAATTTTGAACGAATGCATTGATCAACGCATAGCTAAAATCTACAACGACTCCATCAAATACTGGCCATTGTTGATGAAATTTGGTTTTAATGTCAGTCATAACATGGTTTGTACAACCACTAATAGCTTGTACATCGTGTGTATCGCTTATAAATTCAAAAATAGGGCAGATTCTTCCATTTTTTAATTGCAACACACCAGCGTAGTATAATACTCTTTTTTGGTGTGTCGGCGGCTTTAACTTGGCACCCGTTGATGAACAATGAACGGGCTTTCTAATTAATGTACCTGTCGCGTCAAAATGTAAAATTGGTTTGTACAGGGTAGTACTTTCGCATTTTATCAATTCAATTTGCTGTGCATTATATAAATACACTCCAAATTTTTTTGATGTACATTCTTGTATATAGTCTTTCTCAGGCTCGCATGACAACAAATACATATCAATATAATCATTTTTATCACGGTCGTGCATAGCTTGCACTTCTTGCCGAGCTTTTCGGTAAACACAATCCGATTTAAGAATTTGAAGATTATTACCAGTTATAACTAATTCTCGATTAAGCTTGTTTGTGTGGTCAATGCGAACTTTAATTGGCTTTTTTCCTTTCAAGTCGCGCTTAACCACATCGCGTTCTAAACACCGGAGCTGCCTAGTTAGTTTTCCTAAGTGATTATAGTTCAAATTGGAACTAAACAAAGTAAGCGCTCCAATATCACAATTAATACGAATTTTAAACAATTTGCATTGTGGATGCAAACAATATCCATATATGGTTATTGTATTTTTCACACGATTGACATTTTTAAAATAAAAATCGCAAACATTATTAATCATCGGAATTAATTTCCGTTTAACAACAAGTTTCAAATATTTTGAATCTTTTAAATTAGTTATAAGATCTGGTGAAACAACCACTGTTCCTTCAAAAACTTTACAATTTTTGTAGGAATCGGGTCGAAGTTTTACAAAATTCTTTTCATTTATGCAACCAGAAGGTAATAATTTAATGTTTTTATTGATATTTGTATAACATGAACCTGCAATGCTACTGCCCAATAACAGATTTGCACTTTTAGATGCCTCAAAACTAACAAATGGCAAATTTGATTGACAACTATTTGAAATTTCTAAGCTTGAAATCATTTCTGAAACACCTGTGTGTTTAATAGGTGTTGATGAAAATACATTTTCTTCAATAGCGCTGTTGTCAATTACGCTTTCAAAATCAATTTCATTACATTCAACCAAAGATTCAATTTTATTCAATGAATTACTGCTACTTTCTTGTGCAAAAATTTTAATTCCGTGCCTTTTAATTACATTAATTAAGTATTTAACATTGGTATTATTAATTTGCAAATTCAAAGATGTACACAACTTACCGTAAAATGTATTATTTACGGAAAACATCTTTAAATCCGAATACGCAATGTCATGTTCTTGTATAATTTCTTGTAAGCGAACAATTTGATTAACAACACTCATCTTTTTAAACACTTTACCTCGCCAAAACTCCATTTTTTGCTATATTTTCAAATATAGATTTGTATATATTAACTACTACAAACTACAATAGTCACGTACTTGACTCGACTAAAGTTACCAAAGTTGCGTTCAGAGCGTTGGTCGCGAGTTGCAACTTATACGAGGGCGCGGATTGGCAGCATAGCGATCCCACTTGCGTTGCGAGTTTCGACGGCAAACGCCCGTTTCGTTATTTTTCGTCTCATCCAATTAAGTTATTAAATGGTTTCAGCACCTTTTTAATGATATTTTACGCAATAATATAATTATTGATAAACGTTTAACAACATTTTTTTTTACATACAATTTGAATCATTTACTTAAATCATATTTTAGATCTTTTTAAAGGTAAACATAAAAAACAAGTTATCATAAAAAGGACACGCCCACAAGTCTACCTACAAAATGGCTTCAATTATATGACAAATAAATATCGAATCAGAAAATAATGTTATCCTATACAAGGTGATTAAATATTAAATAAACTTGAAATGATTCTCAATAAGAATCTTCATGACTTGAGCTCTCAATATTGTTATACAGCTGCAAATAATTCCCCGAAATAAATACAGATCGTAGAAATAATAAACACCTGCAAAATGAGGTCAAGCCAAAACATAGATGATGCGTATATATTCAAATTGCAGTTCAAAAATAGGCTTTAATAAAAAATGTTTTAATGCTCTGTTCTGTCAACCATAACTGTTGAATAGTAAGAAATACAATAATAAGTATTTCTTAATTTTTGACAATAAGAAAATGATGATATGTAAACAACTAGCAAGAGGGGTGTTTTTGAGTTTACAGCCAGAGTGAATCAATATAACTTTTGATATCCCGATACACGTACAAGCGACTACAACTACAAAAAAAATTTTTTTTTTGATGGTAAATCAAGACGTTTCTACCGCACCAATCTGTACGGCAGCGCCCGCTTATTATTGTTAGCGATGCCATTGAATTTCGGTGAGTTTTCAATAATTTGCTAAATTTACAAATTGTTTTGCAAAAATCGTTCTAAATCAATTAAAGTGTAATTAGTTACAAATTAATTTCACATTTTTTTATAATTTTGTTAAAAAAAATTTTTTTTGTACGTTTCAAACTATACATGGGGATGTTGAAAATTGGACAAATTTGATGGTTGAAAAAATTGAAAGTTTTCCAACTTTAGGAAAAAAACTACATTTTTGCACAAAATTAATGCATATTTAATTAAAAGCATTAATTAATTAATTACTAATTAATTATTTTTAATTAAACAGGCAACTAATTATTTAGTAAATAATAATTACAATAATGAAATAATTAGTAATTAAAAATTAATTACAAAAAAGCGGGAAATTTGAATTTTATGCCACTTATAGGCCAATAGACAAACAAGGTCAAAAAATTTGTGATATATGTGAAAATAATATATATTCACAATTTGTAAATATATATGTGAAAATAAAGTCACTGTAAAATGTTTTTTTTTTTTATGTGTGGTGTATAAATAAAATATAATTTAGTATCTAAGCTCTTTCTGTTATTCCTTCCTCTTAAATATAATTAAGATTCCTTCCGGTGTATTATAATAACACTGTCCGCTCTTCTGTTGTGTATGCGTACAATAACAAACAAATTAATTTATTAATGAGTATGGATTGTCGAACATATATCGTACAGTATATCTCGGTCAGCTGATCGACCCCGCTAGTCTAGTCGTGTCTGTCCTGTCTAGATGGCAGTAGTTACGCATTGACATCTAAGAGGTCAGTCATCCTATTAAGGCGCATTCACACAATTATACATTACAACGGGTACCACAGTCTATAAAGTATACGAAAAAAGTGGTAGAAATATGAAATATGAATTTAGACATTTATTGGCTAAAATTATTTGTAAGTTTACACAGTTAAAATCGAATATGATCACCATCAGCTATAAATTTATTTTACCGCAATGCACATTTTGCAGTTTTTTAAAGCCCACAATACGCTTTTCTTAAACTTTATTCACTATAATAGCGAATCGAATGATGTATGTTAGATGGTGAGTCAGTTTATCGAAATCTTTTAAAATAGATAAATTCATCAAAGAAAATGTAATTTTATTGAAGTAGTCCTACTGCAACCTGTTTTTGTTGCAAAATGCCTACTCAGAATGTGAACTTAGCAATAGCGGTGTAAATATGGTTGCATACTTTCAACAAATTCTCGCTTGAAAAACTGCAGATTTTCTTACAAAACATTACATCACATTTAATTATTTATTTCAATTTTCAGCTTTGACTTTCTAATGAAATTAACACCACATATTCCTTGTTTAATTGCGATTCGAATGATGTATAATATATTACGGGTCAGTTAACCAAATCTTCTAGCAATAGACTTTTATTGGCGGATACCGTTAAAAAATAAGACATTACATCACATTTAATTATTTATTTCAATTTTCAGCTTTGACTTTCTAATGAAATTAACACCACATATTCCTTGTTTAATTGCGATTCGAATGATGTATAATATATTACGGCTCAGTTAACCAAATCTTCTAGCAATAGACTTTTATTGGCGGACACCGTTAAAAAATAAAACATTTCATCACATTTAATTATTTATTTCAATTTTCAGTTTTGACTTTTTAATGAAATTAACACCACATATTCCTTGTTTAATTGCGATTCGAATGATGTATAATATATTACGGCTCAGTTAACCAAATCTTCTAGCAATAGACTTTTATTGGCGGACATCATTAAAAAATAAGACATTACATCACATTTAATTATTTATTTCAATTTTCAGTTTTGACTTTCTAATGAAATTAACACCACATATTCCTTGTTTAATTGCGATTCGAATGATGTATAATATATTACGGGTCAGTTAACCAAATCTTCTAGCAATAGACTTTTATTGGCGGACATCATTAAAAAATAAGACATTACATCACATTTAATTATTTATTTCAATTTTCAGTTTTGACTTTCTAATGAAATTAACACCACATATTCCTTGTTTAATTGCGATTCGAATGATGTATAATATATTACGGGTCAGTTAACCAAATCTTCTAGCAATAGACTTTTATTGGCGGACATCATTAAAAAATAAGACATTACATCACATTTAATTATTTATTTCAATTTTCAGTTTTGACTTTCTAATGAAATTAACACCACATATTCCTTGTTTAATTGCGATTCGAATGATGTATAATATATTACGGGTCAGTTAACCAAATCTTCTAGCAATAGACTTTTATTGGCGGACATCATTAAAAAATAAGACATTACATCACATTTAATTATTTATTTCAATTTTCAGTTTTGACTTTCTAATGAAATTAACACCACATATTCCTTGTTTAATTGCGATTCGAATGATGTATAATATATTACGGCTCAGTTAACCAAATCTTCTAGCAATAGACTTTTATTGGCGGACACCGTTAAAAAATAAAACATTTCATCACATTTAATTATTTATTTCAATTTTCAGTTTTGACTTTTTAATGAAATTAACACCACATATTCCTTGTTTAATTGCGATTCGAATGATGTATAATATATTACGGGTCAGTTAACCAAATCTTCTAGCAATAGACTTTTATTGGCGGACATCATTAAAAAATAAGACATTACATCACATTTAATTATTTATTTCAATTTTCAGTTTTGACTTTCTAATGAAATTAACACCACATATTCCTTGTTTAATTGCGATTCGAATGATGTATAATATATTACGGCTCAGTTAACCAAATCTTCTAGCAATAGACTTTTATTGGCGGACATCATTAAAAAATAAGACATTACATCACATTTAATTATTTATTTCAATTTTCAGTTTTGACTTTCTAATGAAATTAACACCACATATTCCTTGTTTAATTGCGATTCGAATGATGTATAATATATTACGGGTCAGTTAACCAAATCTTCTAGCAATAGACTTTTATTGGCGGACATCATTAAAAAATAAGACATTACATCACATTTAATTATTTATTTCAATTTTCAGTTTTGACTTTCTAATGAAATTAACACCACATATTCCTTGTTTAATTGCGATTCGAATGATGTATAATATATTACGGCTCAGTTAAGCAAATCTTCTAGCAATAGACTTTTATTGGCGGACACCGTTAAAAAATAAAACATTTCATCACATTTAATTATTTATTTCAATTTTCAGTTTTGACTTTTTAATGAAATTAACACCACGTATTCCTTGTTTAATTGCGATTCGAATGATGTATAATATATTACGGCTCAGTTAAGCAAATCTTCTAGCAATAGACTTTTATTGGCGGACACCGTTAAAAAATAAAACATTTCATCACATTTAATTATTTATTTCAATTTTCAGTTTTGACTTTTTAATGAAATTAACACCACATATTCCTTGTTTAATTGCGAATCGAATGATATCTGTCACTAAGTAGGTTTGTTTGCTAAAATCTCTAGAAATAATTTTTTTATAGACGGAGGAACCTGATGGTGTAAGCATCACTCGGTATTATTTTTACATCAAAAGTGTCAAACACTGCATCACATTTAATTAATTTTCTCATATTCTAGTTTAGCTTTTTTAATGAAATTCGCACCACTTAATCTAGATTGAATTACGAATCGAATGATATATACTAGGTGCCGGGTCAGTTAATAGGAATCCTAAACGAGCACTTTGAAAACTTTGTGAGGTTATATTATAGATAAAATCACTATATAAATGAAACAAAAGTCGATATTATTATAAAACACTTTATTATATATAATTAAAAATTGTTTCTGTAACAAAATATTTCGATTTACTAGTATATTTTTGACAAATAAAAAAAAGTAATTTTATTGCTAACATTTTATTGCTAAGTTCACACCGGTCCACTACTTTGACATTTTCAACTTGACAGTTCATTGACGTAGCAAGAAAAAAATTCAAAATTCTTTGTTTATTGATTAATTGATTATTAGTTAATAAATAGTCCAAGCTTTATTTCTATTTAATTATAGTTTGGAATTTTTATTCACATTTCATTTGAACTTTTCCAAGAAAGTTGTTAAAGGTTAAGGAATTTAAATGCCTTCAGGCCTTTATTTTTTATTACATAATTATCTTTTGTATAATTGCCAACTGAACTATGATCATTATGAACTTTAATTATGCAGGAGCGTCAGTTAGTAATTTACAATTTAAATGTTTGTTGATAAAACTTAATTATTAAAAGGTGTATTGTTGATTGCATGCTTTACAACAACTTTGAAAATTTGTAATATATGTATTATTGGTTGCATACCTTGTACATCAATTTGGAAAACGCTTCATTTTTGAATTGCACCAATAACAAAGCACCTCACCCAAAAATACCACGAAACTGAATCCCAAACCCGCTGATAAACCCCTAAAAACCGCCTTCAAATTTCTCATCGTCAAAAATCGCTTTTTTTGGTAATCATTATCGCCGCCATGATGCTTTTCCGGAATGTATGGTCCCATAATTTCGGAATGCCATTTTTCAATCAACCCCGTTTGCAAAATGCGCCGCATGATTGTTTTAATTCGGGGTGTCAAAACAAAGCCTCGCCGAATCATAAACGAAACTGGATAAGTTTCCACGTTTACGTCGAAACAATGGAGCAATGGTCTTCGAGCTTTTTTGCGATATTTTGCAAGCATATATTCCGCGTAATCTGTTGGCAAATGAATGGCGGCATCGCGCTTTCTCGCAACTTCGTCCAGACATTTTGTGAAATTTGTGCAGAAGATGGCGTTTTTGTGGATTCTGCTGTGAGGCGGAAAATTTTTCAAAATGTTGGCTGGGATAAATACACGTAAATTTGAGTTTTCTATGTCTTGTTCTGAGTTGTACGTTTCGATTATTACGGGTCTTGATAGAACGCTTGTTAGGAAGGTGTTGTACATTAAGGTGAAGAATAGGCTTAGTAGTAAGAAGAGGGAGATGAAGAAGCGCGGTTTGGGCGTTCTTGGGAGGTTTGTGGAAAGTCCCAAAAAAATTGACCAACTAGCCTAAAAATAATATTGACATAAATTGACAGTTTAATGATAAGCGCCCTCTAGAAAAAAATTTGTGAAAAAATAATAGCGCCGCCATTTTTATTCTAAAGCGGAAACCGGACGTTCGCCATTTTTTCTTACAATTATTCCTAGAGGGCAGCACTCAACACTCACCAACAACAAACTAATCCAATGCCGCTTATAGCGAGCCAGCTCGCCAACCGGAGCTGACATTTTGACCAACAAAATCAGCACCCCGATAATTACCAACAAAATAATCAAAACGTCAGTTTCCATTAAATTGAAAAGTGTTTTACTATGCACCCTTATCGGTAAATGCGGCACACACCAAACAAGTCTACCAAAATAATACGTTTTGCTTGAATCCAATTTAAATTGGCGCTCAACCGTTTTACTGTACCCGCCCGCAGCGACATCTACTTGCCCATGATGCAACCTTAGCAAATTTCCAGTAATCGTTTCGTTCTTAAGAACGTCGCCCCAATTTCCCAGATGCTCTGCTTGCATGTAGATTAAGCTGACGTTTAATTTTTTCGCTACGTAATTCAAAAGCATTATGTCAAATCCGTAGTTCGGTATGAAGTTAGTCGCAGTCGGTGCAATCATGGTGTTGTTGGGCATCGGGAGCACAAATGGTTCCAAAATGACGACAAGTACTCTTAAAACGCATTTCTGGAAAACTGCCGGCAGTTTTACAGGAAATTTAAATTTATGCGAAAAAATTAAATTGGTTTTATTTCGACGACCTTTTTTCTTAATTTGGCAACACTGGTGCACTTGCTCAACTTTCATGTTGGCATCATTGGGCGAGCAACTGCGTCCGGCGTATGGAAAATGCGAGTAAACGGATCCGTTGCGGAACAACAGAACAGCGTCCAAAATATCAATTTTCCAAAGTATTTTGAAAATATTAACCTTGTTATTGTATCTGACAGATACGAGAATAAAGCGTGCCAAATTGTTCCAATGCGTGCTGCGACTAAGTCGCTCCAAACTTGCCTTAAGCTGCTCCTCGGTCGCAAAAATAATGACGTAATTTTTCATTTTCTTATACGTATCGGTTTTTGGAAATTGATGCAATTTCTGCTTGACGTTGACGATAATTAGCGACCATTTAGTTTCCGCCATTAAATTCATGAAAGCGCTATCTAGATTGTGGTTTCCTTTTGAGAAATCGACCAATACGATGCTGTTTTCTCGATACATGTTGCTGATACTTAAATCCACTAAGCAATTACTTATTTTGTCACTATTGGTTAATCTTTTTGATAATGGTTTAATTGCTGCGGCGATTGATATTATTGGTAGTATTAATAATAGTTTCATTTTAATGTTTGTGTTTGAATATTTGAAATCCAACTGGGATTAATTATTGGAGCGATGATTTATTGTTTTGTGTGATTGGTTTTTTTTCCTAATCATTGTGTCGAATGAAAAAAGCAATTTTAGGACGGTAATGTATTTTTTTCAATTAATTTAATTGAAATGTATTTTTATTTATAGAAATAAGTTCCGTAAACGGAAGGTGTATGTTTAGTTGCATTCTCATTACGTCATGAAGCGGCCATGACAGTATAATCGGTTTTACGTCACTTCCGTAAACGAGAGGTGTATGTTTAGTTGCATAGTCGTGAGGCGGCCATGACAGTATGATAATTTTAGCGCCAATTTTGAAAATTTTATACAAATTTCTTTAAAATAGTCGTTAAAACATTAAAACAAAAATGTTTTTCAATAAAATAGATTTAAAGAAGCAGTTTTAAACAATAAAAAGGCGTTATTAGTGTATTTTGTAAATTTATTATCAAATTAAATTAAATAAAAAACAAAAAATTATTCAAAATTATTAAATTACAAGCTAAGCGCTCAATAAATCAAGCTCAATTCATATATAATCGCTGTCAGAGTATCGCGGCCGCGGCCCTGGACACTTTCGTCGCTCTTTTACAACCCATTGCTCCTCCAACTTATCCCAAAATATACTCGATTCCAAAGTAAGATAATGCAGGAAAACTTGACTATAACTAGTCGAAATATACAAGCTCCGTATCCACTTATAAAAAACTATTCGTTTGACGTAACAATTCGGAGTAGAATTAATGGGTTGATGCAAACTCGAAAATTCCGGCTCAATCGTCTCAACCAGCTGCATCAAGGCCGCCACCAAAATCTTAACATTCGGGTCGGGTTCTATTACAGTCGCATCTTTCGGCAAAAAGTCTCCAATATCTATTAGTTTGTTGATTCGGGCAAAATCCGGCACATTTGATACTTTGAACAGCTGATTTATGGCGGGAAAATTCACGTTTTGCGCGCCATCCGGTGAGTAGATTAATTTTTGTAAGCTTTGGCGCCATCGCGCTCTACGTTTTTCCCAGCTTTTTTCAATCCCGAATCCGAGAGCAAAAAGCTTCGCTTCCAAATCGCGGATGTTTTGGACTAAAAGGTTGTGCAGTTCGTATTTGGGCTTCCAATGCGGGGAATTTGGTGGCAAGTGCGGAGCACTTGCCACCAAATTCCCAACAGGGGTCTTCTTAATAAGTTCCAAGAAGCAATTGCGATCGTCCAGCAAAACCTGGCGCAACTCCCCCTCTCTCAAAGCATCCTTATTCAAACTTCCCGCCAATTCGTCGAAGCTCCGCTCATCCGGTACGAAGCTCCAACGATTCTCCGACTTAATTGGCGCCAAATTTTGACTATTCGGATCCACATTTTCCTTCAATCTCTTCGCCAAACGTTTTCTCGAGCGTTTCCTGGACCTTTTCCTTGGAACCTTCCTTCCAGTATTTGTCTCCAAATGAAGTGGAACTTCCTCAACCACCAAACCAGGCACCGATTCCAGTTTGTAATATTGGCGAAAATGGCGATCGCAACCCACTAAAGTCTCAATCTCACAATCCACACCATTCCCATTTAGATGTTCGAACTGCAAAACTTGGAAATCGCGCTCTTCATACAACTCCACAAGCTCACTAAACATTTCCACCCCGTCACCTCCAAATCGCTCTTCAATAGCGCGCCTTTTCGCCTCGAATTCTTCCAATAGTTCCCGTTTGGCGGCGCGCGCGTTTTGCAAATCCGCGCGCAACTCGCGCTCCTTCAAAATATTCTCCTCGATGAACTTGCGGAACTCAACGTGAGTCAACAACTGATTAACTAAGCAATTAATCAACTTAATTTTAGCGTCAATCGCTAAATCCGTGACGTTTTCGTGCGCTAGCGCTCTCAAAATGCGGAACTCCCGCAGGCGGAAATAAAGTCCGGGGTCTTCTTCGGAACGGTAGTCGCCGCGATTGCGGTACGGCTTTTTGGTCAAAGCACCACTTCCCAGAATGTGCAACCTCAACACTTCGGAGATCGTCTGCGGAGTTAGCGGGAGTTGTTCCAAAGGGATGCCGTAAGTCCGCACGCTCCATCGTGCGGCCTCCGAAGCCAGCTTGGACGCTTTACGCAAATCTATGTCGACTCTGTGATACTTGTACAACGTCACTCGTTTGAACTCAACGGGATCCTCCGTTTGGCATTTGAAAAGTGTGGAGAGCAGCATTTTGAGGAGGTTGAAGAGTGGGCCGGTGGGTTCCGTCTCCAAGAGCGCGCGCTCTAGTACATCGAGTGTAAATCCATTCGGGAAATCAAGTGGCGGGAAATAATTGCTGGTTTGAAGGATTGTGGAGAATTGGTAAATGAATTGTAGGATTATTAGAGCGTCTCCTAAGTTTTCGCACGGGATGTTCGATTTGATCGGTGTTAAGTTGGGTAATTTGGATGGGAAGTGGAGTTTGCCACTCATGTCCAAATGAAGTGAAAACTACCCTGTAGAAAAACTAGTTTTACGTCGGAAATTTATATACTTAGTACTTACCCACGTTTTCTTTATTAATAATCACCACAATATAAAATTATCACGTTTTAGATACAATTAATGACCGAAATTAGCTTAAAATTATCCTCAATCAAAAAATGTAGGATGAACTGTCAAAGTTTCGCGTAAGTGTGAAATCACAGAACTATAAAGAAAGAAGTGTAAACTACATGTTAATAGATGGCAACGTGGTCGGTCTTCACTCTGCGCAAACTCCGATCTTCATCCGGTAAACCCCCGGATGTAAAACTAACAGATAATGTATACTTGGTTGCATACATCTGCAGGTTCGATATTTAAAATTATCCGTTCCGTTCAAAAATATAAACCAAAAAATTCGTTCGATATTTCCCCACGGTGGCGCTGCCTAAAATGCGCAAAACGGTAATTTAAAGTTTCTATAACGACGAACAATTATTTTTAAACTTTAAAATATCTTTATTTGTTACTTTTTCTAAGTGTATAGACTTTAATACATAATAATTTACAACATATCCCACATAGAGTAGTTTGGAATAAAATATAAAAATAAATTATAAACAAAAACTAGCATAGTCAAATAGTTACGGCTAAATAAACAACTACACAAACAAAAAAGAAAAGAAACTTATTACATGCCAAGTAAGTCAAACGTATAAAAACGCCGAACCCTATAAAAAAGTATCGTAATAAATATTAACACAAATAAGTCTCTTACATGACATAATAAAAATCCATTAAAACATGCATGTTGTGCGAATCTAGTATTTAATTATTATATTGCTCTGGTAAAACATATGAAATATCGTCCCATGGATGCCTGTACAAGCCTTGCTTCAACCTCTTCTGATCCATATAGTGCCCAATGAACCCAATCGACCTGCCCAACACAAACAGCGAATTGATCGCACCAATATTAATATACTCTTGCGCTTCCTCGCTGGTAAATCCACCGCAATTCCTCAACATATCCACAAACGACGTGGCAATCACGCCATCCACATTCAAAATCAAGTTCGGCTTCTTGCTAGTCGTCAACTTCTCCACTTCGAGTGCGTACAACAAAAGCGGCGTGGCCGGGAAATTCGCCAGCACAAACTCCTTAACGATCTTCACACGCTGATCGGGATTGTTAATCGACTTGACACGATGTCCAATTCCCATAATCAACTGCCCCTTATTGCGCATCGTGTTCACAAACTCGGCCGGATGCAAACCGGTATCGTAAGCCTCACTAAACTGCTTCGCAGCGCCATCTAGCGCACCACCAAAACGATCGCCAATCGTCAACAAGCCAGACACCAAACTGGACACCAAATCCTTACCAGCACGCGCGCAAACGATCGTGTTATGCGCGCCGGACACCGCCGGCCCGTGATCGGCCGTCACCATCAAACACATCTCAAAGAACTTGCACACGTACGGCGGCAAACATCTCTGGAACCAAAGCAAACTGATAACACCGCCAATTCCCACATTCTTCTGCAAGACATCGGAGATCGGCATGCCAGCATAGAGCAGCTCTTGACCGCGCTCATCGCAAATCGAAGTCATGAAACTCGCAGGTTTGCGAATGAGTCCCAATTCGCGCGCCCAGTTGTAGTCCATGGGGACGGTTGGGGGTGGCGCTTCAGGCGTGGGTACAATCACTCCTTTTTTAACTAGCGTTTGGTAAACGGCTTCGATTAAATCGCCCAGATAGTCGAAGGAGTCGGGCACTTGAGCGCCCGCTGCTTTCAGCGCTTCGTTCTTGGCGGTCGCCGTTTCCGCGTTGGAGTTCGCGCAGGAACCCGCATGGCCGAACTGGACTTCGGATGTGAACATAGCGGCACAGGTACCTTAAACAATTTAAAATTAATAAACGTATTTAAAAAATGCAATTCGCAACTCACCAATGCACCAAGCAACCAACGGCTTCGTAATCTTCTTCGTCTTCAACGCCTCGCACACCTCGTACTCCTCAGTACCACCAACCTCTCCCAGCAACACAATCATCTTCACCTTATCATCGGCTTGATAGCGCAGAATGTGGTCCATAAAAGTGGTACCTGGATAGCGATCGCCACCAATGGCAATACCCTCATACACGCCATCTGTCGCGCGCGACACAATGTTGTTCAACTCGTTCGACATGCCACCAGAGCGCGACACATACGCCACACTGCCAGGCCGATACAGCTTCGAATGCAGAATGTTATCCATCATACCGCCAGTGTTGCCAATTTTAAAGCAACCCGGCTTAACTCCGCCCACTGTCGCCGGACCAATCACCGACACGTTCTTCGCCTTCGCCAACTTATTCAACTTTCTCGTGTAATTTTCCGGGATACCTTCGGCGATAATGGCGATCGTACGGATTTGCGGGTACTCCAAAGTGTCGACGGTGCTCGTGTAGGCCGATCGCAACGATGCAAAGTTGACCAACACATCGGCTTCCGGATGTTTCGTCATCGCATCGTTCATTTTCTTGTAAACGGGGATCAAAATCTCCTTGTGACCCCAGTAGAACTTCTGCTTGTGATCGCCGGTGAATGGATAAATGATGGCGCACACGCTCGGCTCCGCCCGACTGCACACGAAGTCGAAATCGAGCATACTTTGTACGGCACGGGTTTGCATACCCCAAATAATCGACCTGGTTTGAGCGGTGAACATCGGCGAAGATTTCGAATCGCCCTTTAAAAGTGGATTTCGAAGCGTTAATGATTTTTATGAGAATGGATTGCGTTGATATAGTAATTTACCTGGTGCGTTTGGGTTATTATTTCTAATGGATTTGGTAGCAGATGGTCCTTTAAATGGAATAAGATTTTTTTGAATTTTTTTTGTGCTTTTAGTAAGTTTATTAATAAAGTAAAATTAGAGCAAGAAAGAAGGATATTAGAGCCAAACCACCAAAAGAAATAAAACCACAATGGTTTTTTTGTTATAGTGAGATGATATTTTTATCCAATATTAAAATACATAATTTATTTTAATTAGTTGGATAAATAATAATGGTACATTCACATTAATTTATATCGTTTTCATTTAAAGGCGCGAGTATGCAACCAAATATACACGTGTTCGTATGTATTTGGTTACATACTCGAAAACATGTATATCTGGTTGCATACTTGCCCTCTCAAAGATGTGCCGCTGTATGATTCAACATTTAAACGATAGATGGCGTCACATTTGCCAATAAAATCAAACAAAAATCATGCAAACGTCAAACTAAAATCACCAACCTTAGCGAGCCTGCTGCAACTGCCACCAGATGCCGCCACCGTCTCCGTCTTATCGGCCAATGAAAGCTTGCTGTTCTGCTTATCACCACTTGGCAGCAAAAAATTAGCAGTAGCCGTTGTGACAGCATTCTCCTTCGGAATGGGCCGTGTACCTAACGCGTAGCTGCAAATGGCAGTCATATGCGTTTCCGGTCCGAAGACGAACAACGGAATGCCAAGAGTTTGTCCCACTTCGCGCATTCGCCGTAATCCTTCTTGATAGTTCGGACCAGCACGACGAACGTAGATCGAGATTTTGTGGTCGACTAAACGCTCTTGGAATTCAATCAAAGCGGTAATGATGCCTCGGAAGGTCGCAGCAACGTTCGTGAAGTTCGCAATACCTCCACCGGTGATTAGGACCTTTCCTTGAGGGTGTTTCTCTTGCGTCATTAACGATAAGACGGTTTTCGCGTATTCGTAGGTTTGCTGTTCGGATGGCGCACCGGAATATTCGCCGTAATTCGCCAATTCGGAAGCGCCACCTAAGTCGCAGATGGTGTCACTGTAGATGACTGAAGCGCCCCCACCGGCCACCATCGTCCAAATTCGGCCACTTTTGTTGAGGATGGTCAGTTTCAAACTGGCGCCCGATTTCGCGTCCAAATCGGCAATGTAAGCTTCCTCTAAAATTTAAAAATTGTTATAAAATTGGAAATAAATTAATTTATGTTTTCGCACAGTAATCTTAAGAAGGAAAGGTCTTAAAACTCAATTATAATAGGAATTGTGACGCAATTGCAAAATCTAGTAAAAATTTAAACAAAAAAAATTATCTATATACAATTTTTATTCATTAATTAATGCAAATATTAATAAAGTAATGAATGTTAATTGACAGTACGATAGTATTCTATATTTATGCGTAAAAAAGCATTGCAAAAATTAATACAGGAAAAGCCTTACTACATTAGAATTGAATGAACTGATTAGAAATTCAAATCAATTTTATATAATCGACAATGAAGTCAAGGTTTAAAAAAAAGCACATGTGCCTCCAACTCACCAGGATAAGCATCCCGTCCAAACGGCGGTGGATAGTCGATTTCGCCCCATTGCGGTCGGCAAATAAAATCGGCAGTGGCGTCCAATTTAGCCGCCAAATCCAAAATGTAGATTTCCTTATCGGTCACGACCAACGGATTAATCTCCAAATAAGTGAAATGCAAGTCGACGTACAACTTGTACAAATTAAAGACGAATTTGGCGATCATTGCCTTTTTAGACGCATCCTTCACAAGTCCTAGCAAACTTGTCAAAATTGCGTTTTCCGTGGTTTCTTCACCAACGGGCACGTCCAATTTAACGGCTTTGCTGTCGACATCTCCAACATCAACACCGCCTTGATGGTAGAACAGAATGGTGTCGGCATTGCGATGCGAGTAGATGCACACGTAAGTTTCCTCGTCTTCTTTGTGCGGGATGAAAGGCTCAATTATGAAACTGCGGAGCTTTCCAGTTGCGGCGCCAACTTTTTGGTCTTTGTTCATGCGGTCGCTGATCCATTTTTGCACGGTGTCCAAATCTTTGTTTACGGCAATTAAACCTACACAAGTATATTATTAGATAGGAAATACCGATTAATTATTAATAGATAAGATTTGGAAAATAAAATTTGAGTGTCAATGTCAGATTGATTAGTTTTACTACCAACTTAAAAAACAAAAGTTGCTATAAACAGGATCTAAATTTTAACACTGTTTGGCAACTTATCTTAATTGAACACGAATGTTAATTATATTTATTATGTGAAAATTAATTTTAATTGTATTATTTTGTATTTTGTGTATTTTATACAATGACACAATAAAATAATAAACATTTTAATTTTTAACCGACAAACATTTAAATTATTTATTTTTACTACCAACTGAAAAAGTAAAAAATCACTACTAGTATCCTTTTTCAAAATGGCAGTTTGACGTTTGATAGTATAAGTGCTTCTTGATCATTAGTGTGATAATTAGCTAATTTCTTAATTAGTTAAGTGTTAATTAGTGCAACTTACCTAATTTGCCTCGTCGTTTAATAAGCTGATCGGGTTTGACTACAAGTTTCTCGGTTTTGAGCCATGGATTGTTCGCCACAAGTTCCGAAAATTTGGTGTTCTCTTGTACTGACGCAAATCGACATTGTGCCGCTGCAGTATTGCCAGGTAAATGTTTGTTAATTAAATCCTTGCCGGTGGCTTCCCGGATTGCTTTCGCGGACATTTTGCACAATTATCTGCAAAAAATGAAAAGGTCGAAGTATTTTGTTTGTTTGTCGCACGCTTAAAGTGGTATTAAATTGCTCATAATTGTTTAATTAGTTTGTGGTGTCATTCAATTAGTTATACAAATTACAAAGTGCGCTTTTTTAATATGTATGTATGCAAATCGTCGAAAAAAAGAAACTTACTTTGAATAATTCGATATAAAAATGAGTCCAAGTTAAATCCAAGAGTAACGGATAGAAAGAGCGAGCCACTTAAAACAAAACCGCTTTTTAAATAAGCGCACCAACCCGGTTCGCTATTTACGAACTAATAAAGTAAGAAAAGTGCGAATTGAATGTAAGTATCGCGCGATGCCCGATAAGAGAGCTCACAACTAGCACTGATAAACGAAAGAGAGATTGTATATAGTAGAATTTCAAAAGGGACACGGTGTCCTCCACTAGGTCATTGTGTTTTCGTTTGTGAGCATCAGGCTACGAAAACATCCAATGTACACGTACAATCATGATGTGATGTTGTGACCGTCATCACTTTTAATCAACGAGGAGTAGTTTCGCCACGTTAAAAAAAACTGCAATTTTTTGCTATCAATAATAATTAACTCATTATGTAAATTACTTTTTTATCGTCTTTTCCATAATTAGTAATATTACTTGAAAAATAGTTTGACGTTTTAAAAAGTGGCGGCCATATTGAATTAAACGTCAAAATTTTGAACATTCAAATTTGAACACGTGACTTTAAAATGGCGTCTTTACGCAATAAAATTTATTTAAAAACATTAATAATTTTATTCTTTTCATTTTAACTATGTAATTTTACTGCTAAATCGAATCCATACTTCATAACTAATTTAATTATTGCAAATAATTGCTAATTTAGTAGCATTTATTGTGAATGACGTACAATTAAAGGTTATGATGCACATAAGGAGTATAATTTCTACAATAACTGTAATGAAGTTTACACTTATTTGCAAGGTGGTATTGATTTTAAAATTAAAACCAGGTTACACGAATTCCGTTCCTCGATCGTTGTGTTAAAAAAGCGATAAAATCAAACGGGAGTTGAAGAGAAAGTAGAAGAAATTTTTGATGAATTCAACGACCTATGTTGCCCTTACTAATCCTTGCTTGAAGGTCGATAGTTAACTTCTTATGCAGATCGTTTATATTATGAATGTCAAAAGATCGACTTCAATGACGTAACGTAGATAAAGATTAACAATAATAGTGCTATTTACAAATAGCAATAATTGGTTTAAAATTAGAACGGGTTGGAAATTTGGGTCACCGAATGATTTTGTATCGATTTCGGTTTTAATTGCGAATTTCAAATCGAATTAGCGACTTAATAAATTTAAAATTATGCGCCCAATTTAAATAATAGATAAATTAATTTGTTGTTCGATGCTAGAAAACATAAATTGCCTAGTTTCAATGCAAAAACATTGTTAATCAAAGTAATAATAGCCACAACACGTTTTTCCTTGAAATGAGGAAGATAAATACAAGTAGTGGTTTTCGAGATAACCTAAAATATAGCAATTTTAATATCAGGTGTTCAAAATTGGCCTGCATATCAATTGAATTAAAGTGCGTAATGATTAAACTTCCTGCATAATTACCGATGAAAAAAACATACATTTCATTATAAAAGTTGTAATGTAAGAGATGACGTACAACAGTTTGTTGACAAATGTCATACGGAATGATTTTACAAAAAAAGTAAAAAACTCACCGATCAAATTTCGTTGTAGCTTCGTTAATATGTTAATGGTCAATCGCTTTTAAGTCACAATTTTGTTATTTAATATTTAAATTCTGTTTAAACACACTATTCTTAACATTACTTTTTATGACAGGACAATTTGTTGGAAGGAGGGCGCCACTTTGGCTGTTGTTTTTTTTTGGTAGGCTGCGTTCCGAAATTTATTTACTAATAGATATTTTATACTATTTATTAATAGATAAAATGTGTATCTAATTAGTAAAAAACGTAATTGAAAATGCTAATTATTATAACATTTATAGATAAGTAAATACATAATCGATTTAATATTCTATCGGTGAGTTAGCAGTAAATAAAATTGTGTTATATAAATAATGCAAATATATCTAAAAACAATATTACATTTGTATAAACAATTTAATCTAATGTAATTAATTTCAATTAGGTATTAATTATTCCGCGATAAACTTTAATTGTTAAATGTAGGCAACCAAGAATACAGAATACATTTTGCGCGTAATCATAGAGGGAGTAGCTTACAAATTTAAACTATTGAGGATTCAAATTAAATTTTGTGACACTTTCAATATGAACAATATTTAATCCTAAACGAGTTTATTAAGATCGTATAAAAAACTTCTCAATATCACTAAAACTTTTGCCCAAAGTCTCGGGCAAAAAGCACCAAATAAAGGCAAATCCAAACAAATTAATCACAGATACGACAAAAAACAAATACTGCAAACTAATAATTTGCAATAAATCCGGGAAAAACTTGACAACCACAAACATCAAAACATACGCGAAGGAAACCAAAACGCCACCGAGTTTCCCGCGTACTTTAACCGGCAGCAATTCGCCAATTAGCGTCCACGGAATGACCAAATATCCCAACGACCCAAAACAAACGTACGCCAAAACGCAAATCAGCGGAATATTATCGGAATCGGTGCCTTTCTCGATATTCAACTTATCGAACTCTTCCTGTGGGATGACGTTAAGATGCATGTACAATCCAGCCACCAAACTGCTGAGGCACATCCCCATCCCCGAGCAAAACAGCAACGGCCTTCGTCCAATACGCTTGGAAATCAATGCGGAAACGATCGCCATTACGAATCGGATTCCCCCCAAAAGAACCAAAGCGACAAACGCGTCGATACCATTTTTGAATTGGCCGCCTATGTCGCGGAAGAGGTCCACCGCGTAGAAGATGATGACGTAGACGCCGGATAATTGTTGGAAGACGAAAATTATCACGAGGATTATCAAGGGTTTGTAGACGATTGGTTCCAAGTAGTGGTTGATGTGGTGGCGGATGTTGAGGAGGCTGGTGTATTCGTCGATGGAGTTATTGGGGTCGGAACGTTGCCCGGTTCTGCTTCGCGTTTCTAGGATCTTCTCGTATTGGATTTCGAATTCTTGGTCGTTGGAGTAGAGCCATTTTAAAGATTTGGCGGCTGCGCTGGGGTTGTTTTTGAAGACTACCAACCAATGGGGGCTTTCGGGGATGAAGAAGAGGCCAAGCAAGGAGAGGAGTACTATTCCGAAGTAGATGAATGCCATAACGCGCCAGGAAAACCACAAACCTAAAGGTTTAATTTAAAAAAAGCCTTGAGATTTAAGTTACTTACCAAATAAGCAAGTTATAAGAATCCCAAACGATACGAAAACGCTGTTGAGGCTCAAAAGCATGGGTCTAAAATTCGGGTGCGTGATTTCGCTCACATAAACCAAAGTCACAGTCGTCAAACCTAAAAATCATCTAAATGTCAAAATTTTCTAAATGTCAAAGCATTTCTACCTCCACTAAATCCCGCCACAAATCGCGCCACATACAGCCAATAAACATTGCCAGCAAACGCATGCAACAACCAGCTAATGGCGAACGGAAGTGTGGCCAAAATGCAGATTTTCTTCCGGCCGAATTTATCCATCAAAAGTCCAACGGCTAGACTTCCGATTGGGAGAGCTATTGTGACGATACTTGCTGAAATGTACTGGGAATTCATTATCTAATTGTATGGGAGTTGTTTCGTCAGTACCTATCCAAGAGCCTTCCGACTTGGTGATGGGGATGTCGCTGGTTTTTTCGTTGAGTTGCGGCAAAAGGACCGCGCTGTACGCCATGTTGATTCCCGCCTGGATGACGAGCGTGTGCGCTATGCAACAAGCCAAAATCTGGAAGGGAGGTAAAAATAGAGATCTATAAATAATGGAGCAAAAAAGTTACTTGTTTCAAGGAGTCCTTCCAAAGTAGGTCCGATCTTCGAGTTTGGTTGTGGTTCAAAACCACGAAAATGCCTTCATCCTTGATGCGCTTTTCTTCGTTTTGCAATTTATCGTTGAGATCCATCTGAATAGTTTAATTTTATTTTTGAACACAAATGCGACTAATCCACATACTTAACCTTGTAGACTTCCTAGTGTTTATATGTTTGGTAAATACGTTATTTATTGATTGGTGACGAACTTGTGATTATTATTTAACTATTCAATATAAATTTGGGTTTCACAATTGAGGAAATGAAATATTTGACGCCGACCGAATGATTGTGGCTTTAATTGAATAAGATTAGTTTAATGATCGCGCACTAGTTATTTTACTTTGTGTGTAGAACTTGTTGTTTAATATGAATGTCTATATTTATAGTCGGATTTGTTAAGTGATAATAATACTGAGATTACTTACTATTCAATGTGTTTTATCTCAAAACGAGTGAGACTTAAATTTATTATAATATTTGCTTTTTAGGCGAATCAAAGGTTGCGGATTTAAGTTTTTTATGAAGTTAGATAAACGCATTTACAATTTTAAATATTATAAAAGTGTCGTAAACTTAGATAACGAAATATTTCGCATTCTAAAATTTTTAGAAACGTTTTTTCGCTGATTTCAAATTTTTAAATAGTAATTTGAATTCTCTATAGTTCTGACAATATGCGGGATTGCGCATGTAGCGCCCCCTCCAAGTGTATCCTTCTGAAATTTTAGAAGGATACACTTGGAGGGGGAACTCTACCAATAATAATCTCTTTCTTGAAGATTCTGCTTTTTAGAAATTAAAAAAAAGTTGTCATTAAATTTTTTTATTCACAAATAAACATTTAATATTCTGGAGGAGGCGGTGGCGGACTGAGCGAATCCAAAATACCATTTACTGCCATTGTCGTCGCTATATTACCCGCTCCTTGAACGAACGGATTCGGACCAGACGATGGTGGTGGCGGTGGAGGACTTCTTCGTGGAGGCGGTCGTCTTCCACGTCCACGACCGCCTCCGCCACGTCCACCACGACCGCCTCTGCCTCTTTAATAAAATTGATTGAGATGATTTAAAATTTAGATAGTAGGTACTTACCGGACTTCGTAGGACAGAATTCGATCTTCTGCTGCTTTTAATTCAGTCAAGTCTAACATATTTAAATAGTATATTATTATATATTTTTTAAATTTTGTTGTTTACTTACCTGCATTTTCGGTTATTGCAGAAACTAACAGTAGATGAAGAAAGAGTAAAAGTAGATAGATTTTTGCATTCATTTTTGTTTTGCTTTCAAAAAATAAATTATTGTTTAGTCAAAGGCAGGTTTATATATATCATATCGCTAGTATTTAATTATTTCAATCCAAAACATAATTTACTTTTTAATGATTTTAATGATAGTCTATTTAGTTTGCCCTTAATTTTTTTAATTTGATTTTTTATGCAGAAGACGGAACTTTTTTAATAATGGCGGATTTTACTAATGGCGCCGGGAAAAATAATATAATGCTTACATTTTGATAAAATATCTTTAAAATTCTTTCAATTTTTTTTTTAATTTTGGGAAAATTTGCATTTTGTAATCCAGGTTTTAGTTACGATTTATTGTAAAAATGTTATAGGCAAAAGACCATTTTTTTTCTCAATGTTTTTTTAAAAATGATTCAAAATTGCAAAAATTGAAAACTCCTCTGAACTTTTATGAAGAAATTCAGTTTTCCTTTATAGGATGATAGAAATAATTAATATTTTGAAGAAAAAAAAATTCAAAAGTACCATATTGGATGCAAAAACTTAAGAAATTAGTTTTTATTTCATCAGATCCTTCAAGGATTTATAGTCAAATAAAAAAATAAATATTCAGTTAACGAATTTTATTAATTCAAATCGCACATTTTTTATATATTTTATGCGTATTCTTCTGGTGGAGGTGCTGGAGGTTCATAGTTCAAGATCGCAGTTTGGATTCCAGTGGTAGCCATACCTCCAACAAGTTCATTTGCGGCTTTGTTTCGAGATGGTGGTGGTGTTCGGCGTCGTGGTGGTGGCCTTCTTCTTGGAGGAGGTCTTCTTCCACCCCGTCTTGCCCTTAAAACAAAAAATATTTTTTTTATTTTAAGATTTCGAGTTGGAATAGATACTTCTTACCTGATTTCAAATGGTACCATTCGATCTTCTGCATATAATTCAGTGTCAGCTAAATCTAAAATAGTTAAATTATTAGATATAATAAGAAAGATGCTTAAGATGTTTTTATTTATTGAAAATATATAGTTAATTCTATTGATGAGTAAAAGTTTTTTTGAAAAAAGTGCAGTAGATTTTGTGATATTGATTTTAGAAGTTTGCGATATTTTAAATTTTCAGAAATCGTATTTCTTTCTAGCGCACACTTACGTCACTAGCCTCCAAACAAGGTGCGCTTTTATCTTCCCTTCTTTTCTATCTTGTTAGTTAAAAAGAGAAGGGAGATAAAAACACGCCTTGTTTGGAGGCTAATGTGACGTCACTAGATATACAGCGCTATAGGCGCGTTTTCTGAAAATTAAAAATATTGTAAATTTCTAAAATTATTATTATAAAATCTACTGCATTTTTTTCAAAAAAACTTTCACAATGTTATTAGATAACTATATAGTTTCATTATAAATCAAAATTGATGCATCTTCTTTTTTGTTAATAATATTTAGCTATTTAGTTACCTGCAGCACTCTCGGAGATTGCAGAAACTATTAGCAAATGAATCAATAGCAAAAGTACGTAGAGTTTGCAATTCATTTTGGCTTTAAAGTTTTCTTTAAAAAATGACTTGGTTTATAGTCAATTGCAAGAATATTTATACTATTGTTTTGTTGCTATTTATTTATTTATTTCATATTAAATAGTATAATTTGCTTTTTAATGATATGGATAAGATAATTAGACTATTTGCTTTGCTTTTAATTGGTTTTTGTAAATTGCATGCAATAGTTTTTAACTGGAGGCGACTTTCGAGCTTTTGCAAAAATTCTTTCAGTCTTCAATTTATTGCCATGTTCAGTTTTTGCGTTTTCTTCTATTTCTAGGATGAGTATACATTTTGTACACACATATTTTAAAAAAAAATCTCCAAAAATTAGACAAATTAATATTTTTTTTCAAAAATGTGTCTTTTCTAAAAAACGCTTTTAACTGAATATAACAGTTCAAAATTGCACCAGATTATTCTTTAAGGATTTCTATTAAAAATGAAAAAACAATTATACAGTTAACGAATTTTATTAATTCAAACTCAAAATTTTGACGTTCAACATTTTTAACGTATTTTATTATTCGTATTCTGCTGGTGGTGGTGCCGGAGGTTGATAGTTCAAGATAGCGGTTTGAATCCCAGTGGTTGCCATTCCTCCAATCAATTCATTTGTGGCAGTGTTTCGAGGGGGTGGTGGTGGTGGTCTTCTTGGACGCGGTCTTGGTTTTGGTCTTGCTTTAGCTCTACCTCTTCCACGTCCACCGCCCCTCCCTCTCCTATAAAATAATTAGTATTAATATAAACTGGATATTAATTCAAGAGTGTAATAGTTTGTCGAATTAATGTTGGCCGTGACGTCATTAAATATAATTTTTACTTACCTGGTTTCTACCAATAGATTTTCGGGTTCTTCTACATTTAAACTGCTTTCTAAAAATATACATAAGTAAATTAAGTAAGTTTTAAAATAAAAGATTTCTCTTACCAAATGTACTGGAAATGAAAAATGCAGAAAATATCAAGAAAAAAATCAACTTTAAATTCATTTTCGTATTGAGAGAATGATTTTAACAATGGTTTAATTTTAAGTCACATTGACTTATTTATATGCAAGTCAAAATTTTATTTATTGCTCATTATTTTATTTTTTTGAATTTTTAATGCAGTTGATAAAACAGACTTGGTGCAATTATAAAAAATGCACAAAAACCATTCATCATTTGGTAATCAAAACAGTTTTGACAGTTTTTGAAATGGTAAAGTAGTATCGTGACTCTTTCAAGTAAAATATGTTTCCATTCAAGCGCTTGATTCCAGTCAAGACAATATTATGGCTTGGTTTTCAAAAATCAAGCGCTTAAATTTTTTTAGGATAACAATGCTCGTAAGGCTATTTTTGATTTTCTAAAAATAAGAAAAATAATTAACTTATTAGTTAAAAAAGCAATTAACACAAGTTGTGTGTATTGATGGTTGCCTAATTTTAGGGGCAAATTTAAACCAAATCGAAACTAAGATGGACGCGATTTTCTCACTTCCGCTTTAGGCTTTCCCCAGAAAAACCACTAACACAATATTGTATGGCAGTAATATATTTCGAACAAATTAGTACTTACAATTAACATAAATTTAGATTTATTTTATGATATTGCGATATTTTACTACAGAATGATTGGTAACATTTTCGTTCCTTTCCGTTGTCGTCCGCGCCATGTTGCTTTTTCTCCAACCATCGTATTAAAATTCGCAGAATATTAAAAGGAAATTTCAAGAAAACATTCACAGGAAAATGTTTCATAATAAATTCGTCGAAAACGACCAGATTTGTAGTACTATCCGAAATATATTATAATGCATCTGCCGCAAGTTAACGCACCTGGTAGAGGACATCCTCGAGGAAATCCTCGAGGAAACCTCTCACATCCCAATCAAACGTGTAGATGACACCTACTGCGAGCAGCATCAGAATAATCGAATATGTCACGACACCAAAAATTCTCCCGGCGGGGGTTCCTGCTCCGCTTTGCGCTTCGGCGGGGGTTCCTGCTCCTTCCTGCTCAGCAACATCAGGCCAAGATATGCCGATTTGGGCCAGGTGGTGGGATCTGCAGGATCTGTAGGTATGGTCAGGTCGATTTCTACAGAACGTGCAGGGGCAGAGGCAGCGCATGGGTTCAAGCCCGCGTTGGCCACCCGTAGGGAGACGGCGTCTTGAGAGCGGATTACGATGATCACGTGGCTCAATAGGAAGCTCACCTGTATTCGTCGACATCTTTGTGATGATAAACTTGACAGATATCTGACGATAAGACTCAAAATCGAGCAACATGTGAATCATCAGCGCCATCTTTGCAAAACTACGAGACTGAAAAGTTGGGCGCGCGATTTAAATTTATTTTTGGACAATAGTAATTTTCTCGGTAAATATTGATTTTATGATTTTAAAGTTCTGAAACATTTGATATTTATACAACTTACAGCTATTTGTGTCTCAAACACATTCAAATTGCGCGCTCATAACTTTAGTTCCTTATAGTGGCGCTGATAGTGGTCAAAGTCGAATCTTGTCAGTTGGAAGAATAGGTTCATCTTATTTCCCAATTGTTCGTCAAGTATCAACACACAATTTCGCTAAAATGTTCTACTACCCAGTTCCTTTGGATGATAATGAACTTGAGCCTATCGGCGACGCCGAAGAGCAAGAACCAACACCTCGCGTTCGTCCCCAACGCGATGACGAAGAAGATAGAGGGCCACTAATCGAAATGAGTTCCGCAGAGTTTCGCGAGCTCTTTATAACATCGCGCAGAGCAGTGCGGGCAATGATTCGAGAGCATATGATTATCGATCATCACATGGATATAGAATTTGAAAATGAGATTGGCTTTCCCGACGGAATTTATCAGGAAGTGGATGATTCACGTTCCGGATTCGTGCAAATCATTGCGATCGTTGTGATGCTTTTCTTGATGGTGGCGGTACATTTTATCCCGAATTGCAGGAATTTGTACAACTGGGCCGTTGTTGATGAAGAACTATCGCCATTGTAACTGTTGATTGATGTATTCAGGATGTTCAAAGGTTTTTACATTTTCACTATTAAAACATAAAATGTATTTATTTTTTTATTTAATTATAACTAACTACATATTTGGTGGAATCGTGTCAATAACGATTCACTTTTTTAAACCCGTGCCATATGTCCAGCTCGCCCATATCGTGCTGCTCCTTTACCCTTCTTTCGATATTCAATTGGCATCACTTCCATTCTTTCTTCTATTAGTTGCAAATGTTAGATTAGTTTGGTTTTGTGTTTGATGGACTTACCCAACGCGAAAGAGAACACGGTTGTGCTTGCTAGGAGCATTAGAAGCAGCGGTAAGTACCACATGGTTAATATTTTCAGTCAATTAACTTCAGCAATTTTTCTATTTATAGTTTCCAAGTTAATTGCTTATTTGTACTTTTTAAGTTAATGATATCTATTTTTCAAGTAATTGAGCGCGTTTTATGTAGCTATTATTTCAACAATTATAAAATATACATGTAATAATAGAATGTCATAAAACCAAAACTTCTCCCGATGGTTCCTGCTCCTTCTTGATTTTCCGCTGGCAGCAACAGCGCAGGAAGATCAATGACAGATGTCTGACGCAGAACGATCGAGCAAGGCGTGAACCATCAGCGCCACTATTGCAAAACTACAAGACTCAAAAGTTGAGCGCGCAATTTAAATTTATTTTTCGACTAATTAGATTAATTGTTAATTGGACAAATACATTATGATTTAAATCTTTTAATATTAATCTAAAGTTTTAAAACATTGGATATTTATACAATTTCAAGCTATTATGGTCTCCAACGCATTCAAATTGCGCGCTCATAACTTTAGTTCGTCACGGTGGCGCTGACAGTTGTCGAATCTAGTCAGTTTGAGAAACACGCCCATCTTGTTTCTCAATTGTTTCTCAAGTGTCAACTCACAATTCCGCCAAAATGTTCTACTACCCAATTCCTTTGGAAAATGGTGAACCTGAGCCTATCAACGACAACGCCGAAGTGCAAGAACCAGAAGCAACACCTCGCGTTCATCGCCGACGCCATGAACATGGAGATAGAGGGGACCTATTGGGTAACCATGGATTGCCACCAATGAATCCCGATGAGATGCGCGAGCGCCTCCTGAGGACGCGCAGAAGATTGCTACGAGCGCAAAGAGCAATTCAACGAATGCATATGGATGGTCATGGTCCAGTTGAGGGGATTCCCTTTCCCGGCCGAATTCCCCCGGAAGTTGTTGATGATGATTCACGTGCCGTGTTCTTGCAAATCATCATGATGCTGGTGATGCTGTTTTTGCTGTCTGCACGTGTATCTCATGCTTACCCGAATTGGGGGAATTTATTCGAATTTCAATTCGGAGCCGTTCCGCCAGCAAACGATTGATTGTTCAAAGGTTTTTAAAGTTTTCACTATTAAAACATAAAATGTATTATTTATTTTTTTAATTAATTAAGTAATTACATATTTGGTGGAATCGTTTCAATACGGATTCACTTTTTTAAACCCGCTATATCACGATTACGTAAATGACCAGGTGTACGTCCTCGTCGTCCTCCCTTACCCTTCTTGCCGAAAACGTTTCCGCCGGTTCCAGGAGGACACGGGCCTCTATGGCATCGATATTCAATTGGCATCATTTCCATTCTTTCTTCTATAGTTGCAAATATTAGATAAGTTTCGTTTTGTGTTTGATGGACTTACCCAACGCGAAAGAGAAGACGGTTGTGCTGGCGAGGAGCATTAGAAGCAGTGGTAAGTACCACATGGTTGATATTTTTTGTCAATTTGGCAGCAGAAATTTTTGTATTTATATTTTCCAATTTAATTGTTTTATTTATGCTTTTTAAATTAATGATATGCATTTTTAACGTAATTGAGCACCTTTTATGTAGGATAAGAGCTATTATTTCAACAATTATAAATAAATAATGTATTTATTTTACTAACTTTAGAAATAATAACCCCAAAAAAACGAAATTAAGGTTCCAAAAATGTTAATTGACAAAAATGTTGCAAAACCGTGTATTGTTGGTTGCCTATTTATATTTTTTGTTTTCAAATATGGCCGCCAAATTAAATAGCTTCCATAAGCCGGGTTCAATAGACCCGCAGATTTCGTGATTTAAAAGTTCCAGATTGCATGTTCGAGTTATGATTCTAATTTATGAATTAATCGATAACAAGGATGACACGCGACAGTAAACAAGAATGGCTCAAATTGAAGAGAAGCTCTATGCACTTCTCCAAAAATTAAAAGTAATTTTTTTCCAAACAATTCCGACAGTTTACTAATTTTTTTTCGTAGGAAACTGACGATAATTTGTCGGTTTGCATCGTTTTGCTGCAACAGTATTTGCGCCAAGAAACGCTCAAAGACAAGGTAAGAAATTTATTTAATTTAATATAGCAAAATTATAACAAAATATAAAAAAGTACAATTAATATAAATGAAAATCTGAGCCGGGCGAATGGAAATAGTGGTCAAAATCGTTGTAATGATCAAACCCTGTTGAGTAATCGGAGTGAAAATCAGTGGGAAAATCATGATGGTCGTAATGATGGTCGTCCTGATAATGATCTTCATCGTGATGCTCATACACTGGTTTTTCATGATGATGATGATGGTGATCGGTTTCGTATTCGTTCGATTTTGGATACGCGAACTCTTTGAATAATTTCTTCAGTTTTTTGAATTTTATGCTTTGAGCTGGCATTGTTAATAATGCCATTACGAAAATTACTAAAATCTGAAGAAAATTTTTGTTATTTAATTTTCAGTTATTTTTAAAAAATGTAATACTTACAAATATTTTCATTATTGCTATTACTTAGTGAGAGTCTTTTAGATACTACTTTATTTTGACGGATTGTTGCATTTATAGTAAAAACTATTCGATATTACTCTATTATTAATTTTATTTAATTATCTATTATTTATTTTGCATGCATTGTTTTTATTACTGAATTTTCTAAGTAAATTATTGTTATTAAATATGTTACAAAAGTTTTCGTAAAAGTGACTGACTGGCTAACAGTCCATTACATTGTTGCTAATGCGAATGTTGAAATTGTCTATAACAATTTCTAAAAAAAAATCTATGAATTTAAAAAAACGCGAAAAAAAAATTTTTTTTCTCTACAAAAAAAATCAAAAAAATTCATTAATTTGCATTTTTTTCCCCAAAATAAAATTCGGATTTTTTTCAAAATTTTTGCAGAGATTTATAGCAATTTATTAAATGCTTCTGATTTTTTTCAAAAATTTTGAACCATTGGTTTATTTTTTATTCCATTTTAAAATTAATTTTTGTGAAATATTTTGCATTATTTAATTTCCCAAGAAAATATTTTATCAATATTCCCATCAAACCAGGTACTATTATAATAACCTGTGCAGCAAAATGCATTTTCAATAGCTGATTAGAAATTGAACTAGTGAACTAACAAATGCGAGTTCGATTCGATATATATACATCTCTATATATATACGCAAACATTGTTAGGTGTGGCTTAAGATGTTATACAAGATTTCGATAGCGAAAGTACAATAATAATAATAATAATAGACCCGTTAATAATTAAAAATAAAAAAAATCTACACGATTAAGGTGTTGATTTATTGATTGATAGTGGAGGCACGTGCACTTGTACCTATTCAGATCGAAACAAAACTGCATAATCGTGTGTGTGGCAATTTTGTGCATGTCAATTTTTCATTGTTGGAAAAACACGAATTTCGACATTTTGGTGTCGTGTATTGAAATGGAAAGAAACTAGTCCGGCGATTGTTGCCAAAATTTTAAAATAGAAGAAATTTAATAAATAAAAAAATTTGTTAAATTTATTAAAATTGAATTTCTTAACGAATTAAAATTATTTTAAATTTATTTATTTAATAAATATTACAAAATAATTTAATAATTGATTGAGAAGAGGTATTTTGTTGAGTCACCTTTGATCGGATCGATTTACCATTTAATTATAAATAATGATCGATATTATTGATTGATAAAGTTATAAATAAATAATAGCGCTAATAAAGACCTTTCGTTGTCGAGATTTAAATATTAGACTATTGTATGAGGCAAAATGCATAAACACACACCTTGCTAATGCAAATTATGATGGTTATTTATCGCTTATCGCATAAATTAAATGTATATCTTACTTTCTATTAATTTTGTTCATAATACCGATTTAATAGCAACCTAAATTGTTTTGAAGTAATTTGTTATTGAACTTATTTAATTAATTATTAAAAAAAATTAAAAATCTTTAATAATTTTAAATATAAAAATATTTTTTTTTTAAAAGTTTATTAATTTATTAATTTTTTTTCATAAAAATAAATGATAAAATTAATTTTCTGTGATTTCGTAATTTTTCTTAATTTATTTTTCTTTAATTAAATGACTCATCGATAGAACAAAAATTAATGATATCAATAATATTGCGTTTTGAATGTTTAATGTCCATCCAAGCCACTAAGAAATTGCCCAACCCAGTAATACAATAAGTTGAATTAAAATTCTACTTAATGAACTATTACAAGAGTCAGTTGCATGCCTGCGGGGCCTCCTATGTGCAATAATAACTGATTTAGATTTGAGGACAACACACGTTAGTTCATTCGAAATGAGAAATAAAGCACTTACATTACCTACCAGAAGGTGTGGTCGGAAGTGCGGGTTCTTTAATCTGCACATAGTATTACAATCAACTTTTAATTTAAAAATCTCATTATTCATCACTCCACTAATAGTTCGAAATTATGTAATTTCGGGATTGCGAAAGAAAAATTTTGACGGGCGATCAATAACGGGCCTAATCACTCTTTCATGCAAATGTTCGACAAATGTCTTCAAATTGTGAAAATTAATATTTTATTTGGTTCATCAATCTGAAATATTGCGCAATTAATTCAAGATCGAGCGACTTTATTTTATGTAATCTTTAAAGCACACTTTGGAGGTGTGTCATCTCGCTTAGAATTATATTTAATATTTACGAACTATAATTATTCACAATCACAATTTTTCTATAATTAAAATGGAACATGACATTTTCGTTTTAAAGGGTAAATGATCGAGAAATTGAATGATAAATTACTAAGAGAGGTTAGAACGCCATATTGGATCGCCATATTAGATCGCCATCTTGAAAGTGACGTCACTGACGCGTCATCGCATTGCGTCCTTGTCTCTCTCATGGAAAATGTTCGTCCGCTATACTCACACTTGCTGAGAGTAACAAAACTTTTTTCAAATATTAATTATTATAGAAGAATATATTATTTTAAAAATTAAGTTAGTCAATAAAATACATAATCAAGCACCTGTTATTTACATCCAACTAAAAGTGTTCTAGGAAATTGTTCCGATATTTGAAATAATTTATGGCATCGCAGCAAAGCAATAATTACCGCGAATGGTAAAGATTTATAATAAGATTTGAAACTTCTGAGCGCAAATTAATTATCAATAAATTCAATTTATTGCAATTATAATTCCTGTATTGATGGAAAAAAGTGCGATTCGAGATCAATCATAACTCATTGCATCGATATATCAAAATTCGAACACTATTTTGCAATTAGCGCACTAATGAATATTATTAATGAATATTGTTGAAAATATTTGTTTAGTTTTTTATTGTTTGCGCGATTACAAAATTGAGTGCTCAAATTAAATTGATAAATATTTAAATAATATTTTTGAGGTTATGAAAATTTCTGCTTCACTTATGTCACAAAAATCAGCCTTGATTGAAATATTTTTTGAAAAGTGTGGAAATTACACGCATATAATAAATTTGTGAAGAAATTGCTAAATATAGGCATGGAAATAAATTATTCTTTTAAACTAAATGACGAATTTTGCAATTTCTTCGTCTAACAATTTTATTTAATTTTTTTACGGCAATTTTTGAACTATATTTATTTATTTAAAATATTTCAACGCAATATTTTTCAATGTTAAATATTTCTAAGCATTTTCGAACGCATGATTTGCAATTAACTATTTTTATTTGAATTTACTCTAATTATTTATTGTAACTTATGTCGATAAAAGTGTGTCAGCTTAATTGTCCATATTCAAGACCACAATTATTATAATAGCAAAATAATTATCACAGAAAAATACTCATTCTGATTCATCAAAATATCTGTCGCAAGACGAATAAATTCAATTATTAATTAACCAAAAGATTGCAATTTCCGTTACATATAATTTTACATAACAACAATTATAAATGTGGGTCATTTCTCAAACTCATCAATGGTCTGCCCTTCACAAATTTCGGCCCGGTATTTGTTTTAGATAATTTATGGGCGTCAATAGCTAAACTTTTTGCGTCTCTTATACAACATTTAATACGAAACGAAAGCCTTGATTATTTTTTCTACATGTAAGGCACCTACGATCTCTTTTTTCGTTCAAATTGCATCTGACCACACGTGATTGGTTCCTACCACCCGAAAAATATATATAGCCCGCCAAGTCTGATAGCAAACCATCAGATTTGTTTGATCTTCATATCAATCAGTTAACTAACTAACAATCATGAAGTTTATGGTAAATATATTACAATATCAATCCTACAGGGAAATTAATTAAAAATTTGTTTAGATTTGCGCTGTCGCTTTCTTGGCTGTAGTTTCCGCAGCCGATAAGAAAGAAAAACGCGGTCTCCTCGACTTGGGCTACGGAAGTCATGGATCAGTCTTATCATCAGACTTAAGTCTTGGTTCCGGATTGTCTTACGGACACGGCTACGATCTTGGCATCCAATCCGCTCCGTTGATCAAAAGCTACGCTCAACCAATCGTGTCCGCTCCAATCTACAAAAGCTACGCTCAACCAATCGTCCAGGCTCCAGTCTACAAGAGCTACTCAGCTCCTTTGATCAAAAGCTACGCTCAACCAATCGTCTCCGCACCGATCTACAAGAGCTACGCGCAACCAATCGTCCAAGCGCCAATCTACAAGAGCTACGCTCAACCAATCGTCTCCGCTCCAGTTTACAAGAGCTACGCGCAACCGATTGTCCAAGCTCCAGTCTACAAGAGTTACTCAGCTCCATCAGTGCTTTCGGCTCCTTTGATCAAAAGTTACGCTCAACCAATCGTCTCCGCTCCAGTCTCTTACGGACATGGTCTTGAATACTCTTCCGGACTTGGACTTGGTCAATATTCCGGACTTGGACTTCAATATTCCGGGCTTGGTTTGGAACATGGACATGGTCTGCAATATTCTGGTTTGGAACATGGATTGTCGATCCAAAAATACATCCATTAAGAGTTTTCTGTGATAAATCTGTTTGTATGCGCATTTTTTGTAATAAAATGATTTTTTAAATTAATAATCGTATTTTTTATAATTTATATTGGAAGTATAGAGTTTACTTAACAGATGTGTGAAAGAATTTTTGAAAAAAGTGCAGTAGTTTTTGAGATAATGAATTTAGAAGTTTGAGATTTTTGAATTTTCAGAAATCGCGCCACTAGCGCTGCATGTCTCTGACGTCACATCAGCCTCCTAACAAATAGTGGTGGTATCCCCCTTCTCTATTTAACTAACAAGATAGAAAGAGAGGTTAGATAGGACGTTTTGTTTGTGACGTCAGAGGAAGCTAGAAAAATGGCGCGTTTTTTGAACCATTTAAAATATCGCAACTTATTAAATTCATTATTTAAAAATCTACTGCCCTTTTTTCAAAAAAACTTTTACCAATCGATAAAGTAAACTACATATTTTCATATTAGATGCAAACAAATAAAAAAATTATGCATTTTTCGTGCTAAATTGAACTTTGACATAATAACTGCATCCGATAGTAAAGAGAAGTAAAAGTAGATATACAGAAATTACAAAATCCAAGTTGAATTCATACAGTTTAAAACCTATACGTGATGGCTGATCTAGTTTAACGATATCACACGTGATTAAAAAACAAACGCCCAAACCCTACCACGAAAAGTGTATATAAAGTGTGGACTCCAATTCCTATCACACATCCTTAAGTGCTTTTGTTTGTGCTGCAATTTAATTACAACCATGAAACTTATGGTAAGACCACAAAAAAATAAAATCACAACTATAAAAATTCCCTTCCAGATTTGTTTATTGGCAACGTTGGCCGTTTGCGCCTCCGCCTCCTCCGACAAGAAGGACAAACGCGGCGTGCTGGGCTTGGGCTACGGTGCCGATTACGGCCTCGGCCTCGGCCACGGAGCCGTCCTATCCGAACCGCTAGCACTCGGCCACGGCCTGCCCCTCGGCCACGGAGTCGGCCTCGGCTACTCCGCGCCACTCATCAAATCCTACGCCGCTCCCGCAATCGCCGCGCCAATCTACACCAAAAGCTACGCCGCTGCTCCGATTATCGCTAAAAGCTACGCCGCTCCGTTGATCACCAAGAGCTACGCCGCGCCAGCGATCGCTGCGCCCGTTTACTCGTCCGGATTGGGATTGGGATATTCGGGATTGAGTCTGGGTCATGGATTGGGCTACTCGGGGTTGAGTCTTGGCGGACATGGCTTGGGATTGGGGTATTCCGGGTTGGTGGGACATGGATTGGGGTATTCGAGTGGATTGGTGGGACATGGGTTGGGGTATTCGAGTGGATTGGGGCTTGGCGGGTTGGGATATGGGAAGTTGATCCATTAAGGGGATGATTTATGTATATAAAAATGTATTGTTAGTTAGATTTGTGTCGAAATTTAAATAAAATGTTTTGAATTCTGAATTGGCGCGCTTTTTTGTTTTCCCGCCAACATTTTATTTCGCTATTTAGCGTGTTTTTTGACGGATTTTGATGATTTTTTTTGCGTCTAGTTATAAAATATGGTTAGAAAGTTGTAAAGCGACGTTATTTACAACGAATTATTTATTAATGTAGGAATAAATAAATTCTAGATGACATTCCGCATTTTATGTAATAATTTGTAACAATCTTAATGCAGCTGCATTTTTGCACACTTTTACTAATTACAATAAATAATTAAAAAGTGAACTTTCAATGAGAAAAAAATGTTATTAATTAATTATTGCCGCAACAATTTGCAACAGTCTCCAAATGTAACTGCATTTTTGCATCATTTATTCAGATTAATTTGGAAACCATGTTAAGGTTTGTGTACGATTCGAGACATATCCTGTTGCAAAATGACTCCATTCTCTTAGTAATAAAATAATTAGTAAAATAAATTAAATAATAAAAAAAAATCGATCGAAATAAATAAATTATGTCAATTAGTTTCGAATCTGATTATTGCAAAATAGATTATTTGATAAATTATACAGTGCAATAATCATCAGATTAACATTGACTTTGTATAGGTAATTATAATAAATCTATAAATTGTAGTACGATAATTTGTTTTTGCTTCAATAACTTCATTCATATATTTATAAATATTTGTATAAATGCATGTATAATTATATAATATTTATAAAATCTAGTGCAAGGTTGATTATTATTGCTAATTCATGTGCACTTTAATTAACTATAAACGGAAGATACTTACAACTTTCTTCAATAAACAAGCATTGAAAAAATAATATTAAATAGCGAAAAAAAATTATAAATGCGATATGACGTCATAAGAAAAGTGGCAGTAAAGTGCTACATTACCGCACTAGGCGTATAAAGTGATACTTTAACGCCGCATGGCTTAAAAGTGGTACTTTAACTCTCTAGTGCCCCGAACGCATATTTACAACTAAAAAATAATTAATCACAGATTTATTGACTATAGCAAATATAACAAAAATAATTAGCGAGCAACAATAATAATAATTAACAACAAAATAAAATAAATAAAAACAATTATCCTATAGTACAATATGAAAATTATTTTTCGTCATCTTTTCGCTTATTAATAAACGGCGGCTCCAAACTAATCGACGGCTTATAAACCGACCCCTCCCCACTCGCTATACTTCCCCCACCCGAAGAACTAAAATGATGTTGCGGCAAATGGAGCGGAATCTGCACATCCGTCTGTCCGGGTTGAATTATCTGATGCCCGTTAAAATTAAATCCTTGTCCAGTATTCGTAAAATCCTGATCTGAGGGTGGAGCTGGCGACGAAAAATCCTGGTTGAAATTAATTTGGTCATTTATTGGTAAATTTTGCTGGAGGAAGTTGGCTTGATTAATTGGGAGTGGGAGATGTTGTTGGTGGTGGATTTCTTGGTTATTGTTGTTGTTAAAATTCGGTTGCTGATTTATTGGTAGATCTTGTTGCAGGAAATTGGCTTGATTGATCGATGGTGGGGGTAAATTTTGTCGGATTGGGATTTGGTGCTGATGGAAATGTGGTACCGGTATGTTTTGCTGGTGAAAATGCGGTAGCGGTTGATGGAAATGTAGCGGTACTTGCTGCTGATGGAAAAAGTTGGGATGATTGGCGGGTACTAACGGGATTTGAACGTCGTGCTGTTCGTGTGGTGGTACAACTGGTGCGGGTACTACATGATTATGAAACGGGACAAAGTGATGAGTGCCATGATACTCCACGGTGGTACCTGGCGGGTATTGCGGGTGGTGTGCAAATTGCGGTGGAAGTACCGGAGGTAGTACCGGAGTTTGTAAAACACCTCCAAACGGTTTTTGTACTTCGAATAAGGCTGGGGATGGGATGAATGGCTTGTAGGCGGGGTAGGGGAGAGGTTTTGGAAGTGGTACCACTGGTACTGGATTGACAAATTGTACCGGTTTGAAGTGGTGATGATGATGAGCGGGATCTAGGACGACACCCGGCCGATAAATCGGAGCAATCGGTACTACGGGTTTGATTGGGATTAATTGTTGGTGGTGATGGTGTGGGACGTCTAGGACCAAACCCGGTCTGTAAGCTGGTACTACCGGAGCAACCACTGGTTTAACCAAATGGTGATGACCCGTTTCCACCACAGAATGATGGTGATCCAAATGTATCGGCGGAACGTTCACAGGAAGCGCTGGTTTAACTATAATTGGCTTCCAATCGTTTTGATGTTGGAGTACCGGTTTAAAGTGCAAAGCGGGTTTAACGTAATGCAACTTTGGTTTGCTGTAGTGGTACCCATGATGAATTGGTTTAACGACAGGCACGTATTTTAGATCCACCGGACTGTAACCAATCACGTATTTGTGACCCGCCGAATTGACGCCGTAATGTTTGGCCCAGCCGTAATTTTGGACGGTTGGGGTGAAGATTGTGCGTTTGTCTTGGTCTTTGGTTTGAGGGTCGTGTTGCTGTTGATCTTGTAGGGGGTTTAATTCGTCGTCGACATTTAGGTTTTGTTCGTCTAGGTTTGCAGCTTCGCTTAGAAAAATTGTTGCAAAAATCGCGAGGCAGAAAATCTGTAAAAAATTTGGTTCCAAAAATTTTGTTAGAAATGTTTTTTGATGGCTTACACTTTTCGTAATCATTTTAGTTGAAGATGTTGCACTTTTTTTAATTGAACTAAAAAACAAGCACCATATCACTAGTACCACGATGTCGAGGAACAGAAACAAATCGCTTACTTTCTTTTAGTTTTTATACTCGAGCTTTTCTTCAAGACGAGGGTTGTATATTAAATAGTTGCTGGTGTTTAATATTAATTTAATTGTCAATGACATTGAGGAAGAAAGTACTATTATTACTAAATGTGGATGTGGGTGCATTTATTTGCTTAATTACGTGATACGGATTTGGAATTTTAATGAGGAGATCGTTTTAGTGAGCGGGAAAGTGAGAAAATTGAAGATAGTTAGGAAGAAAATGAAGAAAAAAAAGAAGAAAAGGAAGGAAAAAAATGGAAGAGACCTCTAGAAATATTCTAAAGACCAAAATCTAGAAGATAAAGAAGATTTTGAAGAATTTTTGAAGAAAAATTTGAAAAAAATGAAGAATCTTATAATTTAGAAAATAAGAAAAATTTAGAAAACGAAGATAAAATCGAAGTTTTGAGAAGTTTTGAGAATTTTTTTCCAAAATTTGGAAGAAAATTAAAAAAAAAATTCTCTGAATTCTTCAAAATCTTGAAGATTCAAAATATTGATTCTTCAAAATTTGGAAGAATCTTATTTTTTTTTGCAAAAAATCATTAAAATTTTCGTTAAAATTCGACTTTTTCAATTTTCTTCCTTTTCTTCATTCTTCATCTCGACTCGATCTTCAATAATTAAGCGCCTTATAAATTTTCTAAGCTTAGATAATGTCATATTTTTGACAAATTGTATCAATTTTGGTCGTAATTTTTCCACCCATCGATTAATCAATCATCCAGTTCATTGGAAAAATTCTTATTCGAGATTCTATAGGGAAAGTTGTTCTTATGCGATTGCAGAGACTCAATCTAACATATAGCTCGATTATTTGTCAGCGTTTTTCCGCTGTAAAATCGTTATGTAATTGTTACAGAGTGTATTAAATTTTTGTTGTTCTATAAAACATGCATCTGTCTCTTGACCGTAAAAAGCTGAAACATTGCAATCGCAAACTTTCCCTATTCTTCTAGGTTATTCGAATATCATTTCAAAATTAAACTAAAATCACAAAAAAAATTAAAAGATTAAATTAAATTAAAACCCGTGCGAAGTTTGCGCCAATTCGATAAAAATCTTCTTCGCTCTAATTTCCCTTTCTTCAAACATCGAATTAAAAAATGAAACCGATTATTCATTCTATGCATTTTTACGATTAATATTTCGATTAGCGCATTAATTCAAAGCACCACCACAACTGCAACTCGCAAGTTCCGCTTCTATGTCCCAACTTGTAAATATGACCGACATTACTTGGTCGCACGTGGTTCGAATAAATTGTCCGCTTTTGATGATGATCGAAAAAAATAAATAAAGTAAAAAAGAAAGTCACCACATACATTAGATATTCTGTCGCTACTTATTTCAGAAATGTGCGATACAGTTTTTATACGAAATTGCCAATATTTGAAATTTTTTTGCGCTACATTCGAACAAAAGAAAGCGGTTCGATTTTTTTGTCGTAACGATATCGATAATTGAGTGATTTTATGGTTTGTCTAATTATGCGGCACGGCAGACAATTTGTTTAATAAATGTTAATTTTTTTCGCGCGGTTTTGTTATAAAATTATAATATTGTTTGTTATTATTTAACAATATATTTTTTTAAACCGTAATTATCGTTAAATATTAACGAAAAGTACTAATTTATGACGTTTTACATTTTCTTAATGAAGTCTGACACTTTAAGCTTGCGCGTGACGTCACAAAATATTTCTGACGTCACTGAAACTCCAACGCCATCTGCGACAAAAACGGTGAAATCCATCACATACTTCCTTAAAATAGAAATTTAAATTACATACCATTAAAAAACATATAGACAAGTAAAAACGATAATTTGCATAAAAAACTTTTGCATTTGTGGTTGACCGAAACGGATTTGAATTATGTGTAATGATCGACAAATTTGCCTATCGATTACTCAAAATCAACGCAATAATTCCCAGTCGATGTCTATTGATGCATTAACACAGTCAATCAAATAATAAATCGTTTACATAACTAAATGTAATCATACTTTCGCAAAAACGTAATTTTATAACAATACTACACAAAAATGTATCGAAGAGGAAAAAAAATATTGTTCCTTTCTCTGTAATAAATCGGTTGTGACAAGTGAAATTGTATTAGAACAAAACGTTTAGTTTAATTTATGCATCCGAAGAATCAACAACTACTCGATTTGTTGGAGTAATATGGGACAAAATGCTATTTGTTAGACAACTCGTTATTATTGGAGTCGCAGTGATCGTCGTAAACGCGCAAAGTGAGATCAACGTTACCGAACGCAGCAAACGAACAATCGGCAACGTTTTGAGAAATGTCGCTGATTTGTTTGGTTACGATGTGCAGAAGCGACCGACGGCCATTCCGCCAACTACACCGCCGCCAGCGCCTCCACCTCCTCCTGCAAGACCGCCTCCACCACCACCCGCTAAACCAGCGCCTCCACCACGACGTCCAGTAACAGCGCCACCACTTCTAACCGACAACATTCGCAAAACTTTCAGCGTTAACTTCAATTGGGACCGAAATCGCGCGACTCCAGCGCCCTCAGTGCCGCCAGCGCCTCCAGCGCCGCCAGCACCCCCAGCGCCTCCACCAAAACCGCCAGCGCCAAAGGCGCCAGCACCTAAGGCTCAGCTTTACTCCTCACCAGATTACGAAGAAAACCCAAACGATCGCTACTCCAATTACGAAGACGAAGATGGCCCCCAAAAGTACCAAATCGAGTTCCCAGATTATTCGAACGGTGAGGAAAGTGCAGAAACCAAACGCGCGATTTCGAACGATGCTGAAAATTATATTCAGTCGAAGGAGAATTTTCAAAATCGTTTCAATAACTTTTGGGAGAATTCTCCGTTCGCTGTTGAGAACGGATATAAGTTTATAGCGCCCACAAGTCAGACGTTGGACGCGCAGAATTTTAGACGAGATTTTCTTATAGATCCCACCAGTAATTACGAGGATGAGGTGACGAAGGAGAATCATGTTCGGAGTGTTGAGGCGCAGCAGCAGAAGCCATCGTTTTATATTCATGCGAGGACGCCGAGTTATGCGTATTCGGTGAGGCATAATGGCGGGCCGAATGCAAATGCTGAGATTTTGAATTATTATGATAGGAAGTTTAATGTGGATGCGCGGGAAAAGGAGAGGGCGCTGTTGTATGGGCAGGAGGCGTTGAAGATTTATGGGACGGTGGCGCCAATTGTGGTGGTGGATGAGGGGCGAAATGGGGAAGATTATCGAGTGACTGAGGTTGTTGATGAGAAGAAGAAGAAGGGGAAGGAAGTTGAGGTTGAACTTGAGAAGGAAGGGGAAGTCGAGAAGGAGGGGGAAGAGGAGCGAGAGGTGGAAAATGAGAAGGAGGTGGAATCTGAGGAAGAAAAAGAAGAAGAGTTGGAGAAAAAAGAAGAAAAAGAGGAAGAAAAAGAAGAAGAAAAAGAAGAAGAAAAGGAGGAAGAAAAGGAAGAAGAAAAAGAAGAAGAAAATGAAGAAGAAAAGGAGGAAGAAAAAGAAGAAGAAAATGAAGAAGAAAAGGAAAACGAAAAGCTAGAAGACGAAAATTTCGACAAAATTAGCACCAATTACGAAGACTACCGCGATTACAAACCCGAAGATTTTTACACTGAAAATATAAGAGAAGCTCCTGAAGCTGAAGAAATAAATGAAGACCAAGACGACTACAATTATTATTCGCCGTACAAAAACCGAGACGAGGACGAAGTTGGAAACCTCTACAAATATTACAAAGAAGAAATAAATCCGAATGAAGACGATAAGGAAAATTTGGAAGAAGAAAGTGAAGAAACTGATGGCGTGAAAGAAAAGGAAAATTTAGAAGAAAATAACCAAAGTTTGGAAGAAAACCGCGAAAACTTAGAAGACGAAGAAAACGAAAATCTCGAGGAAAACGAAAATTTGGAAGAAAATGAAACTCTGCAGGAAAACAACCAAAATTTGGAAGAAACTAGAGAAGACCCTCCAAAAGAACGTCCAATAAACCTCGAAGATTTCGTCAACCAGCATTACGAAAAAAACATAAACAAACCTCCCCAAGAAACCAAAAAAATTCCTTGCAAAAAGCATGTCGATGGCGAAATCGAAGAAACCCGCTCAGCCAAATCCCCCACCCTGCACCCCGAAAGCTTCTACAACGTTTTCGCAAACAGCTACAAAACTTTCGACGACCAATTCAACAAAAACAACCAAAATTTCAAACCGCATGCGAATTTCAAAAATAAATTCAACCACGAAGCGACTGAAAGGACTGAAATTGTGCAACCCCTCTATTCTGGGGTGCTATCCGCCGGAAGTGCGGCGTTGCACGATTTGCAGCATCACAAGCATATCGCGATTCCGTACGATTTTGAGTATAGCGGGTCGGAGAAGCGGGAAAAATTGAAGAAGCCGCTGAAAAAGAAGTACTATTCGTATGTTCCTGAAAGGTATAATTCGGATTACAGCTATACGGTGCCCGAACCACGAGCCGTTGATTACGCGAAGTTGGAGAAGAAGGATTATATTGAAGATGACCAATTGTCGGCGAACGCTAAAATTCGGAACAATGGGTTTGAGAAAAAAGGCACTTGGATTCGGGTCAATCAGGATACAGTCGTTGAAGCCGTGTAATTCTCGTCGTGGTTTAATTTAATTGCATAATAGCGTGATTTATTTAGTTTCCTGTTTATCAATAAGTAATTTATTTTTTGTTGTTATTATTGATTTGTTACATGATTCTATGGTACTTTGTGGAGTTTGGGTTAAATGTTATTTTCTCTTCTGTTATTGCTTGAATAATTATTGTTTTAATTTTGTTAATGATGAATAATAAATAAATTAATAAAGTTCAATTAGTTGTGGTTTTTTAATTGAGCGCGGAAAAATACTTTCGCATTAAAAGCTTTTTAATTTTTTTTTAGAGTAAAACCTCAATAGGAGTTCAAGTCACTGCCCAAACAAAGACTGTCGAAACTTTCACCGAAACGGACGAAAAAAATGTTTATCAAAAAAAGTAAGCAAAATAGTATTACAAAATCCAATCAAACAATATTTTTTAATAATTTTTTTTTAGCTTGACGGATATTTTTGACAAGCTCAAAACCGAACTTGTAACGCTCCACACTCACATCGAAAACCAAAATATTGATCTTTAATATGTAGCAAAAATAAATTTTATTTAAATTTTGCTTTCGCTGTATCGAACACTTTTGCGAAATGTTTTAGGAAAAATAATTGCTTAATAGTAGTACTTAATTATATTAATATAAAAAATTGCACATGCTCGTAAAATAATATACATAAACTAATCAACAGATAATAAAATGTTTAAAATGGTTTTTTTGCGTAATATAAAGCCCTGATTGAAATTCCCTTCCATAAAAGTCGTACAAGTATATTTGGTTGCATACTTACCTTCTAAAACTTACAAATTAAATTGATTATTGTCGAATAGAAAGCTCTAAAAAATTTCTAATAACCGTTAATTAATTAACAATACCTTATTAATTGGTATAACAAATAAATACCACAAAAAGTGATAATTATAAATTAATATTGCAATAATATTAACTTTATACTTATTGCCATCTATTTTGAAACAACAGATCCTGATTTACTTTTGGCTTGTCCGACTTTTTCGTGTCAAATATACTGTCTACATAAATTCTTGTGTCAAAAAAGTGTGCATATAGTCATAGACGACCAACATAATAGCGCCACCTGGACCAAGTCGCATAACTTTGGGTAAAAGTCCTTTATACAAGGCTCGAAAGCTGTAAAGAAAATTGAAATTCACAAAAAACGCAACCAGTAATACATGCAATACTACCAATTACAAATATTTTTATAAAATATGCAACCAGCAATACTTCAATACTACCACGTAAAGATATTTTTTTACAAAATATGCCACCAGTAATACATGCTATATTACTAATTGCAAATATTTGTAGCAAGTTTGTGTCTAATTTACTTACCCTTCTTCTCTATAGACAATCCCAACAACCCTCAACGTCCCGCGATACTTGATCTCGCCTATTACAGGTTGTGGTCCTTGAATTCTTGACTTTGCAACGTCAAATGGAATGTTTGCCAACGAAGCTAGCGTCCCCGATGCAAAACCAATTCCTAGTTTTCTTGAAAACTCCATCACTGGATCCTAATAAAATAATTGTTAAACATTTGTTAAATTTGATTGATAGATTTACTTGATATTCGGGTAAAAATCCTTTAACGGAATGATAAAAACCGAAATAAATCATATTGAAAACGCCATTTCGCGCTATCGTTGCGGTCACGCCTTTATTAAGTCCATTGAAACCTAAACCTTGCTCTCGTACGATTTGTGTCGTTACGGCCCAAGTGCTGGGCGATTCCTTTGTTTTCGCTCGATTCGCTTGTAGGGTTACTTTAACCACTTCGAAGGGGTTTACTAAAATCGCTTCGGTCACTCCGGCTCCCAAACCCGCCAAAGAAAAAGTCTGCAAACAAAAATAATTTTTTCGTCAATAAAAAATTAAAATTAAACGGTTTTATAAATAATTAATTTGAACATAGTAACAATCGAATCGCGAATTCAATGATTTGCATATTTATTAATAGCGCAAACGTATAAATAAAATTGGAATGCACTTACCAAGGGAGTAGGTGTTGGTGAGCCAAATAAAAAAAACTGCTTATACTGTTCAAAGGTAAAAAACTAAAATAAAACCCATAAAAATAGAAATGTTGTTAGATATTCTGTAGAACAAGTACTTTAACAGCCCGTTTTGGGGTTTCTGCTAGAATGGGGGGTATGATTCCTTTCCAAAACGAAGTCACCCCTTCATGTTTATACATTTTACTAAAGCAGTCGAAAACGCCCTTATAGTATTTCGGATCGTCTCTACTTAATTTACTAGATTGTAGCTGTAGTCGTGTTTTAACTAAATCTAAGGGGTGCATTATGCATACTTCTACAAAGCCTGAATAAACAAAAACATGAATGAAGCGAAAGTGTGACAAATCCAATTAGATTATTACCTGCAGAGCCTCCGGAGCCGATTTGAATTGCTCCTTCTTTTAAAATGCTTTTTATATCCATTTTTGTAGGTTAGTTACTTAACTTTCAAAGTGTGTAGATAAAACTATTTTGTTATCACACACTAATTCGAACAATATGAAGATAAAAATATGCAAATCACTTTAATCTCGCTAAAGCCAGTCTGAACGTTTGTAAACAGTTTTTGGAAATATACCAGCTGATCATAACAATAATAACTTTGTTGACATTTGGGGCGCTTTCCAATGTCAAAGCGGTGCGCACTTTACAACTATATTTTTTATTAAACCGAATTTGTATGATCTAATAATTAAGGAATTTGCTAAAAACTAAATTAATCTATATTTAAACTTAGAAGTTAATTATTTATTTAGCAAATTATGTTTAAATGTATGCTTGGTTGCCTATTTTCAAATTTGTTAAGTTGGCAACGATTTGACAAGTTCTTTAGTAAACTTTGACAATTCAATCCTTCTTGTTATGATATTCGACAATTTATCAAAAGAAACGAAAAAAAGCATGAACAATTCGAATTGATGCTGAAATCATGATAAGAAAAGCAAACATATCTAGCAGCAAAGTGCACCAACTTCCAAGTAACTGTTTCCAAAATTTTACTCGTGTTCTAATAGAAATCTCAAGATGGTGTTAAAGAAAGTTGGTGTTGATTGAAATTATGCATAGAAAGCATATTTACATTGAGCATGTTTTGAAATTATAATGTTAGAAGAACAAATGGGCTCGCAAACATTGGAAATATTAAGGCAAGGCGTTTGGGCTTCTTTAACGGGCGGCTGGTTCTACGATCCACATCAAGATGTGTTTTGCAATACGTTCCACTTATACATTTGGCTATTTCTTCTATGTCTTCCATTTACTATTTATGTGGTAAGCTTTACTTTATCAATTAACACCATCAAATTTATGAAACGTATTATTTTATTAGTATTTTCCACCTACACGGTTCTTATGGTACGTTTACTGCGGTTCCGTCGCAATTGTTCTAACCTTAATCAAACTAATCAACTATGGGTTACATCACATGTACGACACGACCGAATGTGTGCAGGAGAAAGTCGAGGACGACTGGCAAGGGACGAAAAAGTAACTAATACGCTTTAAAATGTCTGCAAATTAATTAAATATTAATTTTCAGGGAAGATGAAGGAATCGAACTGCAAATCCTATCGAAAAAATCAGGCGAAACCACCCGACCTCCAGCACGATCACTGCCGACTTCTTACACGGAATCCGCGGCGTTGCAAAGCACCGATGCGGATAGCATCGAGTCGAACGAATTCTCGCAAACGGATTTGACCGAAATTAAACCCAACACTAGTAGAATCGGTAATGTGACTATAGAAATCTTGTAGTAAAATTAATATTCTTTTCTAGTAATCGACTGTTTTGTTAACTCGACAGATTTGAAAGCCGAAGTTCACCGCAAAAACTCATCGGAAAGCAGCGACGATGTCATTCCAACCATTGAAATTATCCCGCAAGCGACTGAACCGCGAAAGGCGAAGAAGTCCGAACGGCGCACGAAGCATCAGCGCTCCAAAACGGACGGATTTGTAAGCTTTAATTTTGTCCATAACAATAAGTAAATTCAAAATTTTGTTTTGTAGGTAATTACAGGCGTAGCTCACCCGCCAGTGCAACCCCAATCAAGCAACAGCTTCTGGAAACTGTGCCCGCAAGAACCTACCGATTTCTCCCTCCTGCGACCCGCGCTCGACTGCGAAGCGGGCACAAGCGGTCTAATCGAAACCGCAGGTCGTCGTCATTCCAATTTCACCAACAGCAGTCTCAACTTCCTTCCCACAAACGTGCAGCCCGAAATCAAACCAACCGGTTCTCTGGAACTCGCCTATATCGACAAAAACCCGAACCAAGCCTTAACATCCGAAGGCTTCTACTTCGAAGCGAAACCGCGCCGCATCCGATCAACCGCTTTGGAAACCTGCTGTCCGCCACCGTCACTGACCGCGCATCCGAACAGTCTCGAGATAATCGGATGCAAAAGTACGCGCAATCCGCTACCGCCCCCTAGCACGAGTTTGCGGCGCAATCAGCATTTGAATTTGTGCCCGTATTTCGGCTCGGAGATCGTGTATCCGATCGCGGAGCAGTCGGACGAACATCAAACGTCGCACGGGCCCGATACGGATTTGGACTCGTTGACGCATATCTCCGATTCGGATTTCGATGAGATGAGTCACTCGCCGTTGATTTACATCAAGCTGAAGAAGGTGCCGGCTCGAACTCATGTGCCTTATGGTGAACGGAAGAGTAAAGTGGTGGCGGACGAGGAGCGTACTAGTGCGACATCGAAAGATGCGCTGTTGGAGAACGATAACTCGAATTCGAGTGCCACGCCGGAGATGCACGATGCACGGGCCGATTGCTATTGTACCGATGCGGAGTTGAGTGATAAGAAATTGAGTGAGTGTTCGTGTAGTAATACGAGTGTGGAGTGCGATGAGCGGACAGAACAGTTTCAGCGCAAGAGTCGGGGTAAGCGGGGCGCGTCGGTGGATAGTGGCGGTGGGCGGATGTGGCAAGGGCGCGGTGGTAGTGTGGATAGTGAGAATTTTCATTGTAATGAGGGCAATGAGGCGGCGGCGATTGTACGCAAGCGCAATGTGAGGAAGAATAAGAAGCGGAAGTTGAGTTGCGATGTGAATAAAAATGGGGAGGCGGAGAATTGTTCGAGTTTGGATGAGTTGGAGTGGTTGTTTGATGATGGGCTCAAGCATCGCAAGGGTGAGTTCAATTTTAAATTTTATATTTCCCGCGTTGCGGCTAATGGCCAATTAGTTTCGAAAAGTGGCAATAGATGGCACATAATTCGAATTTGTAGGAATTTTATAGTTTTTTTGTTGGCAACACTTCAGTTCAGTTTCAGTTATCTCACAAAGTTACTGTCAATGTAGAGTTTGTTTATATTTTACTTAAAATTACGGTTTTCGTGGTTTAAAAAGGTGCTATTACTTTGAAACTTTAATATTAATTAACCGTTTGTGCAATAATCGCAAAAATTAGTGTTAAAACAGCGTCCGTTAGAAAAAATTCTGAAAGGCACGTTTTTATCATAACCAAAAAGGTGTCAGTTTGGAGCCGAATCTTTGAAACCGAGTATGCAACCAAACATACATCAACAGCGAGTATTCCTCCAATTTATAGGTAATAGTACTTTTCTTACATTTAGAACCATTGAAACGCGAAACGGAATGGTCAAGCACGACCACCGTATCGCTCGAACACGACGTCAGTAAAGTCCTGCAAGAAACAGTTCCTAGTTCGGCCCGTAGCTTAGGCGCCATTCCAAAAAAGAACCGATCATTATCTAGTCAAAATGATCATCAAAGCGATCGCAAAACGCCAAAAAGTGAGTCGGACAAGTGCAGCATGTGCCGCTGCAAATCGGACGTAGCACACAGCGCCCTCGCCGACAAATCGCACCACATCAAAGAAAACCAAAAACTCCGACACAGTAACAGCACTAGTCCGGTGGAGGGCGCCACCTATGTAGTCGCACGCAAACTGCACCGCGTTAATGTACCAGTCAAAGCAGCAGCCAATCGGCAAGCGCCATCTACCAGCACCAATACGGAACTCAGCACTTTACTTCCGCCCGCAAGGGATCCGTTACTTGCGGCGCTGTTGGACATGCGATGCGATGTGGATATCACCGATCCGAGCGTGCAGGCGTGTATGAAGCTGGAAGTGCCACTGCATCATCGCAACCGCTTGAAACGATGTCGCGTCAATCGGCGACGATCGAATCAGCTCGTGAAGCGCGACAGCGCTATCGCTTCGAGTATTTCCGCCGGATATGGAACGCATAGCGCGAAGAGCTTCAGCGACACCAGCGATGGGGCGATACATTGTTTCGTGGACGAGCAAGGCAATTGGATGACGTATTCGTTCGACGAGAAAGGTATTGGTACCGTGAACAGTCGCGTGGCGACTGACGAGAAAGCGGTAGCGACCGTAGCCCCGAAAAGCGAGCTGTGGGACCTGCTGAACAGTAACGATTCCATTTGCCATACAGAGGGCGCTGCCAAGACACGCATTCATCCCAGCCAAAACTGTGCCAACATGCATGCGGTGCAAGTGGCGCGATTACGTCGATCGCTGCCCGAACATATGCGATTCATACGGCGCAGGTTGCAGCGCGATCAAACCGGTGTGCCGCCGAACAATCCCGACGATTCGCTGATTAGTATCGTGCGCGAAAGCGAGACGGAGGAGAATCGCAACCATCGCTTCAAGTTCATCCAGGCGAGCGATAATAATAACTATACGCGCACGAAGAGCTATTATAAGTTCAAAGTGTTGCCGTGGACTTTTTTCAAAGTGACACTCGATCGCTTGAAGTTGCTGGCGTTGCTCGATCGCAACTTGACGGTCAGCGAAACGGTCGTGTCGATCGTGCTCGGCGTGCTCGTGTCCGTTTTGGGCGCGTTTTTGCTCTACTTGGATTTTTACAAGGATTTCTTGGCGTTTATTTTGTGTTTTATTATCGCGAGTTGTCAGTACTCGTTGCTGAAGTCGGTGCAGCCCGATGCGGCTTCGCCAACGCACGGATTCAATCGCGTGATTGCGTATTCGCGGCCGATTTACTTTTGTTTGATCGGCGCGATTGTGGTGATTTTGCACGCGAACCTTACGCCGGCCACGATCGAGTTGGATTACAATTTTCAGCGCTACAGCGATTCGCAGACGCTCATTTTACTATCGCGCGACTTTTTTATTAAGTTTATACTGTTTTTCCCGATTTTGTTTTCGCTCGGTTTGTTCCCGCAAATCAACACGTTCCTTATGTATTTACTGGAGCAGATCGATATGCATTTATTCGGCGGGAATGCGATGTCTAGCTTGCTCGCTTCGTTTTATTGCATCTTCCGCTCGGTGCTCGCCGTGCTCGTCATGGACGGGTTGGTGTACGGCGCGCTGATCGAGCCGAAAAGCTCGCAGCATATTTTATTTTCATTATTTAGCGCGTGTTTGGTGGCCTCGTCGTACCATCTCAGTCGCAGTGCAAGCGATCCCTCGCACGTTTGGAACATTTTGAAGCGCCATCTGTGGCCGCCCGATATTTACCGAGAGCATGCGAGCAATTTCGAAGCGAAGGTGGATATCGAGAGTGAGGAGGCGAAGGTGAAGGAGAAGAGTGTGAGTTTCCCGCCGGACGTGAAGGAGGCGAGTGAGCCGTCCGATGAGCATGTCGATCCGTTGCCGAATAAGTTGCGCAAGACGGTGAATGGTCGCTTGCAGAACGATGTGATTTTGTGCAGTTTGATTGCGATTTTGGTGTTTGGTATCCATGCGAGTACGGTGTTCACGGTGTTGCAGCCGGAGTTGAGTCCGGTGTTGTGGTCGATCGCTGCGAGTTTGGGGTTGATCTTGCATTATATTATTCCGCAATTGCGGAAGCAATTGCCGTGGCTTTGCATTGCGCGGCCGATTTTTCGGTCGTACGAACACGAGCAGTATCAGATTCGCGGGCCGGCGAAGATTATGTGGTTTGAGCGGGTAAGTTATTGTTGTTTTGTTAAGATTGTTTATTAATTTGTTGTTGTTGAAGGTTTACGTTTATTTTTGCTTCCTGGAGCGCAGCATTTTGTATCCGCTGTTGTTTCTCTCGGCGATGACCGAAGATGCGCCGAAGATTGCCGAGAAGTATGGACCGTTAAGTGGATCGTTTATGGTGGTTATTTGTGGGTTGAAGTGTTTGCGGAGCAGTTATTCGGATCAAACGTCGCAATATTTGATTTTGACGTTTACCGCGCTTTTTATCAAGTATGATTACAGTTTTATGGAGGAGACGTTTTTGGTGCAGTATTTTTTTATGAGCTTGGCGTTTCATAAGTTTTATGAGCTGTTGTTGAAGGTGAGGAATTTTGGGCTTTTTTGGCAAAAAATTGACAAAATATTTTTTTTATTTTATTCTAACTTTCTAATTTCAGGTCCAATTCGTAGTAACCTACATCGCCCCCTGGCAAATAACCTGGGGCTCCGCATTCCACGCGTTTGCGCAACCCTTCTCCGTCCCCCACTCCGCCATGCTCTTCCTGCAAGCCTTCATCTCCGCCGCCCTATCCACCCCACTCAACCCATTCCTAGGCAGCGCCATATTCCTCACATCTTACGTCCGCCCCGTAAAATTCTGGGAGCGCGATTACAACACGCGCCGAGTGGACCACTCCAACACGCCACTCTCCTCGCACTTGGACCGCAACCTGGGCGCTGACGACAACAACTTAAACTCGATATTCTACGAGCATTTAACGCGAAGCTTGCAGCATTCGCTGTGTGGCGACTTGGCGATGGGCCGATGGGGCCCTGTCAATCAAGGCGACTGCTTTGTGTTGGCCTCCGATTATCTGAATTGTTTGGTGCACATTATCGAGATGGGAAACGGTTTGGTTACCTTTCAAATGCGCGGGTTGGAGTTCCGCGGGACGTATTGCCAGCAGCGGGAAGTCGAAGCGATTACGGAAGGCGTGGAGGAGAACGACGGGTGTTGCTGTTGCAATACGGGCCATTTGCCGAATATGTTGAGCGTGAATGCGGCGTTCAGTCAGCGATGGTTGGCGTGGGAGGTGACGGCCGCTAAGTACATTTTGGAGGGGTACAGCATTTCGGATAATAGCGCTGTGTCGATGCTGCAAGTTTTCGAGTTCCGGAAGGTTTTGGTCTCGTATTACGTGAAGGTCAGTTCGTACTAATTTAGTATTATTTAGTTTTAATGTTTGTTTGTAGAGCATTATCTTCTACACGATTCGCTCGCCGAAGTTGGACGAATGGCTGGCATCGCAATCCATCCAGAAAGCGCTACAGCCGATGGCGCAACGCAATTTCGTCGACTTGGACCCCGTTTTTAACGGGAATATTAACGAAGATTTCGATGTGCAATTTTGTGGGATGACTCGGAACATGTTCGAGCAAGTTTACGGCGATTGGATTAGTTATTGCGTGGAACGGAACGAGAAAAGCATCGATACCGGTGTTCATTCCAATTTGGTTCTACTGTGTTTCGCATTGAGTTTACTAGGGCGCCGCACTTTAGGGGCGGTTTCCCACAACGTCGTCTCGAATGTCGAGTTTTTCCTATACGGCTTGCACGCGTTGTTTAAAGGCGACTTTCGCATAACGTGCGCGAGGGATGAGTGGGTGTTTAGCGATATGGATTTGCTGAAGACCGTGGTGGCGCCTGGTGTGCGCATGTCACTGAAGTTGCATCAGGATCATTTTATGTCGCCCGATGAGTACGAGGACCAGCCGGCGTTGTACGACGCGATTTGCAAGCATGAGGAGGAGTTGGTGATATCGCATGAAGGCGATCCGGCGTGGAGGAGTGCGGTGCTGAGTGGGACGGCGAGTCTACTAGCGCTTCGGTAATTATTTAAATAACTAACAAGAATCTAGACAATAATTTTGCGTGTTTCAGGCATGTGGTGGACGATGGCGTGGACGAATACAAAATCATCATGCTGAACAAGCGCTATCTAAGCTTCCGCGTTATTAAAATTAACAAGGAATGTGTGCGTGGATTATGGGCCGGTCAGCAACAAGAACTGGTCTACCTCCGCAATCGCAATCCGGAACGGGGTAGCATCCAAAACGCGAAACAAGCGCTACGGAATATCATCAACTCGTCGTGCGATCAGCCGATTGGCTATCCGATTTACGTCTCACCGCTGACGACGAGTTATGCCGAGACGAATGAGCAGTATCGCGGGTTAGTTGGCGGCTCGGTCAGCTTGAAGAAGATTCGGAATTATGTTTTCAACTTGTTCCGACGGTAATTATACAGTTTACTTGAGTTATTATTATTAAGTAATGATGTTTTTGGTAGGATTCGAAAGCGATGTGGCGAAGGATGCTCTAGTGGTGCGTCAAATCGGGAAGAAATTGGAATGGGACATGAAGGCGTTTATGCAATGACTCCGATTACGACCCTAACGCATCAGACTACTGGCAGCCAATCGATTGATGGGTCGCATTTGGGTGGAAGTATTGGTCGTGGCTCGAGTTTGAGCAGAACTTCGCTTGGTATGTCTTTTTTATTTGGTTTAGTAGTATTCAGTGTATGTATGGTTGCCTCTTGTAAGACAACCCTTGCACAGCCAACAACATGCATATCAATCGGGACGCTCGGTAGACACAGCACTTCACTGTCTTGTCTCCCGAGTGGAGAAAGCTCAAATTATTTTGTTGGATATGCAACCAGACATACATTTTTACGACAATTTTGCTCTAAAATGCATTTTTTTAATTGTTTAAAGAATACTATTGTTGAAATTCGAATTTCAGGTGGGAATAGAGGCAGTTTAGTGTCGATGGGCAAACCAACCAGTTCGACACTGGCAAGTCTAGCCGGTTTATTTAAGGAAAAAGACGAACGAGCTGTGTCACAAGTACCTGATGCTCAAACGCGAGCTGATGAACGATTGGGCGATGTTAACGACACGTCCACCGATAAGGATTGCATTTATAATTCTAGAATAGTGCGAGTATGTTCACCAATACTGTTAATATTTAAAATAATGAATTTATGGTTTATAGATTAGCGATCCGAATGTGGTGTACGATGCGATCAATCTCGGCCGCAGAATCGATGTGATCTGGCCGACTGAGTATATGCGAATCAGGGGCGGCCGATCGAACTGGAAGGATTGGATACCGGAAGTGGGGATGGAAGGACCGGTTCGTTTCGCTTCGTTAATACTCGCTTTAGAATTAATTGGTGTTTTTTAGGTGGTTCATAAGTGGACGCCTAGTAACAAAGATGCGAACAAACGCTCACACGTCGACCGAACCATTTTGCTCGTGCAAATTGACGAGCGATTTGTGCCGATAGCGGAAAGTGGCGTGCAGGATTTAGGGCAAGACGGATAGCATTTGCTGACTTATGTGAAATTGTTGGAGAATATGGGATGCGATCGAAGTATCGTGTATCGCGAGGTTTTTTGCCAAAGGAAGAACAGCAGCATTTGAACTGTTTCTCCGTAGCAGAGCTAGAAGACTTGAATAAAACAATCACATTATTTATTTTTTAGCTTCACGTTTGGTTTACAGGGTTAGTGGACTTTTGTTTCGTTATGCGAGAGAAAGTACAAAATTCAGTGAGTGCTTTTTTGTTTTTATTCAATTCTTACTGCCATTAATTTAGATAGAAATGTGATTTAGTAACAATAATATGCAGAACGCTCTGTATGTGGAATTTTTTCTTACGTTGTTTTCAGTGATCGTCCAAAGATTTTAATGAATAGCTCGATTTGTGGGAGATATTAAACAATATGTAAATATTAGGCTTCTTTATAAATGAATGATGATATATTTATAAAAAAAATTGTTACGCGATTGCCTTAAAAATAAAAATAGACTGATTTTTTAAGTATATTTAATTATGAATTACATAACATTGCCTACGATTTTAATTAATTCTATTTAATCTAATTAATTGTTGATGGTAAAACGGGTGTGATAATTTCAAATTTTTGGGGAAATTTTGATTTTCGAATCAAATTCTGCGTATTGCCTAATTAATTACGTTTCGACTGTATTTATATATGTTCATTTACAATATCGATGGGACTTTATTGTTATAATTGTAGATATATACATAGGTGTTATATAATATGTAAACTAGACTTATTTCTTTACTTTACTACAAATATATTAATTATTGAAGTGATCGGCCTAAGTTTTAATTTTATTTTTAATTTGTAAATTTATTCTGCCTCATTTGTTACATATAATTAATACACGTTAATAAATAAATGAAATGTAAGTTTTTAATTTTCGAAAACCTGCGCGGGGTGTGTTCGAATAAAGAAAAAAGCGTACGCCAATGGATTTTGCTTTAAATAAATATATTTCAATACAAATTGTCTAATTTGATATACAATCGAATAATATATAGAAACTTAGCATACATTAGGTTACAATAATAAATTAAACAATTTTCGTTTGAGTATTGTGTCAGAAAATTGTTCGCTACGATCAAATCTAATCAATTAATAATACTTAAATCGAATACAATTAATAACAACCACCACCATATTAAAATAACAGGTAACGCATTTCGTATTAGTAATAAGAATGGATCGAAACCAGTTGTGCGAATAAATAATTTTAAATACAATCGAATACCACTGGTTTGAAAACAGAACAATGTGAACACAAGGTGTATCCTAGTAGAAGAGCAAACATTTACAATTGTTAATAAACGAAATCGCGAGCGTATTGCACGAACATTAAAAACAAACCTAATTAATCAATCATAATACTCAGTCTTCGGCATAACAACATAAGCGTCACAATTTAAATACTAAAATTAATAATATGATATGAACAATATTTATATGGCAGTGACCTCGACAATTAAATTGCCTCAATAATTACCATCGAACATTAAAAACTCTCCACAAAACTCGCGGGGAACAGTCCGGTCCTTCCTGTACGCTGTTGCGTACCTTTATACCACCCATCCTCGCGTTTCTTATGCACATAAATAATATCGTGCACTTGCAACTCCAATTCGTATTCGCTATTCGGCGGATACGGCGCGATACATCGGAAACGTTCGCGTACGGTTTGGACAGTCGTCTTTAACCGATTTCCCGCGTCCAGGGAGTTCGACTTCTTGTGTCGGTGGATTTCGGGGCTTTTCGTGGTCGCCGGATTGTCGTCGTTCCTAAAATTAAATTACTTCGTTATTTGTTAAGAAATGTATAAATTGTTTACCTTGCTGCGTTATTGTGGAAAAGCACACTGGGTCGTTCCTTATGTTTGTGCCGTTGCGAAGACGAGCCGAATAAGCGATGGTTTTCCGCCGGTTGGATTTGCAACAATTGGCTGGGACAAGAACCCGACCTAAAACAAAATTATTAGTCTAAAAATACTAGCAATAAATAAAACTTTACCTAACATGTACCGGATGCGAGGGCGACGGATTAGCCGAGGAAGTCGTGTCTTCAAACACCGGATTGTCCATAAAATACGAGGGTGGCGACTTGGATCGCTTAATACTAGTCAAACGACGCATTAGACTAACTGTACCTTTTTCCTTTCGATCTTTCGACTAAGCAATAAACAAACATCGCACAATTTTAATATTAATCTCACCGTACCAAATCGCAGTTAGTATACAAAACATGCAACAATCAAACAAAACAAACCTTTTCAGCACTTTTAGTAACAGTCACACAATTAGCACTCGACATTATGGCACTACTACTACGACCTAATGGCACAGCAGCCGCATCTTGCTGACCGTGCCAACTGGACGAGATCGTAGTGGAAGCAGTAGCGGGACTAACAGAACGAGGCGGTAATTCGGGTGGATTGCACGAATTCGAACGCGAAGACACACTTTTACCACTGCGGGTGTAACTTACAGGTGTTTTCCCGTCGTCTTTCGACGAGGCGGACGAACTGTGCGGGTTGGGGAGGCCGCGGGCCAGCGTTACGTAATTGCCGGGGAACACGCCGCATTTCTGGGTGCGGTTCGAGGTGCCTTTGTACCAGCCATCCTGACATCTAAAAAAGTTACGTAATAAATAATGTAAAAGTGTAATTCGAATAATTACCGCTCGGTAACCATATAAATCCCGCCCTTTCGCAGCTCCAACTCGTCCGCTTTATGCGGCTTGTACGGATACATCGCAATATAAGCGGCCGGTAGTTGCGGATCGCCACTATCATGCCCGTTACTCCTTCGGCTACGTTCGGACGAAACCGATTGACTATCCGTGGCGACAATTTCCGCGGAATGCCGGTGAGTGGTCGAACTATGATGCGAAGTTGACACTCCGGTGAAACTGTGGCGTTTCTCTTTATTATGATGGTGCTCTTGAGTGCTCAAAGTGTTCGGAGTGCGCTGCGGCGTGCTCGTTTTGCTTGGCGGTTTCTCCACTACCGCTGGTTTCCTAAATTAAAAATTAATACTGTACTGTTTAAATTGTTTAAAAATATTTACTGAGGTGTAACGCGAGGAGGCACTGGTTGCACTTTCGGTGGCAGCGATGCGGGCGAAGAGGGTGCTGTACTCGAACTCGACGATGTGTTACTAGACGAGATATTCGGCGTGGTAGTCGATGAGCTACCGGAACTAACCGTCGAACTGGAATCCGAATTCGTAATCGTTTGCGAAACGACCGTTTTCGTGTGATCGGTTGGTATCAATGGCGTACTGTCTTCGGTGGTTGGTGTAGGGGGCGCTAGTTTCGACGGGCCAGGTTGCGCACTTTAAACAAAATTAATATTAAAATGAATTTAAATTGAATTAATTAATTACTTGGAAGATAGTTTCATCAATGAGCGTGCCATATTATTCAACTCGACGAACGCCAGTGGGAAAATCCCGATGCGGCCATCGAGTTTGCCTTCGGCCCAATTTTCGTCCACTCGGCGGATTACGTTAATTATGTCGTTTTTATTGAAAACGAGACAACCTTCTTCCTCGTCTTTCGTCATCCGGAAGTCGTACAGCGCTTTGCATTGCGGTATGTGGCTGGGCATTGGAGTTATCGTCATCTGGAATTTTTTCTTTAATCTATTTGTATCGCGATTAGAAAGTGATAATTACCTGCACGTAGCTTAACGGGAAAACGCCATGTTTGCCCCCACATTCTCCCTGATACCAATTATTGTCAATTCGCTCTCGCAGGAAAATTACGTCGCCTTTTTTAAAACTCAAATCTCTACGAAAAATAAATAAACTGTCACTTATTTGAAGGTTATGTCACAAATTTGAGAATCGCAGTAATGCCAACCAAAAAATGTCAAAATTGTTAACCAGAATTAGTAAAATGAAACTCACCCTCGTTCTTTGGCCGTATAATCATACAAAGCTTTGGCATATTGCTGTTGCGGATGCAAATGTGGCGAGGCCTGTTTGTTGGCACTGATTCTATGATCCGGAGGTGTCTGCACGGGCACCGATTGCACCGCGGCAGGTGGATTGCTCGCGCGATTCGAACGTTGCGTCTTTTTCGGGATCGCATTTCGCATACCTTCCAAAATCCGCATCAGCAGCACATTCGGTGGCAGCTCGTCGATTTTCAGTTGCACCAAAACACGACATTCCGGACATCGCAACTCTTTGTGCTTCTCGATGATGTCGTGCAAACACTTTTTGCAGAACGTGTGCTGACATGGAAGCACTTTGCTCGATGTGTCGAGGCGATCCAAGCACACGGAGCATTCGAGCAAGTCGTTCAAAGTGCCCTCGTCCATTTTGCAAAACAATAATAATCGATGCGAATGATAACAAAGACTCGAGTTGGGTTGATTGGAAATGTGGATGGCACTTACATTAGAAGCGTTTGGATTGGACTCGTTGGTGTTTCAGCGACCGTTTAACACATTAATTGATTGCTTAATTAGAGCGGTGAACTTCCGGTGATAAATAAATCAGCCATCAGTGCTGGGTGCGGTGACAAACTCGCTATTCACAATTAGCCATTTTTATTTTAACTAGCTAGGGACCAGTGGTGCCAACCGTTTAGGGGATTGCATATCCACGGTATAATTTTCGTCGCAGTAACGACACTCATGCTAATAATTTTATACAGGGTGGTAATTAATAAATTGACGAATAAAACTATATAAACACTTTATTAACAGATTTTAAATAATTTATACACATATTCCCATATCGTATAACGTTTCATTTATATCATTCAAGCACCATCTCACAAAAAGGCTCTTATTCCTGTTTCTTTCCTTATTTAGAATATATATCAGTATCAAAGCAGCAAATTCACATTCGTGTCTAATTACAAAAATTTAAAACAATATTAAAAGGCACTTTCAATTTAAAAAACTAGTGCGCCTCAATCACAAAACCGCAACTGTCAAAAATGACAAGTCATTTTCTCGAATAATTTATGTACACCCTGTAAACTTTGTTTCTACTTTAAGTAAGCGACGCACTAATTCCACTATACAGAGAGTGCTTAAATTATCATAAATTCCAACCTCAAAACTTTTGGCACACCCTGTACTAACGACCATAAAAAACAAATACATATAAAAAAGTTAATATATACAACATTAATCTAGTATATAAAATACGGTTTAATTTAAATAATACAGAGTATCTTAAGTGTTTAGTAGAAAAGAGTAAACTATGGTACATTCTTCATCTGTGCAAGTTGTGCCCGCTTCTCCCACTCAGCTTTGCGCTGATTGAAATTTTTTGGTTGCGTTTTATTAATCTCATCCCCTCCAGTCGTGTCCGTCAAAATCACCTCGCTTTTCTCACTCACCTCGATCGTATTCCGCTGCTCCTTAAAGCTACTTTGCATCTTAAGCGGCATCCCAATAATTTTCCGTGGTGGATTAAAACTCACTGAACGCTGATAGAAATAATTACTGTTCACATTATTGTTCGACGTTTTGCGCAGCACCACTTCATTTGTTTCGCCCAGCGGCTCTTTCGCCACTTCAACCACAGGTGCCACTTTAATCACGACCTCTTTCGGCGGGGGCGCCAACTTAACCACGACCTCTTGCGGCTGCACCGCCACTTTCACCTCCTTCACCACGTTTTCTTTATTATCGACTTGATCGATTAGCAAATCGTGATCTTTTAGTTTCAAAGATCGCCGCGCGAAAACTTTCATCAACTCCGGCTCTTCATCTTTTTTTACATTCACCAGCGATTTGCGCCGCACCACTACAATCTCCTCGACATCGCTCTTCGGCTCCACTTCGGCACTTTCCGCCGTTGCTAACGAATCCAAACTAATCGACCGCGCACGCAATTTCTTCGGCGGCGTTTCCAGCAACGCTTTGCGTGGAGTCGCCTTAACCTCGTGCTTGATGTATCGCGTGACAGGTGGCGACACTGGACTACTGTCACTTTGCTCCACAATCTCCAAATTCTCCTGACTGAACTTGCGCTCGAGTTTTTCAATCACAATCGGCCGCATCTGCTTGCTTACGAATTCCGGTAGCATTGTACTGCTGACCAAACTGTCCGCGATTTCACGCTTCAAATGTATCTTAGTAATCGAAACGCCGCTATTGCTTTCGCTCGCACTTTTCGCTTCAGTGACATTGACCACAGCCGTGTGACTCGGCCCTGAAATCGTGATAGTGCCGAAATTCTCCTCGCTCTTCTTAAACTCTAATTTGTAATCGGTTTGATGCACGACGGGCTCGTCGATCGCTTCCAACGATGCGGCTTTCGCCACTTCGACAATCGGCTTGGCGGGTTCCACGGTCGCTTTGAAACTGTGCGATTTCGCTAGTAGCGGTTTAACACGCTGCGTGAAATCGATCAGCGATTTGCAGTCGGGCTGATCGTCTTCGGTCAGCGTTAACACGCGTTGTTGCAACGACGACAAATTCGCAAGCTTCATCTTGCTGTCGGGTTTCGTAAACTCGATCGGTATCACAGTCGTTTGATGGTGCACTTTCACGGGACTAGTACTGAAGTGCGCATGCGCAAGCTCGCTCGGCGCTTTCCGGCTTTCGATCGGCGAGGCGGGGATTTCGATCGGTTGGATGCGTTGCCGCGAAGCGGCACCAGAGCGCACCACTGTCGTCTTGGCCTCGTAATGTTTCGAACTCGAAATCGTCGTCACACTAGTTGTCGATTGCTCGAAGAACGTATCGATGGATGAGGATTCGTCTCGGGATTTTTTCTTTTTGCCGCTTTTTCGTGGAAATAAGCGGTCGAAGAATGATTTCTCGTTTTTCTCCTCTTTCTCTTCGAGTAGCGGCATGAAATGGTCGTGGTTCTGGATTTTAGTGCCGGCATTCGATTTGCTGCGGTTTAGTTTGTTCGCATCGCTGCCAGGTGCGGCTAAGCCGGGCGGCAACGACGAACATTTGAAATATGACTCGGAGAATGCTTGTTGGCTCGAGCGCATTTCGATTGATGTATCTGAAAATGTGAAAAAAAAAAAATAAAAAAAATTTATTGAATTTTTTTGAAATTTTTTTAAAAATTTAATTATTTTTTTAAAAATTTAAAATTTATCTAATTTAATTTTTTTTGCATTTAAGTCATTTTTCGACCTTTCAAACTTTCCCGCCAAATTAATTATTCCAAAAATTTCTAATTTTACGATTAATTATAATTTTTAAGATGCATGAAATCACTAATTAGGAATGAAATTATTTCACCTCTAAGTATAACCTCCGGAGTGATACTTCTAACAGATGAATCTTCATTTAACTCAGGTGTAACGGGCAACGCAGATGTTAGCTATTAAAAACGAAACGAAAATCAGAATATACAATTAAATATGAAATTAAAATCGGTCATACTTGAGCGCCTTTTTTTCGTCTTGGTGCTCCATGCGTTCGTTTCGGCCGCACGGCAACTCGGTGGTGCGCAGCACTGTGGTTCAAGGGGGCCGAACTGCTCAATCCCAATTCCAAATCTAAATCTAATCGCCAAAAATTAATTTATTTAAGCGAAAACAAATTTTACGGCAAAAAAAAATTTGGCGCCAAATTTAAAAATCGTTGTTCTACCTTGTTGATCCGCGTTTCCTTTTTCAGTAAGCGACAGCTTCGACGAGTGCCTCGAATGCAGCCCACTCGAGTCCTAAAAAAGCCAAATTTAGCACCCTAGCTACAAAATTCGCCCGAAAAAACGCTCTTACTTCGTCCATTTCCGAACTTCCCACACTAAGCAAGGAGCCATCGCTGCAAGTGCTATGCGACTTGGTTGGGAGATCCTAAATCCAAAAAACAAACTCATTACTACACGACATTTAGGTTTAAAATTAGCACCTGAATGGACTCGAAAGGTAGAAAAATCCGTATATTGTTAATCCACGGGATAACATTGTTGTTAAAGCACTCATTTTGGAAACAATACATCGAAAGCACTCAACAGCAAATGAAAAAAATAAATAAACCTCGACTTAAATCATAAAACTTTCTATAAACGAGCTGAACAAACAGAGCAAACGTAAATAGTAGTCGAGTCTTGTTGTAAATGTTGGAAATAATGCAATTGTGAAGAGACTGAATTATGTAACATGGCACGCTTTCAACTTCAACCGGAATCCGTTTTCATTTCCTTGATTAACGTGCGATTTATTCCAAATTTTAACTATTTTATTGAGAGCATCAAGGTGATGTCCAGGATGTTATGCAACATTCGCAATGGCGACATTTACTTGCCAAGGCTTTTCCAACAACTATTTTGTATTTAGTGGTTTTATGTATTCCAGTTCAATAAAGTAGCTAATCCTTTTATGATCCACGACTTAAAGTATTTAAAAGAATCCGCACAAAATTAAACCTGCTAAATAGTTGGAAGCCAGTGAATCGGAATAATTGAAGATTTGCGCGGGAAAACGACCCGGTATAGAAAATTGCAAAATCGAACGATAATTGGAGTACTGTAACAATTGTGAAAGTGAAAACGAACGAAACAAGTTTATTGCATTTGAAATATTAGCAAGCGGCGATATTTTCGTACATAGGAGAATGTTAAAATTAAAATGCCAAATCTATAAAGCTAATAGCGGCAATTATCCGGTAAAGGTCACAATTCAGGGCCCAAAACGACATTTTAATCAGATCAATCAACTAAGTAGGTTCGTAGCTAAGAAACTGGGATGTCGTGTTCAATTAGTTTAATTAAAGTTGAGGACGAAAAAATTAAAAAGCGCGCAATTAATTTTAAAATTTAAATTGTTTCTCATTCTGTATCAGTTGATGATTTATTTATGCGGATAGCAAAAATAATTAAAATAATAACGAAAAAAAATTATTCAAAAAAAAAATTATTCAAAAAAAAAATTTTTTTTTTCAAAAAAACTTCAAAAAATTTTAGAGACGTAATTATGTAATATTTTTTAACGAAATTTTACCACATGATTAATTAGGTCACCTTTAATGAACTGTAAAAATTTCAGACGAATTGCAACATTACAAAAAAATAATTATTTTTCCTATTAATTGTTAATAACTTTTTTAATTATTTATCGATCGCTTTCAAAATTAACCCAATTGTTCCCCACATATACCTCGACTTAATTACCAAATCTCATAGAAATCCTCCAAACCGTTTCCGAGTAATCGCGAGTACAAAAAAGCGGACAGACATACAAAATCCAAAAAAAATGTTTTCGAGTAAAATAATATTATACAAACTTTGTGTGCAGTCTTTTCGAGAAGGTGGTGTCCGTCGGTGGTGGTCGGTGAATTGCAAGGGCTACGCGGAAGTCCTTCATCGTCTTCGCTGGTGTCCCCATGACCCCGTCTCAGTCTCAACCTCTCACTAAGCTCCGACTGAAATAATACAAAGCGAAAAACTCATATCGATGGAAATAAAACTAACAAAGGACAAACGATATTATGCTCGCTTTGTGCTTGACATTAAAATGTAGAACTGGCGAGAAAGGTTCAGTTTCGAGGCGCGGTTGTCTTACACTTTTATTAATTAGATTGCGGACGCTTTTTTCCGCTTTTAAATACAAACCACATTTATTTGAATATTTTATATTTATAATTATGCAAAGTGAAACAAAAAATACGGGAAAATCAAGGTAGTTTAATGAGTTTGCATTTTCTAAACCAGAGTGCAGCTCAAATTCAAGTTCTCTCGAGTTCGTTTTAATTAAAAAATTTAATGAAAGCAAGTTTCTTTTATTGTTCGCGGTTATATAATGGCGATTGGTGGATATTGTTTGCTATTGTGTAATTTTACGATATTGTTGTTAAGTAATTTAAGTTAAAGGCGAGTTTAAAATTTGTTATCATCGAAAATTTTGAGAATTTATAGTCGCGGGCACGAAAATGTCGCAAAAGGTGTATGTTTGGTTGCATACTCAAACCTTGGTGTGACTCGACCTTAAGCCCGTTTTTCTAATAAATTTATTTTAGTATAATTAATTATTTAATGACATGCATAACACCGTTAGTTAAACTTATTTCACTCATGTTTGAACAAACTGTTTACAGTTCAAAGACAAATTCCTAATTAATATTTAAATAAGCAAATAACTATCGCTAAATGCAAATAGTTCCGAGATGCTCAACACAACAACAACAAATAATAAGAAATTTCGCTTACCATCGCAAATTGGCCAACAGAATGAATAATTTTTCATACAGTCTAATTTTTTTTTCAAATGTCTAATCTAATCTATGCGACTTAATTCCACTCGGCATAATTAAAAGATAAATAGTCAAATTTAGAGTAAATTTGTTATGTAAATTGATAAAAAAGATCGCTGCAATTAGTAGAATAATATTTACAATTTTTACCTGGCGATAAGAAACTGTTCAAAAAATATCCGCGTTTCAACTCACTCGCTTTGACCTCAAGACCTTTCCCACTTTCTTTCTTTTAACAACAAGAAACTATAAAGTAATCATCTCACCCAAAGCTTAATTAAAAAATTCATTATATATGTCCAACTAAAATTTCGACTAAACACTAGATTTTGAAGACTTCAACAGGAAACTGAAAGTAGATTATGAATTTCGAACAAGTGAAAAAAGGAAATATCGGTTTGTTGCGATAACAACATAAATAAAGTGACGTTATTTGCATGAATCTCCCACCAGCAGCAACCCACTAGATGACATTTTGTGTCATGTTGCACAAATACAGGGTGCCCAACATAATCAATCAAAAATACCCAAACGCACAATAATGGCGCGCAATTCAAAAAAAATTATCAATCATCTGCGCAAAATTTCCATTCCCTAGTTAAAAATAGCTCATTAAGCATTTTTTGCGCCTACAATTCGAAAGTTAATCGTTGTTAAAACATAACAGTAAACTATACGATCAACAAACATTAATATCAATAGAAAAATAAATAAATAAGTAATAATTGCGGCTGATTAAAACCAAACCCACAAATTCGTTTTCCCACTGTGACTCATCGCGCTCTTAAATTAAGATGAAAATGCTGATTTACAAACCTGCAACCGAAACTCTATATGCGGCTGTGAAATGCATAAGGACGATGACGAATGTGCATCTAAATCCGATCCAGAATGAGGTGAATGGAAAACACTGTCGTGTGATACACTAAGGCCTTGGTTCATCGACGATGCACTTCTGTAAGCATCATTTAAAATTAGATACATTCATGACTCAATTGTTTTTTTTTTTATATAAACGAAAATATTGCGCTAGACAGAATTGAGACAGATTTATATTTATGACAAGTATGTTTGGTTGCATACGCATTTGCTAAAATTTAGTGGTGTAAACATGGCCGAATGTTGACAGATTGCGACTCAATTGGAGGTTATGGTAAAAATTTAAATGCGTCAGAATTAAATGGCCACCTATTGATTTATTTTGCAACCTCAAAGCCTGATTTACATTGTACACTTTTAGCTTTTACGATTTTTTCGTGTTAATTTAATTTTCTAGCATTTTTATTAATTTAATTGACGTATACAAAACAAAAAAAAAGTTATTGCTTTGTTCGACTATAACTATGCTTCATTAAAATTACGTTTTCAATTTAGAAAATGTAAAACAATTTAATTTCTATAATTTTATGATGATTTATTCTCATTGTAAAATAACTATCATCGTTTTTTACCAATTAAAATTTAATTGTTGCACAACAATTAATGTTTTCTATTAATAACAATTTATTAATTTCCTAAGAAACCTCATCAAAATTCATTACATCCTAAAAATAATACTATATAATAGAAAAAGCAATTTCGTTCCCTATAAAAATAAAATTACAATTTTTTTTAATCATTGTCACGCAATTCGTCTTAAACTAACCGTAGTATGCATAATCGATTAATTGCTCTGCTAGTTAACCTTTGAGACTATTATTCCGAAGCTCATTAAAATTGCAGGCGACTAATTTTCTAAGAAAAAAAGATAAAAAAATTACTCACTTTCTTTTCGATATATTTTCGGTAACTGAAACTTCACTGGTAGTCCTGCTACCAAGTGCCTCATTACACCCAATATCGGTAACTTCCACTGGTGCCACATCTTCCTGATGTTTGTGTTTCCGTTTGAACCACTTCTTCGGATTCCAAAATCGTTTCTTTGGCGCGACTGCAAAAACAATTCGAATTATTAGAGCGCACCGAAAAATGCAATTTTAATATCAATCCTACCCAAACAGTACTTCTTCCTGGCGCTCATTTGAACGAGAAACATTTATATAATAGATCCAAAAAAAAAAAAAATGGGTAGAGTAAAACTATACAAATTGAAACGCGATTTGTTCGTCACGAGTGACTCACTTTTAGTCAATGCGTCGATTTACAACACAAAAAGTAAATGCTGAAGTAGACTCAGTTCCGGTAATATATATATATTTCATATCCATCATGTGCATCAGCGAAAAAAAAATGAGAAAGCTTGCTGACACGAGAAAATATTTATTATCATAGTGCATCTGAACTATAGGGGGAAATGGTACGTCTATGGCGCCAAAGTTTGAAATTATTAATTTTTAATGGTAGAGTGATCCCAATTTAAAGTGGCCAGTACGCCCCTTTTAAAAATGCGGATGTATGCAACCAGCAATACACTCATAATTTATTTATATTTATTTCGAATTGGTGCAGCGGGAAATTCGAGTGCAAAGCAAAGTGAGATGCGATTTGATTTTAAATTGCAATTTAAAAATTGCAAATTCGAATTGGCTAATCAAAATCGTTCACTCGAAATCTAATACCATGTCACTGGAAAATTACTAGCTCAACAAATATGTGATGGTTGAAAATTCTCCGGATATGCCATATTTACATAAGGGTAGTAAACTCAAGGGATAGATAATCTTTGTGGGAGTAACTAAACTCGAGAGGTAAGAAAAGCTTTTATGGCATTTCGTAAATAAATCAAAACGCATTCGAATTGAAAAAAAAGCGCCATATTTTTTATAAACTAGGTCACCCCGTAGAGGCAAAGAAGCATTTTACAGAAAATTCTGCTGCACCTATATTAATGTAGAAGTAAACCACCCACAATCTTGCTTTACCGTTAGCATAAACTCTCTTATAAGCTAAGCTAGAGTCCCAGAATAGAAGTACCGTTTACAAAATTAAATAACTTCTTTATATTTGTGTATGTACTAGATTTGGAATAATTACTATTTCGACAATATTTTTTTTAGTTATTTGCATCTATAATGGAAATTTATAGTTTATACTATTGATGGGTGAAAGTTTTTTTGAAAAAAGTGCAGTAGTTTTTTTAATAATGAATTTAATAATTTGCGATAATTTAAATTGTCAGAAAACGCGCTTCGTTCGAGCGTCCTCTGACGTCAATAGCCTCCAAACAAGTTGCGCTTTCATCTTATTAGTTAAAAGGAGAAGAGAGATAAAAACACGCCTGGTTTGGAGGCTAATGTGACGTCAGAGACATGCAGCGCTAGTGGCGCGATTTCTGAAAATTCAAAACATCGCAAACTTCTAAAATCATTATCACAAAATCTACTGCACTTTTTTCAAAAAAATTTTCACACATCTATTAAATACAATATATAGTTTCATTATAAATTAAAAAAAAAATACTGACCATGTTTCTCAATGTCCAAATCGATGTCTTGCAGTGGGGATGACTCTCGCACACAGGACATTAGACTGAGAGGACCAGCCCCTGAGTGAGTACCAACAGCTGCTGATGACATCCTGCAAGAACAAAGTGATTGCAAATTAATAGAAAAAATAAATTGCCTGAAGCACTTGTTATTAAAATTAATAAACAGCTGTTGCGGCCAAACTTAAAATCAACCAAAATTGCTGCGGTTTGCCACGCATGAAATACACATTAAAAAAAGCAGCCGCATTTTTTTGCTCGTTGAGGTAAAATTCAGAGGCGCAAATTGTTGAATGAAATTTGTGAGTTCGTTGAGCTGCGGCCGTTTCGTCTGAATCGATGATGCATTTTGACCTCGACCGTTAAGTCATCGTGACCCGACCTTCGCGCCCGTACAAATTTTCCGAAAAGTGCAATTAAAACTTTCAAATTTAGAATAACGCGCTCGTTAAAAAAACCCACAAATAAACGATAAAACTTTCAGTTGACGGTGTAAATAATAATAAACATTTTTTTTCGGTTTTGATAGATTATTTTCAAGTTTGTTTACATAAGATTGTCGAATGTTGGGAAATGTTGGAACAGCAATTATGGCAATCAGGAAATTCGGCGAAATTATTGGAAGTAATTGCAATTTTTTTATTTATAATGGAAAAATATAATTTATTTAATTGATGGGTGAAAGTTTTTTTGAAAAAAGTGCAGTAGATTTTGTAATAATGATTTTAAAAAGTTGCAATATTTTGAATTTTTAGAAAACGCGCCTTTAGCGCCACCTGTCTACTGACGTCACATTAGCCTCCAAACAAAACGTTCTTTTATCCCCCTTCTCTTTTTAACTAAGAAGATAAAAAGAGAGGTGAGATGAAAGCGCAACTTGTTTGGAGGCTAGTGACGTCAGAGGGCGCTAGAAAGAAGCGCGTTTTCTGAAACTTTAAATTATCACAAACTTCTAAATTCATTATTACAAAATCTACTGCACTTTTTCCAAAAAAACTTTCACCCATCAATAAAATAAACTATATATTTTCATTATAGATGCAAATAAATAAGTATGCATGTTCTCCACTCTTCAAAAAAATAAATCAATCATCACTGATATTATTATTGAAAGAAACAAGTAAAATTCTAAAAATATTTCTGTTAGTTTTGAATACAAAAATAGCAAAAGTGTGTTCCCCTAACGATTATAAATCACACAAAAATCACCACACGTCAATTAGTCGATAATGAGTTTTAGCTTGAAATTAATTCGATTTTTTTTTGGTGCGCTTTGAAATCGAAATGTCCATAAATTTCTGTTTGTAGATAAAGGTGTGCCTATCAGAAAACTACATACAATATAAAGATGGATATTTTTAGAAGCACTTTAGCCTGACATAAGAAGAGATAAAGTTGTCTATTTCGGTATATATTTTGAAACAACTGAACATATTCGTATTGGGTTCGCTATAATAATTCTTTTGTTGCTGAAACAGACGAAAATAAAAAAGCACTAATATCGTACATTAAGTCAAAGTCACTTTCTATATTTGTTGCTTGTAATTAGAATGTGCGGCTAATTAAAATCAAATCCATGTAAAAGTTACTTATATTTAAATTGCTTTAAGTACAATTTATGTAACAAATCAAACCGAATTTAAATATATAGAAGGCGTTTTGCAAAACTGCATTAATTTATCTTTTTATAGTCGTTATGCTAAAATAACGACTTGACCACTAATTTCCAAATATTCCAATAAATAAATTCTTCCACAATGGCACGCATTAGTGTAACAATAAAAATAAATACAGTTTATATTGGTGTGTACGATACGGACAGCTGATTATGAAGTAATTAGAATAGAAACATAACCAGAGCAAAGCATTTAACAGACCAGTATTAACAATAAAACCATATTTATTCGGAAAATTTAAACTGCACCAGAATGTCAATAATACCAGACTACTAGACTGTTAGTTAATAATTAATTAAATCGATCAATTGTGTGAAAAAATTTATAGGTGGCGCTTAGTCATATTCCAAATTAAAGTCACTAGATCTAGGGACTTTAGTCCAAATTACGGGAAAATAAACCTTATGGATGCTGCTGTTAAGGTCTAAAAATATAAATGTATATAAGGGTCAAATTCGCTCGTTTTATGACTTCTACTCCCGATACTTTTTGAAGTGAGTGTACCTTTTGACATATTAGATTCTTACTAGAATCTTATTTACTTTAATTATTTTTGGACAAAAAATTCCCAATAAATTCCTTTGAATTCCCGAATTAATTAACTAAAACAATAATTTGCAATTATATAAATCGAATGATTGCTCAACACCGCAGAAAGTAACGTTAGATTTAAATTCCACGGTCTCTCATATTACTAAATATGTATATTGTGAAAATCTTACATTACACCAACTAAATTAATTCAATTAACATTTTTCGCTTGCGTTTCCTGAATAAAAGAAGATTGTTGCAGATTGATTTCCTGCTGCGATATTGGATAATCCAATTCACTCTAATATTATTGACACTAAAATTTCAATGAGTCATGTTTAAGTTTACGAACGAGTGTATTTTAATAACATGTATAATATAGCAAACAGTCGACTGACCGTATTCTTGCACATACGAAACGAAAGGCTTCAATTTCGGTGAATCCTTAAGAAAATTCAAATGTAATCAACAAAACGCGTATTCCGTTTCAACGCGAACGAGCGAGAATTTCAGTCACTCGCTTTTTAATTACAAATAGAGCGTCGACTTACCTAAATCAGAAATAAACACGTTCAATTAATGTCATAATCCAGCAAAACACTGTCTATTATTAACAAACCAGAACAAGTCACTACAAGTTTCAAAAATGTGGAAAATTACGCAATTTTGCAATGATGTGCGACCGCAATGATGCTAATACACTAACAATTCAAACAGCGCGAACATTATATTTCATTTCAATTTGATTTATTCTTTTGTGTAGACTAGTAAAAGAATAACAAAGATTTAACAGCACATTGATCACACACGCACTCTCCGATTGTAAAACACTAACTGTCAACTGTTGCATTTGTCAGACAAAAAATACGACAGCAGCGCCATCACTTTTCACTGATCCAAGTCGACATACTAATTTTAAACTGACACTCAGTCGGTAAGCCGTTCACAAAGCGAATGTGAAGCGACTAGCGGCAATTCGGAGAAATTCGTGCAGGAGCGGACCCACAATCTTTAATTTACATAAGAATTAATCGCAGAAAAACCATTATTTTCACGCCAAAGCAACAAATTGACAAACATATGGCTTAATACTTAAAATTAGTATGGTAATATTACATATATTTAATTATAATCGTAGTATTAGTGAGTTTAAATTTTAGAGCCGGCCCTGTACACCGCGAAAGTCAAAAACTTAAAACGACGCAATTATCAATAGTTTGACAGAAGCAGTTTATCGACTTTAGAAAATAGAAAATTGTATAAAATGGATGCCATCTTATATTTTTTCTAAATTGATTTAATTCAAAATAAACCACCAATTCAATAGAATACCAATAGATAAAATGGAACGTAATCCGCCCGTTGTAAGTGACACTTACCCACCTCCGGTAAGTCAAACCCGTACCGCAAACTTCAATGTTTACATTAATTTTCTTCCACCATAAGGAAAACGGATCAGATATTAGCGTGGACAATAACCACACTGTAGTCGCCATACCTACAATAAACTTTGTGCCTGCCAGTTCATCTACAGAAGACATTCCACCCCCGAAAGCCGATTATTATGCGCCGCCCCCGTACGAAGTGGCCACCAAAACCACGAAACTGCCCACTTATGAAGAAGTCCAACGCGAAAAGCATCTCGAAGAGCAGGATATCACTTTAAATCCACCGCCTATAAGAGTACGCTTTAATTAACAACGTTAATTATTAATTAAATGTGTTATTTATTAGGCAACTCAATTTCGGCCCACCGGACGAATTATCGCGATAGAAAACGAAGCGAACGAGGACGTAGACACTACTTTACTGGGAACCGATTTTATGTTCTACATCGCATTCTTTGGTAAGTTAATTGAGTGCAGAGTATGCAACCAGTAATACATGTCATTGTAGTCGCGTTCATTTTCAACTGGATCGGATTCCTGTTGCTGATGTGCTTCTGCCACACAATCGCTTCACGCTACGGCGCCCTTTCCGGTTTCGGATTATCACTGGCTAAATGGACGTTCATCGTTCAACACTCAACAGAACTAGCGTCCAAAGATAACAGTTGGCTGTGGTGGCTAATCATGACTTTCGGTAAATTTGAATTTTGTACAACAAAATGTTTAGTATTAATGCAAATTTGATTTGCAGGCTTGATTATTTGCATCCGCGCTATTCTGCAGTACTTAAGTATAAAACGTGGATGGCACATGTTGTCCGCCAGCCACCAGGAACGACTGCTGTTCTTTTATTAAGCTTTCAATGTGTGTCTGACACTTTTATGTTTAGTAAACAGTGAGGTATAAATTACTCTTCGATTCAATAGTTGGTGTACAAGACGAGCGTGGCAGCTCTGCTTTTATTATTCTTGGTTTCTTTTGCAATTTCGTTCGGAATTGTAAATTGTTGAATTTTCATTCCCAATTAAAAGTATTTTTATTTTATAAATCGATCGATATCAGATTGTTTTTCTCCTTGGGATTTTTTTTAGATAGTTATGAGCTTGGGAGAAATCAATTTAAATGTCTACTATATCTTTACAATCTCGATATAAACTTTCTGTGATGTGTTATAAAAGAAGATTAATTAGAGAAGCACATAATATTTAGTATGTAATTTCTATTGTATAATGGTATATGTATATGAACAATTCTATTTGTAATGCAAGAATAAACAATTCAAATTAATTACTTTTTTGTACAAAATTCCCGCGGAACAGTATTAGCACGATTCCATAGTATAAATTACTTAAACTGCCTTAAAATTATTTAAAAAAACAAATTAAATTAATTAAACTTCACTATTCGAAGTATCCATCCCCAATATAATTTCAGTGTACTCTTTCTCTTTACTCTTTTTCTGCGAAGTCAATTTCCTATCCTCATCATCTAATTTATAAACATGTTTACCTTTAATACAACTAATCGGCTCCACTCGTAACGGCTCGTTTTTCCCCGTGTGACTTTCCTTCGTATGCTTATTAAGCGCGCGCTTATTCAAAAACGACATATCGCAGTACGAACAAGGGAACGACGATTTACTATGTTTCGTTAAATGCTTTTGCAACTCATCCAAATCCTTCACTTCGGCCCCACATAAGAAACAAAGCGTTGAAACGATTATATGCGTCTGTTCTTCATGGATTTTCAAATGCTTCCTAAAATAGATCAAAATTATTATATAGATCTAATTAACTCTAAATAAATAATGCTTACTTTTTGACGCATTTCTCGTTACATTCATCGCAAAAATACAAAGCGATCAAATTATGCTCCGTAACTAAATGCCACGTCAAATTATCGACATCCTTATACGTTTCCTTGCACTTCCGCATATGGCAACTCAATCGCGGTTTGTTATCCTCAATTTTTTTCGCGGGGCCCTTTTTTTTGCGACCTCGTTTCTTAACGATATGCTCCGAATTCGGTATCGCAGAGACACTGCGGATTTTAACCGAAGCTTCGGACGTTGGACGGGGCCGATTGTGCCGCGAACACGTGGAATAGCTGCGTTTTCGGCCAGTGTTTTTCGCCTCAGTGCGAAATGCTCGCTGGATTTCATCGTCGATGATATTGATGCGAGAATTGGCGACAAAACGGTGCGTGTAGTTTTGCCTATCTGTAAGGGGTTAATTTTGTTAGTAATTTTGACAGGTGGATATTTTGAGGTTATGATGCGAAATGATTTTGCAAATTATTTCCACCACGTAGATATCGCTTTCTAAACTACTCCTTAACTTAATCTAATGCGAAATATTGAACATAAATTTACCTAAACTGCGATAGTATTCCCTTTTCGCAAAGTTTTTTTCGATCTGCGACTTGTAAGGTGTGGAATATTTGACGGCCAATAATTCCGGAGTTTCTCGACTTTTGTTAAGTATCGCATCGTCTTCCCATACTTGTAAATTGCAAAATCTAGAAAAGTTCAATGGCTCGTTAATCCCAGCGTTGTTGTTCAGATTGTTGTTGAGGAAATTGAATGTGCGCTTTTTGAGATCGACGATGATACTGAAGGCATCTTTGCAGTTTTGGCAAACGCAATCGCCCGTTTTTAAGTACACTTCCACCTAGAAATATAAGTGTTGTAGCTTGTTAGTGGAGGAAAAGGTAATAAACTTACATTAATGCCAATGAATTCGGATATGTCGTCCTTGATTGTATGAAACGTATCACCGTGCGGAAGGAACACATTATATATATTTTCACTGCAAATCTCTTTACAAAACATGCACGCGGTCATTTTAAATATTGTTTATGGTATTTTGTTTGAAAACTTGTTTTTTTGAAGCATCTAGACACTGGATTTTTAGGTGTGCATCTGTTTGGGGTGTATTTGAACTACTGTTTGATTTTGACCTACTTTTTTATTATAATTTTATTTAAAATTAAATAGTAAATTATTGCAACGTTTTGGGGTAAATAAAAAATATAATTTAATTGTAAAATAATTGAAAAATAAATTAATAAGCAAAATAAGTAATTCATTGGCAATCAAATTCCCCCAGAATTGACCACACTGCAAAATTACTTTTAACCTACAAATGACATTTACGTCAGTCATCTGTCAGATTTTTAAAATTTTTGTCCAAACAATGGTGAAAATAGCCTTACAGATAAAAGCCACATTGGAATTCATTGAAGAATTCCAAACCAACCACCCAAATTACGGGTTTTCCATGAAACTAAAATGCAGTGGTTGCGGAGAAGTTTCCGATAAATGGCACGATATTACGGAATCGGACAAATTTCCTGGTAGAACTGGCAAGTCCGAAACGAATTATCTGGCAAAATGCAAATTCTGCAGCAGGGAGAACCACTTAGACATCGTGGAAGGCTCTAATGGTAAGTGTCTCAATAGTTTCATTCGCGTTAATTACAAAAAACGTTTAGGCAAATACACAAAAGCCGACGACGGTAAATACAAGACTCTAGTCACATTCGACTGCAGGGGAATCGAACCTGTTGAATTCGAACCAACGCTCGGCTGGATCGTGAAAGTGGAAGGAAGCAACAAAGTATTCGAGGACGTTAACTTAACTGAAAAGGAATGGGTAGAATACGACGAAAAAACGAAACAATCTGTTGGCATTTACGAGTTTGAGTCCCAATTTATTACGGTAAAATAATCAGAATATTTTGTAAGACAAAAACAATCCTTTCGGATGAAATAAAAATTTAAAAACAAGGTGGTCCAGAACATCTGCGTCTTTTAACCAACCTAGTTGGACAAGCCTTTCCACCGTTTTCAGCTGGGCGTTTTATCATCCTAAAACGCTCCGCGGTCCCAACTCCACACGCTGCACTGCAAACGCTCCACTCGGACCATTCCGTCACCATACAGTCAACCGCCGCTTGAACGGGTTGCGCTTGCGGTGCGTTTCCAGACAACGCGTCTAAAAATACATATTTTAACGAATTAATTACAAACAAAATCCCACTCACCTCTCACAACACTGCACGCCTCATTACAATCTTGCGCCGTCAAGAAATTATTCCGATTCCCGCGACATCCGCCGTAAACAAACGGAACACACATTAATTTCCGGGATTCAAAATACCAGCGATTGAAAAATCCTTGACACGGTCCCACTTCGCTATCCTGCATGCAAACCACTTTAGCTGTTTGCATATCAAAAGTGCAATCGGGTGTGTCCATGCAAGACGCTTGTTGCATCAATTCAACGCGACCGCTGCATTTTAATTGCAGCTCGGGTTCGACTAGTAATAAGCGAGTGCGGAATCGAACTCCACGGCCACACGATGCACTGCAAGGGCTCCAATCGCTCCAGTCCGTCGTGGGGCACATTGGGTCCGGTTTTTCGGTGGGTTCCGGTCCGCCGACGCAATCTGGTCGCATGCATTTTTCCTTCTCGACTGCGTTTAATTTAATTATATATTATTGCTAATTTTTTTGAATAACTGTACCTGTTGAAAGATGTGGGCACTTTTTATGACCCATATTACCAATAAATCGGCGAGTTCGCATAGTGAAACCCACGCCGCACGTTACGGAACATTCTGTGTAAGGCCCCCAAGGTGTAGTCGCACAAATTCCAGTTGAGTCGTCGATGGAATCAATTTTCTCCTCTTCGGATTCTTCGATGTTCTGACTAAATTTCAAATTTTGTGTATTGTTGGTTGCCTAGTTATATAAAATAAGGTACTTACTTGCTGCATTCAGAGATGGCAGCAACGCACATTTCCTTCGAAATTAGCTGTCGGTTGCACTCGAACATTTTCGCTTTCTGTGGCATCCGGTATTCTCTTGTGCGCATGCGTAGGCCTTTGCCGCATGTTACCGAACATTCGCTCCAGTTGTTGTAATCGGTGACGGCACATTCGGCTAAATTTTAATTGAGTTAATTAATTAATAAATTGTTGTTCAAATTGTACCTCGAACTGCGTCTTCAGTATTTTCGCTGACGTCCAATTGAGCCGACAAAAAACTGTCATCGCAATTTTTGGGAATCACTTTTTGTCTTGTCAGATACAGTTTAGCTAATGCGGGCATTTCCACTTTAGTTGGATCGTAGAATGGAGCGCGTGGGTCTTCCGGATAGGTAGTCGTAATTCGGTAAATTCGCTCTCGGGGTTGAGTTTCGGAATTGGGCGACTGAAAACATTATTTTAAAAGCGACAATAAAGGTAACACGTGTTTTTTACCATGTAAGTGACGCCATTATCCGTTCCGGCGTCATACGGGAACAAATCAACGGTTAGATTTTCGATCCAAGTGCAATTTTTCAGGCAAAGATTCAATCCGTTTACTCCAACAACCCAATCAGGAGTAGGACCTGAAATTTACAGTCAAAGAACTTTCGAATCGCCATCTTTGTGACACAGGTCAAACGTAAAATGGAATCTAGTGACTTTTGTTTTGTTCCTTACCAAACATGGACGCCAAAGAAATAAGATGGTGTCGTCTGTCGACTTTAAAATTAGCCGAAGTGTTGGTGTTTACATTAGGATACCACAATCCAGCGGCTTTAATAATGGTCCGTAAATATTTACTTTTCGCTCTTAATTCGGTTTCCATCAATCGAACTGAGCCCCATTCTGCCAAACTTCGGAATCCTTCCGACGCGATTTGATCTTCTCCCCAAAATGAAAAGTTGCGCTCATGCGAAGCACCAATTACATCCGAAAAGTGAGTCAACCACAGCGAGAATGGGAAATCTTTTGGGTGAGTTTTGTTCGACCAAATTCCTTCGAAAATCAACTAAAAAGTTTGAAGTTAGTGACGGGACTGTCAAACTTTTAGTGAGTTTGTTTTTGAAAAGTTTGTGCAGGTCACTTTTAGCGACATTTTGTTTTGCAGTTTTGAAAATGTCGACTAATAGTAAACGTCAAATTGAAAAATCGCGTTATTAATAACTAACTTACATTATATTTGGCCTCATCGCAAGCACAACATTCGCTTCCGTCGACTTTAATATCATTGTCGGTTTGTTCGCAAAAAGATTTGCTCAAGCTACCATCATCTGCATACCAGTGAGTTGGATCTTCCAGCACCATCGCGCTAAACCAAAATTTCGCAAAATTAGCTCAATTAACATATCTATTGCAGCATTACCGGAAAGTCACACATCCAGCACCAGGCGGTGGAGCCATCCACATGAAAAACACTTCCGTTTTCGGAGAAACATTGCTCTCCGAGATGGTATTAATGCAATCTTCATTAAACCGCGAAGAATTATCGCCGTATAGTTGAAAACTGCCTACACTTTGCGGCGATATATTTCCTTGGTTTTCCACGTTGATAATGAAGCGGCTGAAGCGTTGCAGTTTGTTCAAACTGTGCGTGCCCATGAGAAACACTACAATTTTGGACGTCAAACGATGAAAAGGTATTTATGAACTAAACTTACAAGTGTAGAGTTTTCCCGGAATGTATTTGTCGGGATTTTCGTTAATTTTGATGGTGTACCCATTGTCGCCAGGTATTTTGCCGACGCGCGAATGGTAAACGCTTGGTTCTCTTGGACAAGCTAAAACTGCACAAATTAGTGCAGCTAGAACACAAAGTGTGGTGTTAAACATTTTCTGGTATCACCAAGAATAATGTTTGCTTACTAATGAGAGTATCAAGAGCGATAATGATTTGTATTTGACCTGAAAGTTCAAGAATCAAACGCATGTAAAACTATCTAAATCGATAGTTTTAATCGTGAAAAATAATGTTAAATTGACCGAAAAGCGTATTTATTATTGCTTCAATTTAGATTGGTAAATAATAATTATTCATAAAAATATTTATACAACTCAAAAACCAGTTAATTAGCTAATTGACTAATTTTAATTTCAAAAATAAATTATTTAAAATAATAATTGACATAAATATTAATTGGGTTGCTTTTTGTAATTTCTAAAATCTTAATTGTTCGATATAAAAGTTTTAGAACAATTAAAAATTAAATCAACTGTCGATTTCAAAAATAGGTCGCGTTGGTGTATGTATGGTTGCATAATCATCACAATTTCACCGATAATCATTTGATTTAAATTAATTAAAGTCGAATAAAAAGGTTAAATTAACTTCAAATAAACATTATTTAACATTTACCTTTATTATTATAAAATTTTAATTAATAATATCAAAATTAATAATAATTAATTGAAAATTTTAAATTGTTCTGCTTTGTATTGAGTTATTTTGGAGCAAAATTAATTTAATTAACTGAATATTTTTTGAAAAATGCTTCTAATTGTTTATTTTTAATTTAATTTAGTTTACAAACTTAATAATTAACAAATATTTGAATATAATTAACGATTAACATTCAAGATGGCGCTAGTAGAAAACAATTCAAATAGGCAGCCAAACATACATAGTTCTAATTTATTCCTATCTAACCATAATACATCAACTACTAATCAGATGAGAAATATAAAATGAATGTGTTGAGATATAGTTCGAGTGTTCGTATCAAACGGTGCAATTAGTGGATGGTTGGTGTGCAAAAGATGATTAGGCTCTCTAATGAGCAGACTGACGTCATATGACGTAGAAAAACGAGCGAAATCTACTAGTGAAGAAAAGTACTAATGCGAGTAGTAGTAGAAATTTATTTGGTGGTGACCTGACAACAACAAAATAGAGTGAAAATGTCGGAAAATTCATTTCCCGTGGAAAAACTGGTGCGTGTCGGTTACTATGAACTGGAAAAAACGATCGGCAAAGGGAATTTCGCGGTGGTCAAACTGGCCACTCACATTGTCACCAGAACGAAGGTATATCAAAATCATTACATCTCGAAATGTCAGCTGCAACATTAATTTCCATTCATTTTCCCGACACTCATAATGGTCTTTGTGTGGTGGCGAAATCGAAACGGCACTGATTTAAGGCCACTGGGCCTCAATTTTGACATCTCTGGCTCGTTTGACATGTTCAATAATAAATGTGTGTCAATTGAGAGAAATTATTTATTTTGACGAGCAGTAATTGTTGCAAAGAAAATCAGTTCGGTTCGGTTTTGTTTTATCTATGCAAATTAGAGCCAAATCGAGGGAATGTTAATTGATTTTATCAATAGTACTATTGATGGAGGTTATGTCGTTTGTGTTGTTTTCTTATTATCAATCAAGGACAAATTGCTATTTAGCTTTTTCGTTTTTTTTTATATTATTGTTATGCAGGTTTCGAATGCTTTGTGTTAACAAGCTGAGTAAACAATTTCGATAAATCCAGGTATTAAAAAGTGGCTGGGAAATAATTGTGCCAAGATAAAATTGATTTAATTTATAAAATAAAAGTACAATGACGATGATTTGCTAAGAACGTTTAAGCGTTTGTTAAATTTTCTTGTCGAGGTTATGTGATTTACCTTGAACTTTCTTTCTTATCAACATTTTTTACATTTACTGTGAAAAAAACTATTATGTTCATTTTATCCAACGCCAATTTACTCGCTTCGTTTTTAAGCAGTTTCGTTATAATTCAATGAAATTATCTTGTAGTAGGTCAGTAAGTAAAGTACATTATCGTTAAAAAACGTAATTGCACGTTTAAAATCTAATTGCTGCAAATAAAAAATTGAAATTTACAATTAATTGCCAATAAAAACTGGTTGGTACTATTGCGGACAAAAGAAATGACGCTCGCACTTTGTGTATGTTTGGTTGCCTAGTTAGTTTTTTCAAAAACACTAATTTGACAGCTGACACACAATTTAAAGGTTATAGTAAAAGTTGAAAACTAATAAAATTCAATTTTAGCTAGATGGCGCTAATCATCATTAGCGCTTTACATATTTTAATTTAGTCTAGGTGGCGCTAATAATTTTTAAAAAATAGTTGACCATAGTATGGTTGTAATGTTGGTTGCATACTTAATTATTTTCCAATTTGTGGTACTATAGTGACAAAATTGTCTGGTACTATTTTAATTATGGCACTTGAAACGACAATATTTTGATTTATTATGATTTTTTAAGGATTATTGAACTTAAAACGATTAAATAAAAATATTGATATGACGTATCTATCAATTTATAAGTACCTTATTGTCGATAATTTAATGAGTTGCAATGCAATTAATAAAATTAGCATTTTTTTTGTCGCATTAGTATATTGTACTGTGGACTTTTTGTTATGCATATTATGGTCAAACTTATGTCGCATTGAACTAGGTTAGGTAGCTAATTATTGCTTGTAATTTCGTACAAAACAATAATCAATAAAACTTTTACGGTAAATTGGATAAAGTCCTTTCATAATGATAAATAAATTATTTACTGCACGTTTATGTCGTGATGCATTTTCAATTAGCATTAAGAAAATATTGTTTTTTTTTTTTGATAGCCGAACCTCATTTGGGTGAAATTTATTTATTAACTGAGTGAAGCATCTAATCTATATTATCAGTAACTAGTTTATTGGGGATCGCACCGGATTCAATTTATGCAAATCTTATTAGACAATACTAGTTGTTAAAAAAATCGAGATAAAAATCGTGCCTAGTAGCAAAAAAATTTAAATAAAGATTATTTGCTTTGTTTTCAAATTTGACCACCAGGTGGCTTTTTTCAAGTATTTATTATATTCATAAATATGTATACGTTTTTATAATGTTAATTGGTTGTAAGAACAAAAATTAATGCTAATTAATTTTTATTGTAAGTTAATACGTAATTGTTTTCATTAATTTACGACAATTTTTTAATAAAAACTTATATTAATTTTTTTAATGCAACTTGTTTGGTTGGTAACTGTTATCTGTCAGAAGTGTCAATATTTAAATTAGAATTATCAATGTTTGTGTTAAAACACTAAATTTTTTAAATTGATTATGCAACCAAACATACTCAAAGGCAAAAATTTGTACGCTGTAAGTCAAGTTTTTGGTATGTATTTTTGTAAAGACGAGTTTACACCACTAAATATTTGTTAAATGTAGGCAACCAAACATACACCTGTCCGAGTTTTTTTGCAATGGACTGTACATATTATAAATTTTTTAAATAAATTTGCCGTCAACTTAACAAGTCAATATTGTTATAAGAATTGTAAACAATTCACACGTTCATCACAAGGTTTTGATTAGAAGTGGAGTGTTTAAAAATACGACTTAATTACGATTACCAATCGACGATTAATTTAAAATTTAATCGCAATAATTTTTTTCACAATGCCAATTGTTATTGTACTCGTCTTATAACCCTTATCAATTTATGTAAGTTTCCTATTTGCATTTATACATAATTACACTGATATCGCTGTGAATACATAAGGATTTCTTTTTCTTAATGCTGTCACTCAAATCCACAACTGAAAATACAGCTAGTGGAAACACATGCGCCAAAACGTTTTTTCATTATTAATTAGAACGCAATTAAATTGCGAATGCCCGTTATATAAGCGTCTTTACAATTTCGCTATTATACAACTAGAGATTGATTTTCCATTTAGGTGGCGATAAAAATCATTGATAAGACTGCCTTAGACGAGGAAAATTTAACAAAGATATTTCGCGAGACTGCCATATTGAAGAGACTCCGACATCCACACATTACCAGGCTCTATCAGTTGATGGAAACCAACCAAATAATTTATATGGTCACGGAATATGCGAGCAAGGGGGAAATATTTGGTAAAACGCGTTCCCGCCATTTTTTATAGCGCGCTAATTTGATTTCTTTTGGTTTGTAGATCACCTGGTGGCCAAAGGCCGAATGTCTGAACTTGAAGCCAAAAGGATATTTAATCAAATTGTATCGGCCATAGATTATTGTCACTCTCAGGGCGTAGTTCATAGAGATTTAAAGGCTGAAAATTTATTACTAGATCATAATATGAATATAAAAGTAAGAATTGCGATAGTGGGATTTTTTTGGGCATTTATTTTTGGATTTAGCTTGCAGATTTTGGATTTAGCAATACATTTATAAGTGGTAACTTATTATCGACTTGGTGCGGGTCACCACCTTATGCCGCACCAGAATTATTCCAAGGCCTTAATTATGATGGACCTAAAGCAGATATTTGGGTAAGTAGTTGACAATGTAATTTTTGTAAATTATTGTTTGGTTTTGTTTTGCAGAGTTTAGGAGTTGTATTATACGTACTAGTTTGTGGAAGTTTGCCTTTTGAAGGATCGACATTACATGCCTTAAGGAACGTGGTTATAGAAGGGAAATTTCGGATACCTTATTTTATGTCTAAAGGTAAATATTTTTTAGTTTAATTACAAAAAATCGCGAAATTTTGATACAGAATTGAAAATTGGATGCAAAAGTATGCAACCAGTAAATCACAAAATTTATTATAAATTTATTAAAGACCCAGAGGATTTTATTAAAGAAAATAAAAAATAATGATGTTATGCAACCAGTAAAACAACGCTAAAAATTTGTTGTACTATCGACTGTATAAAAGCCAAAATTACACCACTAAATGTTTGAAAATGTGTATGCAACTAACAATACACTTCGTAAAAGTTTTTATTGTAATCGAAAGCACTACAAGCCATATTTTCTAATTAATAATTATTCGTTAACTAATTAAATATTAATCACACTGATTTTCACAGACTGCGAGCACCTAATTCGCAATATGCTAATCGTCGACCCGGAAAAGCGTCTGACCATAGCGAAAATCGTGAAACATCGATGGCTCAGCGATGCACCGCCCGTCGATATCGGCCCCGAAGTCGATGTGCAACTTAACAAAACCGTCATCGATCACATGCTCCAATTACCGAATTTAAATCACAGCATGATCATGCACTCATTGAAAAACAACTCATTCGATCATATCTACGCCATCTACAATCTCCTATTGGACAAATTGCATCAGCGCACCGTCAATTTCCAATCGCGTGTGCAACAACAGCGTCATGTCGAGCCGCCAGATGTCGCTTGCGGCGGTGTGGGTGGCGATTATTTGAATGCGCGCCCGCCGAAGATCAACGAACGCAGCGAATCGTTCAACGAGCAACAATTGACGACGCATTTGGCGAACGAAACGGGCGCTGAACTTAATCGACAATCGGACGATTCGTTTAATTATCGTCGCGAGAGTTTCAATGAGAACTATTTGCGGAATATTCGCGATGCTTCAAATGATCGGCGCAAATCGTTGAATGAGGGCGAAGATGCTGGTTCGCCGTTCGTTTCCATGCCGACGATTCCCGCCGTTTATTTGGCGGGAGATTGCGACGGGCAGCCGTTGGAAAAGGTAACTTATTTAATGTTTGTAATTAATTTTGTGACTAGCATTTTGTTGTAGTTTGGCGAAATGGATTTGGATCCGAGCGAAGAAGCCTGTTCGTTGACCGTTCCGCTAACGACATCTACCGGATATTCGAGTTACGCATCGCCGGGTAGCGATAAGTATTTGACAGTGCGTCGACACACGGTCGGACCGGGCGATCCAGCCCACGAACAAGTGTTGGAGAGTCATTATATGGCGCAACCGCCGCCGTACGATCAAAACGGCGCGAAATTATTCCAAACGAATCTTCCATTGCATCTTCCAACGTTGGGTCAACAGAATTTGCTCTATTTTTGTGGAAAGGATCCGCATTTGTTGAAACCGCCCACGGTGCTAAGTGCGGCTGGCGGGTTCGGACGACGGGCTTCAGGTAATTTATTTGACAACAGGTGGCAGCACACTAAAGATGTATTGTGGGTAGGCAACCAGCAATACACCTTTTGTGGGTTTTATTGGAATTAATAGCATTTTATTGTTTAAAACATTAAATAATATTAATTTACACTATTTTTTGATTAGATGGTGGGGCCAACTTGCACATCGCCTGGAGCACGCCCGGATCGCACGAACAGCTGTCGATGATGTCGTCGAGTTCGAGCGGCAATCCGAGTTTGAGTAGTGGTCCAACAGTTGGCGATCAGCCACAATACACCACTGACGAATTGACTCGCTATATGCAAGGCCGAGGAAACACGAAGCGACACACGATGGCGAACACTGAAGAGGTGCATTGCATGCAGTCGACGGCAAGTGCGCCCGGCGGTCGAGTGCGTCGTACCGGTTTGCTGACGGTGATGGAACGTCCGCCAGGTATGTTTTTTCTTCTCTTATTAATGTTGTATATTTGTTCTGTGTGTTTTTCATGTGTGCTTTTTTCGATTTTAATTTTGTAGTTATCGTTTTTTTTTGTATCCATTTGTTTTTGCATGCGTTTATTTATTAGTTATCCCACCTGAGATTGTCATGGAAGTTGAGGCACGCATGAAACGCAATTATATGCCGTCCATTTTACCGGCACGTAAACATTCACGACATGCAGTCAAACCGCACTTGCCTACCGTACAAGAACTACAAGGTAGGTTTGGTTTTTCTAGCTTAAATTCAGTTAGTTTTTATTTTGGTTTTGTAAATAAGATGCATTTCGACTTAATTCAGTTGTGATTAACACGGTACAAGGTGTTTTTTTTTCGATACAAAGCGAGTAAATGTGGTTTGTTGAATATGCAACCAGTAATACTTGCGCCATTTTGGTATTATTGGGAGGGGGAAATCGAAATTGGGTATGCAACCAAACATACACAACTTGCCTAGCAACCACATTTACTTCATTAATCATCTATTCCATTATAAATGTCAAAATTGTAGGTCGCGAGCAAAAATCAACGGAGCGATTTTCGCCAGTGCGCCGCGGCAGTGAAGGTTCAGCGTTCGGCTCACGTACTTTAAGTCCCTCGTCACAAACGCCGCAACAGGAGTGCCAGAGATTACAGCGCGGATTACAAAGTAGAGGCAGTCCACCGCGATCTATACCAGGTACTTTAACCTTCAAATAAAAATTCAATTTTGAGTTAATTAATTAATTTTAGGATCTCCAATTCATCAACTGGTCTCCGACCAGCGCCAGCTCGCGGAAAGCACATCGCCGAAACATCAATTGTACCCCGATTCGATGACCATCCAAGAAATCCAAAAGTTTTCCTCGGCTCGTGACGCAACGCTTGGTCTACCGCCCGAAGCGTACGCGTTCGACACCGCTCCGACCAGTTCATTCGCCACCAACACGCCTTATCCAACCAATCCAAGCAACTCGCCCATCCAATTCGGCCAATTACCGCCCGGCTTCGGCATTTATCCATCGGCCGGCTCCAATTCCCCCACCATTCTCAACCCACTGCTCAGTCCGAACACTTCGCCCGTGTTCGGCAACTACGTGCAATCGCCGACCGGTTCGAGTGTGTCGTCGATCACGCAAGGCATTAGCGGGTTGAATACCGCGGGCGGCTCGATCACGCAAGGCACACCTTCCACCAATCTGCAGCAGCAAAAGCAGGAGGATGACGCGACGATGGAGACTTCGTCGAATTTCGGCGCGAACTTGAATTTCCAAGCGAATTATTTGCATCAGCCTGGTCATCACATGCACCATATTCTGAATATTCATAATCATAGGAGTCTGACGAACTCGCCGATCAGCAATCCGGGCAGTCCCGGCTTGGACATGATCCAGGAGGAGATCCAGGTGCATAGTGGGTCGGCGTTGCTCGTGGTGCATCCGCAGATTTCCGTCACGGACGTGCTGGGCAGCGAGGTGACGTTAGTGGCCGGATCGGACACGTCCGAGGATTCGATGGACAGCTTGGAGAACCAGAAAGTGGCGAGTGGCGGCAGCAAAATTCCGTCGTTTGTGATTTCGGAGCCGGCGGAGAATCAGCCGTCGATCACGCGCGGTATCGGTCGCAAGAGCAGTCAAGAGAGTGAGTCGATCGAAGTGCGCAAAAGTTGCGGGGACGATTTTTTTCTGAGACGCAATTCGGATAAGAGTTCGTGTTATTCGGACGATTCGCTGTCGAACGATAGTTTGAGTATCGGCAATCAGAGTCCGAGCTCGAGTTCGAATACGCAGTCGAGTCACGAGTGCAGCAATTTCGAGCAGATACATATACAAGAGGTGGCGCTGAGTTCGGGCAAGATTTTTCACGATGCGAATCGCAATGAGGGCGGGGAGTTTAATAATAGTAACAGTGTGACGGTGCACAAGAATTCCGGGTCGTTCGAGTTGAAGTTGTCTGATGATTGTTCGAAGTTGCAGGCGACGGATATTTTGCGGATTGTGCGCAAAGCGATCACCGATCAGATTCCGCCGAAGACGTGTGTGAGTGAGGAGGATGTGCATGGGCGGTTGTCGCTGGAGTATGAGGGTGGCATTCAGATTGAGTTGAAGATTATTGATGGGCAGAAGGATGCGAAAGGGTTGAAAATGCGTCGGATATCCGGCGATCATTTGATTTACAATCAGTTGTGTCAGCAGTTGATTTCTTGTATGACTGTTTCCTAGCATTTAATGAAGCCATTGTAAGAGTTTTTCTTTTCGTGCTGGATTATTTTTTCATTCCACTTTTAGTATTTTTTTGTTTGTTGGGAGTACTGCTATAGCTTTAACAGTATAGGAAATGTTGGTTGCATACTTTTGTGAGGGAGTTGGCAGTGTTGCCTATATCATATTTTGAAATTTGCTAGATTTTGTACTAAATGTCACTTTTGAACAAAATCTTTTGGTAAAAAAAAATTTTAAATACAAAATTTAATGAAAATTAATATTGGCAACACTGCTTATTCAGATAAATTGAGACTCGACTTTTCGCGAGACGTTTGTTGAAAGTTTTAAAATATTTTTTATACAATATGTGTATTGCTGGTTGCAGAAAAATATTTTTACTTATATACAATTGTGACTATTGACTGTACTAACTACCGATTTTTACCTTGAGCGCCATCTATTATCCAACGGTTGAGTTGAACGGTTTGCTAATAGAGGGCGCTTGAAATCTTTATATGAGACTTTAATGAGGTATGCAACCCATAATACAGCTATGTATGATTTAGTAAGTTCTATACAGATTAACAGCTAAGTTTAAGTTTAGTGCTGAAAATTGGTTTTGTACAGTCAATATGTTTGGCAGCTTTTTTGATGTACCAATACGTTAGGATTCTTGATTGCATATTGTATGGAATATGTATTTAATTTAAGTGTTAATTTGATTTTGGGCAAACTGCGACTCGTCGAAAAGTCGACTGCTTTTGACTGACTCTGTGTGGAAAAACTGAGATAAATTCAATTATATTTTAGCATGTAAGATAAACAACTATTACTAGAATATATATAAATATTGTACATAGATATTTGATAGACAATGTAAATATGTAATCGCACAAAACTGTAAAGTTATGTTTTATATTATGATAAAAATGTATTTTAAACTTACCTTCTAACTAGCTAGTGCAATATTCCTATTAATTTTTAGTGCATCAAAGAAGAAGAAAAATAAAAGAAAATGATAAGCGATGATGATTATAAACAGATTTGCTTACTGTGATTGGTTCTCATTATATTGTACTATATTTTTTTGACTTTTTTATATAATGAATAATGTTTCATTTTGGAAAAGATATCGAAGTGGAAACTTGAAACATTCCTATTAGGAGAGATCGCACGCACATACACACCAACTTTGGCACAATAATGTAGAAACAAAAAATTATTAAGGAAATACTATTCTAAACATTTTTACGACGGCCACTAAACCTGTAAAAGTCTTAAGTCTAAACTAGTTTTAGGTATTATACGCAATTGAAGCAATTGCAATCTAGTGTGCATAGTTTGCTATAGAAATTTGTTGATATTTATTTTGTGACATTCACAAATTTATGGTTGTAATAGTTATTTGTAACAATTATCTCTCTCTTTCTCTCTCTCTCTGGCACCTACATAAAATAATTAATAAACAAGAAAATACATGAAAAGGTTGTAAGTTAGCATTTTCTGTCAATTCAAATCTGTGATGTCAAATAAAAATCTTAATATGACTGCAAATCAGCTGGCTTTTATTAATTATCATCGTTAATTAAAGTAGTACCCACAATACATATTATCACAAACAAAATAAAATCTAAATGTATGCAACCAGCGATACATCAAATCACGTTCACAGTATTTAAAATAACGAACTTACTCGACGAATCCTGCAAGCTTTGCTTGATATTGATCTCAAAGCGATCCTTAATACGGGAGAACTCCATAATATCCTTCGGCTTGCATTCCATCCAGAAGCGATCGAACTCGTAGAACAAGTACGAGTAAAACTGGTGGAACAATCGCATAGCGGGCAGACTTTTCGACGTGTTATAAAAGTACGTTTTCGCAGCGCCATCTCTGAGCAACACCCACGCCATACTAGTCAAATTAATCCCGACGATTGCGAAGCAGTATCCATAAACTGGATGATGCGAATGCGAGAGCACATGTTGAGCGGCGGATTTGTACTCGGTCGCGAAAAACAGCAGATTTTCCAACCCCAGCAAACCCATTCCTCGGAAATCGGTTTTCGGGTCATCGCCTTGGAATCCAATCTCTTGCCATTGCTTCGTGATTCGGTTCTCCAATTCGCACGCGGGCATCAAGTTCCGCCACAAATTGAACAGTTTGCGATTGTGGTCGAAGCTGTCCGAATCGAACGCGATGCTGCGCAGTTCTTCCACTTCGGCGATTAATTGTTTATAGCCCCAGATTTGCTCGATGCATTTGCCGAAACTTTTCACAAACTGAAAGTGCACTTGGGGATTGATGTTTTTCACTAGGAGTACCGTGCTGATTGCGCCGCGCAGAATTTCGCGTTCGTTCGCACCGGTAAATCGGCGGTTTTCGGAGATGTCGTTCATGTGTTCGATTAGTTGCCGGATTTGCGTGGACCTCGATTGGTTGAGTGAGTATTCGACGTCCTTGATTCGGGGGGCTCCGCTGACTTTGCCGTAGCAGATTCGTTGCAGTTCGCACAGTCCGGTCGTTTTGCGGAGAAACCATTTGATTAGTGGTCGGAAATATGAGAACAGCCACCAAATTAAATTCACCATTTCCAAGCTGTGGAAGGCAGCGAGTTTTGTTTGTTTTCAACGATTTATGTATGACATGAGGTTATGTTTGGTTTGTTGACAGTGAATCATAGAACATATCCATGGCAACTGATTTCTGATTTGATAATTAATTATGGAGATTCTTGATTAATTAAAAGCCTCACTTTTATGTGCACAATTACTACACTTTTTCTGTTTATTGATTTTAAGTTTAATAATACAATTATTTGTTGTGTGGAAGAAATACTTTTGTAATTTTAACAAGAAAATCCCTAGATTTAAATGGAATTTTTGGCTTTACGCAGAAAGTTTGTAAAATAGTATAAAATTAAGGGAGTTTGATATAATTCTTTGTAATATGTTTAATTAAAAATGTTGTCATCAATAATTGTTGCTAAATCAAAGTAAATAATCAAATTGCAATTAATCTTATAAAATAAAAAGTCCCTAGTCACACCATTTTTGATTTTGTCGAGAGATCGTTCGTTTACACATAAGACTGTCGAGGAAATACTTTTTAGAGGCAACTTTGAGATCATTTTATTTTGTCCTTTAAAGCAAAATATTTATTATTTTCTATAAAATTCAATAAAAAATAAATTAGTTTTTGATCAACTAGATTTTCAAAACGCCAAAACGAACGACCTCTCAAACAACCCTAGTGAAACATGGCTGTCAAATTTAAACGTTCAAAAATTGTTTGTGAAACGGTTCATTTAACCTAAAAAAAAAACTAAAAATTCTTATTTACCTCAAAATCGTAGTGAATAAAACAATGTTCATGTGAAAGAATTGCGACTAGCCGCATTGCAACTCATAATGTCGAACTCATCCACCCCAATCGTACTTCGTTTGCAAGACTTGAAATCATGGCAGGGCCATTACGACAGCCGCATTAGTGTAAGTGACAATACAAACAACTCCGACTACGATACAATCGAGGGTTTATCCTGCCTGGACACCACAAACAGTGCTACCTCATCGCCAGAACGATTCCATTGCAACTGGGACAACCGACAAGTCAACGCATCGCCGAGCAAACCATTCAACGTAATACTGGAAGAAAAACTAGCGATGGAAGCGAAACTTAGCCCCAAAATCAGGGAAGTCGCACCGAATACGCCGAAACGGCCATTTCTACGGAAAGGGTCTGGATTGAATCGCTTCCGCGTGAAACAGAATCAAGCAACCGCTAAGAAATATAAAGCGAAGTCGAAAACGAGTCCGAAAGCCAGCCCGAAGGTTACGGTAAATGCCACGCCTTTGAAAATGCCTACTGGGGCTATTAAGCCTAAAGCGACGTGGGTGAAAGTGGTGGATGAAAAGGAGGAGACGAAGGGGAAGCGGCGAAGCTCGGATAGATATGCGACCAATCCGTTCCACGAAGATATGCCGGACGATTTTAGCAATACGAGTTCTACGCGATCAAGTTCGCCCAGCAGCTCGGAGCCGCAATCGCCCTCGTACGTCCTTATATTAATATAATTATAACTTAAAACACTAATAACGTTTTAGGCCCATTTTGAATGGAAGTGTCACAAGTCACGGCGACCAAATCCGCTACGAAAAAGCCCTGGAGAAAGAACTCAACATCTTCGAGACCCTCGAAGAGCGCGTAACCCACAGCAGCTTTTGCTCAACCGATTCGAGCGTATTGCGACTACTTTCCAGCACGCCGAGCAAAAGCCAAGTGACGTCACAGCCGAAAATCACGATGATACCCGAAGTGCCCACCGAAGTCAAAGGCACAGCCAACTCGATGAATTTGCATCAGCAGTTGACCCAACTGCATCGCAAAGAGTTCTTCAGCTCGGTGCGGAATAAGTTGAGAGGATTGAGCGATTTGGGGTTGTCCCGGAAGTCGCGGTCGCGACATACTAGCGATGAGACACGTAAGTCGAATACGGCGTTGATTTAGTGATGTAGCTTTGTTTTGTAGAGGAACACACTGTTACGCACTACACCAACACACATTTTTCCGACGAAGAAAAGTGGTCGTCCCATAGTACATCGCGCACACACTCACCATCCAATTCCGAGGATTCTGAAACTCTTCATAATATTACAGATAAAGTGGATGCGGCGGTGAACACGAGTTTTGCGGATGCGAGTGTACAGTGGTCGTGTGACGAGTGTCGTCAAGCGCGGATTAAATTGGATGAGAAAAGTAGGCAAGTTGCGGAATTGGAGAAAAGGAACGATCAGCTTATTCGCGAGATGCATAGTCACGATCGGGTGCATTCGGAGGAGATGGACGAGTTGCGGGAGTTGTTGGTCGAGGAGCGCAAGAAGCTGTCGAAGGAGCGCATGGTTTACCAAACGTAAGCGCCACACAATTGCCTACAATAAATTAACAAATATACTTTTAGCTACTCGAAAGATGCCCAAACGAGGACGACGAAAAAAGAGCGCGAACAGCTCACACAGCTGAGAAAGGAACTCGCGGATGTGCAAGAACTCATGAAACTGAAGGATTCGAAGAACGGCGCGACTCAAGCCCGTTTACGCAACCAAATCAAGCAGTACGAGAAGGAAAACGGCGATTTGAAGTTGGGCAATCAAAAGCTAACGAAGGAAAATGCGAAATTAACGGCGAAGCAGAAATTGAATCGGCGACCGTCCGAGACGAAAATGTTGCAAGAGATGAATAAAAATCTGTCGAAACTCACGGCGGAGACGTTAAAGAAGGAATCGGTCGTCGCAACTAAAGAGAATCAGAAGAAGAAAAAGAGTCCGGATAAGAAGCAGTCGAATCCGGCTGCAACGGTTTGTTGTTAATTAATTTCGTGGACAATTTAAGTACAATTTTGGATTGTAGAAGGCTCCGTCGAGGATCAGCCGCGATTCTTATGGATTGGACATGACGCAGTTCGCAAACGTTTCCGTGGAGAAGCAATACGAAAGCGTTTTCGGTCAATTGGTTGAAGCGGTTCGAAGTCCGGTGGGAAATGCGAGTATGAACGAGTCGAAAAAAGGTAAAAAATGCATTCTTTATTGGCCCTATACAAATACGTTTAATGCCAATAGATTTTTGTGAACATTTGCTTGGTTATTCGGAACTAATTAAAAAACGAGGCGATAAACTGTTGCTGAGATGCAAGCACTTCTTTCTACATAAGACATTTAATTTTTAAACCTGTATGCATTTCAAAATAAACTATTCGATTCGAACGTTTCTTAATTGTAGAAAGGACTGAGACAATGCTGGCCGATGGATCGAAAGAGGTGCGATACAGCAATGGCAATATTAAGACGATCTCGCCGACTGGTAATTTAGTGGTCGTTAAATACTACAATGGCGATATTAAGCAAAACAACCTTAAAGATAAGATTTCGAAATATTATTACGGATCGACGAGCACTTGGCACACGCAATTCGCCGATGGGATCGAGTTGATCGAGTTCCCAAAGTACGTACTATCGAATATTAATCACGAACGACTTTAATTTTGTTGCGTTTTAGCGGACAAAGCGAGCGAAAGTTCCCGGACGGCAAATGCGAGATTTGCTTCGCAGATGGAGCCAAGCAAGTTATTAACGCGGACGGTACGGAAGTTGCGACGTATCCCGATGGTTCCGTTTTGCATGTGAACGGGAAAGGGAATCGAATTTTGCATTTACCGAACGGGCAGACCGAAATTCACACGAATGAAGAAAAAAGGCGGGAATATCCCGATGGGACTGTGAAGATACTTTATCCAGATGGCGCGCAAGAGACGCGTTATCCGAATGGCCGCGTGCGCATGAAGAACAGTGGCGGGAAGTTAATTATGGATACCGAGAAGAATATATTGAACTAGAACTATGTGATATTAATATTGTAAGTACTATTTGAAGGTAGATTTTATTGACTGACTGAAAATTACTATTAGTGGAATTATAAACTATTTTTGTTTAAATTATAAATTCGATCGATTGCATTTAATGCAGCTGTGTCTTTTGCTGTTTGTACGTTTTCGCCCCAACCTGTCAATTAAAAAAGCCCGCAATAATTTTTAAACATTTTCGTGCGCCACTGAAAACCGCGCGCTTTTTGAAATAATAAATATTCACTTACCGATTCCCAGCAATTGTTTGTTGCTATATAAACCAACTTGGAAGGTCGCCAATATCGTATTAGTGGCCGACTCATTACATAGTCGCGGCTCCACATCAGTAATCCCTTTCTCATTCAAAATATTCGTCAAATATTCGTACGGCTTTTCCGGACACCAAATATCGAAGATATCCTTCACATGCAATTGGCAGAGCAGGAAATCTTTCACAAACAGCTGCGCTCTGTCTAAATCTTGCGAGCGGTTCAGCGCGGCCACCACTGCTTTGAATGTGTTCGCTAAATTTACATTTTCGACGGGAAATTCCTGTTTTAAAATAATTTGCAAATTAATTGACGATTTACTTTTATACGACGATTTCCTTACATTAGCCTTAATCAAATCGCCGGTTCCTAAATGCTTCGAAACGTAAGCAAGCACCTCTTCTGACGTCAAATAGTCTTTAATCGCCTTGGCAATATCGCTCGGATATAACTTCCCGTAAACTTCGTCGATGTATTTGTCGATTATTTCGCTTCCTTCGCCAATCAAACCGAAGTTATGCACCTTCCTATACTCGACCCCCTTTTCCCTAGCTTTGATTTCCTCCAAGTTAGCGAAATCTCTTTGTATGAACGCTTGCTTTAGGATATCTTTGTCGAATTCTTCGCCTAAGCGTTTACCGAACGCAAATATTTCAGCTTCGTAGTTCCACTCTAAATGCGCCGATCGCGGTGTTTTTGGTTGGACCCCGGCCTTTTGTTTGCGTTTGTAGAGTTCGTGTAATGTTGGGGCTACCCAGCGCTTTATCGTTCTTGTTTCTGCGATCAAATTTGGTTTTATGTACTAGAAATAGGTTAGGTAGTGAGATTACCTTGTATTTTAAAACTGCAGGCGTTTTGGATGAGGCAGCGACGTGCTAAGACTATGGACTGTTTTAATAGGGACATCGCACTGATTTTAATTTAGAATTACTTGGATTTATTTAATATTCTACTTTTTTGAGGTTAGATTTTTCCTCACTGTAATTTTTATTCTAGTAGTGCCCTCTATGGCGACATTCTGTAGTAGTGTATTGCTGGTTGCATTATTTATTAACTAATATTTTAAATAATCATTTTATTAATAAATCTTATTTTAGTTAAACAAACAGTTAATTAATATATAAGTTTTTATTAATTAATTTGAAAATAAGTATTTAAAATTTTTCTTGTTTAGTGACTTTAACATGATTCTAGTAATTGGTTACACTGGTTAGTATGACAGATTCTTCGATAATACAATTCGAATGTATGAAGCATTTTGGTCAAAAAGTCTAGTTTTTTTGATTTCATCGATACTTGCGGTCTAAATTATATCAGAGCATTGTGTCTTGCACTTGTGCTATTGATTTAATGTGGTTTCCAATTGACTTTCGAAGGGAAAAACCAGTTTTGTGTTTGTGCGGATGTAGTTTGGTAAAATGGCGGAACGGCGGAGTTCCGATCCGCGGAATTTATTGAATATTATTTAAAATATAGGTTATAAAATAAGTCCAATTTTAAGTCACAAAAAAACTTTAGAAGAGAACAACGAGTTTCCAAAATAATTGCCAATAAAATATTGCTTAAAAAGTACAATTTTTTTTTAACAAATTAAATGTCAAGCGATTTTTCCACCGTTCCCCGGAAAATACAAAAAAAGATTCCACATTGATAAACAAATAATTGCATTAAAATATGTAATAAAACTTTGCTTGTACGCTACTTAATATTTACAACAAATACTTTTCTATGAATAACGAATGGTAAAAATTTTCCTAAAAAATGCAATAAAAAGATAAAATTTCTAATTAAATTATGAAGCTCTTTTATGATGTGAAAACCAAAAACAACGCTTAATCATCGTCGTGTTTTTGATTAAGAAACTGTTGCACAAACCAACGCAACGCAAGATAAAACTCTTTATGTTAAAATATTTTTCATAAATAGTATGATTTTGTTTACATGAACTTCACTTAGTTACAAAATTAAGCAGACGAAATCATTATATTCATTGGTCATCATTGCATAATTAAATTAATCTCCGTTCGTGTCGTTAAAACAGTAATATAACTTGGTTTTTTAAAATGATTGGAATTGGAAAAAGTGCTGAAGCTGAAGCGCAACATGTACTTGTTCGAAAGAAGGATACTAAAATTCAGGTAACATTTTCTTTAAAAAAATGATGAAAAAATTGTAGAATTACGTCTAGAATTGATAAAACAACCCATAAATAAATTCCTTACACAATAATTTATGAACGTTGTAAAACTTGGCCAGATTGAATCATTGTGCGTTATCGTAGGGAATTTTGGGGCCCGTGGGAAATTTGTTGATTTTTAAAATTTATTTTGAATTTTAAAAAAAATTATTATTATTATTAAATTTAGAAAATTATGAGTTTGGCGTTATTTTTTGAAAAATGTAATAAATTAATTGGTATATTTTCTTAAATATTTATTAGTTCATATTTTACATTTTCAGAAAACGCATTTCTAGCGCTGCATCTGCTGACGTCACATTAGCCTCCAAACAAGGGGTGCTTTTTTATCCCCCTTCTCTTTTTAACTAACAAGATAAAAAGAGACGTGAGATAAAACGGCATTTTGTTTCAAGGTTAGTTACATCAGTGTGCGCTAGAAAAAAGCGCGTTTTCCAAAAATTCAAATATCGCAAATGACTAAAATTAATATTACAAAATCTACTGCACTTTTTTCAAAAAAACTTTCTCCAAACAATAAAATAAATTATATATTTTCAATAAAAATGCAAATAAATAAAAAAAATCTTATGCATTGAAGAAATTATTAATTTTCTATATATTAACGCTAATTTTAATCGTTTTAATTTGTTATAATTTGGATAAAGGAAATAATTTTGTCCTTGTTCATATCACTTAGTCGACCACTTACGGAGATAAATTTGCTATTCAAAGTGGATGAATTGCTATTCGATAAAAATTCAATTTTTTTTGATTTGATTTGAACTTTATTATCATTTAAATTATTACATAAAATAAAATAAATTTCATACAGTCAAAGCCTAATATTAATTATAGTTACCATGTTGCGTAAAGATTTTTTTGACAAATTAATGATAGAGGTCTTTTCCTATGATGCGGGTTTTGAGATAAAATAACGTCTTTTGTCTATGAGATACGCTACTGTTGGGATTGTTTTCTATTCTATTGTTTAAAATAATACCAATATACGGAAAGAAACCCAAAATTATAATAGTCGGCATGTATACGCACATCAAAAAGATTTCTAATTAATTAAAACACTCGAGTATAAGATATTTTTTTATAAACAAAGTGCTATTGTTTAATTAAAATAAATTCTTCTGATTTATTGATAATTTTTTTGCTATCTCTTAATTAAATTATCAAACAATTATAAACAAATCAAGTTCAAAAAATTAATTTATTACTAATAAATATTTGTTTATAAATTTTAAATATCGCAGTTTTATCAAAAAAAATAGTTGCGTTACTTAAAACTACTCTGTAGTTTTACTATTATTGATTGATTCCCCAACTAACCAGATAAATCAAAAACTAATCGCAACTCATTTAGCGGCATAGTAAAACCGATGAAATTTAAATATCGCGATAAATATTGTTTATATATCATCGAGATTTCGCACATGGTTGCTTAGTAGAAGCTAATATTTGCTCCATCATTTAATAAAAAAGTGATGCACTTTTAGTTCAAATTAGATTTAAGACAATTTATTAAAAATGGAAGCTAAACGACCAATTGCCAAACAGGTATTCAAAAATATTATTTAAAAAGTTTATAAGTAAACCAAAAAATTGTATTTTAAATTTTTATTGTGGAAGAAAAACTAATCACTCAATTTATATTTTTTTTTTATTTTTTAGATCGTTTTGGGACTCCTCGCCAACTTCTCCAGCATCGCTCCGAGCATGAGCCTCGGATTCTCCGCAATCGCCATCCCAATTTTGACCAAAGTCGGAAACCCAAACATAATTAGTGCCGAGCAAGCCTCATGGTTTGGTGAGTAAAAACAAATATTTTCTAGATTAGTTAACACACCTAACATTAATGTACTCTTGTGCAAACATCGTCTGATATTTATCTCACAAATGGCATGTTTGAACAAAATAATCACTTTAGCTTACTATAGTTGTGCAAACAATCCAATAAATTTCGAATAATAGCACTAACGGGACTAGAAAAGCAAACAAAACGCTACTTAAAATTTTCGCACATCAATCAATAACTAGCAAGATTTATTTACTAAACGATTAATATAATTCCAGCAAGTATCGCGTCTTTAGCCACCCCATTTGGTTCAATCTTCTCCGGCCCGATTTGCGACCGTTTCGGCCGACGATCCGCACTTTTCGTCGTAAACATCACATGTTTCATTGGCTGGCTCACCATAGCGGCCGCTTATTACATGAATGGACCATCGCAATACGCCGTTTTACTAATCGGTCGACTCTTAACTGGATTTTCGACGGGCATCTCGAGCATGCCCGCCACCGTTTACATGTCGGAAATCAGCAGCGTCAAATTGCGAGGTGTCTTCACCACTTGGAGCTCCATTTCCTTCTCGTTGGGGGTGCTGTTGGTCTATAGTTTGGGCTACTTCCTTAAAGTGAGTAGTTTGCTTCCCAAAAAAATGAAACCCGCTCAAAAATCCCTCAAACTTTTAGGATTATTGGGGAACTATCGCTCTAATAACCGCAGTCTTCCCCTGCATTGGGATGCTATTCGCCGTCTACCTCATCCCCGAATCCCCATCGTGGCTGGTCCAAAAGAGCCGCTACGACGAAGCCCGTAACACCATGTGCCAAATTTTCGGCACCAAAGAAATAACACCAGAAGTCGAACAAGAAATCGAAACGCTCATTCAAAGCAAAGGCGTTAAAACCGGCACATCGACCAAAACCATAACGGAACAAATCAAAAACAAGCTAAAATATCTCATGCAACCGCAATGTTTGAAACCATTCGCTTTCATCATAATCTTCTTCTTCTTCCAACAATTCACCGGAATCTTCGTGATCGTCTTCTACGCCATCCAAATCGTGACAGACGCGGGAGTCACGCAAGATCCCTACATAACAATCGTGTTGATTGGACTGACGCGATTGGTCTCCGCGATCATGTTGAGTTTCATCAGCCGGAAGATTGGACGGAAACCTTTGGCGATTTTGTCCGGAGTCTTCATGACTGTCACGATGATTTCTTTAGGCGTTTACATCATCTTAGTCAAGCAATCGAGCGATACGTCTCACTTAACGTTCATCCCCTTGATGCTGTTGCTGATTTATTTCGTGGGAAGCACCATCGGGTTCTTAACGCTCCCGTTCGCGATGGCCGCTGAAATCTTCCCCACCAAAATTCGGGGCACCGCTTCCGGACTGGCGTCTGGGTTTGGATACGCGTTATGCTTCGTTGCGGTTAAAGTTTACCCGAATATGGTGGATGGAATGCAATCGCATGGGGTGTTCTTCTTCTACGGGGTAGTTTCGTTATTGGCGACGTTGTTTGCGATCTTTATGGTGCCCGAGACGAAGGGGAAAACGTTCGCTGAGATACAGGAGTGTTTTCATAAGGATGAGGATGAAGTGGATACTTTTAGATATCGATAAGTGTTTTAAGTATTATTTAGAATTTTTGTGATATTCATTTTAGATCTACTATCGATTAAACTTAAATAACAATTAAAATTAACATCTAGTGGTAACCACATCCTGCTCAAAGCCCCCATTAACAACCCCATAATCCTCACTAACCTTATCTAAAATCACAGTTTCATTGTAGCTCACATTCAGCCAAATATTCTCCTTCTCCTGCAAAACCTTCAAATACTTTTGATTCGCTCGCGGCGCGATAAATTGCTTCAACGCGTATTCCACGAAGAAATCCTCGACCATCACGCAAACCACGAAATTCAAAACGCCCAATCCGACGATTACAAGTCGCGGGTTCACGCTGGGAGGTTCCTTAAGCTCCAAAACGTCGACAACCCCTTGCGCGGGATAAACCGCGATGTACACTCCAACCAACGTCATGACCACCAACGTGAAGAGGAACAACTTGTTGGTGTAAATGCGTTGCCTGTACGGTTTCGCTTTGGAGAACACCACCGCCATGATAATGTACTGGAAGACCGAGATCGTGAAGACCGCGTAGTTCTCGTAACAAACGAACAAGTTATTCTTCTTGGGGTTGTAAACGAACGGCGTAAACCAATCCTGCGACTCCACGTAGAAATACGCAATCACTTGGAACGCGATCGCGACCACCATGAAGCAAACGATCGAAGCGATCGGCACCAAGTTCAGTAGCGAAGTCATCGGAGGCGTTTTGTCCAACATTTCGTACGCTTTCGTCCGACCAAAGAACGAAGCGAAGCTCAGGATCAGAAAGATGTCGATGAACAAATATTGGAAGGACGATAAATTGGCGTCAATGTTGTAGAGTGTCAACACGGACACGAATTGCGTCAAGCTGTAGCAGATCATGAGTTTGAACACGCCGAAGGAAGTGACCAAAGCAGCTCTTCCTTCTTTGATCACTTTCGGAGCGCAGCTGATGTTCGCTTCTTTGGAGGTGAACGGGGATGCGACACTGGACTCCGCGTCGGAGAGGCTGATTCCCACGTGGGCGGCTTTTAGGGCGCCGCAGTCGTTGGCTCCATCGCCGCACATCGCTATGGAAGAAGACATTGTTAGTAGAAGTAGTTTGGGAGGTTTTGGGAGACGTACCGACGTAATATCCGAGGTTTTTTAGCTCCTCGATGAGTTGCTGCTTTTGGCTGCCGGACATCCGCGCGAACACGACCCCTTTCGTCACGATCTTCGGGACGAGATCTGGGAAGTATTGGAGGATGTGCGACCATGAGGTTCCGGTGACGACGAATTGGTACTTTTTGTTGCGGGCGGCTTCGATGTCGGCGTGTTTGCAGTCGTTGAGGAGATTGTCGTTATTCTGGAAGGGTATTTTGAAGATTGGTTTGACGAGTTACGTTTTGACTTACCACGAAATCCGGCATGCTGTTGATGAAGTAGTTGACTTTCGCGAAGTCGAACTTGGTCGGTTTGTTGATGACCACTTCGATTACCGCGCTTTCCGCGTCGATGATGTGGCATTCTTTTGCTACGTTTACTGCGGTTTGGATGTTGTCGCCTAGAAGGACGCAAAGTTCTTCAATTTAAAGTCTAACGCCATTTTTGTTGTATCGAAAACTCGACTTACATCGAATACGTCGAACATCGAACATCGAATGTTTTAATAGATTCGTAATTAATACGAATGAAAATGAAGAAACTTTTATTACAATTATAGTTTTTGAAAAGCAATTAACCCAAAAAGCAAAAACGATACGCGACTGACAGCAAAATGGTTTCAATTTTCAAACGTCAAACCCAGTTCGACGGTCGTCGCATTCGATGTAAGACTTTTCGATGTAATTATTTGTTTGACACAAGAAGTTTGACTCACACTAATGCCGCGCATTTAAACTATAAAGACGTCCTAGTAATATCTACCTGTGATCATGACGATCTTCATATCCGCCTTCTTCAAAGTATTCACCACACTTTTCGTCTGCGGTTTCAGCTTATTCTCCAAGACGATCAAACCCAGGAACGTCAAATCACTTTCAACATCTTCGCGAGTTTGTTGACGATTGTTGATGGATTTCGTCCCTAAAGCGATCACTCGGTAGCCTTGCTCCGTGTACAAATGCAGATTGCTTTTGATGTCGATCGGGATGGTGGACGCGTCCGATAAGGACATGATCATCTCAGGGGAACCTTTGCAGAACACGTCGTAATTGGGGCGATCTGACGATTTGGTGATGACGCTCATCCGTTGGAGCGAGGAGGAGAATTGGAACAAATGGACGATGGATATTTCCAAGGTAGTTGATTGGAATTTGGGCTTCACGGAAGGGATGGAGTCGTGGTTGTAGCCGAGGCTCCAATTGGTGGAGTTGAACATCTATTGAAGAAATTGCTGTTATATTTTATGGCGATTTAAAAAACGTCTTACTTTGACATCTAAAGGATCACCGCATATGACGTCATTCAGAACTGTCAAAGAATGACAAGCGGCCATCCCTCTAAGAAAAAGACTGTCACTTCCTAAACCAGCGACAACTTTAACCGCCGCCTTCACTTTGCTCTGCTCCACCGGTACGACCGCCAACATATCCAGCTCGTCTTCCGTTAAGGTACCTGTCTAAATAATCCGCCGTTAACTCCAAATAATTCGCCTAAAGGTACCAACCTTATCAAAACAGAAGCAATCGATCGATCCGCTCACATTAATCACCCGCGAATTAATGCAATAAATCTTGTTCTCCTTCAAGCGACCAAGCGCGTACAATTTCCCAACGGTCATAGCCGCGGGAAGCGCTGGAGGAACCGCGATGGTGATCAGATCCAACGCCTTGATGATGATTTCGGTCGCTTGGATGTTCCGCGAAATCTACGAAAAGCTATTTAGCAAAATTTCTTTTAAATTAAACGCGTGGTACCTTTGAGACAATCGTGTAAATAAATCCCAGGAAGGCGAACAACGCAAGGATCCCGATAAATTTGTAACTATCCTGGTCGAACTTGAAATCGGCCGGCGGTGGATACATGATGCTTCGCACCAATTCCCCCTTAGTGGTCAAATACCCCGTCCGGATCACCACAGCGCGAACTTGCTCCCCTTCTAAAATATTGCAGTTAGCTTTGGGTACTTTACGCGATGCTGAATATTGTATTTACTGTACCACAACATCGCGTTTGGATGATCTTGGTACCGCAAAACAGCGTGTGGTTTGCGTCCGATTTTACGTCGTACGCCTGCGAGTTGTTTGGAAGGACCGTTTTGGTGACTGGTACTGATTCACCTAAATTGCTACATTAATACTAATTATTTTGGGGTGGGTAACGTTACCAGTGAGCATGCTTTCGTTGACCACGCAGCTTCCGCCGAGGAGTACTGCGTCGCATTGCATTTGGCACCCGGATTGGATGATTATCGTGTCGCCCGGTACTAATTCGGTCGTCGCGATTTCCTCGAACGCGTTGAATGATCGAAGTACCGTGATGCGGTCGGAGAAGTGGACGGTACCTTTCAGGTTTTGTTGGTTCTAGAAAATTCAAATTGTAGACTAAATTAGTAATTTAAAGGGTAGTACCTTTCTGGTCTGGATGATAGACGTGCTGATCCCAAACACCGACATCACAATGATCGCAATCGTGTAGTAGTAATACAGTTCAGCAAACCAAACGATTAGGCTGAACAATTGGAACATGTAGAATGGCGTCAAGGCTTCTAATACTAAAAGAGTTAAGATTGTTTGTACTGGTACTATGATTTCGTTGTTTCCGTATACGATTCTTCTGTAAGAAATATATTTGAGGACTTTCTTCAATTATTAAAGGAAATTTACTTCAAATTTTGTTCCCGCAAAGTTTGTCCAGAAAATTTGTACAGATCCGAATTGCTGATCCCTTTTTCCAAGCCGGCGAGTTTGATGAACTTTTCGGTTTCGGCCAACCAGATATAAGTTAGTTTTTTACATTTAATAATACGTATTTCAGGTAGTTCTGTGGAAATTTGTGGGTTTAGTTATTTTTTTTGTGGTGGTTTTGGAGCGTTACCTTTTTTGGTTCCATCGTTTAGATGGAACGGGAAGGAGCCTTCGGGGGCTTTCAGGATGTGAATTTTTTTCACAAAGTATGACTTGTATTTTCCTTTATAAGCGTCCTAGAAATTAAAATAATCGCAGATCTGATTAACTGTACATTAATTGAGTAATTAATTATTCAAGGTTAAATCTTCTAAATAGTAATTAATGATGAATATTAATAATATATTAATTAATTAAACAAAATTGAAGAAGCTTCTTTTGTGCTATAGAAATAAATTTAAATATGAAAGCACTCTTCAAGATTTTTCTATTTTGAAGAGTTTAAGTATTTTTTTTGGTTCCTTATTTGAATCAATAGCAATCAAACTTGATTGACAGTTGGCCAAAAAAAAAATCCTTTCTAAGTTTCTAATAAGTCATCCAAACAAATTAATTTTAAATTCCACTTACAATAACGAGAACTTTTTCCGCCTTTTTCAAATCGCACTGTTCGTGCGTCGCCAATAATTTCCAATGCGGATACCAATGGAAAATTAGTCTCAACAGACCGAAAGTCACCATATAAAATATAATCACTACATTAAATTTGAGTTTGTTGTAAACAAAACCTTGAATTTCCTACGAACAAATCAATGAAAAATTAATATAAAAAAATTTAAATAAATACGTACCATTTGGTCATCTTCGCCAAAATTAAGGAACGTCTTTTTGCGCGTCTTGAACTTTGGTTCATATTTGTTATTATCGCTTCGTACTTTTAATGTGTCACCTAAACAGAAACGCATAATTAATTATGTGGTTTTGTTATGCGCATTTTAATTAATATTCTGGTTCATTTATAGCTCCGTAAATTGTCACAATTACGACAATTAGCTGAAAAGTTGTTTGTGACGTCATTATAATAGGCTCCTCCCATTTTCCCTTTCCGCAGTAAAGGAAGAGGAAAGTGGGAGGAGCCAAAGCGCTTCTGATTATGACGTCATTTCTCACTAAATTTCTTCTAATTTAAATTCTATCACATTTTCGAAAAAAATAATAATAATAATCGAATAGTTATTTATTTCAACGTTCGTTTATCTTGTCATTTAGCATAATTACCCTTTAATAACAATTTTATTTTCATATAGGGCAATTACCGCTCATCATTTCTGACCTTGGACTTCATAAAATCATAAATCCTGTTTCACTTATTATTACATAACATTCGTTCGTTCCCTCTTCCTAATAATTGTCAATTGCATTGCATTATTATTGCATTTTTATTTTTATAAATCGTTTTTTAAAACATTCCAATTACACAATTTTCTACCCATAAATATCAACACTTGCATTATTCGTACGATTATGCAAGTTCAAAAACCTGTATCTCGCAGAGATAAATTTATATATGTTATTATTCGATCGATTAGCACTAATTAGTTCATTGTTATTATGGAAATTTGTGTTTGCGGTCTCGAAAAATAATTGTTTCGAAAAAATAAATAAAAATTAATTTGGAAAATTTACCAGAAAACGCATTAAGAATTTTCTTAGAATGTCTTAAAGTCAAAATATTGAATTTAAAATTGAAAAAAAATTTCTAAAAATTAGTATAGCCTCCAATTACTCAAAAAGTGACCAAAAATTATAATAAAAATTCTTGCAATTTCCAAAAACTAGTCAAATGTTTCGAAAAAATTATTCAAAAAATATTTTCAAAATTTTCAAACTTTTTTTAAATTAATTTTCTTACTCTGTTTGTCGCAGTAGTTGATCATAGCGCACCAAATGTAGCAATAAACAATTTCCTCACGTTTCAAATATTTGTTGGTAAACAAAAAGACAAGACCACCAAGTACCACACTTTCACCATAGACTGTGAACAAGTTATGGCTAAAGCAAACTGACGCCACAATTTGTTGCAAATTTGGGGATATACGACACAATAGGTACAATATTTAATTTATTCAAATTTAGGGTGGGAAAAAGTTCGAGTTTTGTACAAATAAAAATTCGGTTTAATGGTACACGAGCCGAGCCGCTAATGAGAAACGATTAACAGAACAATTACATATTTTTAGAGTGAGTTTGTTAGATAAACGTGTAAGATTGTAAATTCTTTTTTAAGTATTCTAATTTGGAGGATTTAATATTTTTAAGAGGGGTTTACGGGTTGACAGTTAAAATTGACGCAATACGCTTGCGCAAAGGCGTTTGCGGAAGCGATTGCGTTGCAGCGCGAATGAACCTTAACATTTGAATAAATTCTACAAGTTACTTTTGAGAAAGTTACTTAAATATTAATTAGAACTCGGATTAAATTTGACGCAAATAATTCACTGTAATTTAATATTTAGATAGGAATTTTATTTTATTTATTTTATCATTGTAAAATAAATTTATTTATTTATTTATTTAAATTAGTCCAAGAACCGTTTTGTCAATTTAAAAGTTACTAAACTCAATTTTTATCTCGTATTTATAAAAATAGACCAAATATTTGGAAATTCATCTTCTGATAACTAATGACAGTTTTTTATGTTAACGCGGAGTAAATTTTAATTATTAGAATTAAATCTGGTATATATTTTATGAAATGATGATTATTGTTTATTGCTATTCAACAGCCTTCGCTAATAATATTTTTCTGCATATTATAAAATTCTTGCATCTAAATTATTGAATAAAAGTTATTATTGGAAAAAGGAAAATTTATTCGAAATTTGCATATTTTTAATATATATTTTTTTTACTGTTTTTGGTTAAAAATAGTATTGTTTTTGTTGTCAGAAAAATGTAGATACAAAATTATAATTAGAAATATTTTTTTTTTCTTTATAAAATATTTAAATCAAAGAAAAAATAAAAAAAAAATATAAAACTTTCAAATAAGCTTTTTCTATATTTTTATAAAAATCTTATCTATCTATAAGCTTTTCATCTTTTATTTCCTTGATATTATTATTTACTTAGCATTATTCTTGATCGCAATAATTCACATTAAACTTCCCGATTTTTATTGTCAATTTAATTAATTTAATTTAATTTTTTAATTTTTTACCTTGCAAATTATTAACCATCGCCGCACCAAATATCACCAACCAATTGGAACCATAATATTTTACACTATAAACAACTTTCAGTTTATAATAAATAAATAATAATTATTTAGATTGGTCCGACAATCGCAACAATCGTTAGAAACAATTTTAATTAGAATTAAAACATTAGTTGTACAATTTAAATAAGCACATGTTCGATAAACAACCAGAAGCAAAATACTTACAATTCTATGGCAATATATTCAGAAATGATATCGCGTTTCTTCAATGAAACAGATCAACTTTGATAAATATTGTAATAATAAATATACTTATTTGTTAAGTTAATATTTCTTCTTTAAAATGGGAATTTAATTAATTGGCGCCAAAATCGGCCATCGCACTAACAAAAATTAAACTAATCGCATTTTATTTTTCTTAGTAAAACTTCTGCTAAAGTAATTTAATTAATTACTAAAATTATATCTCAATGGAATTAACATATGTATTTAAGTACATTTAACGTTTTAAGTTTGTCATTTGATTTTTTTTTAAATTTTGCCCCGAATTTTTCAAAATTAAAATTTATTTTTTAAAAAAATAATTATGATTTTTTCAATTTTAACACCCTGTAGAAGGTATTGCACGTGGTTGTTTTTGCCGAAGGTTAAGGTCAATATTGATAAAATTCAAGAGAATTGATAAATAAATGAAAATATATAGAGAAAAATTTAAAAAAATTAAAATTCGTAAATCGGCAGAATATTTAATTTATTTAAATTCAAAATAATATGCAACTTTCTTATCGCGCATCTGTATAAGAAGTTGCATACATAGTAAATGTACCGGAATTGTAATGGTGGTTGCATACAATTTTAATTTAAGTATAATCAAGTTAATTTGAGTGATTTAAGCCAATAATTATGTTTCATCTAAATATTAAACAAACAAGATAATTATCTGTCTATATATTTTCATCCATTTGTTTTAATAGACAAAATAAACACCAATAAAGTTTCTAAATAGCTCATTTATTTTGTACTTAGGTGTACGTGTAAATTGTAAATAAATACTTAACAAACTTATTGATAAAGCGATCAATACAAATTTATTTAAACAAAAAAGATTATTAATTATTTTAAGATTATTAATTATTTTAATTATTAGGATTAAATGATTGGATATAAAACTAATTTTCCTATTTATTAATATTCACATCAAGTGCAATATTAACGAGAATTTCTAGTAATTTTAGAATCTACAATGTGTTTTACGAAAATTAAATTAAAAGGAGTTTTCATTATTTTTCTTTAGTTTAAATAAAATCGTAGCAGTCGAAAGAGCCAGTCGCAGAAGCTAAAATAATAATTATGTTAAAAATATTAAAAAAAATAAGAATAAATATTTATACTTATTTTACATATTTAATAAATATTTTTATACTTACACGTATAGCCAATGCGTTATTTACTGCAATATTTTGCGTAAAATAAAATTGCATTGGAACGATAGAATTCTGTATCAACAATAGAAACATTTTGCGATTTTTATTATTCCACTTGTACCACAAAAGATTGCAAATATTCGAATAGAATTTTTCACACTGCAAATAATAATAATATATTTTTTTTAAATATATTTAATTATTTTAATAAATTACTTCGAGTTGGAATAATTCACCTATACAAATAAAAACTGCAAATGTCCCCAAAACTAGTATCAATAAGAGAGTTAATTTAAAATATTCAATTTTAATAAAAGGCTAAAAATAATAATATTATTTTAAAAAAAATATTTAAATAATTAGTATCTACATACATTCAAAAGGAAAAGTACCGTGCTGAGTCCCATTAGCGTTCCAGTAAATGTCATGGATATAAAAGGCAGCTCAAAATAAGAGTTCAAAATATTTTGGCATCTAAAACGTATAATTAAATCAATAAATTACAAATTAATTATCAATTATTACCTCTTTATTTCTATATGTCTTTGAATCACTTGCTTAACTTCTTTATATACAAATTTCTGGTAAAGCTCATCATTTTGAATTAAACGCGACTTTTTTGAAATATTTTTCACAAAATAATTTAACATATACAACTGATTCTTGCAATGCAAGCAAAAGTACATAAAAAGGTACAATTGCACTATCATAAAATATGAAACATACAGCTGAAGTATTGAATAAATTAATTCGAAAATAATTGAATAATTTATAAGATAATCATGAAAGAACTTGTAAGGATAATAAAAGTGGATTTGTGACGATCCAACATTAAAAAATAGGTATCCAGTTAGTAAAGCGAAAAATAAATTCAGTATTGTAAAAATAGTGGCAATCAAGGATTCTTTCAGAATCTGCTTTTCTTCGATTTTCGATGCACTGTTTATTTTCCAGCAAAATTCTTTGTAGTAGATATCCAAAACTGATTTTATTGGATTTTCGTAAGATATGTCTATACTTAAAACAAGAATTCCCTAAAAAAAAATTATTAATAAGCTACTTTAGAAAAGTAAGGTGCCTTGACGACAAATTTCGATCCCGGCATTTTATTTTTAATTACTAGAATATTAGTACATTTTTTTGCATTATTACTTACATGAATGTTTATGAAAAACATGGGAGAATATTGAAGAAATAATTGCAAATTGGCATTTAGTGAAAAATGCCATATTTGAATTATAACCATAAGGATGAACACAATTAATGAAAATCGGTGCATAATGCGACCAAAACTGCTGTCTAATAACGAAATGGTGAGCAGTTTAATTATTTTTAAACAATCATTCTCATCATCTAAAAAATTTAATTAGTATGTCTAATTTTTTTGATATCTTTAATATGCGTACCTTTTATTAGTTGCTTATTAGCTAAATCCATTTTCTAAAGGGTTTTCGATACTGAAGTCCTTTTTGGACATTTAGCTACATTAAATAAATATCCCTTTAGACATTTACTGGACGTTTTCAATTAACTTGTATTTATATTATAAATATTAATTAAATGCCCTTAGGAAAAATCATCAGGATTAATGATGGTAATAAATTATGTTTATTATTTTGTACAGGGTGTTTTATTTTATAATCAACTATTTTTTTTGTCATAATTTGATTTATTGCAATTTAATTTGTTTTTAATATTTTGCTTTTACTTTAAACAGAATCATAGCGCACGAAAAAACAATGCGCAGAAGCTAAAATAATAATTGTTTGTAAATATTAAAAAAATATTTATAAAAAAATATTCAAAATAAGAATAAATATTCTTATTTTTTTTACATATTTAATAAATATTTTTATACGTACTCGTAAAGCCAACGTATTATTTAGTGCAATATTTTGCGTAAAATAAAATTGCATGGGAACCATAGAATTGTGCATCAACAATAAAAACATTTTGCGATTTTTATTATTCCACTTGTACCACAAAATATTGCAGATATTCAAATAGAATTTTTCACACTGCAAATAATAATAATAATTTTTTTTGAAATATATTAAATTATTTTAAATTACTTCGAGTTGGAATAATTCGCCCAGATAAATAAAAACTATAGATGTCGCTAGAATTTCTATTATTAAGAGAGTTATTCTAAAATATCCAATTGTGGTAAAAAGCTAAAAATAATATTATTTTTAAAAAATAGTTAAAAACTATTAAATATTTTTAGTACATTAAAAATGAAAAGTATTGTACTGATTGCCATTAGAATTGCAGAAAATGCCATGAATATAATTGGCCACTTAATATGATAATTCAAAATATTTTTGCATCTAAAAAGTATAATTAAATCAATAAATCACAAATTAATTATCAATTATTACCTTTTTATTTCTATATGTCGTTGAATCACTTGCTTAACTTCATTATATACAAATTTCTGGTAGAGCTCATCATTTTTAATTACACGTGATTTTTTCGTAATATTTTCCAAAAAATAATTTAACAAATACAACTGATACTTGCAGTGCAAGGAAAAGTACATAAAAATCTGCAATGGCACTACCATAAAATATGCAACATACACCTGAATTATTGAATTAATTAATTTGAAAATAATTGAATAATTTCTAAGATAATCATGAAAAAACTTATAAGGATAATAAAAGTGGATTGGTGACGATCCAACATTAAAAAATATGTATCCAGTTAGTAAAGACAAAAATAAATTGATTATTGTAAAAGTAGTGGCAATCAAGGATTCTTTCAGAATCTGCTTTTCTTCGATTTTCGATGCACTGTTTATTTTCCAGCAAAATTCTTTGTAGTAGATATCCAAAATTGATTTTATTGGTTTTTCGTAAAGTATGTTTATAATTAAAACAATAATTCCCTAAAAAAAATATTAATAAGCTACTTTAGGAAAGTAAGGTGCCTTGACGACAAATTTCGATCCAGGCATTTTATTTTTAATTACTAGAATATTAGTACATTTTTTTGCAATAATACGTACATGAATGTTTACGAAAAACATGGGAGAAAATTGAAGAAATACTTGCAAATTGGCATTTAGTGAAAAATACCATATTTGAATTATAGCCATAAGAGTGAATACAATTAATGAAAATCGGTGCATAATGCGACCAAAACGGCTGCATAATATCGAAAGGCTGAGATGTTTAATTATTTTCAAACAATCATTTTCATCATCTAAAAAATTAAATTGTCTAATTTTTTAAATATTTTTTAATAGACGAACCTTTTATGGGCTGCTTATTAATTAAATCCATTTTCCAAGCGATTTTGCACTGAAGTCACATTTGGACATCTGGCTACATTAAGTATATTCCATTAGTTCTTATACTGGACGATTTTCAATTAATTTCTAATTATATTATAAATATTAAATTAATACCATTTCACAAAAAATCATTATATTAATGATATGATAATAAAATATGTTTATTTTTTATACTGGGTGTCTCGTATTTTTATAGCATAATAAAATGCTGGAAATGAGATTTTATGGAACTTCTCTCGTTATTTAAATTTTTTATTTAACATCTGTCAATTTTATTTGACTTCTGTCATTTTTTTGACATTTGTTACGTATTGTTGACATCTGTCACCGTTAGTTGTTGACATTTAAGGGACAATATAATTTGATTTATGGCAAAAAATTTGTTTCAGTTTTACTTTTGTCTAAGAACCAGAAAAAAAGCCCGTAAGTTAATCTTAAACTATTTATTGCTACAACTAATTAAACCTAACAATAAACTACCACAAGTCACATTTACTAATCGGGTTCATTTTACTACCCGCCGGACAATTAAAAGCTTCCGAAAACTCCGGCATATTAGAAACAACCCCATTGGTCCTCCAACTAGCTTCAGCGTGCGGATTCGTTTGCAACCATTCCAAATACGCATCGGACGCTTCATTGCACCACAACTAAAAAAACAAAATATTAACCACAATCTTTAAACAAACAAAAATCCTTCTAACCGTTCCATATCCGATGAAAAAAAGCTGCTCATTCGTAAAGGAAGTCGCCTGCCCATTACCACTCAAGTTAAGCGACTTGAAGGCGTTGTACGCCATCTTTAAGCCGCCATTATCCGCAAGGTTCTCGTTCAAAGTCGTCGTTCCATTCACCTACAAGAAAATTACTTTTCCAAAAATTTTGAACTAAAAAAAGAGCGCCTTACATAAACTCCAATTTGCTCGATGTAATAACTGGAATACTGCTTCTCATAACAACTCGTCTTGGACTTAAACTTAAGGGTGTCATTAGCCGTCCACCAAACCTCTATAACTCCTTCCTCATTATAGATGGAGCCGCTAGCGTCAAAACCATGCGTGATTTCGTGCCCGATGATGCTTCCAATTCGCGCGTAATCGAAGAACGCATTCTCATCATCTCCGTAGAAGAAGATCGGATTCAAAATCGCAATCGGAAAAACTGCGGAGCAAAAATAATTATTGAACGTCAAGATTGAGCGCGAAATTTACCGATTTTGTTGTTTGGTCGGTTGTAGTACGCGTTAACGTCCAACGGCGATTTATCCCAACTAAAATTACGTTATTAAAACATCAACAAAAACTCCTCAGCGATAATTTTAAGTCTTCCTTACAAACTTCGATCTCTTTGCTGCAAAGCCGACAACTGATATCCTTGACGAAGCGCGCGAATCCGTCTCGCGTTCCCGTAATTGTCCCAAGTGCAAATCTGCAGATTCTCATAGAACTTGTCTAAAAGCGAAATGTCGTCCACCACTTCGGGATAGGCCAAAATCGTCACCATATTGTAAACTTTCTGCAACGCTTTGGCCTTGGATTCGTCAGCCAGCCAATCGTTTTGCTGCAACATGGCGATGAAGGCGGTTTGGAGGTCTTCGATCATGGAAGCGGCCTAAAGGATACATTTTTTAGATTTGTTATGGGAAGGTTTGATTTTTGGTACCTTGCCGAGTTTGTTCACGTTGAAGTAGAGTCTTTGGTATTCGTGCGTTACGGCGAAGCTCATGGAGACGGTGCCGACTAAGTCGGATATTCTGCGTAAGCAGTATTGGTTTCTAAGGGAAGAAAATAAGTTAAATTAAAAAATTGACCAAAGCTGTTTTGAAGTTGTCTGCAACCAGCATTGCATCATAGAGAAAAGAGCGCGAATGATTGGCGAGAGCTTAGGAGAGAGTGAGAAAAATATATAATAAACACGCGTATTTATAATTAGTGTATTTCGGTTATGCGTTGATTGTTTTTGATAAAAATCATGTCAAAATATTGTGAAAACATTAATCTGTTTCCTAAAGCGTTATTTTTAAAAAAATAGTGGATAATTAAAGACATATTTGACAATCAAAAATAAATTAACATAATTAACAATGATTAATTAAAATTATTCAAATTTAGTGAGCTTCTTACCTTAGAGAATTTTTTTCTGAATATTTTGAGATAATTTTCATCAAAAACCATCCACGCATAACCGAAATACACTAATTATAAATCCGCGTGTTTATTATATATTTTTCTCACTCTCTCCTAAGCTCTCGCCAATCATTCGCGCTCTTTTCTCTTTGATGCAATGCTGGTTGCAGACAACTTCGAGACAGCCGGTGAAGGACCCTTAATAAAAATTACCTGGGATAAACGGTGAAGTTCTTATCGGTGTAATATTTCTCAAAAGCGGCTCGAGTACTCGCATCACTATCTGGAGCATTATACAGAAAAATTCGCATAAGCGCATAGTTTTTCACGATATTCGGATTCGTCAATCGCACCAAATTTAGAGCCTTATACAGCGAAGTTGACATGTTGTTATAAACGAAAAGTTCGGTGCTTTCGTCAATTACTGTGTAAGATCTGCTGTAGACTTGAGTCAAATATTCCAACCAATTGATCTGAAAAACAATTAATTGACAATTTTAAATTGTTTTTTAAATTATTTTTCTTCACCTGAATTCCTTTATAGTACAAGTCCGTCCATTCCTGCATTTCCTTGATGGTAATCGAGCTTTTTCCCGCTGGGAACTCGGGAATATCGTCGTCTTTATCCATAATCTATAATAAGAAGATTTAAAAATTCTGTATGGACAAATTATGGATTTTTTTAATTTATAATGAAACTATATAGTTTGCTTAATAGATGTGTGAAAGAATTTTTGAAAAAAATGCAGCAGTTTTTGAGATAATGATTTTAGAAGTTTGCGATATTTTGAATTTTCCGTAAACGCGCCTCTAGCGACATATCGACTGACGTCACATTAGCCTCCAAACAAGTAGCGCTTTTATCCCCCTTCTCTTTTTAACTCACAAGATAAAAAGAGAAGAGAGATAAAAAACGCAACTTGCTTCGAGAGTAATGACGTCAGAGGGCGCTAGAAAGAAGCGCGTTTTCTGACAATTCAAAATATCGCAAACTTCTAAAATCATTATTAAAAAAACTACTGCACTTTTTTCAAAAAAACTTTCACCAATCAATAAAATAAACTATATACTTTCATTATAGATGCAAACAAATAAAAAAAATTGCGTCTTCCCAATTAAATTTCCACTTACACCACGACCATACAACTTCCTCATAAAATCCGCCATATCTTCCAAATTTTGGTAAATCTGAGCGTCATCCGTCGCGTAATTATTCGTCGCCGCCTTCAACTTCATCGTGACATTCCTCAAAAAAATATCAAACGGCTGCAACTCCTGCAATTTCCTTGCATCCTTCCTAGTGCACATCTCCATCAAAGCTCTATCGATGTTTTCCTCGTAATTCTCCATGTATTTGGTGCGGAAGAGCGAAGGATTGGAAATCACGTCGTTAGTTAGCTAAAATACCAATAAATTGACGTCAAAGCTAATTTATTGGAGCTTCCGAAGAAGTACTACCTGAATCAAAATACTCATTTTGCTCTTATCCGTGGGATGTGGATAACTCGTCACCGTGAAAATGGAAACGACTCCATAATTGGCCGCCAAGCGACCAATATCGTTCCATCCGAACTCGTGGTACTCGTTGCTGGTCACCATGGGAAAACCTTGCACTTCATCAATTACCATCAATTCGGGGTTTTTTAGGGTGTCCATATATTCGGTGTCTATGCACGATTTGTAGGCGGATCGCGCTTTTTTCACGGCGACTGGATCATGTTTTTTGTTGGGCGCTAGCAGAATGTCTGTTTTGGGAAAAAATTTGGATTTATTTAATTTTGATTGTTTTTGGGATTAATTTTACTTTCGGTGATTTTGAGTATTTCGTCACTTAGCAGTAAAAAATTGTCGACTATCATGGTGTCGGCTGGTCGTGGATGGACATTTTTGAAGTTGCCGCACGTGAATTTGTAGAAGTCATCGCATGGATCCGCGCTGGTATTTAAATAAGACAAGTCTGGGGCTTCTAGAGGAAGTTATGTAATTTAAAAAATCTTTTATGTGGTTAATTGAATTAAAATTACCTGCCAAAATTTTTGGGATAAGAAGAAAACTCAAAAACACGCTTAGAATTGGTCGCATTCTGTCACTATTTCGATTTGGTGTAATTTAAAATTCCTTGTTCAATAAATCGCACACAAAGATTAGATAAGCTTAGACTTGTAATCGGATCGTTTGGAGATTAATTGATAGAAGTTTTTAAACTATTTTTAATCTTATTTTATTGTTTTGTTGTTATTGATCGGGTATTTTAAGAACACCAAGCTGATTAATATAATAATGGCTTAAAAACAATTTATTTTAAACGCAAAGTCAATTTTATTTAATTTTAAAAGCTAAATATTTTAGGCGAGAAACGTCAAAGTTGAAGATATAAGGTAAACTTGCGCTTGCCCGGGGTGTGACCGTCCGCTTGTTTGGCGGCCATTTTTAACGAAATTTAAAAGTCGCCATAAATAATAATAATTGATGGATTTAGATAAAACAAGTTTTATATATTTTTAAAACCAAATCGCACACATTTATATATTTGTATTAAAAACATGCATATAATTTCAATTTCGAAAAGATAAAGCAAACATTCAAAAACTTTATCCAATTGTTTAAAGATTTTTAGCAGTTGCTTCAATTATTAGTAAGTATATATGTATATTAGCTAAAAATTTGGGTATATAGAAGATATGACACTGATATTTTCAAAAATCACAATTCCTTCAATAAACATTGATTTCTTCGTCTTCGTCATCGTAACTGTCTTCGGTTCCCGGTTCGCCCAAAGCGTTCACAAATTCTAAAAAATTATTAATTAACTAAATTACGCTAATTAAATTCGCTTACCATAAAAATCAATGCGACCATCGCCGTCAACGTCCACTTCCTTAATCATATCTTCAACTAAACATACATAAATATAAATAAATAAATTAATTAAATTAATTACTTTCTTCCTCCGACAAATCTTCACCCAAACATTGCAACACCGCTCGCAAATCGGAAGCTGTAATGTACCCACGATTGTGCTTGTCAAACACGCGAAAAGCATCACGCAATTCCTTTTCTTCCTCTTCGCGTGACAGCACGTGATTTGGATCGGATCCAGCGCCCGCTGTCCAAGCAATATCGACGAATTCTTCGAAACTCACGTTTCCGTCACCTTTAAAATGCCCAAAAAAATATTTACAAAAATACTACAAATTTATGGCATAGCCTATTCTTTAATCTTGTATCCTAACTACATTTCGCCCAATTTTCACAGAAAAATATTGAAAAGTTTAGGCGTGATGAATTTACAAACATACAATTGTCATTATTTTAATTAATAAAAATTTGAACGTTATTGTATGTTTGTAAATTCATCACGACCAAACCGTTCAACCAATCAACTTGAAAATTGATATAATAATACACAAGATACCAACTTAAAATATAGACTAATTAGAAAAATTCCAAATTACCATCAACATCGACTTCTTGCAACATTTGCTGCAACTCCTCAGTCCGCGCGAACTGACCAAGCGATCGCATCACTCTCCCTAATTCCTCCTTCGTTATGCTTCCATCCCCATCTTTATCGAACAGGCGAAAAGCTTCACGAAATTCTAACAAACATTTTACATCAAAAAAAATTACGTCAAACATTTACGACCAATAAAATAGCACCTTTCATTTGACTTTTTGAAACATTCGAATGCTTGGTCGATGTGATGCTCATAAGCTTATCGTACGCCGCTGGCGGATCTTCCGTCAAGGGTGGTCTGGTTGGTTTATCAATATCGTTTTCACAATGACTAATTTTACCCTGTGAGCTTTCAGGTTGCTCCGTTTGTCGCGTCTGGAACAAAACAAACGGCAAGTTAGGCAACCAACCATACCCAAATGTATTATGAGTTGCCTAGATAAAATATAGCTCCGCTCCTTTTTAACTTTCGTAGGTCGGACTGTAGATAATTTATACAATCCAAAATGTAACGAAACAAAGGGCTTTTGTTTTGTGGCCCAGTTTGTTGCAACAAAAATAATAAAAAAACTTACGTTGTAACTGCAGTGCTCATTGAAGCACAATCTTGATAAAAATTGTCTTACCACTCGAACCATAATGGAAACAAAGGATTATTCGACTGCAACTCAATTGCACTTATAGCATTCGAATTAAACCGCAAATCCGCATTTTAGTTATATAATTTTAAAACCCATGAATCAATATGTAAATATATTTTTAAATTATGAAATTAAATTAGCATAATCGAGTCAATGAAAGAGGTACTTTACTCACCATTAGATCCTTAATTTGATTCACCAGCGGTGATGTGGAAAAGAAATTATTCACAGCGGAAAACAATTTGCCTTCAAACTTCGCCACTTTTCACAACTTTAAAACCACTTGTTGCCAATCTGTAAGGAAGTGTAAATTATTTATATGCGACACATAAACTTTTTGACACAATATTTGTCTACATAAGTGATGTCATCATACACATGAATAAAGAGGCATCATGTGCTTTGGTTTTCAGGAACATGTGAAAATTTATGTTTATTACAAAAATTGAACAAATATTTGGTGCGCATTTAAATTTTTAGTAGTCGGGAGCGTCAAATTTGTAAGGTATAAGGTAAACTTTTGGATGCCCGGGGTGTGACCGATTTTATGGGTAAAGTCACTAAATAATATTTTAATGAAAGGTTAGTACAATTTATTTTTTCCTTTTATTTTATTATTTATTAACATATTATTTAAATATTTTAACAAAATATTTATTGTCAAAATTGTTAAAAAAATATTTTAAAATGACACCAAAAAAATTATTTATTAATTTCAAATAATTTTAAACGTCAAATTTGCATCTATAAGGTAAACTTCTACTTGCCCGGGGTGTGACCGCCGACCGATTCCTTCTCTAACTCCCATTTTTAATCAAAAAACATTTTTTTTTATCGAAAAACCTATTTTTTCAGATGATTGTTTCATGATTTATTACACGTTTCATAAAACTTTTAATTACATCACTGCGTAAATACACTTAAGAGGAAACTTTAACTGCGTGGGTTTAAAATTTCACACCAAAATTATTCAATCGATTTTGCATATACGCAAATCATCCCGTGTGCACGCATTTTATACGATTCGCTAATTTTATCGCTTGTTTGTTAATGTAAATTACAAAAATAAACGTATAATTTTAAATAAAATCCATATGCTTGGCGAATTTCGCTCCAATTTCGGATCAAAACATTTGCATGCAACAATAAATAAACAAAAGCACACAAAACATAAAACGAAAACCAAAAACTTTTTACTCACATAAATCCGTTGTTATCCTGCGAAAAACCTTTGTTCCTCGAACTATACAATTGTTGAATGGAATTCCAAATCGCGATTCGTGAAAACACCCCCTGATTATTAAAATCCTTTTTTTTTTATTAAAATTTAGTCAACTAACTATTGCGTCGAATTTTTAGCGACAATTATTTGATTTAAATAATGGGATACATTGATGATGTTTCGAATGATGTTTGAATGGAGCAGGAGAATTGTGCAGCACCTTTTTGTCACTACATTGGCAGGAGCAGGAATGGTTAAGGGATGCTGCTGCATGCAACATTAAGCATGCGCATGCGATGCTTTTTTTTATTTGTGCATTTTTACCTTATAATTCAATTTGGAAAAAAATCCATGAGTGGAGTCAAAGCGGACTTGGAGGATTCATTTTTTTGTGAAAGGATAATTAAGGATTCGTGATTTATTTGCAGTAAAATTAAAATGTTTTAGCACATTTTTTGCAAATTAGTTTGCGATAGATTAATTAAATATAAATAAAACAAATAAATATTGCAGAAAAATATTATTTAAGTCAAATAATAATTAATTTTAAATATTGAATGAAATGTTGGTTGCCTATCTATCAAATAAATTTTTAAAATAAAACAAAAATGGTTACTAAATATTGTAATGTTGGTTGCCTATACTAACGGGGCCCGACTATAATATTAGTAACCTTTTATAATTTGTCGTAATTTATAAAATTAAAATGAATTATACGGTAATTAGTAGTTGCAGAAAAAATATTCAAAATATTTTTGAACATATTGTAAAATAAATAATGAATACTTATTAATTTTAAGTGGTGGATAAGTTACAAAACATTTACATCAAGATTATTAACTGCATCGTTAAACTAACATGCAATCATTGCATAATTATTTTTAAGCTACAAGGTGCTTCTGGTAATCTGCTTGCTGTTAATTAGAATAACAATTATTGTTATCTTATCCTGAAATTACAGTTAAAATAAATTTTTTGCGAGTCATAAATGGAATCCTATCGAATTTATAGACGAAAGTTATTGCAATATTAAATAATAATGTAAGAGAAAGTTGTAACAAAATAAATATAAAATGAACAAACCTACAATTTGCCAACAATATGACATAATCAAAATGTTGAATTAGAATAATATCTAAAATGTTTGTTTTGAATAAATATGTAAATAGACTTTGATTGCTTATTGAACTTGATTTTACAATCTTCAATTAAATTTTCATAAATAGCAAATATTAATTAATATAATTAACATATTAAATTAACTACATTCATTCCATCTAATTGTCTAATTACGAGTTAGATGATTGATTCAATTTTACGACAATAAATAACATTAAGTTAAAAAAATACATTTTTTCAAAATGTAAACAAAAACATGTAAAAAAAAACTTAATAGAATTTAAATTAAAAGCAATTTAGTAAGAAAACTACGTCACAAATCCATCGCGCGCATTCAAATCAGACTCCTCCCACTTCTCCCCTTCTTTCACTGCGGTAGCTGTTCCTCTAGTACATCGATTGTGACGTCATATTACATTAAATTGCAAATTTCAACGCCTTCAACGTTAAAAAAATAAATTTACTGACAAAAAAATTGAGAAGGCCCATTTTTCTACCCGTATAGATAAACTGTTTCCCATAATACATTTATGAAGCAGACAGAACTTAATTGAATAATACCAAGCCAAATTATCTTCAATTAATAATGAATGGTTATTGTATTTGTATTCTCGTTTCTCTACTTTAGGTCATGTTTATTATTATTCTTCGCTACTGTAACGTAATATTCGTAATACATGTTACTAAATATGCTTATAAATAATTCCACTGTTTCTAGCTACCAACAAACAAATCATTCATTTCGTTTATCAACATTGTATGAATAATAAAAGCAAAATTCATTGTCATATTTATAAATTGCTGAAATATTTCGACTTTTAAAGGTAACAATCATTAATCATGTTCCAAAGTTTATGGATGATAAAATTGTTGCTAGCATATTCTAATGCACTTTGGTTTTTATGGTAACTGAAGCGTAATCATGACGTTCGGAAAAATTGACTAGAACATTTTTCGGCAAAAGATAGGATTATCTTTTAATAATATTGCAATTACCAGGCAAAAATCGTTTTTTAAATAAATATTTCGTGATGTTTGGATAAAAAAAAACCCAGTCAATAGAATAAAATTTATATTATTTGTCCCATTTATAGCACGAACGACCACAAAACGCCTCGATAAAAATCGCTATTTATAAATATTAATTTTCTACAAACAATAGAATAATAAATAAACATGTATATATTTGATTGAACTACATTTCGTCTAGAAATAAAAATATTTGTATGAAAAATAAGTAGATTTAATTATAATAGCGCAAAATTGTGGAGGGGGAAACGTCAAATGCAGGCATATGAGGTAAACTTGCGGATGCCCGGGGTGTGACCGTCTTACATTTTATGCAAAGCGTTGATTTATTTTCATATAAAAATATAATTTTACTAAATATTTTCTTTAAATTGGAATTTTTCTCTGACGAAAATTAAATTGCGATTAGAAGGAAGAAGATTAAATGGGAAAATCTAATTTTGAAAAATTCGTAGCGCATCCAATTTAAATTATAAATAATTTAAAGCAAAAATTAAAAAAAATATAAAAATTTAAATAAAAAAAATTAATTTTAAATTTAAATAAAATTTAAATTTAAACACAAATTTAAATCTAAACAAAATATAATAAATCATTCATAAAGATATCAAACTTGCAATGATATAAACGTCAAATTTCGACCCATAAGGTAAACTCCTGAACGCCCGGAGTGTGACCGCCCAACTTTTATATTTTTTTACACCACCTCTAACAGTTTTTTGTTCGGAATAATTTACCCTAATGACAAAATACCTAATTAATAATAATTATTCTAATATTTTTTTGAAAGTTATTCCCTAGTGCCACATAAAACCGCGCCAAAAAATCAATACCCCTACGCATGCGCTTAGCACATATCCACAGTGGCGTGATTTTTTTCCACTTTTGTACCAGTCACTTAGCCCCCTCGAAGTACACTCGAATAGTCACCTTATCATTCGGTTCCCAGCCCGACTGCTCAACCACACTTTTATAAACCCACACCACACCGTCGAAATTACAACAATTCTATTTCGCCGGCTCACTTAGCGGATGTAAGTACTATAGAATTTTTTTGTTCGCTGGAATTTTTTTAATAGAATTTATTATTGTTGCAGTTTTTAGTGCTAAATAAAATTTTAATTGTGCCAAAATGGTTGATGCGTGTGTGGGAAAGAAGTACAAGCTGTCTAGCAGCGAAAATTTTGATGAATTTATGAAGGCCTGTGGTAAGAAATGCATTTTAAATTTTATCTTTATTGAAATTCGGATTTTTTAAGTAAATAAACAGCGATATTTACGCTTTGATAATATCGTGAGGTAGATATTTATTTTATCGCAGGAGGTTTTTTATTTTAATATTTGCGGGATTAAAAATATAAATAACTTTTGAAGCTGCGTTTAATCTTCCAGATGTTAGTTGGCCAAATTGATATTAATTATTAATTCTGGAGACATGCGATATTTTTTATATTTTTATTTTGTAGCTTTTAGTTGTAGTTACTAATTAGAAAAAATTATTAATTTTTCAAATTAGTTTTAATTAATTATATTAATTAGCTGGTAAATTGTTGCACGCAATAAACAAGTAAATTTTCTTTAATTTAAAATTATTGATGGAACTTTAGTAATGTAGATAATTTTATTAATTTTTTTAAAGAAAAAATATTTTTTTTAATTATTTTCTTTCGGATTTTTTTTTCCAAAGTAATTAATAAATTTTTTTTAATTAATACAAAGCATAATTCTAAATTGAAGGGCTTACATTAAATGAATCATAACGAGTTATCAAACACTAAAATAATTAATATTATCTTCCGCACATAGCAATAGTAAATTGCGATTATTTTGTTATTGTTTAATAAAGACCTCATAAATACAATCGGCCATAGGTTACATTACTGCATATTATTTGTAAATATAATCGTTAATTTATCAATACAAAGCCAGTTGATCAAAGCTTTTCGCAGACTAAACATTCCAAATAAAATTTATTCAAAATGAGTTTGAGTTCCATTCTTGGCAAAAAGTACAAATTGGATTCCAGTGTCAATTTCGATGAGTATATGAAAGCTTTAGGTAATTAATTATTTTTTAAAAATGTTTTTCCGCACAGGAAATGCTTGAATAGAATAGATTTTAATAAATCCATTATATATTGTACATGGATCATAACAATAACACCTTAATTGGCAAAGTCATTATTAATAGGTTTGACAACAAACATTTATAACTTAGCAACAATATGCTATCACTGGTTTATAAGGTCAAGGGCATTTATTGCGCGCAAGTCAGTGTTGCCAACGGTAGTCATTTATCACTAGATTTGGTTATTTTTGGAAAATTTCTTAGTTTTCAAACAAATTTGACAATAATAAAGAAAATTTCATCAAACTTAAATTAAAAAAAATTATTTGCCAACAAAAAATTGTTAAATTTAATATTTTTGTTCCAAAAACAATTTTTTTCCCCAAAAAATATTTTTGTTTCTGCAATTTTATTTGTTTTTTAAGGCGTGGGTCTAGTGACCCGCAAAATGGGCAACGCCGTCTCGCCCGTCGTGGACCTCGCCAAAGACGGTGACGAATACGTCTTATCCACGGTTTCCACTTTCAAAAGCAGTGTCCTGAAATTCAAAACTGATACGGAATTCGCTTACGAAACTCCCGATGGCAGAAAAGTGAAGTCCGTCATGACAATTGATGGAAACACTTTGAAGGAGGTCCAGAAAAGTACCGATGGAAAGCAGACTGTTCTTATCGACCGCACTTTTACTGATGATGAATGTAAAATGGTAATTTTCGCATTTTATTCGTATTGGACTGCAGGATGAATTTTTGCGTATTTTTTAGGTGTTGTCGGTTGGTGATATTACTTCTACCAGGATTTACAAAGTGCAAGCATAAATTGCCAATTAAATTATTAAACTTTATGTACTGATTAGTTTATTTTTAGCTTTATATTGAGAATGGTTTTACAATTTAATATTTAACCTCTAATACAATGCTTACAAATTAACCCACGAGTTTTATTTTAATTAAAAAATACTGACATCTGATTGGCCAGTTCAAATTCGCGCAATTAAATTCTACATGAATAGGCAACCAACAAAACACTAAAGTGAATTTACTGTTGCCGCCCACAAGTAAAAAATAGTTAAATTTTAAATACGAATAATTATTCTGACATGGGTTCAGCCTCAGGCCCCGGACTGTTCGTAATATCATCAAGTGAAGTATTCATACCGTCATCCACAGATTCGCTCTCCTCGTCCAACATCGCATGCAATTGATTAGCGGACGTAGACAGTACGAAAAATTGCTTTCGCCGTTTATCAATCTTCTGATCTAATCGCCGCTTTTCCTCAGTAAGCTCCTTCAAATCGTTCTGCAAAGAAATCAGCTTCTCGTTGGTTTCGGTGCGACATGGCTCCGATGCGATATTTTTGGCAAGCAAGTGATATTGAATGCGATTCTGCTTGATCACTTTCGCCTTTTCCAGCTCAACTTTCTGCCGTTCAATCAGGTTCTTAATGTCGATTATCTTGTCTTCGTATTCGCTGTGTAGCGATTTGTATTTCAGCATTTGTCGCTTGTTGGTGTTTGTTAGAAGTTCGGAGCGTTTTCGCGAGTGTTCACATAATGCTAGTTGAGATAAGATTTTGTGGTCTAATACGTTTTGGATTTCTTCCGGTGATTCGCCTTCAGTTTGTACCCATTTGGCAATCACTTTTAAGAGAACGTTCAGGCGGCGATCGTCGCCGGTGCCATCGCCATCGAATATTAGTCGTCTTTTGATTACTTCCTCTATAAAATGATGTAAATCAGACGATTTGGCAATCATTAATAGGAATTTAATCTTACCGTCAGACATTTTTTTAACAATATTGAAGGGAAATTAATAAATGTAAATAAAAGCACTAAGTCTAACCTCAAATATTATAAAACGTCAAATGACAGTGTGGCCCCTTGAAAAATAAAATATCACTAAGCAATATATTAAAAATTATTAGAAATTAATATAAATTATTTTTTTTTTGTAGTTTAAAGTTTATTTTATGATTTTTTTTTATAATTTAAATAATTTTAAATGCTTGTGATCTTCAAATACAGTCAAATTAAACACTAACCTTCATGTTGGCAACACTGGCAGCTTCGACCTTCGTATTCATTTTTATATTTTGACAGCAAAAATAACTTAACCCTAATTTTGAATTTAATCAGTTTTTCGATTAAATTAAAAAATGATATAACAATTCCATATGTATTATTAATTATGAAGTTTAGTTTGGTAAGATTAACAAATGTGAACCAATTTCAATCGCTTCGAAATGCAATCCGAACAAGTCTCGCGGATACGCCGAATTATGTAAATGCAATGAAAAGTAAAGTAAATACCGAAAAAGTTTATGGTAAAATTAAGGATATAAACAGCTGGTACACAAGAGTATTAGGTTTGGATGAAGTAAAAGCGTATCAGGACAAAGTTATTGCAATACAAGTAAGTTAAACATTTTGCACCAAATTGACATGTTTAACATTCGTTCGCATTTCAGGAGCAATTGCTGAAAGTGCAAGAAGATCGCCGAGAAGTTGGGAAAGAACTAGCAGGAATTCGCCAGAAATCCAACGAATTACAGGATGAAATTCACCGTATTAAGCGCAATGAAAACTTGCAGAAATTCCTGGAATTAATGAAAGAAGAAACAGAAGTAAAACTTACATTTGCCGCAAACTCTCACGAATACTAACTTTACGTTTACAGATTTTAAAAATGGAAGCAGCCGTGTCGCAGATATTCCAACAGCACGATCAAACCGAACGCGAACTATTCACCGCATTTATTAACTCAATCAAGGACTCGCATGAAAAGCAGCGAGCCCAATTAGAATACACCAAATATTTCGGGTTTATTCTAAGTATAGCCGGTTCGTTCCTTGCATTTTGCTATTCCACTTTGCGAAAGCACGACTTGAAGAATTTTATTGAGAAAAAAATGTCCGCAATCGATTCAAGTTCGAAACCTTTTACACAATATCAATTAGCGAACGAGAAATATTTGAAAACGATTTTGAAAAATCAGGAAAGCTTGTTTGCGAATTTGCAGCAAATTGATAGCAGAGCGCAAAGCTATAAGTTTCAAAACGTTCCCAGTAAAATGTATGTCGAGCAGGATGGTTACGAAGTCGATTTGGGGGTAGTATTGAAGTATGTGGGGTATGCATGTGTTACTTTATTAGTCTTATCGTTTTTTAGTAGATAAAGTTATTATTTTATTTATATTTTAACATTTGTTATTAATTGTCAGTATAACGTGTATGCCTGGTTGCCTACTATTTAAAACCAAAAATGCATTTCCCGCCTTTTTTGAGTGTTTTATTACATTTAAACTATTTACATCGTTTTAAATCAAATATACAAACACCAAAATTGTGAAAAATAGTAGAATATGTGGTTGAACGACGTCACTACTATTCTCCCTGATCCAATCCACATATTTCGCTACTCGGGTATTAACGGCAGTCATATCGCACCGACTAGAACCGTAAGAAACAATTCCAATTTGCACACCATCAATTATTACAGGCCCACCAGAATCCCCCATACAGCTCGTTTGCATCTTATCATTTTCCGCAATACAAATATTTGAGTCTTCAACGAATTTAAAAATCGTTTTGCAGTCTTCATTATCGACGATCGGTGCTTGGTAATAAAGCAAGGAGCTGGATTCTGCGGGGTTATTGATATCACTCACGCCGTATCCAATAATTGTGGCGATTTCACCAGTATGGGATGATTCAGTTTCGTCTAAGCGAATGTAGTTTTCAATTTTGATGTCAATGTTTTCTGGTATGGTGATGAGGGCGATGTCGTTTTTGTATGTAGGAGGTTTTCCATAATTTTTGTGAATTGCGAAATTTGTGCTTGGTATTGTGATAGGGCCTAGTTGGTTTGGTAGGTGGTAAGCGAAGTACAAATCTGCTTGAGTGGCACTAAAAAAAAATTATTTTGAAAAAAAATATTTTGAATTTATTTTATTTTTTTTAAATTTGTATTTCGATTTGTATGTATTATATTATATTATATTTTTTGAAAATTATTATTTGTAATTTAAGAAAATTTTGAGATTTATTTAAAAAAAAAATTGTTAAAAATAAAAAATTGTTGGATTATTTATTACTCACTCATATAAACAATGCGCAGCAGTTAGAACCAAATTTTTGGCTATAAGGGTGCCTCCACAAATGTCAACTTCAGTAGGAGAATAAGCATTTATGTATACAAAGTATGGATACTGGGATGCGTCAGCTTTGTCTCCATTAATGACAAAATGACTCACATTTTGAGCCGATAATGTATTGCTTGCTTTTAATTTATCATGTTGATTCTGACAAGTAGTCTGCGAAGAAAATGCGATATTATATTTTTATTAGAAATTTTGTGGTAGGTATACATACCTGTTGAAATATAAAACAAATTGTTATTAGTAAAGTTTTGAGAAAAACTGCGCTCGGACCCATCTTAATTTGAATTAATGTGTTGATATCGATGGTATCTGTAGATATTTTTATCTAGCTAATATCTTATCTTTTTTCTATTGAATTTTTCGAATAAATAATTTGTTTTAAATTGTTTATTGTTGATAGATAATGATAAGCTAATAATTAAAGTTAATTAAGTTCAATTTACTACTTTAATTTAAATTTGAAGAATATTATTGTTTTTTTGTTGGCAACATTTAATTCTGTGCTTGTGCCATCTTTGGAAACTCTACAGAACTACTATGGCGGACAGCGAAATCTGGTACACCGAGTATGCAACCAACTAAACACTTAGCTGGAAATGTTTTGTGGAACTGACTTTTAAGTTGGCATTTTTAAAAACCAGAATACGCTTAAAATTTGAATTTTTTACTATTTAAATAACCTGATTGAATCTAATTGAATTAATTTAAATAAAACATACAAATTAATACATGATTTATATTAGGTTGATTAAAAGTTTTCATAAGTTTACTTCATTATAATATTAATGTAAAATATATTTTCCATGGGGTCGTGATTAACTCTGGTTGGTGTTTCATTTATTTACACAATCTTGCAAAAATGTTGTCACAACCATGGAATAAAAATTATAGTTATAAGAATACTTCAAAAGATAGATCTGAAAAACTAAATAGAAAATAATTAAAAAAATATTATTAACGATATATTAAGAATATTTTAAATATTGTCGTAATTTCTTAAAGAATTCATAACGATAAGTATAAAACAGATTATTGAAATTATTATTGCCACAATAATAATTGCAACCACCAAAATTACTGATATCTTATATTTGTTACTTGGCGCAGCACTGTTTGGAACGATAATGCTTTGATCAGTACTGGTTCCATCAGTATTGGTGGAACCATCCGTTACATCAGTGCTGATTTCATCAGTTGTGTGTTGATCAAAAGGAAAACTGATTGGATCGGTGCCGCACTGGTCAGTGCAGATTTGCTGAGTGGTATCTTCATCAGTGTTGAATTGATCAATATTACCAATCGGACTAAACGTGCATACTGGGCACTGTTTTTTAATCCAATCCCTCACATTTTTGGAAGATACTCTCACATTGACTGAAGGTTTATCGCAAGACTTATTACCATACGAAACAATTCCAATTTGCACACCATCAATTAAAACAGGTCCACCAGAATCTCCATTACAACTGGTCTGCCCCTTAGCACTCAAATCAATGCAAATTTTCGTTTCGTCCACGTAATCATTAGATTCTTTGCATTTTTCATTATCGATAATGAATCCTTCGTAATGTAGCAATGCGTTTGCCTCTTCAAACTTATCTATATCACTCGTACCATATCCAATAACTACAGCGATTTCTTTTGTATGCAATGAATCAGAACCATCTAGTTTAACATAAATATGAATTATCTTCTTAATTTCATCGATTCGGTTGTCTGGTATAGTGATTATCGCTACATCGAATCGGTTTGTGGTCGTATCATAATTTTCATGCCATGCAAAATTGGGTTCCAATATTGAAATCGGTTTCAGTTGATTAGATTGATTGTAATTGAAAGTCAAAAAGACTTCTTTACATCTTTAAAAGAGTGAATTTAAATATGAAATAAATAATGAAAACAATTACTTACAGGTATATGCAATGTGCAGCAGTTAGCACTCCATTTTCAGCCACAAGAGTGCCTCCGCATATTGTAATATTTTTGGTGTGATCTTTAGGTACGCAAGTTAGGTGCACAAAATATGGATGATTTGAAAATTCAGTTTTATCGCCACGGATAATACGAGCAAATTTACCCGAATCGGCATTGTACTATATGAGGAAAAACTTTATTAGCAATAATTTGATGACTAATAATTGATACCTATACGTAAATCGGGAGATGCACAGTAAAAATAAACAAGATTTTCAAAAAATCGCTAAGATTTAGAACCATTTTGTCAACTTTTTTTCACTATGTAGAATTATGAGCGGTTTTAAAATTTATTAATATTCATTAGCTAGGTGTGAATTAAATATGGTCAAAAATTGGAATATGTATATTATCTTATCAATAAATATCTTAAACTTAATTGTACTTGGAATAATCATCATTGATATTTATAGCTGTAATAAAGTAATTTTTTGATTTAAAATTTATTTTCTTGGATGTTTTCGTTCTATAAATAATTCTCTAAATTAATTTTTAATTAAGTACTCTACCACTCCAAATAAGAAAAACCTAAAACTTTTTCCGCAAAATAGTTTAAATAATTCTGATAATCTAATACTACTTATTGAATTTGGCGTAAACAAGACAATAATTCAAGTACCTTTTCAATTTCAAGTATCATCGATTAAAACCAATATAAAAACAGGATTGAATTGCAAACTATTAGTTACCTATCAATCGAAATGAAAGCGACAAATATTATATCATTGCTGCTAATTTTTGTGGTTCATTCACAGGTAAAAATAAAATAAATTCCAACTTTTACCTTAAATTAATTTTTTAAAGTGCGCCCCTGGCCCAGGAACCAGAATTATAGGCGGAACTGAAGCCACTCGCTCGCAATTTCCATACCAGGCGGCTCTTCGGATCCAATCTGCTTTCCAGACCTCTTTTTGTGGGGGGGTTTTGGTTTCTCCGAATTATGTTTTGACCGCTGCGCATTGCACTTACAAGTAATTATTTAATTTTGTTAATTAATTAAAAAAAAAAAAAAATATTTCAAATTATTTTACATTTTCAATATAAATTAAAATAATTATAATATAAAATATAGTAAAATATTTTAAACTAATTTTATTTTCAAAAATTAATTTATAATTTTTTTTTGTCAACAATTTCATTTTTTTTTTTTAATTTCAGAGCAATAGAAGTCGAAATAACCCTCGGCGCCTACGACGCCTCCATCCTAAACGAACCAGGCTCCTTAACCTTAACAAGCACCATCGACGACATCCTCGTCCATGCCGCGTGGGACTCCGCCACGTTCCTCAACGACATATCCCTAATAAAACTCCCGCAATCCATCAAACAAACCAAATACATCCAACCGATAAACCTAGTCAACACCGGAAACACTTTCGAAGGCGCTCTAGGCACCCTAACAGGCTGGGGCTCCACCTCCGACGACGTGTCCGAAATTACCCCCATTCTCCGATACGTCGAAAATCCGATTTTGAGCAACAGCGATTGCGCTAAAATCGACCCCTTCGGATCTTTCATAAAAAGCAAGCATTTGTGTTTGGCGGGAAATGGGCCGGTTGGCGGATGCAATGGGGATGATGGAGGTCCGCTAGTTGTAGATGGCGTACTCGTCGGGATCCAAGCGTTCGGCTACCGACTGTGCGAAGAAGGAAAACCGACAGTCTTCACGAGATTGTCCGAGTTTCAGGATTGGATCGCGAGTAATTCGGATGTGTAATAATAATAAATTTCGATATGTTGTATTTTATTTAATGTTTAAATTAAATAATAAAATAATTGTAAATTAAAATAGTGTACTATTGGTAGTACAAGGAATTAATCACTTTCGGGCTCCTTTAGCTTAGCAAGAAGCAGCGCTCGCTGTTTCTGCAATTCGGACTCACTCAACTCTCCACTGCGACTCACGGAATCGGACTCGGATTGGCGGTGCTTTTCATGGGAAGGTGTACTCTAAAGAATTTAAAAAAAAATAAAACAAAAGACATTATTAATAAAAATAAAAGTGACTCACAGAAGGGCTTTTCCGCTTATGCCTCTTCTTCGACTTCTTCTTCCTGTAGTCCTCCCCACTATCCTCCGTTGGAGGCGTTTCACTCCTCGACCGATGTTTCGGTTTCCTCACCACTTTCTCGGTTTCGGACTCACTATTACTGGACGACCGATACTTTTTACTCTTCTTCTTTTTCGACTTGCGCGATCGCGAATGATGGTGACTGCACGACTCTTCCATTTCATGTTGAAAGTCCTAAAATTGCAAAAAAAAATAATTAAATATAGGCAACCCAAAATACATTCAACCAAAAACATTAAAACCCCAATATAGGCAACCCAAAATACAGTCAACCAACAAACCATTAAATCCCAAGTACAGGCAACCCAAAATACACGTAATTCTACCTTATAAATGCGAACTCGCTCAGTATCCGAATCGAACGCCAAAAATTCGTCTTCATTCTGCAACTGCACCTTGACTTCATCCCACGTCAGTTCGAAATCCACATTAAATTGTCGCAACAGATTCTTCAAGCCTGCTTCTAATTTTTTCATCCGCTTTGACTCTTCCTTCAAGCGTTCCTTTTCTTTCGCTTCCGCCTTGTAAAAATAATGATTAATAATAATTACAAATTAAAGTAATTAATTACCTTCTCCAAAAACGAATTAAAAGTCAATTTCACATTCCCCGCATCCAAAGTAGCACTTCGTTTATCCTCGCAAATCACCGTAGCGAACTGATCGAACGACGTGTCGACTTTCACTTCAAACTCCTTCTCCTTCAATATTTCTTTGATAATTTTTTTCTCGTCGTGGAAGCGCGATTTCAAATCCTCGACGTAGAACTTGAACAGATCAAGGGGGGTCGACCCGCTTTGACCTATAAAAGAAACTTAAAGCACAGTAGTAAATTTCTCCATTATCAAAATCAAACTACCAAGCGCTCAAGCGATAAATTAAACATACCTAACATTGCGGAGAACCGAATATCGGCCGATATGATCGGATACAACTCGACCCACAGCGACATAGACGTCAACTTCCCCTCTTCATGCAAATGATCCAACAGCGCGATAAACTGATCCCGATTTTTCCGCGACTGCCGCTTCAACCGCCGCTTTTCCCGCTCTTTTTCCTCAACCTGCTCCTTCTCCAACAGTCGAATATGCTCCTCAAACACGATTAAAGCGTCTTCCTTATCCATCGCCAGCAAGTTAACGTCGTTCTTGAACGCCACGTTCGCCAACAGCAAAGTCTGCGCTTCGCTCCACGTCGTGTCGAAGTTAATCTTCGGCATGCATTCGAGCACTTCCGCTAACTTCTTCATATTGCGCTTCTTCAGCACTTTTCCCTCTTCCTTCTCGCGTTTCGCTAACGTGAAGATGACGTCTTCGTAAATATCGCGTCGGTCCGAATCGTTCACACTCGTCCAGATTTCAGTGGCCGAGAAAATCTCGTCGCATTTGTAGTATTTAGTGAGCGATGAGATTTTGTCGCAATGCAACAGAAAATCTTCGAGAGTCTCTTTCGATTTTTTAGCGCGCAGTCGACTTTCTTCCTTCTCGTCTTTTTGCTTTTGCGTTTTGTACGCGTTGAACACTTGCTTCTTCTCGTTCAGCTTTTTAAACGTTTCATATCGCGGGTCGTTTGAGATTAATTTGACGCATTGCTCCCACGATGAGTTCGACGGCACGTTTTTGTCTTTGAGGAGCTCCTTGAACGCTTCCATCGCCTCTTTTTTGTCTTTGAATACTTTCGGTTCGGGGGTGGAGTTGCGCGATTCCTTTCGTGAAGGTGGACTGTCGAGTGGAAGGACTATATCGTCATCCAGCTCTAAAATAAAAATTATTAGCAAAGTTCATTTTGGTGTATGTTGGGTTGCATACCTAGTTTTGGCGGAGGGGTGGGGAGACTGATGGCGGCGAGCGTGGCCGCCATTGATGCTTCTAATGCACTTTTGTTGCCCGGACTATTTGCTGCAAAAATATCGATAAATTTAATCGTAAAAAATAAATTATTTACCATTTGGAAATGTAACAATCGGCGAGTTCGTGTTTGAAGAGGCTGCAGTAGCGACCGGGGCAGGACTGGTTGATTCCGGCGGCGTTTTCGGAACCACTAATTTAGCCCTACAAAAAAATATGTAAACATTTAAACAAAATACCAAAAATATATTTTTTACTCTTCCGCTGCGATTTTCTGCTTAATTTCGTCCAATTCCGGCGGAATAACCCATCGCGATTCCTTCGTATTAATATTATGGTAGTAAATTTTAGCATTATCCGCCGTATACTCCTTCCACGGGCACTGCGATAACAACAACTAAAACCACAAAAATTAGAAACATTATCCACAAATTGTTAGACTAGTCCCACTTCCGAAGGCGTCTTTAATTGATCGGGTTTCTGCCAAGAGCTCTGCTTGGTCACCGAGTTGTAATAGTAAGTTCTTCCATCCGGCGCTTTGTGTTCGGTCCATTGTTCGGTTTGATTAGCGGCCGGCGGTGGAAAAGTGCCGAAACCGGGCGGCGGTACGCTGAATGGTGGAATCATGGGTGGAAAAGCGCCCATTTGTACTGGTGGCATGAGCGGTGGTGTACCCATGCCTGGGGGTGGTACAAATGCCGGCGGAAGATTGGGATCCTAGAAATTAAAGCAATAATGCAAATGTAACCCTACTTTTTGTGATCAGTTTTGTTACTTACCATTTTTGTTTGTGAGTTGCGTTGTTTATAGGTAGTTAGTGCATTTGGGGATTATTTTGGGGTTTAATTAGTATTAGAAGAATATAATTTGAGTTTTGTTATTAATTAATGCTGCTGCTGGTGCGGCAGCTTTTTTGCGAAACTAGTCGTGCCAACTTAAAATTAATAAACAAGTTTTTAGTTAAAGGAGAGTCTGCGAGGTAGGCAACTTATTATACACATTATTAAAAGAATTTATTTGCGATTTTACTCAAATAATTAATAACTAATTGTTTTACAAATTAAATAAATTATCAAATGAGTAATTAATCTACCAAATAATAAATTATTTTTTATAAACTCAACGTAGTTTTTGAAATATTACGGTTTAGTAAAATGGTGTATAATGAGTTGCCTACGTTTAGCAACATTTTTTTACTTTTAAATTTAAATATTAATATTGCAATGTTATTTTATAATAATAACAATTTAACTAATTAGTTTTAATTCATTATCATTACGATATTTATTAAAAATTAACAAAAACGTAAATTTTTGTTTATTGCCGAAAAAGAAAGAAGAAGAAGAACTGTTGTTGCAGTCTTTTCTGCAAACGCTGTCAAAATTGCGTTTGCTATTATTTCAAAAAATAATAGTTATTAGTTTGCTTTAATTAGTGATATTCGCTATTTTAATCTTACATTAAGATTGTAAAGCAACTCATGTGTATGTCCGTATTGTTTCAAGTTAATAATCTTTGTTCCGAAATTTTAATGGTCTTGGTTGTATTGAACGGTTCCATTATTGCATGTAAGTAAACCATTTACTCAATCGTAATTAAATCTAGCCCTTAATTAAAACAGGAAACTAATCAATCAATAAGAATATGTTACTGCGGCTGTGTACTTTACATTTAATTTTTTTATTGCGCTGATTCTAACCCAACTTTTTATAAACAATTTGTACTATAGTTGTTGCTAATTTGCATTGGGATTTGCTTTGTTCGTATTATTATTAGCTAATTACTAATAGAAAAAGACAATCAAATGATTCAATCAATTTATTTGTGTTTTTTGCATATTTTTGTTTAAACGGCTATGTTCAGAGCAGTACAGTGACAAAATCGATTTTAATTAAAATTAATTAATTGCTTTGTTATGTTTTATATGCAAAAATCCGGTTGGTAACTAAAACTTTTTGTTTATCGAGCTGGTTTCTTTTTATCGTTTTTTATCTAGCGAGGTTAATTGGTTAACCTTCCGTCTTCAGCTTGTTTTAAATTCAATTAACGCTAAATAATTGATAAACAACACTTTTAATAAGAAAACAGAGATTTATTCAATTATAAGTAAACAAATTTATTAAAAACACAAATAACATGAATTTTAAATTAGTTTGCAACTAGCTTCACAATGTCGGTACGATTTAAGTGAAGCTAGCGGCAAACATTTTTCAAAATTTAAATTCAAGTTATATAATATAAAAGAATTTGTGTATTTAATCAATTGCATTAAAGGCTTTTTGTTTAAATAGCTCAGTTTTATCACAGTTTAAAGAGAACAATTGCATTAAACACACAAAATCAACAGAAACAATAAATCAGAACAGTCTTTCGAAAATAATGGTGGTCAACAACAAATAAATCGTGTTCAGTTCAGTAAAATGAATCATGCATCCAGGCAATTAATATGCATCTAATGACCTTTTGCATGGTGTCAATTCAAAAATCAATTTATCTACGTACATAAAATTTACAATAAATCTATTTATCGTTGACCTTAAAAACATTACACTCCAACTATAAATATACAAATTATCGAACATTAATAAACATATATTTGTATTGGAGACGCTCAAAAACCTCTCTTATTACCTAAAAAAGAATCGATAATAATGTGTATCTACAAACTAAATAGGCCCCCTTAATATAATTATCTCGTTGTTGTTGTTTTGCACTCGGATGAAACGGAGCCTCTTTCGCATCCTATCAATTTTATCACAAGCTCATTAAAATGTAATGGATTTTCAACTTCTTTTAATTGTATTGTTTGTTACAATATCAATTGCTTAATTCCTTCCAAATACTTCCTGCGATGCGTACGTTACGTAAAGAAAACCGTCACTACCCGAATGCTCACTGTAAACCTCTGCCAATGTTAAAGACAAGCTTAACATTGACCGATCGTTTACTAGAAGGTATAAAGCTTGTGTTGGATTCATGTGCATTCTATTTCTGAAATTCAAATGTCGAAATTAGGATAGAAATACTGATTACAACTTCCGTTTACCCTTTGGACTATCTGGCATCTTTTTCTTACTCATTGGGTAAGAGAGAGATGAGAGATAGTAAAAAGTGTTTTCCAAGCGGAAACCCAGCGGCAAGGGTTGCCAACTAAAAAACTTTTATGTCACTATGTATGTGACAAGCCGAAATAAAAGATGGCCGCATTTCGCATGGTTTAATATTGTGAATTTATATTAATAATTAATTGTGAGTATTAATTACCTGATTATCGTTTGGAATTGTGACATGGTTATTTCTTGTGGGACTAAAAATTTCGATTTGTCTAAATGAGGTAAATACGTTTCTTTGTAAAATCTTTGAACTATAACCTAAAAATGTCAAATAATTTTTGTTATCACTTAAAAATGAGACACTCACAGGAATTTTAGTGGGGAATCTGTTGCGAATAGCTAATACTTCTTCCTTACGCACATCTGCAACACAAATTTGAGTAATTGAATTAATCGAGTGGCATTTTTGAAACCTGACTTGTAAGCGGAGCACAACATTTTCGAATGCAATTGCATGCAGATTGGCGATAATTTATAATATCGGTATACTGACCTATTGTTTTTGTTTTTTTCACTATATTACGATTGCTATTGATATCCTTTTTCCCCTTTTTTATCTCCATAATGGTGCGGTTCATCACTGGCGTCGTACACTGGTTGTTATTTTCACAATTGCACCAAATCAAATGATTGCAATGTGAGTCTCTGTTGGAATACATATGAAAAAAAAAGTGAAGCAATAACGCACTGATGCACCAGTTATGAATTCGAGTTGTTCGATGGTCGACTGATCTTTAGCAAATAAGCGACTTAATTCTATTGGAGCTTATCGTAATTTTTTATCGAAATCAAATGTTGACCGTGATCAGTTCCCAATCGAAATTGATTCACACGTACGTACCTTGTTTTTTTGCGTTCGCAAGAAATAGTTATCTTGTTTTCTTCGTGAAAGTTAAGAATAACAATGGATATCGCTGCATGCTTTTCACTCATTAAATATACAATTATATAAATAACTTTATTGATTTGTATTCTAGTTTTTTTATATACATATATTTGTTGTGATAATTACAGAGCATATCGTTTTGTTTAATTAAACATCATTATCTTCTGTAAGTTTCTAGCATAATACAATGACGATCATAAAATGAACATGTTGGACAAGTTCGGAAAATTTTCGGACAGTTTTGTCAAATAGGCAAAACTTACAAATTGCAATTTCCATCCGAACTGCATAAGATTAATTACTTTGCTAAGATTAATTAGTTAAGTTACATAAACCAAAACGATAAATTTGATGTATTATTGAGTAAGGTTATTATTATAAATAATAACAAATTTAGCGACTGTTGATAAGACGCTTGGCGGCAGCTTAATGGAATTTTCGGGTTATTTAATCAAAAAAGTCGCCATTTTGAATTTAAAAAACGTAGTCACAACATTCCGCCATTAAAATTTGATTCGTTGCAACTTCACACCGGTCGCCATCTTTTAAAAAATCGATTTTAATTTGCGATAATTTTTTTATTTTGCACAAGATGACCTCAACAAACCTATTTTGGACTCGATATGTGGTACCCTGACCAATAACTTGTTATTTATGTCAAACGATTTTTCCAATCTTCGATTTGTAAATATTTATGAACCGATCAATCCAGTATTGACCCATTTCCAATCATAAAAACGCTGAAATTAATTTCCAATCAAAATCAAATCATCGATTTCAATCATCCGAAATTAAATAATATTTTTGTCTCAACTTCGACGCGAAGAATGATAGATGTACTTTATTTTCGAAACTTATTTGACCCCTTTTATCAATCCATTTGTTATTGTTACAGATAAAAGAATGGCAAAGTGAATGGAAAGTTTCACAGAAAAATGCTGTTTACATTGTACTATATGTATGCGACGTTGCTGCAGTGGTGGCGTTTAGGGGCGCTCAGAAATAAATTGAACGGCACCTTGAACCCCCAAAACTCGTTGTTGATTGGCACCGGCAGCGTTATTTACGATACTCGAAAGCAGCGCAGTATCGAGAACTTGCTGTTCCACAACGAGGACCGGATCGGATGCACGGTGGTTCCAAAGGTTCAAATGCCGCGCGAAATATTGAGCGTCCACTTATTTATTTTCTTTTAGCAAAAAATTAATCTGTCGCAATGGATTGCCTTCCCGACCGATTATCGGCGTTTTCCAATTTATTTCCAGCCTTCCAGACAAAAGATCGACTCGCCGAATATTTACGTGTTATTCGAGACGTTCCTTGACACTTATATTAAGCACCAAAGCGATATTATAGAGGTATTATTCGATTTATGAATTAACTTGATGATCGTCGTAATTTTTAGGTGGAGAAATTCGGCGATTTATTAGCGTGGCGTGTGACCGACAATTTCGAAGCGATTTTGAAAACGGATATTGACAAATTAACGAAACTGATCCATTGCTTCAAACACAGCAATATTGATATCAATCACGAATTAAAATTGCTACGAGTTGAAAGTGCGTAAAATTATTTTAAATAGCGCTCAATAATTCATAACTTTTTTGTAGCGGTCGATATTGAAGGCATCGCATCGAAGATCAAGTACGATAAGAACTACCCGTCGGATTTCACTTTAAAATACTCCTACGATAAAAAGTGCTGGCAGGGATTTGTCGCGGAGATTAAGGGATTATACGGGAAGATCAGGGATGTGAACACGTGCGTATCTCGGATGTATTGTTGGTTGCATAATAATTAAAATATAATTTTCAGACCAAAGATAACGATTGAAAATGGAATGAAAGCGGACGAAGCGAAGAAAGTGCCCGTATCCGAGGTGAAACCCACCAAGAAGGAGACGAAGCCAAAGGACGATAAGGACACCCTTGAAGTGAACGCTCGACGACACAAATTCAGCGAACATGCCAAACGAGAGCGGCATACCGCGGTTAAAGAGGAATCCAAAGCGAAGGCAAGCAAAGCTTCCAAAGCGCCAGACAGTAGTACAAAACTAGATAAAAGTAGTAGTAAGGTGAACGGATCGACTAGCAGTAAGCATCGTGACAAATCGCTGGAGAAGCAGTCGCACAAACATCAAAGCAAAAAGCCCAGTAAAGTGGCGGCCAAATTGAATGGAGCTGCATTGAATGGAAGCGCGCATAAGGTGCAAAGTGTGAAGCCGCCGAATATTCTCGTTTACGCCGACAGTCTAATTGCCAAAGAGAATGTGAAAACTGTACTGCAAGCGATGATTAATCGCGAGAAGTATGCGATCTACGATTTGCCGACCACTCCAACCGTATCCGCTTGGAATGAGTCGACGGTGTTGGTTGTGGTTTGCGGCACAGTGCCTCTGAATCTCACCTCGAATTTGCTGCAATATTTAATTAGCGGCGGACAATTGCTTTGTCTGTGCAGCGATTTGTTGTATAGTGTGTTGCATACTTTTGCCACAGCTGAGGTATTTTTTATTAATTAATTGAATTTAAGTGTTTTAATTTGGATTTTTAGGTGCGCGAACATGAATTGGTGCGATTTAGTTACGGCAAATGGAATCAAGTGCAGATGATGCATCACATTTTTTGCTATCAAGCTTCTCCCGCCAAAAAGCAGTTTTCCAAGGATTCGGATCATTCCAATCAAAGGTAGTTGAAATTGTATTGCTGGTTGCCTATTAATAGCTTCTTGTACAGTAGTGGGAATGGTTCGAGTCCGATAGCGCCACCCACGCCCTCTACAGTGGACTTCCAGCATAATGGCAAAGACTACACCATCCAGGTGCGCGTTTTGGGAACGGAGGAAACCTGGCAAACCCCTAGTCTACTGTTAGCCTCGGTTAAAGGCTCGAAAGGTCGAGCGGTGTTCTCACAAGTCCATTTGGAAATCAATCCAGTCCAGTATGAAGACGACGAAAAAAAGTTTGAGGCGTTGAAAGAGAGCGATAAAGCGCGTTTGGAAATTTTGCAGGATATTTTGTCGAATCGTTTGGATATTGATTGCAGCACTTTTACTAATCTTGATTATAGTATTGGGTATTTTCTTGGACGACATGACGTAAGTGTTTTAATTCGATTTACTATTTTATTTTATGCGTTTTTATAGCTCAAGTTGAAGATGCTGTCCGAATGTGAAAGTATCGTGAATAATCGCCTGATTTGCGATAAAATTACGTTGACTTTCTGTGGGAAAGATGCGAAGCCCGATGAGGCTACTGCACAATTTTTGCCGGTTTTGATACATTCCTGTCCTGCGAATTTTTCTACAGTCAATTATTTCGAAGTACGCATTTTGTAATTTTTATTTTTGTCTTTTTTGAGTCTATTTTGAATTTTAGACGCTCGAAACTGATTACATTGGGCGACTAGTTTTGTACTCGGACGTGATAAGCAGCTCGCAGTTTGTTATCAACAAAACGCTAGCGCATGGAATTGTTGTGATTGCCAGGCAGCAGACCAATGGTGTTGGTAGGACGTTTATTAATTTATTTGTTACAAAATAGTTACCAAAAAATATTTTTAGGTCGTTCGAACAATGTGTGGATTAGTCCAAGTGGTTGCGCTTTATTCTCCTTGCAGCTGCATATTCCGTTAGACACCCCGTTGGGAAAAGTCCTTCCATTAGTGCAACAAGTAGTTATGGTTGCAGTTATTTCTGCCATTCGAAAAATTAACGGTTGTGAAGTTAGTGTACCAAGAATTTGAGGTAAATATTTTACGCTAATTTTTTTTCTTTTAGAATTTGAGTCTTGGATTAAAATGGCCTAATGATTTGTATGCGAATGGTGACGCTAAACTTGGCGGAATCATTGCAAATTCCACTATTAATAGTTCAATTAGTGTGATTAATATTGGTTGTGGAGTCAATTTAGATAACTCGAATCCGACTACGTGCATAAATGATTTGATTGGCGAGTTGAATCAGAGAATGGGTAGCGATGTGAAACCGATACTTTTTGAAAATTATTTCGCGCTTGTTTTTAATGAAATTGAAAGATTATTGGATGTCATACAAGGCGGTGATTTGGATCACTTCTTTGAGCTTTACTACAAATACTGGTTGCACAGGTAGGAATTTATTATTTTTTTTTTAAAAAAATATTTTTTTTTTGGTTTTTTTTGTCAACAAAATTTTTGTTGATGCATTAAAAAAATGCCCATACGAAATATTCTTCGATTTTGATTCAGTTCTAAAAAAAATAGTGTTGAAAACATAAAAAAAAAAATTCAAATTTTTTTCAAAAATAATTTTAAAAAGTCAAAAACTGTCAAAATTGTTAAGAAATTAGTTTTTGAACTCGTTTTTCCAAAAATATCGCAATTTTAAAATTTTCCAAAAAGTCCAAAAAATTTTAAACTGTCTGAAAATTTTCCAAAAAAGTTTTAAAATACCAGAAAATTTATATTCCTCAAAAAAGTCCTTTAAAATTAATTTTTCCTCAAAATATATCAAATTTTAGATTTTCCAAAAAGTTCAAAATTTCTTAATTGCCTCAATTTTTTCTAAAAAAAGTTTTAAAATTACCAGGAAATTCAATATGAGACTCGAATAAATATATTTTCTAGCGAAAGTAACATATCGATTACCACCCCCGAAGGCGAATTGCGAAAAGTGAAAATAACCGGAATTGACCAATTCGGCTATTTAAAAGTCCTCGCTGAAGATGGCACCGAAAGCACCGTCGAGCCCGACGGCAACGCCTTCGACATGATGAAAGGCCTGATAGCCCCAAAAATATTTTAGAATCTCAATGTTGTCTCTAATCTTGTTGTCTGATTGTGTATTATTCAATTTATGAAAATGTTATCTCCTCGAAATAAAATTATAGGTGCTGAAAATGTGTTCAAAAAGCAGCTTGGTCTCTCACTATTTACCTTTCCGAAATTGCATGTTATTAAAGTGGCTGGCATTATTTAAATGAGATTGGAAAACTTTGGGGCAGCAAGCAGAAATTCTTTCTTGAAGCTTAACAGCATCATTAGTTGCAAATCAAAGTTTGCGAATACGGTAAAAGTCCATTAAAGCGATAGCCTAACCGAAAGTCCTTTGAGTAGTCGAATTTGCAAGTCGATTGTTTTATTTGATGATTACGAATAATTATGTGAAGTTTATTGGTAAGTGGATTTTTAATTTATTTTGTAGTTAGTTTATTTATTGAATTATTGATAATTGCTTCGGAAATTAACTTTGCAAAATCACCTTTTGATTTATAAAGTCATTTGATTACGTGCCATACTCGCCCAGTAATTGCACAGCTTTTATGGAAACTAATTACAAAACGCTGGATTTTAATTAATATTTCCATCCAAGCCAAATTGTCGCAAACTAATATCTAAATATAATAGTTTCAGCCAAATCGATGTGCATATTAATTAGATTGCAGTGGCTTGATGATGTTGTACAATTTTTTTTTGTAATATTGTTGAGGCTAAAAGATAGACGTCGCGCATGAGGTTCACAATTTTCAGGAACGCGCCTCTGTAAAGTGCGTCTTTCAGGCAAACAGTAAACGCGTCGACTTGATCTGGTTCACATGTTCGCTAAATAACTAACTATCAGTGATTGCAAACAGCGAACAATCAATTTAATTAATTTTAATTGTTGTTGCGGGTAATTAATTATTGCGAGATTCATTAATTATTAATAAGTGCTTAAGTAAACCTCAATAATTATAATTGTGTCGCTGCCAATTAGTGGTCAATTCGATTCGGTATGAAACTTGATTTAATTAATTGTTAGAAAAATAATTTTAATGATTTTTTGGGGCAAAAATTGGAGTCGAATTAATACGGCTCCTTTGAGACTATAAAAAATACTTGGCGACACTTTTATTATGCATTTATTAAAATTGTAATAATTTAAGGGTCGTATTTATTTGCCAAATAAATTCGCTAAGTATTCGCAAGTATGTGTATAATTAAAATAAATTTCATATTTGTACAAGACTTCAAAGCACCTGCAAATACTTTAAAGAAGAATTTATATGCTGCCGCTTTTATTTATTCGAAAGTTTACATTTACGGTGGATGCGATGGTTTTCCTGTTTATTTATATTTAAGCATTATCGTCGATCATTCCGCTTTTTTTTGACATAAATTTATGTTAATATGTTTCTATATTTAAATTGGAAAATAGTTTAATTGTTGATTTATTATGCAATTTTTTGACGATATAAAAAATATTTTGTCATTTAAAAATGTTTGATTCAATTTAAATTTTTTAAATGCGAACATATGTTCTAGAAAAAAAAACTTAACGAATATAAGCTGTTAAAAAATAGTCGACGACAGTTAAATCCAAAATAACCGACGTTTGGAGCAAAATATTATTTATTTAATTTGTAAAATATTTTGAAATGAAAAATAAAAAAAAATAAAATTTTGTTGAAAAAAAAATTTTTTTACAATTTTTTTTCAACATTTTTGAATTTTTTACATTAAAAATAATAATAATAATAAATTAATTCATTAATGGTAATTTATATAATTTTAAAAAATATAAAAAAATTAAAAACTAAAAAAAAATCATTAAAATACAAAAATTTTCAGTTTAAAAAATCAAAATTTGCCCCAAATGCAAAATATTTCTATTAAAAAAATAAATCTTATTATTCTAAAATATTTCAACACTTTTCTTTAATGGAAATTCCAAGTCGCTTACCTTCTATAAAAACACTTTCCCAAAGGCGCCATATTATTTTACAAAACACTCAAATTTTCGGCCATATTTGGTCTACCAAAAAACGTCTGCACTTAATCCACTCCAATTGTTTGAAAGCGTAATATATTTTTCGATGCGTAAATCTAAATCAAAGATAAACAGAATGATGTACTATGTGCTAAAAGCTTGTGGGTAATAAAAGTTCGGATTATTTGTTTAAAACTAATTAATATGCAGCACTATTTGAAAAAACATTGAACAGAAAAATGTTTAGTTAAACATCAGCGAGGCATTTAAGTGTTTTAAAAATCTAATTAAATCCGTATCGCCAAAAAATACGCTAATTTCCCGTCTTCTTATTAGAAAGAAAAATAATGAAGTAAGTAACATCGACCGGGAAACGAAAATGTTGTTAATGGCGCTCCTGCTGTTCCTTGTTTGGTCAACACACGTGCAGGAAATTTCGCTAACAGGTATGTTAATGCTTTCTTTATTTTCTCTCCAAACATTTTTCTTTTACAATAATGAAACTTAAGCATGCGACATTAAGTTTAATCGCGAACACGATCGCTCGCACCTTTTTCGCGCCGTTCCTTCGATACGACTTTTAATTTAACCGAAGATCTGTTTGTTTATGTAAATAGTTTAATCCCGAGTATAAACTTCCATTTGATAAGCATTTGCCTCATTTCGTATTCCGAAGATGATACGCGAACTTTAGATTAAGGCCGTCGTCGCTATTTTGATCTAAAAGCGACTTTTTAGAAACAAAACACATTTTGGACATGCAAAAATATTTCTGCGGAAATATATTGATAAGGGAATATTTCTTGACAGGCTTATGTAATGTGGGAGAGTGGAAGTTTGAGTGTGCGAAAGATATTGACATAAAATATACGATCAGCAAATAAACGGATTGATGTCTGACTTTTTACACCAAATCGATCAAAACACATTTCCAATTAAATAATATATTGTTTCGGATTTTTCTTCAAGTTTACTTTTCGCGTATTGTATTACGAAACATTTTTTTAAATCATTTTATTCGCTCAAAACATCGTTTTCCGCCTAATTATTTGAATTTGGCGCTTTAATTCCATTTTAAAGATGGCCGCTAAGCGATTTGAATGAAGTTGGCGTTTTATTAAATTTTAAAGATGGCGGCTTCCGGTTTTGAATTCAGTGGTTTATGCATTTTTAAAGATGGCCGCCAGACGACTTGATTTTGACGTTTATTTAATTTTTAAAGATGGCCGAATATTTTTGATCCGCAAACAATAAATAATCTTCGCTTTGACGTTGAAACACTTAGCTTAATGACGATGAGGAAAGTTTCGCATAAAGTCTAGAGAATAATTAATTCAAAACGCATAGAAAGATGTAAGATATCAAGTTTGATGGTAAGGGCGAAATTCTACTTCTATTTATATAAAAAATTTGACAAGTTATAAAAGTTGGCAAACAGTAAACACATTTTTTCGAAGATGTTTATTCCAAGTCAATTAATTAAAATAATGCTTATCATTGAGTAAGCGCGATGTAATTAAGTTGAGCGCAAATATTTGTACGAAATGATAGAAATGTGTTGTTTGTTACATCAAGCGCAATATTTGATCCTAAAAAGCAAAACAATATGTGAAATTGATATGCATGCGGTTTGTAATCCATTTAAAGAAACCGAACACCCTTGATTGATTATTGTATCGTATAAGGGCACGGGGATTTAAACAACACACAGTTTTGATGGAAATCCTTCAAGCAAATTGCTTTTACTTTCGTTTCCTTTTGCTCCATATTTTGCCGACTTCATTAAAGAAGAGAAACAAAAATATTTGAGATATAAACGAGCTAAATATAGGTGAAGCTGTAGAATCAGATTTATAAGTCATCCCACTCTTGTGAGATGATACAATTAAGCACGAAAGTACTTATTTTAATAAGAATGTTAGCGATGACAGTTTCCGGGAAACATTTTCCACTTTTGAGCACCAACTTATTTCCGGTGCTTTTATTTGAATGTGCGCGTACTACATGTGTTGCGAGAAGGATTCGAATAAAATATATTACATAGTGTGTGCATTGAAACGTTAATTTTTGAGTTTATTTTCTCGGCGAGAGTTTCGACGAAAGTTTATTAAATTTATTGTGTTGAGAGGATTAATTTGGTTTCTCGGCAAAATTTTAATTCCAAATATTTAATATTTATTTCATTGGTGGAAAAACTTCTACATTAGTAAATTTAGTTTGTCTACAATAAATTATAGGGGGCGCGTCATACGACGTGACGTCACATCAAGGGGAAATATGTGACGTCACGATGCATGACGCGCGCGAATTAAATTGTTTTCAAATAACTTATTTACGAAAATGTTTTGCATTTTTTATAATAAACGAAATTAGCATATTTTAATAAGGAAATATCGCCAACAAGCTGAAATTTTTCTCATTGTCCTGTAAATAACGTGTCAATCAACAATATGGTTGAAAAATCGCCGCAAAAAATCCGTTTTTTCTCATAATCTCGTTTCTCATTGATCTGATGATAAAAAATCTTATTATAAAATTGTGTGCGAAAAATGTCGCATAGATTTCTTGGCAGTCGTAACAACCCTTCTCGCGATATAGAGCTTACTTACAAAGTTTAAATTGCGTCAATTTGTGAATAGCGAATGCACTCATTTCCACACCACCAATTTTGCAATCGTAATTGTTTTTTTTTAATAAACCTGCTTAAGCTAATTTCAGATTTTCTTGTGGAAATAATTTAAATAATTTTTGACTTTAGAATTGGCGACATAATTTTATTCAATTTTTTTTCAGCGCGAAGATCATTCGTTTTCGTACAATATTGATCAATGTTGCGAAATTGAGAGATTTGCCAGATATGAGCGCTAATATTAAATTCTTGCAGTGTCTCTATTCGGGTTTTGTTTTATTTCCGAAAATAAATTTGTCAGACGCATTTGTATTTTTCACACAAAGTGTCGCCCCTTTTCCTTTTGTGCATGACAACTCAGCCGAAAGGAAAATATCGCAATAATCGGCAAACAACAATGTTTTTATTAAAGGATCGGGATGTTGCAGCTATAAGCAGCTTATCCAAACATTTATTTGTTTAATTACAACTTTTTATCTCGATCTGAACATTTTGTTCCGTCTTTTCAAAGAGTTTCTTCGTCTTCTTCTTCGAGCGAATTAAAACGCTACTTAATGAAATCGTTTTTATTTCTAATTCTCTTTTTGTTTGCTATAGGAAATTCAAACTCAGCAGCTATTCGCTTTGTTCGGCTAATTCCACGTCGGGAATTAAATTAAGGCGATTTGGTCCGATTTTTAATGCTTTCTGATATTTTGAATGCAAAATTTATTGAAAAAAAAATATTTTACGGACTTTTTGGAAATATTTTGGAAATTTAGTATTTTCTTGACGTTTTTTTGCGTTAAAAGTGTCGAAAAAAGTCGTTTACATCAAAATCCAATTTTTTCCTTTTAATTTTCTTTAAAAAAATTTAACAAAAAAAATTTATTTCATGAATTTAATCCGAAAAAAAAATTATTAATCGAAAAAAACCTTAAAATTGTGCCCATTTTTGGCATATTTGGCCCAAGTTTCCAAAACCCTCGGTCCAAACTCAACTGAAAAATGATTATTCGGCTGTTTGCGTCCAAATTTCGGCGAGAGAAATTCGGGAATTTATCACAGTTGGTTTATCGTAGTTGTTTGACAGAGAATAACAAATATAAACTGGAAATCGCGCTAAACAGCTGGATCGCTTTTCCTGTAGCCTTCATTATTATGTAAATGTATGCGGCCAAGTCAATCTGAACGCTGGTGCCACTAAAAATCAATTCGGTTTTTGTATGAATCATTCATTGAGCAATTAGCGATGTGGTTAAATTAATTAATTGGCAGTAAAATGTAAAGTTTGATCGTTTAAAAGCGATCGAACTTGTAAGGCTCTCGTAATTTATATAAGGACATAAAATTTTCGCTTTTGGAATAACGATCGCTTGGGAATGGTCGTGAATAGTTGTCACCACAAAAATAATTAAACGTATTGTTTGTGTGTCGATTGTAAAATTGTTCCGTTTGAGCTTATAAGTTAAGTTAAAAAGGAAGCGACAAAACATTTAATTAGAGTTCAATTTGTAATTGGCGGGATTCCGGGAATTAGCAAGCGGAAGCTAATTCAAATCCGTTTTTTTTCTTAGTAAAATTAATTATTTAATATTTTGCGCTATTTTTAAATAAATTTACGTACCACGCTTTTTGCATAAAATCACTTTTAATTAGTTGGGATAACTAATTATTAATAAAACATTAATTAGCCAATCAATTGCTAATTATCCAACTTTCTTAAAGCAATTATCTAGTGGACCTTGATTAGGGTTTTGATATCTTCAGCCTAGATGAAGGATATGTCGTAGAAAATTGATTAATCAGCAAGATAATGCAGAATCCCCGGCGTTCCCGCCAAAATTAAAAATCATCTCTAGTGCGCATGTTTTTCAAATTTTTCATTCTGACATTTTTAAGACACTTCGCTCCAAGGAGTGTGCACCGAAGGCTACTTCCAATGTGCCAACTCGACGATGTGCATTCCACAAGAAGACAATTGCAATCACATCGACGATTGTCCGAACGGAAGCGATGAAACAAATTGCGGTAAGTGCAAACAATACTTAAAAAAAAAGTTTAGTTTTGATAAGATTAATTTTAATCCAAGCAAGCAAAAACTTCGCACCCTTCTTTAAATATAAGAGCCTTATAGCGGAAACTTAATATTAACGTTAAGTTTCGAAAAGGGTTGAGACATTGTTTCACCTTCACATACTTGTTTAATTAGTTTTCTGTTTAATGAAACCAATTTCGACTAATTTTATGTTAGATGATAAATATGACGATATTTATTACGATCATCGCTTCATCAAACGCATCTCGGCCGAACATGATGATTTGAGCAAGGAATGCAGTAAGTCTACTAAATAAATGTCGTTTTTAATTGCAATTTATTTTTAATTAAATAATAACAGATTTAACTTACAATGGAACTTGTCTGTGCAAAGGCATAGATTTGCTCTGCGAAAATCGGGGATATGACAAAGCGCCCAACGACATACCAAATGAATCAATAGATATTTTGTAAGGAAGTTAATTTTTCTCCATTGTAATGAAAATTAATTTTTCCTTCCTCTTAGGGACTTCAATGGAAACAATTTTCAGAGTCTTGCGCCGCCCAGCGTGATTAACATCCCACCTTCAGTCAATAAAATGTAAGTCTAGTTTTGTTAGAATAACAATTTATTTCGATTGAATCCCTAGAAATTTCCACGTTGTTTGCTGTATCAAAATATTATTTGTTTGGAAAATGTGAAAAAACCATTTCAATGCAATAACATTATTTATTTTCGAGTCGTTCAATAAAAAGTGCAAGTCAAATTGTAAAAAAAAATCGCTCGGCGCCACTGTGCTCGGCTCCTATTGGTCGCACAAATTTTATTTTTTGTATGTCGTACGCAGGACAGTATTTCCTACAAGTTTTATTCTGGAAAAATTTTTCACACTTCAATATTGAAAAAGATATTAAGCGAAAAGTTGTGAGATTAAAATAGTCCTTTATAAATTTTTAACAAAAAAGTTTTTCAAAATTTTTTTGGGCCCTGTTGATCTCACGTAAAAAATGTTCAGATAAAACTTGTCGGGGGCTCAATTCTCTATAATTTTTATAAATAAACATTTTTTGTAACGAGAAAGACAGTCAAGATATCAGACGGCAAAGTTTACCTTATTTGGTCCAAAAGTTGTGAGATTGGCAAATTAAAAAAAAAATAGTTTTTCAAAATTTTGTTGAGTCTTGTGGATTTCTCATAAAAAATGTTCAAATAAAACTTGTAGAGGACTCAATTCTCTATAATTTTGCTAGAATTACTTTTTTTGAAATTAGTAAGACAGCCAAGATATGGGACGCCAAAATTTACCATTTTAGGTCGAAATTTTTCCTCTAACTTTTTTTGGCAAAAATTTGATTTGTCCTCCAATTTTAAAGATAAGGCTTACTTTTTCTACTAATTTGACTTATCTAAAGTTATTATAAAGTGCAACAAGTTTGTCATTCACGAACACACAGCCGTCACAAGTTTCCCGCCAAAACCAAACTCAAACATTCGGCGACAATTTCTCAACTTTCGCAACTTTATTTCCTTTAAATTCTTGCTGGATGACCTCCAACGTCTTTCCCTTAGTTTCCGGTAGCACAAAAATGAAGAACAAAACGCCAATAAACGTAATAACACTAAACGAGTAAAACGGTACCGCCAGCCCAAAATTATCGGCAGTCACTTGATAGAACTTGGTACTGACGAGCATCCCGCCCGAAAAGACCACACTACAAATAGATAGCGCTTTCGGTTTGATACTAGTGGAGAAGTACTCGCTGGTGATGATGTTGCACCCGACTCCCAAACCAAACGCGAAGCAAATATTGAAGAGCACCATCACCAAAAGCGGGAACCAAGCCAATGCCGTCATATCCACATCGGAGTAATCGCGCAACGTGAAGAAGACCGCTTGCGCCAGCAGCACCAAGAAGGTGCTACCGCACGAAACCGTGAAAAGCGGCTTCCGACCAAAGCGATCGATGAAGAAACTGGACGCGATGAAGGACAAAAGCTGCGTTAAGATCACAACGGAAGATCCAATAACGGGCGAGATGTCCGTGGCTTCTTTGAGGAGGATTTGAATGTACATGGAGAAGGCGGTGCATCCGGAGAACTGCTGGAAGATCCTGGTGGCCACTACGAGGAGCAACGCTTTCCTGTTGGAGTCGATGCGGAATAAGTCGCAATACGTCCCGGACTCGCTCATTTGTCTCTTCACATCGGCAGTCAATTCGTAAAGTTCCTTCTCGACGTTTTTGGATCTCCGGAAGAATTGTAGGGACGATCTTGCGTCGTCGATTTTGTTCTTCATGAGGAGGTAGTACGGAGTTTCCGGCATGCCGCTGAAGAGGACCAAGAAGAGGAACGGGAAGATGCAGCAAATTAGCGCAACTGTGTGGATGTTCAAGATGGATCCAATTATGTTCATATATAAAAATCCGCTTAGGTACAAAATCGCGTTCATCGTGCCGAGGATGCCCCGAATTTCCGGTTGGGACACTTCCGCGATGTATTGCGGAATTATGCAAAGCGCTGCACCTTCAGCAATGCCGCCCAAAATCCGCGCCAAATACAAATAATATTTCCCGAAGTGCGAGAAGTAAAACAGCACTTGGACCAAAAGTTGCGGGCCGGCTAGCAGAAGGATGGATCGCTTCCGGCCGAGAAGATCTACCAAGTTGGCGCCCAATAAGCCGCCGATGACGTCACCGGCTGGACCCGCAATGGCGATGTAGGAGGCTTCGTCTTCGGAGACGTGGAAGGGGTACTCGTCAGACATCACTTTTTCTAAGGAAGGGCTTGGCCAGCCGCCATGTAGACCCGATATGAAGATTGTGATGGTCGCTAAAGGGGGTTAAGTTAGTTGGTGAATATTTGGCGGGAAATTTGTTACCTGTGAGGACGGCCGCGTATTGCGACGTTTGTTTCGCATCTTCTTTGTTTAGGACACTGTGTAAACTGAACAACTTCATTTTCGGTGCACGATTGAGATATTTTCGGCGGTTTTATGTACATTTAAACAATTGACGCAAATTTATTATTTGTTTAATATTATTTGATAAAGGATTTTGCGTCGGAGCAAAGCTCTAACGGGATAAAAATCAATGGCAACTCGAAATATTTGTATTGTTTTTGTTAATTGAAACCCGCTTGAATTTTCCAATTAAACGAAATATAGCTGCGTTTAATCAAATGGTCAGGTTACATGAAAATTTCTCATTTTCAGAAGTTTCGTTCATTGTAGCATCAATAGCGTTCAAGAGGGCACTTTTTACCAGTTGAAATATGTGCAGGAATTGTAAGTATTTTTTTCAGTAAGATTCGACTCGAATTCATTCATTATACAGGGTGGCATGGAATTTTTATTTTTGGGTTTGAGGGGCGATTTCTGGGACACCCGGTATTTTAATTAAATAATTTTCTATTGTTTCGTTAGTTTGTTTTAATGTGATTTTTATGAAAATGGAACGAGATTTATTTATGATTGTTTTAAACTAGTTTAGTGCGCTTTAAATAATTTTTATTATTTATTTAAAAATTAACAGTAGTAAATAATTAATTTTTATTTACTTAAACTAGTGCATGTTGCATAATTTTACGTAAAATAAACTAATATCAAATTATTTAAGGGTCCTTCACCGACTGTCTCACAGTTGTCTGCAACCAGCATTGCATCATAGAGAAAAGAGCGCGAATGATTGGCGAGAGCTTAGGAGTGAGTGAGACAAATATATAATAAACACGCGTATTTATAATTACTGTATTTCGGTTATGCGTTGATGGTTTTTGATGAAAATCATGTCAAAATATTCTGAAAAGATTAATCTGTTGCCTGAAACTTTTATTTTTTTTTAAATAGTGGATAATTAAAGACATATTTGACAAACAAAAATAAATTAACATAATTAACAATGATTAATTAAAATTATTCAAATTTAGTGAGCTTCTTGCCCTAGAGAATTTTTTTCTGAATATTTTGACATGATTTTTATCAAAAACCATCAACGCATAACCGAAATACAGTAATTATAAATACGCGTGTTTATTATATATTGGTCTCACTCTCTCCTAAGCTCTCGCCAATCATTCGCGCTCTTTTCTCCATGATGCAATGCTGGTTGCAGACAACTTCGAGACAGCCGGTTTATTTTCGCGCCATAATTCTCAAACTTCCTATAATTTAATCAATCAATCAAAATGCATGAAAATATAATATAATTCCAATTTATTTAAATAATAATAATAATAAATTCAAAAAAATACGATTTTTATGTTTTTTCGCTATATTTTAATGTAAACAGAATATTGCATGTTCCGTACAATCCAATTCCTTGTTATTTATAAGCCTTATTGTATATCTATATATATTTCGTGCGCTTGTAAATTAATTTCGTGCATGTAGATTCTAAAAAGGGATTCCTTTGTTTATCAAAAATCCACCCACAACAAACATTCAGGATGTTTATTTATTTATGTACGAAATCATCTTTATCCAACAAATTTATTTTTTTGTGTGTTAGATATTTGGATAACAACGCGCTGAAAATGTTTCCATCGAAGGTTTTCGCGAAACAATCTCATCTAAAAAAGTTGTAAGTTTCGTTTAAGCAATCAGCGAACTGATTGAAAGTTAATTGCTGTTTCAGATCTCTGATGTACAATTCCATATCTAAGATCCATCCCAAAGCGTTCGAACATTTACAGCAGCTTTCAGTATTGTAAGGACGATTTTAAAATTAATCCGAAAATTACAAGCTAATTATTATTGTTGACTTTTTATGTTATTAAATTTTTTTTCGAAATGACGGACATTTTTAGAGCAAATTTGAATACCTTGGCCTGAATTCCGAAGGTTTTATTAAATAACTCGCTGTGGACCAGATTTCCGTGTCGCCCCAATCTAATTACATTTGTGTGTTTTTTCTCATTTGAAATTAAATTATAATTGCGCAAAACAAGCGAAAATTAATTTTGGCGCCAAAATTCTAAATTATCCAAAAACCCGGAAAAAAAATCCATCGACGATTTTCTTGCATCAACAAAATCTAATTCCGTTTATTTATTTGCTTCGCTTTGATTTATTGCTACAATACAAACATATTTTACTTTTTCATTATTGTAAAAGCTTCATATTTTCCGGCAGAAATCTCAGAGGCAACAAACTCACCGAAATTCCGCGCCAAGTCCTGGAGCCACTCGAAAATCTCACAATATTGTAAGTACGTTTAATTATTCGAAATTAATTAATTAAATGACCCGCGTTTTGAGTGACGGCGGGATATTCGATACTTTATTGATTCCCATACAAAACGCGTATTTTTCATTTATATTTTTGAGACGAATTTTATATTATTTACAGATCGACGATATTTGCTGAAAAAAATTGCAATAGTAATGGAATAAAATTTAAAAACGAATTTCTGCCCACAGATATCTGCAGAACAACGAAATCAGATTTGTCGATAGCACCAGTTTTCCCCGACTGCCGCTCAACGAGCTTTCTTTGATGGAGAATAAAATCAAGTTCTTGGAAAAAGGGGCTTTCAGTAATCTGACATCGCTGACGAGTCTGTAAGTTTTTGCGAAACGCTAATTTTATAATGCACAAAATTGTTAATGATGATGGTTAATCTGCATTTGTTTTCCCGAAAATCAATAAGCAATTAATAATATGGCAGAGAAATTTACAAAAAAGCAAACAACATTAGGGGGATGTTTTATGTAAAATTAATTTCATGTCAACTTCCTTTTATAGATATTATTTTATAAATTGCGAGAAAAAATGCGCTCTATTTTTATTTTATTATAAATTATTAATTAGCTGATTTTATAAGCGTCTAATAAGCATGGAAAGCTTGTACAATTTTTTTTATGAATATAATGATTGAAATGTAAACATGAAAATGTTATTCGGAGGTAAACAAATTGAAGAGGTATGAAAAAAAAAAATGAAGGCGCATGTTGGAAATATGTAGTACGTACGCGCGTATAAAAGGAATCAATACATAATTAGTTTTATCGAGGCGGTTGTTAATGTTCAATAGGGAAATTTAATTGTATTCATTGGAATTTCTGGCATTATGCACTAACATACAACAAATTAACGATGTATTGCCATGGCATAGAAAAGCGTAACAACGAGTAAACAAATTTACTCAATTAATTTATTCGAAAGTCATGGAAAATGACTCAAAAGCCAAAGTAGAACTAAAAAAAAATACTCAAATTATGAGAGCAATAATCGAGTAATCGTTCGTAAATCTATTTATTTAATTGGCCATCATGTGTTGTTTTATTAAATAATCGCCACCATAAAACGTTTTACGACTCCATAAAAATTATCCACAATAAAACTCGTATTTATGAGCTGATATGTAATTTTAACTTAACAAGTTAGTTTATTTGTACAAATTTTCTAATTATCGTATATATTGACAAAAATAGAAATAGTCGCCAAGTTTCAAAAGCTTTTATGAATGGCAAATAAAAAGTTGCAAAAGATTGATATAATATTTGATTAGACGACGACGCAACTTTGAAAAGAAACTGCGAGGTCCGAGCTAGATACAAAAGATTTACGAGTGAATAAATAACTTTTGTTATGAACGTTTATTATACGACTTCGCCGTCTCTTTTCGGCCAATCGCTCTATTCAAATAGTATGTTAAATACAAATAGAGCGAGCTTTTATTGCCACGCGACGAGTTTTTCGTCATCGGCCAAACTTTATTCATGTTGGTCGAAATTAAATGAACCTACTACTTTATTTATGTGATCGCTAAATTTGTGGCTTTGCAATTTGTTTCCATAAACCTTGGAAAATAATAATTTATACGAAGCGTCATCAATCTTGTCATTCATTTGACATTTATTGGTGATAAAATGTTATTGTGACGTAGAGCTCAAGATCCAAACTATTTTTCAGATTTTTGTCGAATAATCGGCTGACTGAAGTGAAAAACGGCACTTTTCAACATTTGGTCGAATTGAATGCATTGTAAGTGATTTTGTCGATAATACAATCAACTTGTATTTTGAATCAAATTTTATTTGCAGGACACTTAATGATAATTTCATTAAAACGATCGAGCTCGGAGTATTTCACGATGTTTTCAATTTAACTACGCTGTAAGTTTATTTTTACTTGTTTTAAAGTGTAAAGTAATTAAAATAGTCTATTAAAAAATCAAAAAATAGTCAAAATTTTGTTCAAAATTCTAAAAAAAATATTTTTTGAAATTAAAGTTCCTGTCACAATATAATTGCGTTAAACAATTATATCGAGAGTTCTTTATCTTCTTGAGTGGCGATCGTATTTCTTTCTACTTGTTTCTGCTTGTTTTTCCCTCAGAGAACTGGAGAGAAATAAGTTTCGGATGCTCGACAAACGACTGCTATTGCCTTTGTACAAATTATCCAACATGTGAGTATGGTTTTAAATTGATTAAAGTGTATTCGAGCTGCGAGTGTTATTTTGGCCTCAAAGCTCCGCTTCTTATGGCGGCAAAAAGTGCCCATTATGCATCATAAATAATTCGCGCACGAATTAAGCTGTTTAATATTGTAGAAGAGTTAAATTCCCGCTCGTAATCCGAATCGCAGTGAAAATCTAATGCTTATTAATATTAAGATTTGTGTTGGAAATTTATGATGCAGAATGTTTTGCATTTATGGATTGCAGAGATATTTGTATGGCATGCCCAAGCATATAGCGCAGAGAGTCATAATAAAAAATGTATGCTTCATATTAGATTTTGCAAGTCAGATTTTTGTCGGCGGAAAAATAAGAAGCGCATCAGTTTTGTCTGCTGCTTTCAAAAACCGTACAAATGGAATAAAACAGAATTTTATTTAATTTTATTATAGCGTATAAAAAATTACATACGCTATAATTTTTTCCGTTTATTTTGGAGGCCTGGAAGAGGTTGAAATTTTCAATTTAAAAAGACGTGACGTCACAATTTGAGAATGCATAAGGTTACGCCTACCGCGGTAGAAGAGGGGGAGAATATGACGTAGTTTTTCCGCCATTTAATTATGACGTAGTTTTTCCGCCATTTTTTTTATTTGGATGCCATTAAATTGCTAAACATTTTTAAATAATTTTTATAATTTTATTTGTCGCATAAATCGTTTGTCGAATATGGCCCATCGAATCCGGATTTTATTTCCAGATACTTTGATCGGTTCGAGATGTGTGCCGCAGCCACCCATGTCAGGAATTGTTATCCGAAAGGAGATGGCATCTCCAGTCAAAAGCACCTGCTTGATAATCCCCTTTTAAGAGCCAGGTGAGATTATCTAGTGAATATATGTCTTCATGAATGCACACACGATGCATCAACTATTCAAGGGTATAAGAACGGTTGATGCGTTTCGAGCTTTGTTTGGGGTTCATTAAAGCGACATTTATCCCCTTGTTGAATGGATCAAGTTGTCTTTAAATTAATGCGTATTATCTACTTATTAGCACGAAAATGGGATCTAGGTGAAAATTAGACGGAATGACCAATAATAATTAGCTAAAGTCAAAATTGATTGATATGTCAAACTTTAGAAATTTCTAGAAGAATTTATAGTTTCGAAAATGGCCGACTTAGCTCACATGGCTGCGCCACCAGAGGTCGCCTTTATTTATTTATTTTTACTCATTTCAAGAAAACAAGCTCGCAAATTGAATCAGTCCAACTAATTATTCCCATTGGAAGACAAATTTTAATAGAAATAGGAACCCTTTCGAATTAAAAATCTAATTGGAAATTTTATCGAATATACATAAATTACCAAAGCGAAGGGATTTGCAATAAAATAATCTTATTGGAATCCCACTCAGTAGACTAAAATTGCATTAGAAAGGATTAGAGTAAAATTTCAAAAAACTGCACCAATCAAAAGTGCATTAAAACGTTAGCGCGCTTTAAAAAAAACAATCAAAATACTTTTTTGATTGGACTTAATCCCAACATAAAATCCTTGTTGGACGCGATTAATGTATCGCGCACACGTGACATTTTAAGCTGGATTATTTTTGATTACCTTCATTGAGATTATAACGAATTTTTAGCGTATGGATTATGGGCACCATAGGATGTACTGGAAACATCATCGTCCTATTGGGCCGCCTATTGGCACCCACGAACAATGTCGTCCACTCCTTATACCTTCGCAATTTAGCCCTTTCTGACTTGTTGATGGGAATTTATCTGTTCATCATCGCTTTCGTTGACGAACATTACCGGAACGTTTATTTGAGGCATCAGTACACGTGGAGGCACAGTTTTATGTGCAATTTATGCGGTAAGTGTTCCGCCATCTTGGAAAAAATATTATGTCACTATATTACCAACTAAAAAACCCAAAAGTAACTTGTAGACACATCGCCCTGTATATGTCAAAACTTTCGAGATTGGTATTGGATTTTGAAGTTGAATGTATTGAATTAAATTTACGTGAGGTACGCTTTTGCTAATGCTGCACACAACATAGGTTAACTAGGAGATTGAAGCAGGCCTGGTGTTGGTGTAGTATGGTTGATAATTAAATGAAATGTACGGAAACCTGAATATGTATAACTTATAAACACACACATCCACTTCACATGTCTCATATCTCGTACAAAGCACGTACTTAGAGCAAAAGCTCGACGATGTAGTCGAGCATAAAATTAACACATTGTACACTTTCAACCGCACACATTTAAAAGTTGCGAATTTTGTTAACTTTTGCGTTTTTAGTGCAGTTGCTTGTTCGGGGTATTTGGTGATTAATTCATTTATAGTTGGGCAAAGTTTTTGGTCCACTCAAATTAATTAAATAATTAATTTTCAGGTGGCTAAAAAAAATAAAATTTGCTTTTAATTTAATTAAAACGGCAATGGAGTTGATTCATTCGAACGAAAAAATGTGCAATGACATTTCTTTGACGCGAAAAATCTTAAACGAAATGGAATTAATTAATGAGTAATTAATTTTTTCAGTGTGAAAGAAAAATAACACAATTAGTCGCCATATTGAAAGATCAAACGTCAAACTTTTGTCTCCTAAATTAAGTTGGCACACCTGTAAATTCGAACGCCATTCAATCCAAACGTCATAAAAGCGCCGCCATATTGAAAAAATGTACCTAACTAACTTGATTACGTTTTGGCAGGTTTTCTAAGCACTTTATCCTGCGAATCATCAGTGCTAATTCTTTCGCTAGTCACTTGGGATCGCTTTATCTCCGTTACGCAACCCTTGGCCCGTAAGCAGCCATCCCATCGCACGGCCGCCCTCACTCTGGTCCTACTTTGGCTCCTGGCCGCCTTTGTTTCATTAGCACCATTAAGCCAATTTCAATTTGCGCGAAATTATTTCGGCGATGAGTTTTACGGAAGCAACGGCGTCTGTCTTTCGCTGCATATTCATGATCGCTACTCGAAAGTGAGCTAATATCCACCATCCATAATGCAAAAAATGTTGCTAACTACTTTTTTAATATGTTTCGCATCATAGGGCTGGGAATATTCAGCTGCTATGTTTATCCTGCTAAACGCTTTAGCGCTCACTTTCATCTGCTATGCATATTTGCGGATGATAAATGAGATTAAAGCCAGTGGAGTGGCTTGTCGCTCGACTAGACAGAGTCAAGAACGTGATAAAGTGGCGAAGCGATTTGGGATTATTGTTTTCACCGATTGTCTGTGTTGGGTGCCTGTCATCATTGTCAAGGTGTCAGCACTGTCAGGTGACTTTTGTTGGTTAAGGCCGACCATTGATGTGTCACAATGTTGCCAACTGATTCCACAAATGTTTAGTTGGCAACAATGCGCCATATTTAATTAAATTCTAATTGAAAATGATTCGTTTAGGTATTGAAATTCCGCAAAATGTGTATGCTTGGCTGGCGATATTCGTACTACCCATCAACTCTGCGATCAATCCGATTCTGTATACTTTGACAACGACGATTTTCAAAAAACAGGTATTTTAATATTTATGGTAAATTCTTTTACTAAAAAATTGTTTTAGGTGAGAAAAACTGTCAATTCGTGCGTGAATAAGCGCAAAACTGACCATCAACACTCAGCGTCCGAGTCTGGATTTAGTTTGAGTTTTGGAGTTTTTCCGATAGGCAGTGGAAGTAGAAGAATTCTCAGTTATAGGGTAAGTTTTTTTAAATATAAAAATCTTGATGCAGCATCTGTGCAACCAGTCATACAAAGCGTATGTTTGGTTGCATATCTAAGCATTTGCGAAAAATTGTATAGCCATCTAGTGACTTATTTTGAAACCACAAAGCCTGATTCACATTGTACACTTTTTGCTTGTGGTACTAAAAGTACTTACATTTTTGTTTTTTAAGGGTACTCAAAGCAGTGTAACCACCAGTAAGAATAGTTGGCGGAGATCGACAGCAGTGTGATAATAATGAACGTATTTTCCTAAAAGACTTGCTTAATTCTAAGATTGCAAATTTAATTAAATGGGGAAATACGTTTTTATGTACATAAAATTAAAATAATCATAAACAATAATAATGCACTATATGTATTGTAAATATAGTCGATTTATGTCTGTGATTTAAACGTGTATTTGTGTCGTTCGAGTAGAATTAGTTCAATAATGTTAAGCAAACTTGTACAAATAATTTTAAGCTAAATGTAATCATTATCGTCTATTAATTAATTTAAATCACCTAAACTGTAATAATTGTCAGCGCTAAGGCAACCAACAATACACTTAAGTATGCCATGCATAATTTAAATTATTGTGAGAAACAAATAATTAATAAATACACCTTTTTTGTTCAAACTCGTATTTTTTCATTTAGAATTCTACAACTTTTAATTAGAAAAAAACATTTTGTGTTATTTTAATTAATTTTCCCTTTGCGCCATCTCGTGGAATAGTTAAGAAATCTTAAAATGCAACCAACAATACACACAGTCCGCCATATGCAAAGCCACCTACATTGTAACCTATACCTGTCATTTAATTCCGTGTCGCCAAAAACGTGTCAAAATGTGGAAATCGAATCGCTCCGAAAAGATGGTCCACCAATGCAGTCTACCAATAAACGACCATCACAGCCAACTACCAAAACTGCGCCCGTATTCGCCAAAATACAAATACTACCTCCGCAAGTTCCGCAAACTCTTCCTAGCTTCGGAATTCACCTTCCAATCGCACTACATTCGAAGCCGTGCCCGTCTAGCGCTAATGCGAAGGACGCACATCCGCTCCAAATACTGGTACGTAATCCATCCACTCAGCATTTTCGTCACCATCGAATCATCCATCATGGTCTTCCTATACCTAATCTACTTTCTCGGCGAGCCACTCGTGTTCGGCATCTACAAAGTCGACTTAACCAGCTGGGCGTGTTCCAACCTGATATTCGGCGTGGATATCCTACTAAAGTTCAACACCGGCTACATCGCACACAACACCAAGGAAATCGTCCTCCACTCAAAACTCATCGCCATCCATTACCTGAAAACGTACTTCTTCGTCGACTTGTTCGGCAATCTGCTGGTCCTACCCACAATTTGCATCACAAGCGAGCAAATCGTGCAGTTCAGTGTCGGCACCATCCAATACCTCATCCGACTCATCCGCATCATCACCGTAATGAACTGGTTCCGATCCGTCACAGACTACTTCCGCGTCTCGAAGACCTTCTACGACATTTCCACGCTCATTTTCCTAATGCTGCTCTTCATCCACAACGCCGGCTGCTTCCTCTACACCACGGCTTACATCGTGGAAAGCATCGACCCCGTTATCAGTACCTGGTTGGACAACGAACCGCAAATGCTGCACATTTACTTGGAGTCGATCATGCTGGGCACGCAATTATTCCTGCATTCCGGAATGGGCAAGCATGCTTACAGTTCAACTGCTGGCCGATTGTTGTACAGCTTGGTGCTAATTGTCGGCTTCTTCTTCATGATTTATTCGCATGTCGTGGTGGCGCTGATGGTCAGTCGGACGGAATCGGCGAGCAATCGACACGAGTTCGTCATCGCGAACATTCACGAGTATTGCCGACAGAAATGCATGCCGGTCACGTTACGGAATCGCGTCATCTCGCACTACAACTATCACTATCACTACAAATATTTCAACGAGCAAATTATCTGGAACACGTTATCCGATCATTTGAAATGCGAAATTATCCTAGCGAATTGTTTGCCGCTAGTGAAGAGCCAGTACTTTTTTAAGAGCTTGTCGAAAAGTTGTGTCGGATTTATTATCGGCAAATTGAAACATGAGATTTATCTGTGGAACGATGTGCTGTACAAAGTGGGCGATGTGGCTACCGGATTTTTCCTCATCTCGAAAGGGACGATTGCCGTTTATGGACCAGATGGCGTGGAGGTGTTGCACGCGAACGATAATAGTTGCGTGGGGATTACGCCGCGATTTGAGGAAAGCACTCGAATATTCAGTGCAGTTGCTGTCGAATTGTCGGAGGTTTACATTTTGTATTTTAGCGACTTGTATAAAGCTTTGGAAAAGGATCCGGAAAATATGGAGAAAATTCTGGAGAAAACGGTGATACGCTATAACTTTTTCGTCGATTGTATGAAGAATAGGAGTCATTATACGTATGAGGATGTGGAAGCTGTACTTTCATTGTAAAAGAAATAGTTTTTTTGGCTAAAGTCTCACCGAAGGTTTTTGTGAGACAAAGTATTGTTATTATTAATTTATTATTTAAGTAAATAATAAATAATTAACTAAAATTCCAGCGTAAAAAAAATAGTTCTAAAATTGTCCGCTAATAAAAATAGCGCCAAATCAAACATTCCATAAAAATCGACTTAATCCTACTAAACTATTTACCTTCAATCCACCTTCGCCTTCTTAGCCTCCGGCTCCTCCCCACTAGCGCCCCCTGGCGCCTTCGGCTGCGACTTCTTATACGCCGGCGTAATCCAATACGGATTCTCCTCCGCTTCCTTCGCAAACTTCAAAATCGCCTCCCGAGGATCCTGATCATCATCCACTCGCTTACTCAACCCCAAATTCCGTATCACAAAACTACTCAAAGTTCCACCACTTGATGCCACGCGTCCACCTTGCCCCGAAGTGATCGGCAAATCCGGCCGATGCGACTTAACAGGATCCAAACGATCCTTCTCCATTTGCTTGCGACTGGTTTTGCGTCGTTCCTGTCGGAACAACGGCAGCGCATGCGGCGTAATCACCTGTTGCGTGCTGACAACTTCAGAGTGCTGCGCGCGGCGGTGCAATTTGGCTGCGCACAAAGTCGCTCCACGCAACGACTTCTTCTGATCGTAGAAGCATTTGATCAATCCGTTCCCAGTGCCCACGAAAATCTGGTTCAACTTCGGATGCCACATGAGTTTGATCGTATGCGAATCGGTGACGTTCATTTTCCGCACGAGCGCCATTGTAAGCGTGTCGTAAAAATACACATAACCCAACTTATCGCCACGTTGTAGCGATGCAGATGTCGCTACAATTCGGTCGCTTGGACTGAAAATGGCGTCCGTCATATCATACCGAGTGAATAAATCACCAACTTGGTTCAAGCACTTGGTGAAGTTGCGCAAGTCCCATAGTTTCATTGATTCGTCGCAACTGCGCGTTAGGATTTGATCGCCGACATGTGAGAAGCATATGCTCGTCATTTCGACCGGTTGATGCGCTTTGCGCATCTGCTTAACGGGGGCTACTGCGCTTTTTCGCAAATCCCAGAGTTGGATTGAACCGTCTGCGCAGCCGCATGCGACTACACCGCCATCTCGACTGTAGTTTACTGCTGTTGGGGACACCTGGAACAATAATGGGGACTTTTTAGTTGGTTAATTTGGTAACAATGCAAAGAATGCCAATATGGCGTGTATTACTGGTTGCCTACCGTTACTTTTTTGGCGCTAAAGCGCTACTACATACCTTCAATCCATTCTGCGCTCGACACTTAATCAACTGCTTATGACAAAATCCCTTCGTATAAAAATCCCAAGTGCGCACCGTCCCATCAGCACTCGTAGTCAAAAATTCCTCCTTAACAGTCGGATTCCAAGTGCCCGCCAAAAGTCCAGCAGTATGCCCCTTAGTCTTCGCCTGATCCGTAATATACATATCGCCCTTCACCGTTTCCAGCTTCTCAAACCCATCGCGGTCGATCACTTTCGCTTGAGTGGCGCCCGAAATGACCAGAAGTAAATCGCCCGTGCTCGAATAGTGCAAGCCGCGAATCGGATGATTATCGGCCGGTTGCAAAGTACGAAAGCTGCGCATGTTGGAATCCATTCCGGCGAAGTCCCAGAAGCTCACGTCGTAGTCGACGGAGCCCGATGCTAGACGAGCACCGCTCGGGTCGACGCTGATAGCGGTTACGGCTTTGGTGCCGTGCGTCATAGTGGCTTCGTGTGAGCAGGGGATGAATAGTTGTTGGTCGGTTTTGTCGTCGTCGTCTTCGTCGTTTTCGCTGGAGTTCGAGTCGCTGTCGCTTTCGTGTGATTTTAGTGGGTTCGGGATTGTTGGAATTGGGGGCCCAATAAAATCGTCGTCGTCCTCATCTTCGGAGTCTGAGTTACGTTTCGGTTGGGGTACTTCTTCGGCTTGTTTCGTTATTTCGCGGGCGGTTGCTTTGACTTGTGCTATCATTTCCTAAAATCGTTTGTTTAGTATTGTTGTAGTATTGAAAACCAATAAAGAGCTTACTTTAATATCAAACGTTTTTGCTTTCTTGCCGAACGAAGAAATGCCCATCACTTCTTTTATTTGTTGCTGTTCGTTGGTGTCATCTTCGAGGGTTTCAATTGCTTTTGGCGGTCCGAACATGCCAATCGAACCTGTAGGTTCAATTTTTACGGAGTTTTCTGCAAAGTTCTTGCTGATTTTCCCGAAGGAAATCTTTTTACTCATCTTGGTTTAGTTATAAACGCAAATTTACATTTTAAAACGTTGTTTACCGATTCAGTTTTGTAGGTTATGTAAACTGTCAAAATTATCTCTTCTTCTTCTCTTTTATACAAATCAGAAACTTCGTCATATTTTAAGGAAAACAATAAATAAACAAACAATGTTAATAGAAACAAATTTAATCAATATAATCATATAAAACAAAACTAAATTAGACTTCTGATACAGCTAAAGTTAAATCGTTAATTAAAAAGCTAAGTTCATCCAGCAGTCCCAAAACTTGCCCACCATTGCACGATTCGCTGGTGATAAACGTTATTACAAGGGGTAACTTGTTGACTTGTATAACTTGATATCCTTTATAGGAACAGATAAGCGTGGTTGTTTTTCCTAATCCCAATTTGCTTCCATGGTCTACTACTATGCCGAACGAAGCAACAAAGTGTGGTTTCATGACGTTATCGGGCGCATTTTCCGAATAGACATCAAACAGTGAGACACCATCGCGATCCGATATTATAATGCAATATAATCCATTTACTTTACCAAGCACATCTTGTAAGCATTTTTTGATTTCTTCGACCATTGTTATTGTTAATGACAGTAATCAGCTGTTTTGGGGAAATTTGAGGGTCTACCTATTTTGCTGACTGACTGACTCGAATTTTACTGACCAGTGTTCAATTCCACCACGGTTAAAATATCCACATTTTCTTCAGAAAAAATTTTGCTGACTTGAAATAGTTTTGCTGACTAGATTAATTTCTTCCAAGATTTTGTAAATGCTCTTCCATTAAATGTCCATTAAATGGAAACTGCTTACTTTTAAATATAATATAGATGAATTATTATTGTTTTTTTTTTAATAAAATTAAATTTGCGGACCACATTTATTTTGCTGACCAGATATAATTTTGCTGACTAGATTCATTTCTTCCAAGATTTTACAAATGCTCTTCCATTAAATGAAAAATGCTTCAAAAAATGCTTACATTTAAACATTTTATGCCACAAATTGGATATAATTTAAATTTTAAAGTACATATTATTATGACGACTAGATATAATATTTTGTTTACTTACTTATATTAATTAATAAAGTTTATTAAATAATTTTTGTAACTTTTTTCTTTACATTATATAGTTAGTGTCATATAAGTATATCTAGCGCTATAGACACGTTGTTCGAAAGATATATAAAGATTTTATTTAAAAAAAACAATAATAATTCATCCATATTATATTTAAAAGTAAGCAGTTTCCATTTAATGGAAGAGCATTTATAAAATCTTGGAAGAAATGAATCTAGTCAGCAAAATTATATCTGGTCAGCAAAATAAATGTGGTCCGCAAATTTAATTTTATTAAAAAAAAACAATAATAATTCATCTATATTATATTTAAAAGTAAGCAGTTTCCATTTAATGGAAGAGCATTTACAAAATCTTGGAAGAAATGAATCTAGTCAGCAAAATTATATTTGGTCAGCAAAATAAATGTGGTCCGCAAATTTAATTTTATTAAAAAAAACAATAATTCATCCATATTATATTTAAAAGTAAGCAGTTTCCATTTAATGGAAGAGCATTTATAAAATCTTGGAAGAAATTAATCTAGTCAGCAATTTTTTTTTAAATAAAAAGTGAATGTTTGAACCGTGGTGGAATTGAACACTGGTCAGCAAAATTCTAGTCAGTCAGTCAGCAAAATAGTTTTCCCCGAAATTTGAGATTAGCGTAGTGGTACCTCTGCATCCATTTGTCATTTCTCATATTTGCCGCGGCGAAGTGTGGAGTGAATGGCCGGCGTTGATTTTGATTAAACCGATTTCCAATTAAGCTGACTAAAATCGTGCATAAAATTAACAGTGAAGTGATTAAATTAAGTTGAAAATGTCCGCCAAACCGGAGGAGGCTGTGGAAACGCCGGAAGCAGCCGAGAATTCTGTAAGTATTCAATATGTAATTGTCCACATTCCCACATCCATTGTTTGTTTTCTAATATTCCGAGTACGCTACTAAATGTTCGTTAATTCGTTATTACTTTTCTGCTAATTAAGCAAATTGTTCAGAATGAATCCTCTTCTGATACAATGTCTTCGCGTGGCAAAGGCGAAGAATTCGAAGCCCGATTGGAAACAGACCGTGGAAAGCGTTTCGGTTATCTGCTCAAACAAACCGAGATTTTCTCGCATTTCATGAACCAACAATCGAAATCGCCTACTAAACCCAAATCTGGTCGGCCGAAGAAGCCGAAAGAGGACTCGGCAGCTGAGTAAGTACTATTTTACTTGTTTTCAATTTTTAATTATTTTGTGGTGTTTGTGCACTCCCCATCTGTTGGCGAGAAATTGTATTAGTTGTAAAGAGTCATGGCCTTCTATATGGTGCAACTTCAGATTGTTGACAATTCAATTTCAAAACGTCAAATAATTTTTAATTTTGTTTATTTAGTCACCGACATCGAAAAACCGAACAAGAAGAAGACGAAGAACTTCTCGCAGAAACAAATACGAAATGCAAGCCCACAATTCGTTTCGATGCGTCGCCGTTTTACATCAAAAACGGAGAAATGCGCGATTATCAAGTGCGTGGTTTGAACTGGATGATTTCGCTCTACGAAAACGGAATCAATGGCATTTTAGCTGACGAAATGGGTTTGGGTAAAACCTTGCAAACAATTTCCTTGCTCGGTTTCATGAAGCATTACAAAAACACTGCCAGTCCTCATATTGTGATTGTCCCGAAATCCACGCTTGCCAACTGGATGAACGAGTTCAAGAAGTGGTGTCCTTCCATTCGCGCTGTTTGTCTGATTGGCGACCAGGCCGCTAGAGTGAGTACCAATCGAATTAATTAACAATCAAACTTTAATGCGAACTTTTAGAACGAATTCATCCGCGAAGTGATGATGCCCGGCGAATGGGACGTGTGCGTCACATCGTTCGAAATGTGCATCAAAGAGAAATCCGTATTCAAGAAATTCAACTGGCGCTACATGGTCATCGACGAAGCGCATCGCATCAAAAACGAGAAATCAAAACTGTCCGAAATCCTCCGCGAATTCAAAACCGCCAATCGTCTCCTCCTCACGGGCACCCCGCTACAAAACAACCTCCACGAACTGTGGGCGCTACTCAACTTCTTACTGCCCGACGTGTTCAACTCATCCGACGACTTCGACGAATGGTTCAACACCAATCAATGTCTAGGCGACAACGAATTAATCGAGCGTTTGCACGCCGTTTTGAAGCCGTTTCTGCTGCGTCGCTTGAAAGCCGAAGTGGAAAAGCGATTAAAGCCGAAGAAGGAAGTGAAGGTTTACGTCGGGTTGAGCAAAATGCAGCGCGAATGGTACACGAAAGTGCTGATGAAAGACATTGACATCGTGAACGGCGCGGGAAAGACCGAGAAAATGCGATTGCAAAATATTTTGATGCAGCTGCGGAAATGCACGAACCACCCGTATTTGTTCGACGGGGCCGAGCCCGGTCCACCGTACACCACCGACCAACATCTCGTGTCGAACTGCGGCAAATTGGTCATTCTCGACAAGCTGCTACCCAAATTGCAGGAGCAAGAATCGCGCGTTTTGATTTTCTCGCAAATGACCCGAATGCTCGACATCCTGGAAGATTACTGCCACTGGCGGCAATACAACTATTGCCGTTTGGACGGGCAAACGGCGCATGAAGACCGCCAGCGACAAATCAACGAGTTCAACGAGGAAAACAGCGCGAAGTTCGTTTTCATGTTGTCGACCCGAGCGGGCGGTTTGGGAATTAATTTAGCGACCGCTGACGTTGTGATTATCTACGATTCCGATTGGAATCCGCAGATGGATCTGCAAGCGATGGACCGCGCGCATCGAATCGGGCAGAAGAAGCAAGTGCGAGTGTTCCGATTCGTAACCGAAAACACCGTCGAGGAGAAAATCGTCGAACGCGCCGAAGTCAAACTGCGTTTGGACAAGTTGGTGATACAGCAAGGCCGTTTGGCCGACTCGAAAGCGCAGAGTTTGAACAAGGATGAGATGTTGAACATGATTCGGCATGGCGCGAATCATGTTTTCGCCTCGAAAGACTCGGCGATCACCGACGAAGATATCGACACGATTCTCGAAAAGGGCGAAGCGAAAACGGCGGAGTTGGCGGAGAAGTTTGAGAAGCTAGGCGAGTCCACGTTGCGGAACTTTACGGTGGATGCGCCCACCGAATCGGTGTATCAGTTCGAAGGCGAGGATTATCGCGAGAAGCAGAAGAATAGCGGGTTGAGCAATTGGATCGAGCCGCCGAAACGCGAGCGCAAAGCTAATTATGCGGTCGATGCGTATTTCAGGGAAGCGTTGCGCGTGTCCGAACCGAAAGCGCCTAAAGCGCCACGGCCGCCGAAGCAACCAATCGTGCAGGACTTCCAGTTTTTCCCGCCGAGATTGTTCGAGCTGTTGGATCAGGAGATTTACTACTATCGCAAAACGTTGGGCTACAAAGTGCCGAAGAATCCCGAACTGGGACCCGAAGCGAATAAGCAGCAGAAGGAGGAGCAGCGGAAGATTGATGAGTCTGAGCTTTTGACCGAAGACGAGCAGCAGGAGAAGGACAGTCTGCTCACTCAGGGATTTACGAATTGGAGCAAGCGCGATTTCAATCAGTTTATCAAAGCGAATGAAAAGTACGGGCGCGATGATATCGAGAATATCGCGAAAGATGTCGAAGGCAAATCGCCCGAAGAGGTGATGGAATATTCGGCGGTGTTCTGGGAGCGGTGTCACGAGTTGCAGGATATTGATCGCATTATGGCGCAGATTGAAAGGGGCGAGGGCAAGATTCAACGTCGCGCGAGCATCAAGCGAGCGCTGGATGCGAAAATGGCGCGTTATCGCGCGCCGTTCCATCAACTCCGCATCGCGTACGGTGCGAATAAGGGTAAGAATTACATGGAGGAGGAGGATCGCTATTTGGTGTGCATGTTGCACAAGCTCGGCTTCGATCGCGAGAATGTGTACGAAGAGTTACGAGCGGCGGTTCGGGGTTCACCGCAGTTCAGGTTTGATTGGTTTTTGAAATCGCGGACGGCTATGGAATTGCAACGGCGTTGTAATACGTTGATTACGTTGATTGAGAGGGAGAATGCGGAATTGGAGGAACGAGAGCGGAATGAGAGGAAGAAAAAGTCGACGAAATCGTCCTCGGTGGTTGGCACCCCTACACAGGTGGCGACTAAATCGGCGCAGAAGCGCAAGAATGATAGTTTGGGAAGTGGTGGGGGTGATAAAAAGAAGAAGAAGAAATGATTGATTAGTTTTAGCTTTTTAAGTAATTGTGCACCACATAATTGATTATGATTGATTTTAATTTTGTACTTTTTAGATGCAGGTTTTAGCAAACTTTATACACTTTATTTATTTTGATCAAATATAAAGCATTTTTTTGTATTTTGTTGGTATTTGTTGATATTTCATTTAGGGACTTTTTTGTTTTCAATTCTGAATTCAGTGTCAACCATTTTTAGCGGTAGAATGTTTTTTCGTCGAGAAGACAAAATAGCTGTTTTCTAGTCTTTTTAGTACAAACAATTTATTTCAAAGCGTGTTTATGTGTTTTTAACTAAATTGCAAGTGTTTTTAAAGTATAGGTTCGTCCACCTGTTGCTTTTTACAGATTTTACTGAAACTACCAAACATAACCTCACATTCAATGAACTGGCCAATTATCCACAGGGAAAAGGCCATCTACTAAGAAGAAGAAGAATAACCTCACATTCGACACAACAAAGATGAAGCCGACGCAGCAACAAAGTAAGTTTCTCTTTTAAATACAATTACAAACTGTAAAATAAAGCTCGCAGGACTGCAAAAGAAAAAGCAGCAAGCTGTTCGCGATAAGAATGAAGCTAAAATCATAACATACACTACCGATTTGGCGGACTACTTCGCAAAACATGAGCTCTATCAAAAGGCCGCCGACGAGTATATACAACTCGCCGACATACACAAAGCTAAGGAGCGACACATGGAGTACGGCTTAGCAAATCGCGCTATCGGGGAGATGTTCATTGCATTAAACAAGTTTGCAGCCGCCATACCGTATCTTCAAATACATTTAGACATGGCGAAACAAGAAAGGAACAAAACCGAAGAGCAGCGAGCCCTTGCAACCATCGGCTTAGCCTACTTCAACTGGTATGTCGCTTTGCTACCCGAAAACGACTTGAGCAAGCTCAACAAATCCCTCAAAGTCTACACGGAAAGCCTCAAAGTGTGCGAAAGGTAAGCAAATTGTTTTCGAATCGAACATATTCTAACCTCAAAAAAAGTTTGAAAGGTATAAGGAAGCATGAAGCAGCCGACATGAAATCGCGCCTATTCGCCAACTTGGGCCTTGTGCAAGAATTCCTGGGCGACCACAATGCCGCCATCGAGTTATTCAACAAGTCGATCAGTCTGGCGAAAGAGAACGATCTCTACGAGCAACTCTATCGCAGTTACATCAGCAAGGGCAGCCTTCACAGCAAGCTGAAAAACTACAACGAAAGCATACTGAATTTCAATTTCGCCACCGAAACTGCCAAAAAAATCAAAAGTCAGCCCGACTTGCAATGCGCCGCCTTGCTCGCCAAATCCGAAATCCTGATCAGCCTATCCGACTACCACGGCGCGAAGCACGCGCTACACAAAGCCTACAAACTCAAATCGCCGAACAAAGACGATGCAGAAAAAATCGAACATAATCTCCGCTGCGTTGCCGCAATATGCCGAGTTGAAGACCGACTTGTCGTCGTCAGTAGCGATAATTACCTGAAGTGGAGTCAAGAGTTTGAACTGATGGGCGACCTTGCAAGTCGTCTAGGCAATTACGAAAAAGCCATCGAGTATTATAAGCAATGTGAGGCGGCTGCCGACAAATGTCGCGATCAAATCACTGCGAGGAAAATGGCAGGCATTTACTACAGCATCGGCGAATCGTGCAAAGACGACAATCAGTACAGTGTTGCAATCGAGTACTTCAGGAAGGAGTTAAGTTGCGAGGCGGATTATAATTGGATCACTCGGTTAACTACGTTAACCCGAATCGCAGAATGCGAAGAACTCGCCGATTTGCCCGCTGAGCGCACCTATATGGAGGCGGTGCAGCTTTGCCAAGCAAATATAAACCCGAAAGAAGAGATTAGAATGTTGAGAAGTTTGGTAGAATATTTAAAGCGCAAAGGGTTACAAGCCAGCATTTATAAGGGTCAATTGGCGGAGTTGACGGCGAATTATGTCTGCGAACCGCAGTCCGATTCGCAGCTTTCCGAGCCTGACAGCGACATTGACGCTGTGCAGGCTATTTTAGAGGAAATCAACTTGGACCAGCTTTCCGGTGAGTAATTCCCTCGCTCACTAATAATTTACTGAGATATTGATTTTAGATTGTACCGACGATTCGGATGATGAACCGCTCACCTCCGTCCGCAATCGCACCAAACAATTTCGAGTAACGCGGCTCGGCGAAACCCCACTGCATATTGCATGCATTAACGGGCAACTAAAAGTGGTTCGACATCTGCTCGATCAAGGCCATAAACTGAACGTACGGGATTTTTGCGGTTGGACGCCGATGCACGAAGCGTGCAACCACGGACATTTGGATATCATTAAGTTATTGTTGGAGCGAGGCGCGTTTATTAACGATCGCGGGGGTGTGAGTTGTGGCGGAGTGTCGCCGTTGCTCGATTCCGCGTGGAATGGCCATTTGGACGTGGTCAAGTTGCTGTTGGATAATGGTGCATTGGTTTCCATTAAGGACGATGAGGGGAATACGCCCTTACAGGCGTTACGTAGTTGGTGCGAGCTGAAGAAGCCGACGGGCAACGACTTGGCGGAGTATAAGAGTTTGTACGAGCGCATGAAGCAAACGCTCATCCAAACGGGGCATGAGCCAAATGAGTCGCCGATTGTGATCAGTGCGAGGAGTGGATTAATTGATACGGATAAAGAAAACGTAGAAGGGAGAAGTTTGCAAGTGCAGCCACTCGGGCTGCGCAAGAGAACCACTCGGGCGATTTCGCGGAATGTCGTCTGCGATTTGAATGAGACGCGATCCATTCGAGGTAAGTGTTTTCCATATTATTGATTTGCGTAATAATAATATTTGTAGAACGGGGCAGTGAAGCGGCGGAATACCGCCAGGCAATCAGTTCGTTGCGGAATAAGCAACCAGTGGCGGGAGGTAGCCGGCAAGTGAGTCCGCCAATGAGAAGCAGACCGGCCTTAGTCCCGCAGGAGGATATCGACGATTTTTTCGAGGATGATATCGGTGCCAATCAAGCGAAAAGGAGGAAAATTAACCCGTCCCCGAGACTTGCAAGAACGCAAGAAACCGTCACCGAAATGGAAGATGATAGCGATGGAAGCAGTATAGTAAATTTGGAAGAATTCCATCCGGAATTGTTATCAACCTCTAATGAACCCCGAACTCAAACGAACGGCAATTCGAAACGCAAATCACAAACTTCGCTGTTCGACGCGGGATTCAGCGCGTATCGGAATCCGAAACGGTCGAGCGATCCGATTATCCGACCAACTAGTAGCAGTTCGCAACGACAAGCGAGATTGCCGTTCCAAAGAAGAAGTAGGGAGGCGGAAGAGTTGAGAGTGCAAACGGTTCAAAGTCCAGTGGAAATGCCGACTGTGCAAGCTACTACTATTGGCTCTAATAATAGCGTGTTGGAGGTAGATCCGATGTTGCATGTCGATATTCGGATCGAGGGTCGACTTTATCGAGTGCCGGTACTAAAATCGCAATTACAAACACATTCGATCAAGTGGATAGCGGAGGAGGCGGCCAATCGATATGCGAGGTGAGAATTAATATTATTGATTAACTAATTTCGCGAGAAATAATCCATTAATTGCAAAAATAATTCGTATTGGTGTATGTTTGGTTGCATACTCATTTTTTTAATTGGTATATATTTTACTAGCCCTCTATTGCCCTGCAACCAAACTAAAGTAGCCATCTATTGTCGTTCAACCAAACTAAAAAGCTTAACTTACACCGACAAATTTTGCTTGCACGAATTTTTTTTTGCATTCAATTAATTTTTTTCTTATAAATTAATTAACTACATTTATATTTTATAAACAGAAAAGAATGTATGAAGCCAGTACTCGAGCTGGAAACAAACAGTGGAGCTATTTTAGCCGATGATGACCTTATAATGTTAGTATTTGCACCTGGCGGCATGGAAGCCGAACCCATCGAAGCCCGAGTGATTCGTTGGAATATCCCACCGCTAATTACGCGGTACAAAGAAACATGTGCACAAATGAGCAAACGTAACTAAATAATTAAATTAACCACTCTAGTAGTATAATACCGCTAATTTAATTACAGAGACTGAAAAGCGTTTAGAAACGCTGGTGGAAGAAATGTCCACAACCTTAAATTTGAATAATTGCGCGTTCCAGGGTCCCGAACTAGCACCGCTCTGCAAAGCGATAAGCCACCAATCCACCTTATTGCTACTTAATTTGTCTGGAAATTATCTAACCGATGAATGTATCCAATTACTGGCCAATTCCTTGAACACGTTGGAGAATTTGAGTTCCTTGGATTTAAGTTGCACAACTTTGAGTATGCAACATGTGAAAACGCTAGCTGCCGGTGTTAACAGCACCAAAGTGACGGATTTAAATCTAAGCGACAATCCGATATTTAACGAGAGTTTGCCCTACTTAGTGCAGCTTCTCAACAAATTCAAGTTGCATACTTTAAAGTTATCGAATTGCAACTTAACGCCCTTTGGGCAGAGTTACGCTCTAAAACTAAGGGAGCTAGAGTGTTTGGATGCAAGTGACAATAAGTTGGACGTACAGAGTGTCGAACAGCTACTCCATTCGACAGACTTATCGCGTTTAAGGAATTTAAATGTAGCGCGTAATCCACTGGCGAATTCAAGCGCGATTTTGAATCTGCTAGGCGCGTCAGCTGACAAACTGGAGGTGTTGGATTTGGCCAAGTGCGACATTAAGGATTCGGAGATTTCGCAGCTTCTTGAGTGAGTATTTGATTTTTTTTTGTCTCGAAAGTCGCGATTTTTAACGACCAAATCTGTTGCATTTTTAACGACCAAATCTGTTTTATATTTATAGATACCAGAAGGCTAGAAGCTTACACACTATCAATTTATCCCACAATTCAAAGCTTACGGGATTGACACTGCGAAGACTGCTGGAGTGCTCGCAACTCAACAAACTCAACCTGATTAGCTGTGATAGCATTTATAAATATTTCGACATCAACATCGAGTATTTTAGAATATTAATGGAGAAAAATCGTCAGATTGAATTAAGAATATATGCAGATTGGTCGAGCGAATCGAATGCCGAACAACTTCTGCAATTATTCGTCGAGGCATATCCTTCTGTATCATTTGAGAAGTCGCCGCGATGTTTACGGTTGACTATTGATTCCAGTAACATACTAGTTTGATTCTAATATATTTATGTACAGTATTATTTACACATTTTCTTACTCGAGTTAATTCCCCGCAATTTTAATCCAAGCGAACGGCGAATGATGCCCCGCAAGAGCAGCCTTGCTCGGCTAATGGGTTGTTTGTTATCTTGAATGCGGCTCGAATTAATTCCTCCTGGTAGTCTACAGTTGCACCTTTCACGTAGTCCAGCGATATTTCATCGATGACCACTTTCGCGCCGTTCTTTTCGAATACTCTGAAATTTAGACAATTTATTTTTGTTTTTATATGTTATGTATTTCGTTTACTTGTCGTCGGGTTTTATTTGCGTATCCAAATCGAATTTGTATTGAAATCCGGAGCATCCGCCGCCTTCAACAGTGACTCGAAGGAAATTTGAATTGTTTGTTGTTAATATTTTTAGTCGTTCGATGCATTTGTCGGTTAGATGTAATTCTGATTTTATGTTTTCCAAGGGTTTAATATTACTTTTATTACTTATGTGTCTTGTTATATTGTTGTGTTGTATTTTATTTGTAATAAAATTGTTTAAAATCAGTCGTCGAAACATTTTGTGAGGTTAGGAGCACTTGTTTCTGACAGGTGCGTTCGTTGTTTGTCGGAGATATTATTATTAATAAAATTTTTAAATATATTATTGAAATTAGTTCCATTTAATTACAAATATAACTATCAATTAAAAGAACAAACACTTAATGTCTAATTACCTTAATTATAAAATATTTATTATGAGATGTAATGCTGGTTGCCTATCTTTGCCTTTTTCGGTCAGCTGTTACCTGTCAGATAAAATTTTGAGGTTAGATTTACTTTCCGACTGCATGCTTTTTTAAATTTTGTAATTTTATATAATTAAAAACGTTAAAATGGTCGAACAACAAAAGCAACGCATTGAACAAGAAATGACGAAAATGGTCAACGAGTTAGATCTCGATTATCTCAGAAGAATGCAGGTAAAAATTAATTCAAAAATAATTTACGAAATGTATTCAATTTCCATTCAAGGCAGATATGCATCGATGTGCCGCTAAATGCTGTGATAACAAAGAATCTTCTTTGGAACGTGTTCAGAATTGCGTAGAAAATTGTTCGGCTTCCTTAAATTGGGCGCAAAATTATGTGCAAACCGAGTTCGGGCAGATGCAGAACAAATTGCAAAGATGTGTGATGGATTGCAACGATGATGTTCGAATTAAAATGGGAGTCAATCCGACTGAATCTGAGGTAGAATGTACTTTCGTAAATATGTACCCAATTAAAAGTGTTAATTGCAGATGGAAAAATTTACGACAATTTTTGAGAACTGTGCGAAGAAATGTGTAGACAAGCAATTAGAGTACATGCCGTCCTTATTGAAGAAAATGAAGAACGATTTGGCGAGTAAAGAAAAGTGAGCTAATTTTCCTCAATAGTAGACAGAATATTTACTACAAGGCGCATTTGGATTATCTGCAAGAGGGTTTGTAGTACTTGATATAAAATAGTTTTATTGTTAACTAAAAACCGAGTTAAATAATAATATATATATTTTAAATGGGCACGATAATGCAACCAAGCAACCCTTTACCAGGCCATTGCCGTGGAATCAATTGCGCGGTGATAAAGCAACCGTCGCGCTTTATTTTCACATTGACTTTCGCCCCTTCTGAATGTTGCAACACGGCGGCAATGTCTTGCAGATTTTTGAAGTTTGTCGCGTTTATCGAACCGAACTCGACGAGTTCATCGTTCACGCGCAAATCAGCGTGGTCGGCAGGCGATCCCGGGCTCACTAGATTCACTTTAGCGAATGGGATGAGATAAGTCTCGCTCGTAGTTTCGCTGCGGTCGATATCCATCGCAGATTGCGCGCTATTGCTGCCGGGATTCGCATAGTAGCCGTGCAAGCCGTTTTCGATCTGCTTCATGGTGTTCTTGTGGTCGTTCTGCAAACCTGCGAGCAAATTATTCGTATTGTTATTTAATATATTGAACTGGATACTTACAAATGATGCGATGTCGGGCATGTCGCACTTGGTAGACGTCGATTGTATTTATAGGGAATCCTTCGTCGTCCACTAGTGGATCGTGCATTCCAACTCCATTCTAGAAAAATGCTCAGTGATTTTACAAACAGCAGATGATTGGTGAATTTACCTGTGTTAATATGCCTGTTAGCTCTTCTATTTCGTTCTCGATCTTTTCCTTTTGCGTTATTAAGTTGAGAATCTGCTCTCGCGAATTTGGATTTTCCATTTTTCAACAAGTCACAGCACTTGACATTATTTTTGACATTTGTTGTTGTTTTGTGTATGGATAGGCAACCAAGTATACTTTATATTTGAGTTCCTTTATGCAAATACAATTCTATTCCATCACGGTCGAAAATACACAGTTTAGATAAAATTAGCTACTTACAAAAAAATTAAAAATAATTTAAGTCTAATTAAATATGCAAATGGGATAAAACTATGCTGAGTGTTAATTTTTTTACTAAAAACTTAATAACTAACTTATTTTAGTTCGAAATGCGTTTTGACTGTGGTGGAACAAAACTGTATTCAAAAACTCTAGTCACATTCACAAAAATTAAAATCCCTGCTCGAATGTCATTATGAAAATATGAAGTAAAAATGTTATGTTAATTAATTAGTAAATAAACAGCAAGTATGCTTAATTCTTTTATGTTTTGGTTATAAATATTATTTTACATTATATACAATATTATAAACATGCAGTAAGTATCATTTACAATTGAATTTTTATTTCGCTAAACTATTGCGTTTTTAGAACAAATCCCTACGTGGAATCCGTAGATCCACTTACTACCGGTTTCGTGAAGATCTTCGAGCCCAGTGCGAAAGCATTGAAGCAACAATTAAAGGAGCTAACGTAAGTAACATGTTTATCAAAAGTGTATCGCTTACCACGCTTCACGTTGCAGCGATAAACAAGAAACCCTTTTGGAGCAAATCCACAATGAGAATTTAAGCCTGTCGGACGTGCAATATTCAAGCGATTTAATCGAAATGTTCAACAAAGCGAAAATCTATCAAAACAAACTAATCGCTGTTAAAAAAGATATGAAGGCTTTACATGAGAAGAGTACAAAATTGAAAGTAATAATATTATATGAAGTAATCTAGGCAGAAAACGTAAGTTTGTTTTGTTGCAGAAACGCTCATTAAAACTGCAAAGCTTAATTAATCAGCAGCAGGAAGTTGTGGCTAAAGTGGCGACACCTTGAGTTAATTAGTTGAGTTGAGGGGTAGTGCCTTAGTAGGAAACTTTTTTACCTACAATGAAAATCTTTGCATATCGATTGATTTTAATATTTAATTTATTTGATGGTAATTATTATTACAAATAGGATAAATTAAAAATTTTGCCAATTTTTGATACTACACAAAGTTCGTTAAAATTGCTTTATTTAAGATTTTTGTAAAGTAAAAAGATTGTTTACAGAGTGCCCAATAATAGTGTTCGAAATAATTGATCAGAATATAAAAAACGTTCAAATTGATTTTTGGATATGTTATATATTTGACATTCTACTCTAGAGCATTTTTATAATTAACAAAATATATTTTAACAATAATAATAATAATATAATTAATCATATGTCATTTAAATAATAGTAATAATATATACAATTAAAATAATACGGCGTTAATATTTTATTTTCATATCAACTACAATAATTAATAATTAGAATCAATAATTCACCACAATTTATATTTATGTTTTTTTTTTTTGGTTACTTAAACATTAAAATTAAGATCAAATACTACTAGTGTAGAAGTCTTAAAATTAAACTCACTAAATTTCTGCTACATACACATTTTCTTACAAGTTGTGTGTTATTTTTTTTGTTTTTCATTTCATTTATTTGAAATTAAATTTAAGAACGAAAATTGTCCAATACGTACAACAGCGCTTATAGATGGGCGTAGATTGTTTAAAGACGTGTGAAAAATGTTCTCTTAGATCAAAAAACGAAACACGCATTGCACTTTTTATTTCATATAAGCAATAACGATAAGAATTCCTATAGAACCAAAAAGTTCGCTCTTTTGTTTTTAATTATTTAAGTCTAAAGCATGAAGCCACTCGAGCGAATGCGAATGCTCATCCTGCCATCATCCTCATTCTGTTTATACAAATATTGCCCTGATTTTCCATTTAATATTTTCTGCTCTCAGGTTTTCCATCAAATAACTCCTCTACTAATTACTTGTACACCATTCGACTTCCGTTAAAGGCGGTTTACGCCCAACAAACAAAAATAAAATAAACTGGTATATAAAATAAAATTTTATTATTCCTAACAATAACACAGACAATATTCAATAAAATTTAGCAAGAAAGGCAACTATAGCCGAACGCCACTAGGCGGCGCTCGTGTAGCTATGCGAGATCAAGAATAAAAATCTGGTTGACTAACAAGAAGAAAATTTCCGTTTGTACTTTTAATGTTGAAGGATTTTTATTCAAAATCTACTCCAAAAAAAACTTGTCGAATGAAAATTATAAGCGCTTTCTAGCTGTGCAATTTGAATTTGAATATTTTTGCCCATTGTAAAGCACCCCTAACGGAAAACAACTCCAGAGACCATAATATAGTTCCTATGCTAGCTAATCGTAATCTAAAAATTAGTTTGTTGCACGGATGATGGACAAGTAATTAGTAAATGAAAAATAGTTCCACTATACAACAATTTACATACCACATCAAATAAAATATGATGCGTTCGAAAAAATGAATTCTTATAATATACAACAGCGAAAAACCAAATAATAAAAGATCTAATTTAAATAACTTATATACTTTTTTTTTGTTTGTTTAACTTTAATCTAGGGCTTTATATTTTATTATTGAGACTAACAATATAAATATTCAATATATTTACTAGGTCGTCTTATTGAAAAACCTGGGACGAAGCAACACGCTTTTCTTCGTCACTAACTAATTCAATTTAATAAATAATTCACCAAAAAAAAAATAATCAGAATACATTTCCTTTTAAAACAATGAAATGTACCACACTTTCACAATAATTGATTATATAAGAAATATATATTTATATATGTAGTATTAATTAATAGTTATATTTTATATACAGACAAAACAATTAATTCTCTTTTACTAATTCATATAAAAAGCACACCAGATTTTTCAATAATAGCTTCATCAAGTTACACAAAAATGTCTCTCATTTCATCGACACTAATTATTGGCGTGATAAAAATTATAATAATATAATAAAAACAAAAAGAAAGGCATATTTCATATGTATAAATATCAAATGCCGACTACAAACAATTACTGTACAACGAATGTATATTTAAATAAATCTATAGTACAGCTGTCCCAAATCAGAAACCAATCTCACACAGATCGCTTTTTTACTAAATCAATATTAAATTACTTTTCTTCCTTGTTTGTGTGTGTAAATGTGTATTTTACGGTTTATTTTTATTTTTATTAAAGTGAATGCAGTAAGTTTGACCATTCCTTCCTTTTCAAATATATTATTTAATATTTTTTTTTTTGTTCGAATCGACGCGCAAAAATCCTCTCTTCCGAAACAAATTAAACAACGTCAAACTCTACCAAACTTTGGGGGGTGGGAAGGAGAGATAGAGAGAGAGAATTAACGGGGCGATTAACTACCTAAGCGATACCAGAAGCGGCTGCCTGGATTGGTGCGGATGGCGCATCATTTCCATCCACCGCGCCTGAAGTTGTGGCTCCATCTTGTGGACTGTTCGCCACCTCTTGGCTCCCTCTCGGAACTAACACTCGATTCAATGACGGCTGAATTGTTAATTCTGCAAAATGCATTATAACATTAAAATCATAGATGGCAGCACCTTTTTTAAAACAAAAATTAATAATTATTTATATTTACCTTGCTCTGTGAAATTAAAGAGCGGCGGTAGTTCGTTTCCATTTGGTAAGCGAGTATTTGGTTCTCTTAATTCATTGAAGAATGAATGTGCACATGCCTGTAGGGGGCTGATTCGTGATGAAGGTGTATATTCCAATAGTCTAGCTACTAATTCAATAGCTTCTGGTGGTGTTCTCACTCGAAACACCTGCAATTCAATTAGCGACACAATTTAGATTATAATTCAAACGAACCAACTCCAAAGTTTAATTTTATAATGTTGGTATTGAGCTGTGAAGAACACGTGACGTTTGACGGCAACTTCCGGGCGGCCATTAAAATTTTAAATCGATGAAAGAAATAGTATACAACTGTCAATTCAATATCAAAACATCAGAAATATTGTTAGAATAACCAGAAAACGAAAAAAATTGCAAATAAATAGAAGCTTTGAAGGCAGCTGTCACAATAATAAAAGCAACATGGCGGCGCCATTTTCGGCCACGTGTTCTTCAAAGCTCCATTAAAATTACCTAACCTAAAATAATCACCGTTCAGCTTATTTAGTAGAAGGCACTAAGAAACGGAACAAAAAATTGTGAGTATGTGTGTGGTGTATTGTTTGTAAGCTCGTTGTGTTAAATTAGCAGCAAAATAAATTAACAAAAATTAATTAAGTAACCAGTCGTCATCAACTAGACGTAACTTACACGTATTCTTTGTTGGCTGGTGCTACAACAGGGCATTGTCATTCTCGTCAGCATAAACTGCAAACAGACGTTCGCATCTTTACCACGATCAAAATTGATCGAAAAAAATTAACAAATAAATGTTAGTATGTTATTGTTATATGCCAAAAAAAAATAATTAAAAATTGAGAACGTCTGATTACAAATAAACGATGATGATTCGACGAAGCAGCACGAGTACGTCCGAACGAAAAGGTCAATTAGAACTCATTGCAATATGCAAATCGAAATCAGCTAGATAATTGCAAACAAATTGATAACTAAACTACAATTACCCTTGAACGACCTACACACCAAAAATACAGCAATCGATACTACAACTCGTCGAATTTATTATTAAATGAAATATTAGTTTGCTTAGTGTAGACAAATTAATAAATTAAGCGCATAGTATGATGTGTGTTACCAGGGGTAAATTTATCGAAGCAAAATAAACTTATTGACCCCTCAACGTGTAAATGATTAAATTAAAAAATTGCATACCTGCTGCCATGGATGCGACTTAATTTGCGGAAACTTAAACTCGGTATAATTCGGGTTCATCTCCTTGATTTGTTCCTTAGTCGGTGTGCCGAGCACCTTGATTATTTCCACTAGTTGATCAACGCCGGAATCACCGGGGAAAATCGGCTGGCCCAGTAACAATTCCGCTAAAACACAGCCAGCACTCCATACGTCGATTTTGGTGGTGTAGTCGATCGCGCCGAAAATCAATTCGGGCGCACGATAGTAGCGACTGCAAATGTACGAGACATTCGGTTCGCCTTTAACCAAGTGTTTTGCACTGCCAAAATCACATAACTTTAAGACACCACTGTCGGGATCGAGTAGGAGGTTTTGTGGCTTGATGTCCCGATGGCAGATTCCTAATGAGTGGATGTACGCTAATGATCGGAACAGCTGGTACATGTACAACTGCAACAATTCAAAAAAAAGTTTAAAATGGGTAGGCAACCAACAATACACGTCGTAGACTATTTGGTTCAAATATAACCAGGTTAAAGTTGTTTTGTTCGACAACTTTACCGACAAACTTTCAACAAGATAAAGAGAAAACTTTTCAGGAGCCTTCACATCATGAAACTTAATGCGAGTAGAGCAAAAGTTTTTTGAGTAATCGATCGCATGTCGCAAATATGATTAAAAATGATGCTGATTGCTTCGTGTTTGGATTGAATTAAATTTCAGGCCCACAATTTGGTTTAAAAAAAAATAACTCACCTTTATAAAGCTGATTGGTATAGTTTGTTTAGACTTGCTGTAATGCCTTGCTACTTTATATACTGTTTCAGGGATGTATTCCAACACCAAATTCAGGTACACCTCATCCTTCTGTATCGACAAAAAAAAACATCAAAATTAATTAGTTACCTTCCAAATAAAAATATCGATTGTATGAAAATGTAATTAATTATTAAAGAGATAGATTGCTGGTTCAATCAATACTAAAAATCAAATATCTAAATTTTTCGTCCCTGCTTATAGAAAACAAAAGGATCCGTCCGTGCATTGTCCTGCACGTGCGCTATATTTAACCGATGCTATTTTTAAAATCGCCACTCGAACAAGGAAAATCGTCAACAACGCCTAAAGGAAAATCTCGCGTTGAATAAGTGCGGCATCCTGTTCAAAAGAAATAAAAATATCACAGAAACATATGTGAAGAGGTTGTTCACCTGCCTGAAGAACTAAAATAGACGGCGACAAATGTAAATCCAAAAAAAAAAATTATATAAAATAAAAATATTACGCAACAAGTAACATAACATAACAATTAAAGTACAAGGTTCCCTTGTTGATTTACTAAGTAGATAATATAATCTTAAGTTAAGAGCGGTGCTTAACAAATAATATTTGAGCCAAAACAACAAGCGTTCAATCGAAAAATGCCGCGCTGCTTGTCAAGGTCGTCCGACAATCGCGCTCGGCTAAACTCGTCAAATCGCCATATTGTCGTGAAATAATTTGATTTTTAGTATATTCAAACTAGCACTAAAATGCAACGACCTTTTCTATGTCTATAAAATTAGAGAGATAAATAATTAGTTTCTACATAAAAATGTATATGGTTGTTTGGTTATTATGTATTTTTTTTGTTCACTAAAATGTCGGTTGTAGTAGTTTTGAAAAATAAACGGAAAAAAATTGAAAAAAGAGGGGGGGCAAAGGGAATTTCAAAATCGCTACGGTTGTTGATACTGAAATGAAGTTCAAGCAGGTTCGTACCTGCAAACTTGTAGCCATGAAAATGAACATATCGCAGGGAACTTCAGCCTGCTACACATATGAAAATAAAAATTCAAAATTAACGTTTCGGGTTTAGTAGTTTACAAAAATAATGCATTATTATGATTTTCGACACAAATACTAAATGGAACACGAATTTTTGTTTTGTTTGTTTGATGCGGGTAGCGCCTGAACCAACCATTTTAAACATTTAAATGTCTTATCTAAGTACGTTATTACACTATGCACGAATCGGACGTGTGATGATTAATTTATAAATATTTTTCTTTTTTTGTTAACGAAAAATGTGATAGTAATTCTTATTAATTAGAATAGAATATTGTAAACAAATACTAACCTTATCTCCACTGGAGTAAAAGAAATATTTAAGTTTAACTATATTACAATGCTCTAATTTCCTCATGATTTGAAGTTCTCGATTCTGAAACCAAAATAATTTTTTTAGAACAATATAAAAATAATACAAAAGTTGTTTGCATCTATAATGAAAATATATCATTTATTTTATTGATTGGTGAAATTTTTTTTGAAAAAAGTCCAGTAATTTTTTTAATAATGAATTTTGAAATTTGCGATCATTTAAATTATTCAGAAAACGCGCTATTTTCCAGCGCCCTCTAACGTCACTAGCCCCCAAACAAGGTGCCTTTATATCTCCCCTCTCTTTTTATCTTGTTAGTTAAAAAGAGACGAAGGATAAAAGCACGCCTTGTTTGGAGGCTAATGTGACGTCAGCGGACAGGTGGCGCTAAAGGCGCGTTATTTGAAAATTCAAAATACCAAAACTTCTAAAATCATTATTTCAAAAACTACTGCAATTTTTTCAAAAATTCTTTCACACATCAATTAAATAAACTATATATTACTATTATAAATAATAAAAAAGCTCAATCCTAAATCGCACGCACTCAAAATTGACGTATCAAAAATAGTCATTATAAGACAATAAAAAATCGTCCTAGCTTAATAATTCGAGTTGACACTTGAGCTTTATGACGACGATTATCAAAGTTCTGCTTCTTTGAAGATCGGCCTTGCGCTTTTTCCACAACTCAACAAATGTTTGCATTAAGCTCAAACCTTTTGCCAATTAAACAGATTAAATCCACTCGAAGTTCGCTCTGCCAATCTTCATCATCAAATTTAGTTCAAACAATTAAATAAACTGAAGTGATGTTCATTTGGATTCCACTCGCGTTCCACTGAATATATTACGAATACATACAAAGCGTTGTTTATAATTCGATCTACTGCTCGTAAATATTAAGTTTAGCAGATAATAAAAGTTTGACTATTGTTTCAGTAATAAAGCGATGCAAAATTTATAAATAAATTAATTACCTTAAACCTCTTATCCTGCAGGACTTTTTTAATAGCGACCATTTCAAGGGTCTCACATAATTTCGCTTGATAGACGACACCAAAGCTGCCATTGCCAATAACTTTCGTATCCGAGTAGGAAACTTCCTGCGGCCTGTCAGGTCCTTGTCCAGGTGTAGCCACTACTGTAGTCACTTTGTTCCCGTCTTTACCTATATAACCACCAGCAAGAAAACAAATTATTAAAACTCACATCAACACAATAAAAAAAATAAACCCCAACAAACAAAATAACAATTACAATATTTTTTTCCAAACGTAATTACCCTCTGATGGATAAGTTACTTCGTTCAGATGTATAGTGGGAGCAAGCACTAGAACCAAAAGCACCAAATCAAATAAAAAAAAAAGTTGATTGAAATGACGTTAGAAATGAGTTGTTAATCGGACCTGCTTTCGTTTTGGCTTTCGTAATGATATGCTGCTCGCTCTCGTCTTTATAGACCCCGCCGCGACGTTTGTCTTTATTTTTGCTTGACATTGGAACAGTAGCGTGAATGAAACAACAGCGGATAATTTTGTTGAAACTCGTTTTGACAGTTGCACAAATTTGATCAAACCAAAGGTGACTCTTTTTCGCCATAATCAAAATGGGAAACTGCACAATGCCGCAACAGAATAATAATATTCACGGAACAAACACATGACGTCAATTGTTATAATTATCACACATTAAATGCATCGCAGTTTGCGGGCGCTAATTAACTAATTTTTAATCCGTACTACGATTTCGGATAAATGTCGGCGGAGAAACTAGTGTGCGTTCGAAATTCCCATAGAAACTTATTTTTAACTCATTAATTCATGCACGCCAACTTCGCCGAAGAGAAAGCAAATTATAATAAGCGCTGATTATTTTTGCTCGCTCATTAAGCTCCACAATATTTATTTATGTATTTGTTCTGGTAATATCTTGATTTATAAGTGACTCGTTAAACGGTAATGATGCTTTAATTGAATTATAACGACAGTTATCGATTGCGATTACATGCTTAATGGCAAGATTATTCCGATTCAGATTAAAATGGGACGAAATCTACTAATAAAGTCGTGATTTATTTTTGTTAATACGTACAAGTACATAGTCCGATTATCGATTTTTCCTTTAACGTACAAGCAGAAAAAATGCTGCATAATTCTGCGGCTATTTATAAATCGCGACGACTAAGTTTAACGTTTTATTATTATTGTTGAGGAAATTTTTGCAACATAACCTCAATTCGACATTTTAACCGAACTAAAATCACTAGTACTTTTCGCAAATGTTTATAAAATAGATTACTCACTAAATGGGTTGCTAAATATCCTTGTGCGAGTCATTTTCGATTATTAATTCCCGTAAACAATATTTTCTTTTCTTGTTTTGAATTTGTCTTCACTACACAAACTGCGACCGAAACTGGAACTAGACTTGTTATGTGCAATTTAACCTCAAATTGAAAATTATAACAAATTCCATTATCTACTAAATGAATTGTAAATTTACATTCGCTTCCAATAAAATATAAGCCTATTTCCTATTTTAGCTACGTGCAACTGCTCATGAATTTATTAATTCAATAGTCATTCCAGAGACACGTGAATTTCAGAACACGAACACGAAAATATTTGTTTCGATTATCACAAATACTGGGAAATTCAATAATGAAATATTACTTACTAAATCTGCGACTAAATATCACTTCAATTAACATTTTGAATTTTAAAATCAAATACGTTCGTCGACTGTCAAAACATTTGAATAAAGATGGCGTGTATGCAACTTCATGACACTTAAGAATTACATAAAAAATTCGAAATAATTAAAATATACTTAAATAAATACCGCCAGACTAAATTCTACATAATTAGCATTTATTTACAATAAATAAAATAGTTAAAACATAAAAATGTTAATTACGATTTCCACTGCAGTGAAGTTGTTCACGCATTTACAAGGCACTTCACAGAATTATGAATAAACTGTTATTTCGACAGTTATTACCTCATCCAGCTATATAGATATATAAAAACGCTTGCCAATAAATAAATTCCAGCATAGTACATTTTTCGTCGTGCATCGATTTTCCTTGCAATATTTATATGAAGCAGAATGTCAAAGTCAAAAACATTGAAGTGACGTAATAGGCAGTCAGGGTTCTTTGGACTGTTTGCTTTAGATGTTAATTATTACAGGTCAATCAATATACGCTACATTTATAAATACCACAAATAACCTACTCTCTCTCTACTAAATTCGAAATTGATAGCGAAAATATCGCTCGGAAATTTAATTACGAGCAAATCGAACGAACAAAGAGACCTTCGTTCGAGTTACATAAGCGCCAGCTTCATTCAATTTAATTCGAAATAAGTAAGCGCCACTCGTTTGCAAGATTTATTTCATCAATTTAATCACAAGATTTCTATTTTTGATGCATATATTAATTATATGCATCAAAATCAATTTTAAATTTTTTTTATTCGTCTAGCAATTTTTTTTTTGGTTACTTAATGTGTGTGGCAACCATGTTTGCCAATTTTATTAATTAGGCGACAATTTTTTAATTATTATCAACAATGAAACAAAGATAATATTAATTCAAGGTCTAAGGTATACTGCTCTATCAATTATTTCGATAATTCGGCTAATTAATAAATAACTTGATGTCAAAAAAATTGATAGTTAGTGCGTCATTTTTTTGACAGTTTTGACAGAATAATTATTTGCGTGCAAGTAAAAAACAATTAAAAAGTTTGTTTATAGGTGAAACAAAGTGTAAACTCATGGTGAGAAGATTCCGCACCGATTAAAAACCGTCATAAAAAAGGTAGGCTTAATTATCCAATTAAATTTTGCATGTGCCAATTTTACACGAAATCGATAAAAACAAAGGAATTACATAAGCCCGCTGAATAACGTGATCAATGCACTCAATTAGCGACGATTTGAAGTAGAGAGCTAATTAGATATAATAATCGAGGCGAAAATGTATTAATAGCGTGGGCGGGGATGCAATGGCTTGTCAAAAAGGGGTTCGTAACCTGGCAGGTCAGGTGCAGCAACCTGAAAAGCCGTTATCGCTTGCAAAGTGCACGCTGACGAAATCGTCTCGAAATTGAAGGGAGTGGTTTTCGAAAAACGGGTAAATGGGGCTTTTCGGGAGTCGCGCAAGAGCGCCATGTTGGAAGCACTGTTTGATCGCAGCCGCATAACCGCACTAACCCGATGTGCTGCGACGTCATTAAACTGACGTGATGTACACTTACTGCAAATTTTCATGCCTCCAAGGGGAGGAGGTGGATTGCTAAAAGGTTGCTTGTTGCCCTCGGCAAAGGACGTGGTTCTTGGGCGTCCACTCATTGCTTGCGTTCGAAAATCGTTTTGTGAGGTTCGCTCAATTAGACCTATCACATTTCTTGCTGACACCCTCCAAAACTAGTCTTTTTAGCACTTCTAAACGGACATTTAGACGCGTAAATGTTCCGGGGCCGAACACTCACTTATTCCACTGGTTCAAATGCACACCACTGATCGGATCACTTATTGGAGACAATTGCACTTCATTTTCCCATTCGACAGGCGATCCCGTTAAAGCATTTTTAACTCGGAACGGGCAACTGTTCACCATTAATTTTTCTGATGCTCAGGACTAGACATTGACCTGATCGGAACGGTTCGTAGCCAATCCGTTTGCTTTTTGGCTGGCGGAGACTGGCGAATGCACAAGCACATTCAATAATCTTTTGTGGCGGCTGGCGCCCTCTTCGAAACAAGTGTCGAACTACCGATGCCAAATCACCTGATTTACTTAATTACATTTACATTTATTAATAATGCTGGCTATCATTTACGAAATTCCCATCGAAACTAATTTCAATACAAACTTATTTAGAATAATATTTGCATAATATATTTCAAATTATTGTTATAACAAAGGAGAAGAGCATTTACGTATTCAAATTTGATAAAACATGATTGTTTATCTAATTTAATCGGAATGTTTTATCTTTTATGATATTAGTTATAAAAAAAACAATCTAACTGCGTATTAATTTAATTAGATATAAATAATTTGGACGTCAATCAATACGTGTATGTTTGGTTGCCTATTATTGCACATTTATTAAACGCGTGGCGCGCTTGCGTGTAGCGAGTTAGTGGAACAAAGACTTATACGGGGTGGACTGAAAGTGGGAGTAGTACGGGGTGGTCTGAAAGCGGTTTGTTTAAAAATGAAGCGATTGGATACTTTACATAAATTTATTGAGAAACGGAAATATATTTTACAGATGATGACAATAAAAAAAACAAAGGTAAAAGCGGCGTCTTGGGTATGATGAGAGAAAAAGGCACATAGAAGGCTTAGGACAATACAAAAATAATAATAATAATATTGTATAAACAAAACAGAATGTAAGAAAAAAAAAACAAATATCTTATAAATAATCAACTAATTATATTTGCTAAGATTCAAATATTTCATATGTTGAATGTAATAAATTAACACAAATATAATAATAATAATAATAACGTAGTAACTTTGGCTACAATTTAATAAAAATAACCTTTAAGGTGTAAAAGCTAAGAAATATATTAATATATAAATTAAATTAATTTTCATAATATAATAATAATAATATAACAACTAATCAATAAAAAAGTAATTAGGTACGCTCAAATGTTAATTAATTAATTAATTATGGAAAATGAAATTATTTTCAACCGGTTTACAAATGAAAGACAATAATCAATATTTGATTGGGAAAACCACGTCGAAAGATGTCGCACAATATTAATTAACTAAAGGAATGTTCATCATCGATCGATTGGATTTAAAATTACACTATTAATTGGCGGTTTGTAAGACTAGCACTAATTTGTGGAAATAGAGAGCAATTCAATTGATTGTAACTACTAGTAAATAAATAAATATTGTAAGACATCTAGATTGTGATTTTCGCAACGACTAAACGAATAGAAATGATTTGCATAGACAACACTGACAAAACGCACCTACGATCTACACACACCATTTACACCAGCGATGACTATGTCTATAATAATAATTATAATTTTATAAATATTCATTTTTGTGTTAAATATATATATAATATATAATATAATCAACTTTTATCTTCTATACAACATTATTGACAACTAATTTCTTCATGTTTTTTCCCGTTTTTTGCTCTAATAATACAAATGTTCCCTTTTTGCATGCAACTTGTATGAAAATTTTGAATGTGTGTGTGTTTTTTGAAAGACTCACGATGTAAATTCCTCATTTTGATTTCATGTCAATTTAATAGAATTCTCATAAACAAAACATAACTAAGTTGGATTCTTGATAATCCTCTTTTGTCGAAAGTCATAAACGCGACGACAAAAGAACACCATTTCGGGGGAGACTTGAAGTGGCGACGGCGGCTGAAGATGACTTCGAGGATATGGTTCTGGAATGGGTATACACGGTAACGTCACTTCAACACCTTCTTCGAGTCGCTTGAAATTCTTGCGATATCTACAAAAAAAAAAAAACACTAAATATACTGCCATCTATTGCCGTATTTTGAAACCTGACAATTTATCAATCAATAGTACCAACAAAAAACACCAAATTACACCAGTATGACTAATGTCGTCGTAAATTAAAAAAACGCTTAAATTATAAACAAAGAGAAAACGAACCTGCAATATTCATTGAAGGTTAGCACATAACATTTATCATCAATGCAAGCCACACTGTTCGAATCCTTGTGTCTGGAGGCAAACACCTCGTCGGGTTGATCAAGCGGCAATCGACCTTGTTCCGTATGCTCTGGCCGGTAGTACCATAACAAAGACATCATCATTTCACCTGCAATCACCACAATTAATAAATTAATTCCAATTTTGAAAAATTAACTTACCATCGTCTGGATTTTCCCACAGCGCTGCAATCTTCGCGACAAACGGCAAATCGTTCTTCTTCGGACCCGCTTTCAGCAGTACACAATCTCTCGGTTCGATTACGTCCCCTTCGCAGTGTCGCATTGCCGGATAACATCTTCGTATGACATCCGTCACTTCGCTCTGCAAATTCAAGTCGAAATTAATGCGCGCCATCTGTAGACGCATATAGGTATTATTTGACAGTTCAAGTTGACTAAGTGAGGTTAAACAACACAAGTGATTTGAAAACGCGTTACGAATTTTATGTAAATGTTTTCGTGTCTGGCGCACCGAATTGGAGATTGATGGAAAGCTCGGATAATAAAGTAGCGGTAAGCGTTTTAAATTCATTTTTAACATGCTTTTTTTCGGGGTTGAAAGTGATTTATTAATTAGTCAAAAGCGGCAACAATTTTATAAATCGCATGCAGACGGTGCATAATTACAATATTCAAAGTCGATTTTAACTGAATTAATAATCGTTTTGATTATACAAGTTATAAATTTGAGAAAATTATGTATTCAATTTGAGAAATGACATTTATGACAATTTTTGAGGTTAGAAAAAAATATTTTTAATTGGAACTCGTTTTTATCTTATAACATCAATGAATTCATATATTTCTTCTAACTTAAACATTTTGATAAAGAATCTCCAATAAATTTACTTAAAAAACGGCTTAAAGAAAATATATTTTCGGAAAAAATGTATGCAACCAGTAATACACGAAAATCGCGCTAAACTATTAGATAATTTGCTTACATTTAAAAATATCTTGCCATCGTACGGTTCACCCTCCCACATCCATCCATTGGACCATCGCGGCAACTGTAAAGATCTCCTTGGAATTTTCGACACAACCTGAGCCACTTCTTCTTTACACTTCGACTTTCTCCGACTCACACTAATCTTTTTGCATTCACTCCGCTTAACTTGCACATTCTTTTTACCAATCGTACTCTTCCTACTCGCCACTAGATCATGTTTAAGTACACTACTCACACTTTTTAAAGCACTTGTATCGATCGCGGTTCGTTTCTGCACCAACGACGACTCACTTACAACACATTCAATCACCTTATCGACATTGTTTTTCGCACCTACACTACTTAAAGTTGACTTAGATTGGTTGCTCTTCAAACGCTTACGCGTCGCTATAACTTCCACATGCTGTTTTTTCTTCCGTTTGTTGCAATTCTGCTTGAAATTGTGCAAAGTCAACGGCTTACTGAGACTCAATCGCTTATTCACCGCCTTATCCTTATTATTCATTAGGCGCTTTTTCAATTTCATCTTAGGCGTAGCCCGCTTATTCTGCAAAATCAATTTCCTCTTGCCACTATTCATCTTAACGACCGTATTCGTGTCCTTCTTAATAAAATCCTTGTACGAGCCGAGCTTCTGCTTCTTCGCCTCGAGACTCTCCGAATCCTCCGACTTCCGCTTCATATTCTTCACCTTAACGGTCTCGGCGACGGTCGCAACACACGGCTGCAACTCCACCTTCTTCAAATCCTCAATCGGCGCTTGCTTCGTCTCCTCGTCCAAACATTTCGTCTCCTTCGGACTCTCGATCTCGCGTTTAACGAAATTCTGCGCGGGATTGCACATCAGCAACATGGTGTTCCGCACCATGTCTTTGCCGATTCGGGGCGCTTTGCGCTGCTTCAGTTCCGCGGTAGCGGTGGTGGTGGTGTCGGGCGACCGCGACTCCTGTTTGGGGAGTTGCGGTGGCGGTTGTTGTTGGTACGTGGCTCCAGCCGGTGATGGCGGAGGCGGCATACCAGCTGATCCTCGAGCTGGACTTGGTGGGCCGGTAGCACTGGCTGGTTCCAGTGGTAGCGCCAAGGCAACAGGTGGTAGTGGCATGGTGTCTTTGACTATCGATGAAATACTAGACCTCTTACTATCACCAGTAAGAGGCCCAGTATGTACGTTTTTTGGACACGACTGCATTGGACAAGGGCAACCCTGATATGTGGGATCTGGAATTAATCACATTCATTAGTTGTTTGCTAGAGCGCATTAGAGATAAAAACAAATTAATTTCGATAAAAAACTGCTCATTCAGGATAAATAAACGCGTTTGTAAAAGTAAATTTTGTGGCGACTCCATCTTGAACTTATGTCACAAAATGGTTCTGACACAACACGCTAGATTGCAGCGTGTTGCGTGTGACGTCATGCAATTGGTTGGATGACGTCATGCAATTTGCCGGATGACGTCATTCGCAACATGGCCGACCGGAAAACGTGTGCCAACAGTAAAAATAAATATAAACAGCACAATATTAATAAAATTAAGCAAGCAAGCGACTTTCTAAAACGACTTTCTTCGTTCACCAAAATCGCCGTGTAAAATATTCACGATTATCATCATCATCCACATAGCATTGAAAGTGTTTAACAAACTAATAGCATCGATATAGATAATCTCTAAAAAACGCATTCCAAGAGATTGAAAAAAAAATGTCATCCAAAATACCGGTCCGACAACGCGCATTAATTTTACGGCCGAGTTAATGATTGCAATTAGAATAATTCCAATAATTGTTAAGTCGGATAATAAACAGCGGGATAAAAATGTAGCCAGGTAAATCGTTAAGATGCTTCGGAGTTTCGTTGCAATGTTGCATTGTTACATAAATAAATGGCGCGTATAAATTATGATAAAACAAACAGAGATTAAAAATGATCATCGCTAATGGTATTTCTCTGGCAAGATATTCTATTTACTATCCTTTATCGTTGTTTGTTTACAGTTAGCTACAAGAAGTGACTACATTGTTTTAAGTTGAAACTTATAACTTAAATGTACATTTTCTAACTAACTTCGTTATTGTCATTGTCAATAACGCCATTCATTACCAAATAAACCCTAGCATTATGGTCGCGACTGCCTTATATAGATTCGCTAAACAATAGACGCTTCCAGTTAATATACAAAACGTACAATTGTTACAATAAATTAAATTTAATGAGCTATAATTAATGGCAACACGTGAATTCGACGCGATCTACTATGCCGACATTGAAATTCATGCAAACGGCCGACAGATGTCACGGCAATAAAATACGGCAACGCCATCTACGATCACAACATTCAAACAAACAGCGTCATCTACGAACATACTCACTCATATAAGGAATAGATCTAGAAGGTGAATGACTATAACAAGATGGCGGCGGCCCATAACTCGGATAGCAATGCGGAGGCGGTTGATATGATTCCACTAACGTAGGCGGTGGCGGTGGAAAAGTCGTCTCAATCAAACTAGGCGGTGGCGGCCCATTGGGCACCGCTTGGAAACTATTACTAGCACCCGGCGGTACCGGCGATGCCGTCACCAGCTGTTGCGAGGGCCCAGTCGGCGGTAGCGGATACAATTCCTGAGGATTGGTGGAATAGTATGGAGTACCGGTGATGTAACGCCGATAGGTGGTAGCCGGCGGATATTTGTGATGGACAAATGGGCCTGGAGGATAGCAGAGCTCGTGGTGGGCGTAGGAGGCGGTTGGGGGTGGGGTGGTATAATGGTATGGGGGGTAATTGTACGAGTAGCCAGGTGGTCCTGCGGGAAATTGAGCGCAACGATAGCGCGATGGCGGTTGTTGACTCATTGCTTCTTTGCTGGTTGTCACCGATGTGATTATAACCTATAAATATGGAAATGAGCGCTTTGCGTGGAAATATTGTACTAAAATTTTGACGCGCCATTTTCGAATTATGTTTTAAAGAAATCGCTCTATCTTCGAAACGGCTGGCTCGATTTGAACCAAATTTGGTATACTTATACTTCGCACCCTTACCTCACTGTCTGAAGAATCCCCATTGGAACTGGAGGGAGGCGGCGGTGGTTGGTGTACAGAAGGCGATGTAGATGTCGGTGAAGCTTCTGATAGTGGAGCGCTTTTTGTGGGAGGCGGTGGGGGTGGCGGTTGTCCAAGTCCAGCATGCGATACGGTAATTAGCGGTCCAGCCGGTTGATAATATCCTGCAATAAGAAGCACAATCTCAATTATTAAGTGGTAATTTATAAATTATAAATTATTCTAATCTTGTCCATATTTGGTTAAAGTTCAATTAATTAGGATTTAAAGGCTATGCAAATATGAGCATATTAATTATTATGTATTCTGATTCGCTAATCTTAATCTATTAGAAACAATTAAACTTGATTATTGTATAGAGAAAAAGTTAAATGGTGCATCGTGCAATCGTAGGCACTTGATTAATTAGAATACTTGTTATGTTGCATCGAGTGTTGCATGTAATGTTGATTGTGAGCATTTTGTTCAAATATTTTATACATTTCGAACAATATTAAATATGATGTTTTTATAAACGAAAAACATGTTTGTCATAAAAAAATGGCACTTAATGGAATTTTAATGTAAACTCGTAAAATAGTGTGTAATGTGAAAAATGTGGAATTTTTTTTTAAAATTCTTTTTTCCTCAATTTTTATTCTTTTTTTTAGTTCAAGTTTCTTCAATAATTTTATGAAAAATTAATAATTTTTTTCAAGTTTTTCTTAATCAACCCGATAAAAAAAATGACAATCCTTCGTACGAAGCTTAACAATAGGATTGCATAAATTTCGAAGCGCATTCTTACGCATTTATTGTCCACAAATAATCATAAAGAAGAATCGGTTAGAGTTCTTTTTCACATCAGAAAATTCAAATAAGCCAAAAACATCTGCTCATCATTTCCTTTTACAAGGAAGACTATATATTTACTATTTTATATAATATATGCCACCCGACCATGAAATCTAAATAAAAAGTGTCCCAGCTGCTCCGACTCCGAATACAGTTAATATCACCCAGTTTCCTTATCACTCTCAGTTATCCATCTATTTATAAAATATCTACCGCTGTTTTCGTAAACATTTTATACGCTTAACGATTATTTCATTTACTCGTTCCTAGTTAATTGTACAATTACATAAGTCGCCTTTTTTGTATACTTAATAGTCATTGACCTGAATCAGACCATCGCCCCAACAACAACGAAAAAAAAAAACTGTACTCTTCCGTGCACCAAGCAAATGTCCTTCAATTTTTCGTTGTTAAGTCATTTAGGTACATTAGACCTGTTTCGTGCGATTTATTTGCAACAAACATCTTTCTTTGTTGCCCAAAATTCTAATTTGATTTGCCTTTGAGGAAATTGATTTTTAAGTGCAGCCAGGTTTGCCAAATTCCTGTTCCGTGCATAATTTGTGTATCCGTAGTTGATTGTGGATTAAATTTGTAAATTAATCGCCGAATTAATATGCGTGGATGAGTTTATTTGCTTATAATCAATCATTGCCTGCTAATTTGATTTTGGTGCATAATTGGGAAGATGCATCAATTTTTTTTAAATTTATTATGAAAATATATAGTTTATTTTATTGATGGGTGAAAGATTTTTTGGAAAAAGTGAAGTAGATTTTGTGATATTGATTTTAGAAGTTTGCTATTTTTAAATTTTCAGAAAGCGCGCTTTTTAGCGCCCTCAAACGTCATTAGCCTCAAAGCAAGGGGCGTTTTTCTCCCTTCTCACTTTTTATATTGTTAGTTAAAGAGAGGTGGAATAAAAACACGCCTTGTTTGTAGGCTATATGTGACGTCAGTGGACAGGTGGCGCTAGAAGCGCGTGTTTTAAAATTTAAAATGTCGCAAATTTCTAAAATCATTATTACAAAATCTACTGCATTTTTTTCAAAAAAACTTTCACACATCTATTAAATAAATTATAAATTTTCATTCTAAATTAAAACAAAAAAATTGATGGATCTTCCTTGTCATTTTTTTACTGTAAATTAACATGAAGAAAATAAAACCAGACAGTCGAATCGAAAGTAGTAGCAGTAATGGCTTATTTTGCCGTCAGTTTGAAAACCACTTCGATCCTCTTGTTCACTGTTTTGTCTCCATTGAAATTTAAATGGATTTTGAGGTAATGAGAAATTCTTCGCATTTTTCAAATGCCCACAATTCCACAAATATCTAAAAAGTGCATTACTCGTGTCTGCTACTTTTTGCACTAAAAATAACTCGAACGAAACAATAAACCCGAAAGTAATAAAACTTCCTCAGCTATTCGCATTATTAAAATTACAGTTCGATCTCTAATCAATTTAACATTAATTAACAGTTTGCAATTAATTTTTTTTCGCTAATTTAAACCCCGCTGTTTCGCTATAAATTACATTGAATCGATAAATAGTCAGTTAATTAATTTGAAATCCGTTTACAAGTTGCATTATTAAAACCGCAAAAAAAATCACACTCGCGCGATAAATAAAAATGATTTATTTAATATTCGTGTGAATAAGCATTAAACACAATTTCATGTGCATTTTATTCGCATCATATAAAGTACTACGAACACACTCGTTCAACAAAACAGTATTGAATACATTTCTACAGTTATATTAATAATACATAAACCTGTTACTAATTTAACGAGACGTGTATGTATCTCCCTCTTCATAAAAATAATACAAACTAATTGATAATTCAATTATTACTATGTAATTTTTGCAGGCAATCACTATTTTTAAATCGTGCAATTATGTGTGTACAAGATATTCTTAGATTTCAAATCTTTATATAGAAACAAACAGCTTTATGGCGCCTCGTAGAAAACTTGGCTGTGCTGCTATTTTGTCTTTAATTACTACTTCTCTCGAAAATCGCACATGTATTTTCCTTGGTGGAACAAAAACATGGCCGTCAAAAAAAAAATGGCCGATATCAGCTGATAATATTAAACCTAACCTAAAAATGTCAATCGTCAACTAAAACGTTTAACAACGAAGTTTACGGTGGGATCTCATAAATCCAATAACATTATTCTTATTAGTGAAGCGACTTAGTAAGTATACAATTAATTAACAAACGTAAACAACAAAGTAGAATCGAGATAATGCACACACAGCGAGACACAGCTTAGCAAAGTTTTCATTAAGTTTAGCAGATATGTGATGAACATAATATTATTATATGTACAAGACAAGACACGTTTACCAAACAAACAATAATACAATATCCTCGGGCACAGTTCCTATATACATTTACATAACACGTGGCAAACTCCGTTTGCATGCCACTTGGATTTGTTGTTAATCGAACGTACAATTTCTTTCATTAAGTCAAAAAAGAAGCAACAAAGTCACTCGACTGACTTCCTGAAATCCTTCGCCACAAAGCGAATTAAAATAAAGATTTCTCGTCGTGGAATCTATTAAAAAATCCTGCATAAATATTTCGACAAGGACGACTGCGAAATTGTGAATAAATTTATTAATTAAATTGAATTGTAAACGTTGTTGATTGGAAACTACGATCTATCCACCTGAATTGAATGGTGCATCAGACACATACAATTAAATGAAACTGAAGATGGAATTAAACTGAAATTGGAAAAAAGTCCATCAACCTCCTATATAATACGCCAACTGCTATATTTATGTAAATTGATCGCTTTTATAAGTCTCCTGCTGAAGGTCAGTACACATTTGGCATATTTTATGACAAGAAAAAGACGTCTGATTAGTTTTTTCGGTTGTTTTGCGATTTTTTTGCTGCGAAAATGCACTACGTGTAAATTGTCTGGAAGCAGACCCGACAACTAGCCGTTTAATTATATCTACTTGGAATAAGGTAGAACGATGCGATGACAATTACACCGTTCGACAAAAATATTAACGATTTATGTGGGCTGCTTTTTGCTGTCTCGATGCTTACTACCACGATTACACATAATTGCCCCTAGCTTTCACAAACCACTGTGATTATTGCTTCTTTGTCTACTTTAGTCCCATTTGCTTTTTTTATATATTAAAACATCTAGTTGGACGGTTAATTTACGGCCCCTAATTTTGACAGTCAATAACGCCCTAATCAATCAATTTATTTTCAATCAACAGGTCCTTCCCCCCAATTTCATCCACAATGGGCACAATTTACGAGCTATTAATTATTGATAGATTTCGATGAATTTATTGAGGGGGAAATATTTTGATTGTTAAAAAAATTGAGAAAGGGTTTGAATTTTCAAGAAATAAGGAAGTTTTCAACAAATTTCGACAAAATCTTCATAAAAAAAATTCAAAATTTGCTCAAAATTTTTGAATTTTTAAGAAATTTTCGAGTTTTTGTGAAAATTTTTGAACTATCTGAAACATTATTTCAAGAAATGTTTGAATATTTCCAGAAATCTTCGAAATTTCCGATAAAACGTCGGAATTCCCAAAAAATCTTCAAATTTTCAAGAAGTTTCGTTCCAAAAAAGCTCCAAAATTTTAAAGAAATCTTTAGATTTCCAAGAAATTTTCAAAATTTCTGATAAAACATCGAAATTCCTAATAAATCTTCAGATTTTCAAGAAGCTTTGAATTTTACATCCAATGAAAATTCCTCCTTTGAAATAAAGCTGCATCCTCAATGTGCATCCCTTATCCTTTTCCAATATTTCACCCCTCGATAAACCCAAACTGAAATAGACCGTAAAAAAACCGTTTCAATCTTATTATCAACATGACAACCCCTCGAAAATAAATCTATTATTAGCGGGTCCCAAATATGAAACTCTCATCAGAAATTTATCTTGCATAAGACGGCTGCTGACATTGCACAAAATTACCATGTCGACATCATTCTATAAGGTCAATTAAAATTGTTTTCCAATAAAATTGGAGTACTTTACGTGTGTGTGTCCAGACATTGTAGTACACACAACAAATCAACTTACTACAATATAAATAATACTAAATAAATTTACAATAAACACTCAAGGCAACGCGTGAAATGAACGGGGCCACATAATACAGCGGGATACGAAACTTGACGATAAAACGACTATCTCTGACCGATATCTCTGTTTTAACTCGACATTTCTACATGCAAATAAAATGAAACCAATTGGAAAGGTGTGTGTATGTGTGAGTGTTAGTCTCTTTCTCTGTGTGCCATTAAACATCATCAAAATGAGGACAGTGCTTCAAAAATTTTCATTTAAATCAAGAACCCCTTTTCTATATTAAAATAATAATGAAATGCGTTTGTTCAAACAAAAGGCCAATTCATTAGTCGTTTTCTCCATACATTCGAACAAAGGGTTCATAAAGCATGAACTAATTGGTGCTTATCAATTAAATGGAATATTTTTAATGAGTTGTGGAAGAAACGGTTGGAACTTCATCAAAATTGAAGAAACCCCTCGGAAATTTGAGGAGTTAATAAAGGAATCTTTACAGTCCGATAAGAATTCGGTGAACAAATTGCCCGAAACCTAAATCGTGTCCATTGAATTCGATTATCCCATTAAACATAAAACCACAATGTAAATTAAATCTTACGGTATTGATTCGAACCGTTCGTTCTTCTCGCTATTGGTGATTTCGTATTCACTTTTGACTACCTGATTATCGTCCTAAAGGCGGTCCTTAATCGTCAATCGCCTGCTGCAGGCCACCGAATAAAACTGGCACGTGCCATTGTGGTCAGCCTTAGTCCGAAGAGGAACTTTAAAGGTGTTCGGCTGCTTCCAGGTAGACCGGAATGGTTCTTCTTCATCCTTACGACATTAGTCGTCGTCTATTTTGTTATCTTCCTTTCATGTGATGGGACAAGGCAGATGTTTACGTCTATAGGACCAATAGAAGAAAGCACGTGACCAATTAGTTCATGCTTTATGAACCCTTTGTTGGATCGAGGAGCATATGTGTGGAGAATGAAGAAATACTAATGAATTGGTTATTATTTTTTGATGATTTATGATTGTTCCGAGTGGCAGTTGTAAATTGAAGCAGCATGGTGTTGAGTTCTTAAAAACGGGAAATATTTTTTGAAAATTGGAAGAAGTCTTCCCCAGATCCGGATGGACGTAATTTTATTGCCACACACGACTTTTCGATCGCAATGTCGTGACTCGAGGAAAATGTGTTAAAGCCCGATAATTAATTCACCTAACATAAACAACTACTTCATCAAAATCTTCATGTTTGAATAAATCAGCGAAGAGGAAATAAATACCACATTATGTAAATTGCGGAGGGCTACCCACGTATCGGAATTGCACGACTTCATTATGGATGTTCGCTTTTGTGGCGAATTCAAAAATTTCGACCTTCCCGCCAAAAATGGCCCGCCCGCAGACAAAGCCCAATTTCGGCCAGCATATAATTAGGGCCGTATGCAAACGTTCGGCAATCTTCTTTCCTTCCACCTGTTCGCACACCTGCCGCATTTTCGAAAAATCTTTCTGGTTCGTTGAAGGAACAATGATATCATATGAAACACATTTTTCTTATTGAACCCTTTCCTATGGAATTAATTGTAAATCTTTGCAAGCACGCAGCTGCATTTAATGCACTCGGGTCGAGTTTAGTCTGATTTATGTAAGCTGCACAAAGAACGTTCAAACGGGACGACCGAACATTCGGTAAATTGTTATGAATCAATTTTCGAACTGAAATCGATTCGGAAAAGTAGCGTGTGTATCAATCATGATTACTGCAATTAAGTTTGATAAGTGAAACCTGATCATTTATTTTTGAATCGCATTACACTAATAAACAATCATTAAAATCAATGTCTTGTAAAAATATTCCGACTTTTCTCTATAACATGCAGTTTTTTTCCAAGAAGCATTTTAAAATAGAACAGCGGTGACTCGTGATTGGCCTCCAATCATTCCGGAAAATCGTAAGACCAATCAATATTCATATTGTACAAAGAACTCTTCAAGGACTTCAATTTTTAAGAAGAATGTCATCAATTTATGAAGTTTTAAAGAGAACAACTTTAACTCCTTGAGTTCTAAAATTTCCCAGAATTTTTGGAAGAACTCCCGAGCTGTCCCATATAAATCTAGTCCACCGTAAAAGTTAATTGGCATTTGCAATATTGTTATTATAGCAATTAACTTCAACAAGACGTAATTATAAAAGTGAGCCTCAGGGCGTTCTCTAGCTCTAAACTGTTCATTGATCACGTTAAGAAGCTAAAATTGAACACTTTAACTGAACATCTAAAAAACCCTAAATTAAACAACTAAGGGAAAGCGATTGTATACTAAACTAATCCCGTTAAGACATTTAATCTGGGTTAATTATTTGGATAGTTTATCCTTCTTGGCAGACATTCAATAAACAACATGGATGGATAAAACTAGTTGAAGAACTTTTCCGAACTTTGGATCCAATATAAATATATGGATTTCCATAAACATTGGAAACTTTTGTCATAAAGTAAACTTTTATTGTTGCATAAACTTTGTACTATTCAAATTAGAAATATAGACTTAATAATTCTAGTCCCTAAGGGATGAGAAGCCGGTCCATCTGTAACCAGTCGTCGTCTTTTTATTTAATAGAGGGGTGGACTGGTAACCCGGAAATCCGGTCGTACTTGTATGTACAAACTAGTAGTATAATAATTTCTTGCAATAGTATAATTTATACAGAAAGAAAAATTTGTATATAAATTGTTATCCTTCCTTATCCTCTATAAATAAACCACTTTACATGATGCAAATAATGCATATACGAGTTTATAGTTATTGCAAGAGCTGTTTACTGTATATTAGTTAGTTCGTTAGTCATAGTTGGCTTTTGTATAAAACCACAGCAACAAAAACAAGAACAATTCTCTTCCTTTTCAATTTAACATTTGTTTCAAATGTTTTGTACAGGGGAGTTCAAGTTTAAAACGCGACACGAAAGAGGGCGTTTTAAAGAACGAGTGCAATAATTTGACTTATGAAAGAATTGAATAAAAATTCATCAAATTTGAAATAATAACTTCGGCACTTTTTAATAACTTTTATGCAAATTAATACTTTTGAAAAATTCAAAAGGCACGTGACAGATTATTATAAGTTTCCAAAAACACCTTTAGTTTTTTGACAGATTGAATAATCGTATACCACTACCAACATTACAAAAATAAATACCCTACAGCTGTCAAAGTACTCCTTGTTCTATTTCAACACTACTTTTAGTGCTGTTATAGCTTCATTTAAGACGTAACATAGATAAAATGTTACTTATAACAAAATTACATGCAAAATTCGTCTTAATCCCCCCAAACACCAAATAAAGCACAATAGTAAGCTCAAAACATCAGATTAGCGACAACAATAGGTTAACATTGATAACTGCCGATAAATAAGCCGATAAAATCATCATCTCTTAGGGTGTCTAAACCGACATCCCAACGAGATAAAGAGTTTCCTTGTTTTCGCAAAGCAACATTGCAATCATCACCATGTTCGACACGATGTCGTTTATCGATTATCGCATTTTCGCAGTTCTCAGAACCATCTAAACAACATAGTATACACTCGCATAAATATAAACTTAGTTTCAGTAATGTAGGAACGTGTCACCTTCCCATTTAAATATCGCATAAATACATAAAACGATCATAAAAAAATGGTAATTTTCCTCGCTCACTATAAAACATCTATACCATTAATAATAAAATAAAATTCAACAGGTGCGAGTGGTGTGTGTGAGACCACAATAAGCACAACCGGATATAAGACATATACCTAAACATTAAACGGGTTTCCGGTTCGAAAGAATGCAATTAGCCGCTCTTAATCTTCGGCGGACTTTTAAAATTATTCGCGCTCACCTCTTAGCAAGTAGGCTGCCAGCATCATTTCCCGAAATTGCGGCAAATGCACCAACGGGCTGTTCTGGATTAATCCGAAAGGCTGCAACATCGGCGGCATTTGGTCCGGCGACAGGACGAAGGAGTTGTGCGTGCATCCGGCACTCACACCCCCGAACTTATGATCCATTGACAATTCGCACAATTTGCAAGGCATTTTAATTTTCATTATATATCAAAAAATACGCGTTTCTATTTCGCAAAAATCACAATCATTTACTTATCACAGCACTGATTCACGAATAAAATCACCGAAGGCACAATTCAATCAACTGACAACAATCGTATTGACATAATGGCGGCCCAACCAAAAATTTGACATAACCTAATAATAATGGTTGTCAACTTAAATATTCGCATAGAGTAAAATGTTCCGTATCAGTCAGTCGAGCGTAAACTCCGCATTTACGTCGCACTTGTATCTAAAATAAACTTGTAATTAATTCTTGGCAATATTCTGCCAATCGCAAAAGAAAAATAATCCAAAATCGGTCGTTTCGTTCCAGCCACACCTTAACAGTCAGTCCGTTTACAGGCAAACAATAAATAAATTGCATACGAATTATAACAACAACACAGAGAGCAGACGACGAAGTATTTATACGAAGTAGGTTGAATTGAAACGAACGAACGCAACAATAACGAAAAATAGTAGTAGCAGCGCGAAAACCACCGCTCGGCAGTCGAAACTCGACTAACCTAACCTCGGTCTCTCGGTCAGTTCACTCTGGAACCTCATTCACTGCGAGCGCGACCAATCAGCGTGCGGCACTTCGCTAGACGTCATACTACGTCATGAAAGCTGTGTATGTATGTACGCTCCCCTGATCTCAATTACAGCACAGAGCACAAATTCACTCGTTAAACTTATGTATATAGTGTTTTTATTTGCTTTGCTGCAACTGATATTGCATCTAATTAATTAGCTTTTCATAATGTGTCAAACTTTTGCAATTAGTCATCTTGCATAATGAAGAAGTTTCAGTTGGTAACCCTTTTTGTCGCTTTTTAGGTAAGATTGTCAATTGACGTATTTTTGGATGCGTTTTATCCATAATTTCAAGCGAAATATTTGAATAATTCTCGTTGAAATCGAGTTAAAACAGAGTAGTGAATATTTATGTGCACACAAAGCGAAAGCTTCTAAATCCCTTAATACAATAAACAGTGATTTCATTTATATAACTAACATTGAGACAATGAAATTAAACTGTTTACACAAATCAATAGTATAAGCTTTCAGTTTGCAATTAATTTTAACCAACGCTCTGCTGATGATATACCTACATACAAAAACGTACGTAATTCAATCCCAGTGCAATTCTGCCATTTTTGAGCCATTTATTACTATATACATAGTAAATTGGAAGCGAGTTTGTTCATTAATAATTGCTGGACACATATAGACATGTAATCAATTATTTTTTTTTATCTATCTTGTCTTAAATGAAGCTATAACAGCACCAAAAATAGTGTCGAAATAGAAAAGGAATGCTTTAGGGGCATTTATGTTTGTAATGTTGGTAGTGAGTATACAATTATTCAATCTGTCAAAAAACTAAAGTTCTCTTCCGGTCGCGTTTTAAGTAATTTCGATAAGGAAAAAAGAAAATGAAGATACGCAACACGGTGTTGAATAAATCGCGTATTAACTCAATGGTGCGATTTTGAGAGACATTAATTGGGTATAAATCGCAGAAAAAAATAATAAAAACAGTTTTGTGCTGTATTCTTCATAATATGGATATGGAAGGCTAACAATGAATTATTTATTGTTTTAAACTGCAGTAAATCGAATCGACATTGCGAAATAGATCGAATAAATTGTACATGATACGCATTTCTTATTCGGTCTCCACAATCCGTGCATACGACTGAAATTTAGAACTGAGGGAAGATATTGCGATTTCTAAATTAAAATAAAAGTAAGATATGTCAACTAAAATTAGCAAACGTCAAAAAAAAATGGCAGAGATGCCAACTAAAAAAAGACAAATATCACTAAAAGTGTTAATGGAGTCCAAAAGTGACAGGTGTCATCTAAAACTATTATGGAATGTAATTTTATAAATAAAAGACGAGATAGAAGACAATAAAAAGTACTGTAAAAAAATTACAAATGCAACTGTGCAAAAATAATAATGCATCTACTCTACAATTCCAGAATATTGAATTAAACAGCTATAATTATCAGTGTGAAAACTTAACGACCGCTGGCGTTAAAACATTAAACCCGTGTTGACTTTAATAATTCCATGTTGTTAACAAAACAACATGTATATTTGCCTTTTTTGATAAATCATTCCACTAGTACGATAAAACCTAATAAAAAGGTAAACGTATAGGAAAAAGTGCTGCAAAAAGCAACGGTACAAAATAACGGCTTCGCAAAGGCATAAAACTGCTTTATGGGATTATTTGGTTTTCTTAATCGACTCGCAAAGCTGCACAGTTATTTGAATAGAGAATTTTAAACGACATAAGCGACGCAACAAATATTTCCAATAATATTTTAAATGCCCCTCAAGGAGGCGAGTGTTAAGCCAATCCAGCTTTCACTTCATCCGCGCGGCGCTTTCTCCGCTGATCTTTGGCTTATACTTAAAACTAGTTAAACTGATCCAAACACTTACCATGAACGTAGCCCAACTCGCCTTGCAAATGATGATGGGCGGCGGGTGGCGGCGGTGGATATGTGGGTGTTGCGTGTGGTGATGAGAAGGCACTTGCACATCCATGTCGTCGACCAGGTGATAATTGATGGGGTGGCATTGGGAGTGGTGGTCCCATATGTTGCACGGGATGTCCATGTTGGATTCCGGGACCCGGTGGCGGTTGCATATTGGACAGGGCATCTAAAGGCGTGTATGATTTACTCGATGCCGAATCGCTGATGTTCTATAAACAGACAATTTATTTCAGGGGATTCCTGATGTCTGGATTCTAGTCGATTGGAATTTTGCTATTCTGTGCAGGGTGTGTTGTGGAGCATGGCGGGATGAACGTAATGGGAAAACTGGCGGAGCGTTTCGCTTTTTTTGAGGTTTAACAATTTAAAATGTTGGACAATTTTTTTTAAAAATTTCTTTCAGTAGAAAACGTAAGATTTTTCTTCAAAATTGAGGAATAAGTCAAATTTTTGAGGGTTGCTAAAAATGACAAGAAAATCTTTAAAGCAAAAAGGTCCAGAAAAAAATTTTCGTCGAAATTTTAAAAATTAGAAAATTTGATAACTCGGCTCCTATTGGTCGTAGGAACTCTTTCTATTTTTTTTAATTATGCAGAATAATATTTTCTACGACATTTCTGTTGAAAATTTTGTTCTAATTTGGATTTGTAAAAAGTTATGAATTTATAATGCGCAAAGTGTCGATTTTGCGCACTAAAAATATTTTTCCCCTTTGGCGCCCTCTATCTCGGTTATCTTTCTAGTCTCAAAAAAAATACAAACATCAAAATTATAGAGAATCGACTCCTCTACAAGTTTTATTTAAACATTTTTTATGTGAAATCAACAGGGGCTGACCAAAATGACGCCGAACAATTTTTTTTTAGAAATTTTTAAATTTGACTTTTTCTTTAGCACCCCTCAAAAAATTAGCTTGCCCTTTAAATTTTGCAATTTTTACAACTCCTACATGTTTGCAATATGAAATTAATTGAATTCATTACTCATTACAATAAATATAAAAATAACTTAACGCAAACTAGTTCCACGGAATGTAAATACCTCATTTTCTTCATCTTCATTACGATTAAGATCAAATTACGCTAAACATATGGCTGTGCATAGATAATCAATGGCAATTAATTAAAGCGCATCGGATGGATATTTAATAGCAATAATAATTTTTAAAAAAATGTTAAAAAAATATTGTGGATTTTTTGTCCTAAATATTTTTTTTTTTATTTTTTTTTAGCCACATATAAGATAATTATTCGTATAATGAGACAAAAAAAAATTAAAATTTCAAAACAAATTTTTTTTTTTAAGAAAAAAATTTAAAAATTCGAAAAAAAAAACAAAAAAATTCGAAAAAATTCTAAAAATACTTACACTCTCCGTAGCATTGCTGGAGGACGTTTGAATAACCGTTTCGGTAGCGACCGCAGTGGAAGCCGTTTGAGTATGACTAGTAGCTGAAATCCTATACTGCATTCCTGCGATACTACAATAGCCATCTTGATGCGTCGACCGCGTCGTGCTATTCACATACACTCCCGTAATCGTCACATCCGTATCCTGATTCAAAATAACCGCCACCTTCTTGTTCGGTGTGGCCACCACCTCAATCACCTTGCGATCCTCCTCCTTCTTCACATCGGCCTCGAAACACTTCTTCTTACTGCGAATCTGCTCGTCGTCCGACGTGGCATAATAATCGTCCGACGAATCGCTCTCATACGAATCGTCATCGCTTTTCGGACTTTTCACCGAGCGCTTCTCCACCGAATAACTCGCCGCAAGAATCGCAGTCGCGTTCAAGCTCGCCATGCGCTTCCGCACCACCATATCCTTCAAATCCATGATGATCTCGGTGCGGCGGCGCTTTTTAATCGGCTCCGACTTGATCGGACTGTCGGGCGAACTCTCGCAACTGCTGCTGCTATCGTCCGAACTGGAAGTACTGTCGTGCATGTCCCAATGTTTGCCAATCGCCCGCAACCCGGGCACGGATCGCAACGTCCGCTCCGACTTAATCACCGGCTTTTTCTCGATCGGCTCCTCGATCGAGTCCAGAATATTGCCACGCGTTTCGTTCTCGTAAAGGCAGTGCACTTTGGCTAAGGCGTTCAACGATGCGACTCGATGCCGTTTTGGTCCGTTCCAGAAACCGAACAATTTCGATTTTCGCGCCACTTTTTGCTCGTCTTTCGTTTTCACCGGATTCGCGCGCTTTTTCGCCGGTTTTTTGACTTCCTCTTTTAGTTTCGCGGGGGCGCGCAGCTCGTTCAGCGACATATCGTCCGACAGGGAGTAATGTTCGTCCGCATTGCAATCGAGCTCCTTCTTGACGACTAATTTCTTACTCGCGGCGGGTTGCGGTTTAATTTTCGCGAGTTTCTTCTTCTTACCGCTTTTTTTGCTCGATTTTTTGAGCGTTTTGTTGTTGATCGCTTTGTTGGCGGCGAGTAGCAATTTTTGTATCGTCTCTTGCGTCTTTTTGTCGTCGCTGCCGCCCGCGGTTTCGACTTTCGGTTTAATTTTCGCTACTTTTTTCGTGTTTGGTTTCGCGGTCGGTTTCCGATCGGGCGCCTTTTTCTTAGCACTTGTTGGCTTGGTGGCAGTTTTTAATTGAACTTTCGTGGTGATTTTCTCCAGCTTTTTGCGCACGGGTTTATTTTGCGGCGCTTTTTTCGGCTTGGCGACACTTTTTTTAATCGCATTCGCGTCCGATTCGGTTTTCTTCTTGACGGCCGCTTTAATTGGCGTAAGTTTGCCTTTGATGACGAACGAAATTGTCTCCGAAATCAAATCGCGCGCCGGTTTCAGCTCCGACGGCTTTTTCTTCTTCACCGGCACCGCTTTCATTTTGATGATTTTCGTCGTCGGCGGCGGCGGCGGCTTCTTTTTCACTTGTGGCATTATTGTTTAGGTAGATTGTTCCGTAATTGTTCCCATTTTGGTCAAATGAATCTGCGAGCAGAAATTAAGAATTTACAATTGTGCCAAGGTCAATTGGCTTATGAAAGCTTGATGTATTCGAAGCATGGGATTAGTCTGACCTGGATAGCAGAACATGTTGTGAACTATTCGGAAAAAATTATTGCTTGTGTCAAAGCTTCAACCAAAGAAACCTGCACGGTAATCCGCTGGAAAGCGCTTTTAGTTCGTAAGAGCTTTCCACCAAGGAAATAAAAATCTTATTAGAATCTAATTAGATTATTGATTTAATTAGATTTAAAATAAGACAATTAATTTAACTAAATAATTAATGACAAAATTAAATTATGCAATAATTATTTACTGAAAAATACCAACAAAAATGGAAAATAAATAAATCATCTCAAAATAAATGTGGCAACCCTGTAATTTCGAACACATGTCAACAAAACAGGTTTCCCAAAATGTTTCGGTATTTCCCCGATAAAAATCTCAAAACCATAATTAATACATCACAATAAAGAAAGTGTCGTGCCGCTCATACCCGCAATTAGCCCCACTAATTAATAGTTATTTAGGTGGTGATTTAATACATTGTTTTAATTAATAACATCGTAATTGTCTGGAACAGATTTATGATGTTGTTGGGAAAATTGAATCCTGCGCCTTTAAGTTAACACAAAGGAGCCTCTGTCCGTATGCACATCGATTAACCCCTTAGAGAGAGGAGAAAAAAAATGCAGCTGAAGCGTTTCCAGAAGCTGATAAATCAACATGTGGAAACAATGTCAGAATAAGCGCGATCGACACGGAATTCCAACACACAGCGGGCTTTTTTGATGGAAGAGAAATTTTTCTCGATTTTTCAGCGGACAGACAGAGACGAAAACTATATTGTTTACCTTTGATTAGCAAGTTGCTCACATAGACTGTCATTAAATCAAATTAAACACACTCCGTTTTAGTTCTATCACAGCCACTCGGTTCGATTGCATTCGAAAACATGACGAAAACTGTGTGACGTTTACGTGCGATTTATTTTCCGTTTGAGAGTTTTCAACACATATTTATTAGATCGCCAACCGATATGAAAACCTCCCCGCCCTAAATATACGTACAATACGTATGTTTGACAGATCCTACTAAACTAAAATCTTTAGGTTGCACGTGCTGCACTCTTCGTGTACGTTTTACAACTGCACGAATTTCCTATGGTTTCAGTATGGCGCAGGCAACCAGGCATACAAGGGGAAAGTGGCAATGCGCATCCGATTCTGATTGGTTAAATTAATGAAAAGTTTTTATTCAAAATAGAAGAATATTTTTGAAAAAAATTGAGAGGATTGATTAGATAATTGCGTAACGGTAAATTTTATTTACATTCATATAAACGTTTTTATTTTTTTAATAAAACTGGTTTTAATTATTTATTAATTAATATCAATTAATTATTTACAGTATTAATGAGACTCGTCTATACATGTCGTCAAAGTGATTGACGCCAATTTTAGGCAACCAGCAATACATTCAAATTTGCCATGTATTACTGGTTGCCGAACAATGGCGCTAATTTAAAAATGTTTCGCAAAGACAACTTAATTAAACTTTAATTAATTTTGAGATATATAAATTCAAATCAATGGCATTTTTTTAAAAAATTTGTAGCAATTAGTTTAACTTAAAAAATTAGTCAATGTCTCGGTCAATTAGTTTTTTTCATTCCAATGTTATTGTTCAAATGATTTACGTAAATTGTGTAAAAAAGCACTACAATAACTATAATTTAAATTGTAAATTAATGATTAAAATAAGTTACTTGATTTTGCAATTAAAATGTACATAAAAGTAATTAAACAAAAACAATTAGCGAATTTAATTCAATCAAATTACACCTTAAATAAAAGCTGATAAGAGCATTTTAACAAATTATTACGCTAGTGGATCGTTATAATGTAAAAATCCGGTTGCATTCGATCATTTAGTGCCCACTGTATCGCCGGCACAAATAGTGCGCTAAACACATTTTTTTGCAAAATGTCATTCATCGCCCCGAAATACAACTTCAATGCGGAGGATTTGATCAAAAAGGGTCGAACCACCAAAGCAAAAGTCGACGAGATTCGAAAGTGGTTAATTGAACATCCAAATATTCCTAAATTGTCCGACGAGCAAATTGTGCTGTTTCTATTATCGTGCAATAATGTCATTGAAGACACAATTACCACTATAAAGGCCTACTACAAGCATCGCAGTAACAGTCCGGAATTCTTCACCAATCGCGATGCACACACCGATCAGTTTCTGCAAACTTTCAACGTCGCGTAAGTAATTTGATATTTTTAAATGTGTGGAAATCTGATTTCCACACATTTCTAAGAAATGTGTGGAAATCTGAAATACCGGCAATGTCTTGCAGGGAAATGGCGGTTTTTCCAAAACATACGCCCGATAATTATGCGATTATTTTCTCGCACTTGCGAGATACGAGTTATTACAATTTCCACGCCGAGCAACAAGTCAAGCAATTATTCATGTGTTTGGATATTGCTCTGCACACAAATCCACCGGATGGGTTGGTTGTCATATTTGACATGAAAGGGGTAACTAATAATTTATTTGAATCTGTCAGTGTCGCCAACTTGATTTATATGAAAAACCAAAATTCACTTTTGAGACTAATGTCACTAATGTAACGCTATAAATTCTACAGTTGGCAACATTGCTAACCGGGGCTGCGATTCTCCAACCTGTCGAATAAATTCACTGTCGAATTTTTTCTATTTTCTATCAAAATAAAAAATCAAAGTTGTGTGATCGAAAAAATGTGGTTATAAAATTTCTACATTAAATATTAGTAGAAAACGAAATAGAATTTAAAACGTCATTGTCAAATTAATTAATACTAATTGAAATTAATAATATATATTTTTTTATTAATACTAATTTAAATTAATACTAATTTTCTTTTCGCTGATAGCTCACATTTCCTTGTCTTTGGGACATGATTGTGGTTTGGTTTAAATTGATAAATGATTTTCCAAACTACTGCTAACAAATCTATGATAACCGCCTACTGTTTTTTATTAATGATAGAAAAAATACGCTTGTCGGTTTTAAGTTACTATTCGATTGAAATTTTTTTGAAAAACAAAATTGTGATAGAATATTTTCTCTCACGCAATTATTCTACTGGTTGGAGAATCGCACCCCGGAAACGACTTTTCAAAATGAAATTCCCTAGGTCGGCCTACTGCATTTAACCAGATTGAAGTTAGGAATAATCAAAAAATTCTTCAGCTATCTTCAAGAGGCCTTACCAACCCAATTGAAGCAGATTCACATTTTGAATTGCACTTATATTTTTGACAAAATTCTAATGCTGTGCAAACCCTTTATGAAAAAGGAACTAATGGATTTGGTAACTAATAATGATTTCTAAAATTCTAACCTCAAACTGTCAATATTTTTTTTTAGTTTGTGACTCATCCAGCCAGTATGGATTTCAGCGAATTCCACCAAAAATTCATACCGGCCGAATGTCTGCCGAGTGATTTTGAAGGTAAACTGGCCAGTGTGAAACAAATGAACGATTCGTTACTCGTGAATTTCCGAGGTTTGAAGACGTTCTTCGAAATGGAAGAAAAGCAAACTGAACTTTACAAAAAAGTGTAAAGTTTTGGGCTGCTTTATTTTAAAGTATATGTTATACATAATAAAAGAATTTCAGTTTATTGTATAGTATTTAATACCTCAAAAATATTACAGTTCCGTTTTTAGTGAGAAGGATTTCAATACATTCAGTCGATTACTTAGTTGCTCCTTTTTCTTCTCGGTAATTTTTCCTTCGCTCAAGATTTTTCCCAGTCGTTTCGTTTCCTTAGACATGAAATCCAGTCCATCGTCCATTATCTTTTTCATGAATTTCAGGTAAGTGTTTGCAATATTTTTATCATCCTAAAATGCAAAAAATGAGAGTATTTTAAAGAACGAGGGCAAGAATTTGACTTATGAATTTTAAAATCTAGGGAATTTTATGTTGGTTGGTTAATTTTTTAATAACTTTTATGCAAATTAATATTTTTCAAAAATTCAAAAGGCACGTGACAGATTATTATAAGTTTCCGAAAACCCTTTAGTTTTTCACAGATTGAACTCACTACCAACATTACAAAAATAAATAACCCTACGGCCTTAAATAACCCTTTACCTCATTCGGTAAAGCCTCAACTTCACTCTCCGCCCGCTTGAAAAGCTTCTCCTTCTCCTCAGCCTTCACGAAATCACTCGCAAGTTTATCAAACTGCTGCAAGCAACCCGGAAGCCCAATATAAATATCAGTGTTGTCGCGAATAAATCGCTTAAAATTATCAGTCGTCCATTCCTTATTCTTTGGATAGTCTATATAATCCTCATCCCCATCAATAAACAATTTAATAGCCGGCAAATCGTCCTTACTAGCGATTCCATACTTCTTCGCCAAACCGGAATTGTCTTTTTCACCGTAATCTTTAATTCCAACTTCACCTGCGATTATACTCTTGATATCGACTAAATCGCCGGCCAAGCTTACGAATACATCGTGCTTGTCGCCGTACGGGTATGCCACGTCGAATTTTACAAGAACCGCTTTAAATCGCGTTAGAATCTTCGCAAAGTTGTATTCGTCCAAATTTATACAACCTTTACAAGCTTCATTTGTCGCACTACTCAGCAATATAAAAAACGATATCAGAAAGATTTCTTTCATTTTCGGCGACCGGAGATTCAAATTCTTCGGACTGATGAACTTAACTGTTAATTGAATTAATAAACAAACATTTGTTTACATTTGTCTATTTTTTATTGGTTAGAAGACATGTGTATTGTTGGTTGCTTTAATCATTAAGCGCCATCTACAAATCAGTAGACGCACTTTTGATGTAATGATCCATCCGACAAATGTTTTGTCAAATGTCAAAATTGACGCTTGGAATTTCTCTTTCATACCGTCGGTAGTGCTAAAAGGTAGGTACTTGGATAAAATTTCAAACAATCTGCATCCATCCACAAGTAATAAGCCACTTTTTCCCCTTTTGCATCATTTTTAAGTATGTTAGAAACATATTCCTTCGTAATAAACCCATATTTGCCCGCTACATTGCACTTTTAACTTGTAAAAACACAACTAAACTTTTGTAGGTTGTGTTCGCCAATGTTGTCAATGCAATAAATAAACTAATTTTCACATGTAATACTTATTAATGAATAACTTTTTATTTAGTTTTAGCAATAAACCACAAAAATGACTAAAGTTAAAGGAGAAAAGAAGGGTAAATCCGCAATCAACGAAGTTGTAACTCGTGAATACACCGTCAACTTGCACAAAAGGTTACACGGTATTGGTTTCAAAAAGCGTGCCCCCCGTGCTATTAAGGAAATCCGCAAGTTTGCCGAAAAACAAATGGGAACTCCTGATGTGAGAATCGACACCAGATTGAACAAACAATTGTGGTCCAAAGGAATCAGGTAAGATACCACAAAACCCTTGCGTTTATAAAAGTTATAATGTTCCCTTCTTGTTTTAGAAATGTACCTTTCCGTGTACGTGTCCGCCTTTCACGCAGACGAAACGACGATGAGGATTCCGCGAATAAACTTTTCACCCTTGTAACATACGTTGCCGTCGCCGGTTTCAAAGGTTTACAAACTGAAAATGTTGATGCTAGCCAGGAGTAGATACGTCTACAATAAATCTTTAATTTAATAAAGAGGTGTTTTATTTAGACAATAAACTTTTTTTTGTAAATTAATGATTTTTAATAATCAATTTGAATTTCGCGCGCGGAAACCTTTCTTTTTATAAGCGCATGCGTTTGTCACAGTAATCCTAAACCATCATGGCGGATTTGTTATGACATATGGCCCGATTAAAGTGACAGTTCTGCAGAAACGATTTGGTTTTCATCGTAAATAAAATGGAATTACAAGATACATACTTCCAAAAAGAAGACTACATTGAAACCGTAAATTATTCTGAATAGTTATACATTAAACTTCAAGTTACATGTCTTTCAGGCGTCTGGCAATAAAGTTTGTCGGCAAACTCTATTATGTGGTTCGCAGAATATAATTTTGCAAGGCAAAGTAATCGTACAAGCCGATGCAATTATTCGAGGAGATTTAGCAGGCGTTAAAACGGGCCGTTTTTGTATTATAAGCAGTGGTGCAGTGATACGACCCGCTTACAAGAAGTATAGCAGAGGGTGTGTAAATGTTTTCAATTTTCATTCCACAATACTAAACTATGTTTTATAGCATCGCCTTCTTTCCTACATTAATCGGCGATCACGTATTCATCGGTGAGAAAGCCGTCGTCAATGCAACGATAATTGGGTCCTATTCGTACATCGGAAAGAACTGCGTTATTGTAAGTTTAATCTATAAAGTTAGTAATTTAATTTAATGGCCATTCATTTTAGGGACGTCGTGCTACTTTAAAAGATTGTTGCGTCATATTAGAGAATACAGTCATTGCACCGGAAACTGTGGTTCCACCGTTCGCGATATTTGCCGGATCGCCCGGAGTTCAAATTGGAAAACTGGCGGAATGCCATGCGGACCTTCAGGCCGATTATACACGAAGCTATTATTTACATTTTAAGCCTATCTAACTCATTTATATTCTATTTTATTATGTATATATCTATTTATACTTGATTTTTATATTAAATTTATTAATCGAACGTATGCAACCAGCAATATATCTTTTCCTTCTTGAATCGGAACAAAACAGTGATTTTGATATTTTTTAGTTGGTACCACATTCAAAATCCGCCATGTTTAAACGTAGAAAACTACTTTATTTTTTTTCTTAAATATTAACAATTAATAATAGTGGTTGAAATTACAAATAAATATCACGAAAATAATATGCATAACAAATAGAAACTTAAAGCAATCGAAACTTAAATTGACGCACCGGTTGTACTATAAAATCAGAACTAGCGAACTATAACATCTTAACAGCAAAAGCATCAATATCAATTGCTTGACGTAAAATGGCACTAAACACCAACTCAACACTAAACAAAATCTTTGTCTTATCTTTCCGATTTTTAATCAAATCCGCCACCAAATGCAAATCGTTATCATGTATAATCATCAAATAACTATTCGGCGAATTGACATTCGTCGCTTCAATTTGCGCCGCACTCCGCCGAATTTTCTCCACAATCCCGCCATTCATTTGAATCAAATCGACCATCACTTTTTTACTCGGATACACACTCGGTGTAATCCAGAAGAACTTGCCCTCAAATAATTTGCACTTATTAAACGACCGCAACGTTTGCTCAATCGAACATTGATGTTTATCGTTAAACTCTTTCGTATCGAACGAAAAATTGCCTTCGGGTAGAAACTGATTGGCCGATTGGCTTTCTTTCAGCCACGTTTCGGGCAAAATGTGCACGTCACGCGATAGACAAAACAGAAATTTGTTGGTACGCACTAAGTAAGGCATCACTAAATGCGTGCAGTCATCGTGGTCCTTTGCTAAAGAGCCCCCCAGTTGTCTAAAGTTTTTTTAAATTTAAAATTTGCAAACAAAAATATTTTCTAACGCTAAAAACCCCAAAAGTACATAAATTTTTACTTACTTGACAATTTGCTTCATTTCGTCAATGTTGGCAATCATGGAGAATAAAATGCGATGCGTACTGCTCGGAATTTGGTTAATGTTCTCATTTTCGTCAACCACTGGTTCAAGCTTCGGTTTTTTCGCCTTCTTCGGCAGGCTTACAGGCGAAGCACTACGTTTCACTCTTTCGTACGATTCTTGCGAAATGTTAATCGGCATTTTCCAGGAATCTACAAATCAAAACAACAATTGAAGTTCAAAAGAACTGTCAAACTATAAAAACCAATATGGCGTCAAAACAAAGCCACGTGGTCAATATGTAAACAAAGCCATGTGGTCGATATGTATTGCTGGTTGCATACTTACGCATTAAATTCGGTACAAGTTTGGGGTCGAAACTGAAATTCGGCGGATTGAGATACTGCTGATACGGTTGACTATCCATTTGATTCAGTGCGGTAAAATTGCCTAACATTATATCAGTCAGCCATTGCACATTGACCACTGGAGTGCCCCATTTCTTCGCATACGTCCACTTCGTCCCATCGGATCGGGCCGCGATCAGCAATGTATTATGCTTCGAGAAGTACGAAGAAAACTACAACAAAAATGTAAATTAATTAATCTACTATTATTAAAAAAATGGGATTCATACCTTAGCCCCAGTAGAAGTAATCATATGCTTGACGCGGTTTCGGTCACTCCCCTCAAACCCGCTAAGCGAAATTAAATGCTTAGAAGCCGGCGTTGTATCCAAATAAATCGTAGGCAAATGCAATCCGACCCAAGGTGGCAGCACTTGCTTCTTCTTCATCACATCCGACAACCAATAGATCGTGACACATCGTTTATAATCGCGCAACGCCTGCATTACCACCCCATGTCGCTGCGTTTCGCATAAAACATGCGTCACGCGATTACAATACTGCTTCTCCACTTCGCCACCGTGTTTCTCGATTTTCTGCTGCCACCCTGGAATGGACTCATCCAAATATCGCTCGATTTCGACCACCACGAAAATGCAACCGAGCAAAAACAAATCGGGCGGCACTAAAAAATACTAATTAGTCTCATTAATAATTATAACAAATTTACATACATTTCAAATTGGGATTGTGCCCATAAAACGGCCCCGGCCGATGCTGCACGGGCACCGGCGGCCGCGGACAATACTGCAACTTGGGCGGCTCGCTACTCACAATCGGCGGGCCGGGCGTTGTCGAAATCGGCCCTCGGATAATCTCGCCATTCGGCCCATTGATAACGCGCCGCTGCTGCAACGCGATCAAATCCTGCGGCCGGGGCGGGCCGGAATTCAAACTAGCATTATGCTGCGCTGTCATCAAGCGCAACGTGCCCGCGGCCGAGGGTTCGGGCAACTCCGGCCGCGGCACCGGCCCGCCAATACTCGATCCGCCACTCTGCAACTTGGTACTCAACATATTCGCTAGCGCGGTTTTAGTCTTCGAGTGCACCACTAGAGGGTGTTGCGGTGGCGCTACCGTTACGCCATCTGGTGGGCCTTGCACTTGATTGACGTCGGGTTGATTGACTAAAGTCGGCCGATTTGCCATCGGCTGTTGTTGTTGTTGCTGTTGTAGAATAGCACCCGGTTGTTGTTGTTGTTGCTGTTGTTGCGCTAGTTGGTTCTTCTGAACTTGCTCGCGTTGCAGTTGGAGTTGCTGCAAGCGATATTGACGCAGCTGGAATTGTTGCTGTTGCTGCTGCTGTTGGTTTTGGTCCAGGAATTGCGCGTTCGGTTGTTGGATCGGGCTGAGCCCCGGCGCGTGTTGCTGCACGTTTTGCGCAACGTTCAGGTTTTGCGTTGGCGTTAAAGTTCCCGGCGTTATTTGCTGCTGTTGGATGTTGGGTGGCAGCACGATTCCTTGTTGGCGGGCTTGTTGCTGGAGCCACGCCATTTGTTGTTGTTGTGTCAGACCCGGCGGGACGGAACCTAAAATGCAACATAATAAAAACTGTAATTCCCACAAAGAATTAACATACCTCTTATAACAATATGCCCGCTGCGCTGTTGCACTTGCTTAACGAACTGCCCTTGCTTCTGCAATCGCGCAACAAACATTGCTCGCTGTTCCGGCGGCATTTTCTGCAACTGATTATGCGTCTGAGTGTCAAGCTGGATAAACGAGCGATTATTATTCGGCGTCCATTGAATCCTAGCGCCTTGTTGCTGCACTACTGGATGTCTTATCGCCGCTAATTGCTGTGGATGTTGTTGTTGCTGCTGCTGCTGTTGTTGTTGCTGCCATAAATGTTGATTAATCTGCGGCCGCACTTGCGCATTTTGAATCATAGGCTGATTTTGTTGTTGAAACGCTTGCTGTTGCTGTAGCGGTTGTTTCGGAATTCCTTGCTCATGTACGATGTTTTGCTGGTTGCCTAACTGGCCCAAGTTGGGGGGCGGCTTCTGACCCATAATATGTTGGTGACTTTGTTCAATGACTTGTTGCGGTCCCAAATTTTGCTGCTGCACCATATTCTGCTGTTGCATCAATCCTTGATGCTGCACTAAACCCGGTTGGACCATTTCCTGTTGTTGCTGGCCTAAGTCTTGCCCTAAATGTTGCTGCTGCATATTCTGCACCATTCCAGCTTGTTGCTGCGCCAAGTTTTGTTGTTGTTGTTGCGCCATGTTTTGTTGTTGTTGCTGCACCAAGCTTTGCTGCTGCCCTAGAACCAGCCCTTGCTGCTGTTGCCCCATAACTTGCTGGGGGTTGATTTGTTGACCCATGAATTGCTGGCCCAACATTTGTTGACCCATCATTTGTTGCTGTAATCCCAGATTTTGATTGTTTGGTTGTTGTGGCGGCATGATTTGTTGCGGCGCTTGTTGTTGCTGAATGCCTAAGTTTGATTGATTCTGCGCGTTGAATAGTTGCTGTTTTTGTTGCAGCAATTGTTGTTGGATTAAATTTTGTTGTTGCTGTTGTTGCATGGGATTGAAATTTGGTTTCGGTTGTTGGTTATGTAGCAATTGTTGTTGGTTAAGTTGGTGTTGTTGCTGTTGTTGTTGCAACTGTAGTAATTGTTGTTGCTGTTGTTGAGTCATTGCAATTGTTTCTTGACCTTGTTGCTGTACTTGCTGTTGTTGCTGCTGTTGTTGTTGCTGCTGCTGCTGTTGTTGTTGTAGCAATTGTCGCTGCAGCAGTTGTTGTTGTTGCACGCTTAATTGACTTATGCGCTGTTGCAGAATATGTTGTTGGCTTGGAGTGGCTAATTGGCCCCGCAAAAGTTGATTAGCTGGTCCTCTTAATTGCGGTTGCCCAATTAAGCGAGGCTAACATAAAAATTAGTATTATAAAATCAAATATGTCTGACGTTTCGGCCATTTTGAAGTTTGAATTATGACGTCGCAAATCGCCACTCATGTTAGCCAACTGAACAACGCAAATAAAACTATACTAATTAACCTCAATCTGTCAATCATTTTTAAAGGTTAAAAGATTGAAACACTTGTAAATAAACAAAAACTCACCTGGTTATTCTGAAGCGGCTGCTGCAAATTAAACTGCTGCGCATTTTGCGGTTGATGATGCACCACACTTCGCGGTATCTGATTCTGATTACCCTGCGGAAGAGTAGTAGGAAAAAATGCTTGGTTAGGATTCGGCGGTGGCGGCGGCTTTTTAATAAAACTCGGAGCCACCACATTCGGCGGATTCACGACATCCGCGGATGACACCACCATCGGCTGCTGATGCTGTGTCTGAAGTACCTGCTAATAAAACGCGTAAGTACTTTATTTCTTGTTCAAAAATATTTCAATACCTGTGGTTGCGGAAGCGCACGCGGCTTCTCAGGTTGAGTGCTCCGCATCCGCTCCTTCAGCTTCTCAAGCAGCGCTTGCGTAGAATCTGCCACATTTTTCTCCTCGTTCTTCCGACCGTCGTCCGCTGAACCTTCCGGCTCGAAGCCGGTAATAGAAGTCGTGCTTTCATGCTTCACATTCACATTAAAGTTGTTTTTTGGCATCAGAATTAATTTCGGGTGGAAACACTTCGGATCGGGCAGCGATTTCTTTTTCACCGCTTCGACGATCCAATCGGGCGAGACGATTGCGAGTTTATCTGCCTCTAAATGAGTGGCTCTCTCGTATTTGTTGCCAAATGTGCTCGTTGTCACCAAATGCGTGCAAGTTGGGTTGAAGGTGAATTGCACTTTCCCGCCGTTGTATTTAATTAGCGACCATAGAAGGACGATATCAGACTTATCAATTTTCGTGAGACAAAAGACGAGATTGGAGAAAAGTTTAGTTGCGCTGTAGAGATATGGTTTGGTGTTGGCGATTTGCTTTAAGTGAACGCACATGAAAATCCATTCGAAGCTGACGACGGGGATTTCGTAAACGTCGGTTGCGTCGCAGATGTCGTTTTCCTCGGGATTGTCGCCAATTATTAGATGAGTTACGTAGTCGCCGAAGTAGTTCATACGTTCGGCATTACCCTGTTTTAATAGATCCACTACCTAGAAATAGTTTTGAGTAATTTTGTGATTGTGGTGAAGAAGTTTGTTTTACTTTTTCGTGTACATCTCCGCTTATAAAATACTTTATCCCTTTAAATAAGTCTTCGGGAGAAGACAGATTTAATAACTTATCACTTATTTCACTCATATTAACATTATTTACATGCAAAATTGTTTAAAAAAATATTTGTTTACAATTCGTCCATTTTTAAGACACTTTACTAACGAAGTTAGCTACGATGATTGGAGGGAGCGAACAGAGATAATAAAGAAAGAAGATCCGACACTCTGTAGAAAAGGAACGGGCGATTTAGAATCGATTTTTGCGCCATCTTCATTATGGTTACGAAGTTGGATATCCACATTTATAGGGATCTGCTTGGTATTTGGTTTGTAACCATGCTAAAAACATTTCGGTTGCGCGGTAAATTCAAATATTATCTTTTTTATTTATTATTTTAAAGGTAAATAAAAACATAATTTACAATACACATTTATTATTTATACATAACACAACACACATACATTATAAATTACAAATATATTACACATTACATAAATGTAAAACATATAAATTATACATTATATTACATATTACATGTACATTACATAAATTAAATTATAAGTTGCAAAATTAAGACTATGTTGATGGGTCCCTCCTCTTTATAATATTATAATTAATAAATATATCGGGCTTGGGACCGTCATAAATTGATTTATGATTATAATTTATAATCATAATTCAATTCGTGGCAGAGTTGCCTCATCAACAAACAGTTGCCCCATTGACATCGCGCACAGCTAAAGTATAACGATATCGTTTAATTGCTTACGGAATAAGGCCCTTATTCCGTAAGCAATTAAACGATATCGTTATACATTGGACGATGTGCTACCACTGATATTATGATTCACATGGCGCACATCTATGGTATAACGATATTGTTCAATTGTTTACAGAATAAGAAGCTAAATCGTTCCATAAACAAACATAAGGGTTCGTTTATGCAAACGATATCGATAACAGTAGCAATAATATAAGCCTTTATTCGAGACCATAGGTACCCTAATTCTAAAAGTAATTAAAATATGCCTTACCTTCAATTAAGCCATACCCGTAGCCTTTCCATATCCACTTTACACCATCCATTCCAACACCCAGGCACACAGCAAGTCTTGAATACCATTATATATTTTCAATTCACCAAAACATCAACAATTCACCAATTCATCAACGTGTTTTGTGTTTATCACAGAATGAGGTTAAAATGTTGTTAGAACATTTCACACGACAATGCCATTCTTCATGATTTCAATTAAATTTAATTACACCATACTTACACTTTTTAAAATAATATTGCAGCTAATATGTATGCACTACACTTTGTCTTTAAAGTAAAACACTTTTAATTAATTTTATAACAATTTTTTAATTTGTTAACGTCATCAATTTATACCAAATATTTTTACAACCAAATACAATCGTAACCGCCGAAAAGACAGAGAATAGGCTGTCCTGCTCGCAGCGGGACCTACCAATGAGATGCGAGAACGAAACTGCCACTGGTGGTGGATCGAGTGACTAGGGACTGGGAGCGAAGGCGCAATAGTACCCATGATCTATATTGAATCATGATAGTACCAATCTGAAAAGTGATTAAGGGGATAACTGATTACAAAATTAATTGTTTTTTGTGTAATTAAGTAAATCAACGTTTATTCAAATGCTTTAAACATACCAAATAATTTTAATTATTTATATGTAATTATATATGTATAATTTTAACAAACTATGCCAAAATTCTGAGGTAAAAAAGGACGGAGATACATTTTGTGCGCAATTGTGTGTACAACCACATAGATTACAATAGATTCTAGGGAAATTTTTGGTGATTTTGTTGGATATGCTTCAGTTGACATAGCGCAGGCGCAGTTAGGCGGCCGCCATAAAACCGTTGTTTATGTTAAAAGGCTCGTAGAAAATCTACAAAAATCCGAGCCATCCTGTAGTTTTAAGTGATAAAAAGTGCACGTAAACATCCTGAAAAGCCAGCACAAATGGCGGAAGCAGACAAATTAAATATCGACAGTATCATAGCCAGACTATTAGAAGGTAAATCTATAAAGGTCAACCGAAAAAACCAAAAATGGCTGCTTTTGTAAACGCCTATAATAAACGCGAATGTCATCAATTTCACATTAATACTCAATGAAAATGTTTGCTTGCATTTCTAGTACGAGGCGCTCGACCTGGAAAAAATGTACAATTAACCGAAGTGGAAATCAGAGGCTTGTGCTTAAAATCCCGTGAGATTTTCCTTTCACAACCAATTCTGTTGGAATTGGAAGCTCCTTTGAAAATTTGCGGTAAGTTCATCACGTCAACAATCTTATTATTCAACAACGATTACATCATCTTCAAATTATCTTGCAAATTAAATCATAATAATAACAACATTTGTTTATTTTGCAAACGTTTCATTTTGTTGAAGCATTTAATTTAATTAGTGTTTTAATAAGATGATAAAAGGAACGCACCCCAACCGTAAAAGTCATTGGGAAAAGAGAAATCGGTGAAAACGTATATTATAATAATTTAGCATATTGTTTATTTATATAACTAAATAAATAAATTGATTAATTTTCTAAATGTTGCAGGTGATATTCACGGTCAATACTACGACTTACTGCGCCTTTTCGAGTACGGCGGATTTCCACCGGAATCAAATTACCTCTTCTTGGGCGACTACGTCGATCGCGGCAAACAGTCGCTCGAAACCATCTGTCTCTTGCTCGCTTACAAAATCAAGTATCCCGAGAACTTCTTTCTGTTGCGAGGCAACCATGAATGCGCTTCCATTAACCGCATTTACGGCTTCTACGATGAATGCAAACGTCGTTACAACATCAAACTGTGGAAAACATTCACCGATTGCTTCAATTGTTTGCCGGTCGCCGCAATTGTCGATGAAAAGATTTTCTGCTGTCATGGCGGATTGAGTCCCGATTTGCAATCGATGGAACAGATTCGCCGGATAATGCGCCCCACTGATGTACCTGACCAGGGACTTTTGTGTGATTTGTTGTGGTCTGATCCGGACAAGGACCAAATGGGTTGGGGCGAGAATGATCGAGGTGTTAGTTTTACGTTTGGTGCAGAGGTTGGTTTAGCTACTATTTATTTAGCGGTTTATTTATTGATTTTTTGTTTGTTCAGGTGGTCGGTAAGTTTCTGCATAAACACGATTTCGATTTGATATGCAGAGCTCATCAAGTCGTGGAGGATGGATATGAGTTCTTTGCGAAGCGGCAGCTTGTTACATTGTTTAGCGCGCCAAATTACTGCGGTAAGATTTTTTTTTATCTATTTTACGTCTTAAATGAAGCTATAACTTCACCAAAAGTAGTGTAGAAATAGAAAAAGGAGTGCTTTGACAGCCGTAGGGACATTTATTTTTGTAATGTTGGTAGTTAAATAATTTTGTTTTGTTTTAGGAGAGTTTGATAACGCCGGAGCGATGATGTCAGTGGACGAAACGTTAATGTGCAGTTTTCAAATTTTAAAGCCGGCGGATAAGCGAAAGTTTCAATACAATTCGAACGCCGGGAGGCCAATGACGCCCCCTCGGGGCGCTACTAATAAAAACAAGAAGAAGTGAACAACTAATTTATTTGCTAAGTTATAGGTTAGGTTTTAATATATATATATGTTGATTCATTTTAAATACTAATATTTTCAATGATAAGCCAAAAGAAATGTATTCTTCCAATAAGTTGCTCTCGAAATGGAAAATATAGGACGGAATTGAATTATATTGAATGGCAAAAGTATGGTTTAGATTTTTAGGGTAATTTCTGTTCTTTGATTTAATTGTAGCTTTAAGCGACATATTCTGTTTTGATTCTCCTCCCTACTAAGGATTTATTAGTGTTTAAAATGTTTGAAATACAGTTCTCGGCTAATTGGAAAATAAAATTTAATCAGCAGAGCGTATTTAATTATAATTGAGATAATAAGAAGTTACTAGGCTATTTATTCAATTTTGTTTCGGTTTAATTGTCATTTTGCATCAGTAGAATTGTTAATTTTTCATTCTGACAAAATATATTTTTGTATAAATTTTAAGTTTTTATATTTATTAATTATTGGATCCATATTTTACGACCACTTTTTTTGTATATATTATATTACGTTTTATCTGTTTCGATTAGGGTAAACTTTTCATTTCTTTGATCAGCATTACATCATAATAAAAAATTTAACAAAATTTTTAATTAATTATTTTCACATACGAATCTCTTAAATCCTAAAAGAAAAAAACTAATAAATTAATCCAACGCGGACTTTAATTTACGAGTATTATTAAAGTAATTATTTTATTTGAATTTAATTAAAAGATTTAAATTTCGCGCCAATCTTTTCTCAATTTGCCAACCCTCTGAAGTTAGAAACCCCCACTACTCACTAGTAGTTAAAATGACAGACTACGTGTGAACTACTCCGTATTATTTGAATTAAAAATGAGTCTAATTGCAAGTAATTCGTATTTAGCAGCATTCGCAGCCGGCACATGTATAGGTGCATCCGCTGTTTATGCAATTTACAATTTTAGAAGCCGCTCTAACAATGAGGACGTTTGGAAAAAAGGCATGGAAGAAAGATTTGAGGTTAGAATTCCTTTCATCATTTTTAAAATTAATAAACAATGCTTATATTTCTACTAGTTTAAAGACCCTAAAGACGAATACCGATTAATTATGGCCGTGCGGAACGATTTAAAGATGCAAAAAGGCAAAGTGGCGGCCCAATGTGGCCATGCTGCAGTTGCAGCTTATGCCAAGGCCTTATCCAAAAAACCGATCACCCTGAAGAACTGGCTCAAATACGGTTAGTAAAGTTAGTTATCCAACAAACTTCTAATTAGTTTAGTATCGCGTTTGCAGGCGGCACTAAAATTGCAGTACGGATCGATTCCGAAGCAGAATTACTGGAACTAGACAAAATTGCTAAAGCAAACCACGTTCTATCGAGCATCATTCGCGATGCTGGACAAACGCAAGTTATTCCAGGGACTCGCACTGTTATCGCCATCGGTCCTGCTCCCAAAAGTGTGTTGGATAAAATTACGGGGCATTTGAAGTTGTTTTGATTATTTATTTGACCTACTTTTAATACAACTGAAAATATTATTAATTAATATTTAGGGTTTTATTTAATTATTTTGTTTGTGGAATTCACCCAGCAAAAGGGGTTGAAATTGAATGTGATCAGCTGATTTTGTTTTGAAAATTTTGACACTAGTGTTATTTGAGTTCCGAATGTTGGTATCAGTGATATTTGACGTTTATGATTTTCATAACAGACAAATTTAAATTAGTAATTAAATAATCATAGAAGAGTAATTACCATTCTATGAAACAATTAAACAATGGAAATTAGTTTCCTACCAAAACTAGCATTCGAAGTATTAAAAAATCTAGAAGAATTCTACAAAGAACATAATCGCTGTAAGAAAATCAAAAATCCTAACCTAACAAAATTCAAAACCACTTTTTGTTTAGTTGACGATAAAATCCTGGACGAACTTTACAGCATCTTCGGCGAAACCTTCACTTTAGCCACAGAATTGCTAGAAAACTCCAAAGTAATCCGGTACGAGACATGCAGCATTGAAAACCCAAAAAGCAAGCGAGTAGTTTTTAAAATTATATCATCCTCTGTCTCTGATCAAAGCACGATTTACCACAACATTAATTTCTGCACGTGTAACACTTTCGAATACCAAGTTTTAGAAGCACGTTGTAGTTTAACTTGCAAACACGTACTTGCTGTAAAATTGGCCGAAATAACCGGCGACGTAACGATTGAAACCGTAACGAATTCGCAGCTTACTGAATTTTTGAACGAACAAGCTAATTTTATCGAAGTAGGCGAATAAAGGTAATTAAATTGTAAAACAAATAGTAGTTTATATTAATTTAAATTAAATATAAAATACAATATAGTTTTATTAGTTAAATTCAATTGCATAAATCTGATTGACGGTTAGTATCCAGATTTTCGCCTCTAATTACAATAAACACTCATTAACATTGAAACGTTAGGCCAGTGATACAGAAAATGAGCTTTTTGGCACAAATCGGATGGCGCTCCATCCACCACAATAAATACATTCATTCGGGACCATCGTAACAACATCGAATGCAAAAAGCGTCCTTAAAAATATTTTTAGTTAACAACATCACCATCGAACCCTGCGCATTAGGTGAATCTTTGAATTTCAAACAAAACTATATTGATTTTCGACTGCACGACTTGTAGCAGCATCGGCTTGATTTTGCTCCGAACTTGTCTCTTGCGTTCTAACACTACCATTGTGGGTTTGGACCTATAAAAGTGACTATTTCTAAAGTTATCCACCACACACTACAAGTGGTCCATCTAAAACTGCACTGCGGTGCAGTTTTAAAACGACTACTGCTCAAATATGACAAGACAATGTTTTTTTGTGTTTAGCGAAAACGAAAATCATAAGGTGTAACGAAAATAAAACAAAGTGTAAAAATATTAAATATATTTACAATGAATCCATTTGTACTTAAATTAACAAAAAAATAAAATAAAAAATAAGCGCCGTTGTTTCAATCTAGTTTGAAAAACGAATTTAAATGAGTAAATATAAAAATAAATATGAACCTACAGATCGAAAAATTGCACTCAAATTATTTACAAAAATGTACATTAATAAGTAGTTTTAAGACAGAAAATCCAATTTTGAGTTTAACGGGCGAGAAATAATTTTTTTAATTGCAAAAAAAGCCGCACAAGTAAAATTTCTACGAAGTTTTGAAATATGACAATAGATGGCAGTGTTGCAAACCGAATTTACACCACTTAAATCTTCGAAAATGAGTATGCAACCAAATATACACCTCGTACCTAATTAATCGCAATAATGAAACTTTAACGAGAAAATTAACGCAAATTTGTACAGTAATAATAATAATAATAAAGCTGCAGCACAAATAATGTAGTTTGGTGTGTATCAAATAAACCGAATGCTTTGCAAAAATAAGAAAAGGAACAATAATGCGCCAAACGTGCAGCAAACCAAAAATAAATCTATTCTAGTACTATGTAGTGCCTTAACTAGCGATTTTTCTCGATCATAAATAGCAGACACACAAAGACACACTCACTCATAACTGGTGTTTATATGAAAAATCTCTAGCTATATTTATCTCACTTGTCTCACTTCCGGTATGGGCGGCACTCGCCGTTCCCCATGTCCATTCGACACCGCTTGCAACGATGTACTATTCGACATTGTGCCGCTACTACTCGGCTGTCGCACATTCGGATTGTGAATATAATCAGTCAACGTTACATCCGAATTGCCGCCACTCTCCAATGGAATCGGCTGAGAACGGAAATGGTCGAGCATTTCGTGGATGTTTTGGAACCAGTAATGCTGCACGCGGCATTGCCCTTGCTCGTTTATTGTCATTCGCAAGTGTTTGGCTCGACCCTAAAAAATAAAAAAAATAATTAAAATATTTAAATTAGGAAAAAAACGCTTTACCTGGAAGTTAAACGTGAGTACAAATTCGCCAGTGCGCGTCTCGCTTTGCCTAATCAGGAAGCGACCATGCCCTCTAGAGCCATCATGAAGTACTTGTTGTGCTGCCTCGGATCGGCCCAAAGTGCCATGGAACCAGGACCACACTTTTAACGATTGGCCGATGTCAGTCTCGCCTAAAAATATAGCTAAATATCCAATTGCAATAATTTAACACAAATTACCATTAGCGCCATCTGTCGGACAAATATCAAAGTTACTGCTCGAACTCAGCCGATCGCCCGTTCGGCTCGAAATGTGACGTGGCGGCAAATCGGGCGCGTCACCATGGTAGTCCTTGGACGAATGCTCAGCCTGATCGCCACTCAACGTGGATTTCATGCAATAGCGAATCGTAGCCAGCCATGCACGCATATCGACCGTATCGTGCGCTTCGATTATGAATTCGAGCGTGCTGCCCGCTTTCAACACGAACGTGTTTTCCGTGTCGGGCATTTCCAAAGCGGTCGTTTCACGCGCTTCGGTGATCAAAGCGCAGAATACGCCGCTGCGTGGCTTTTGATTCTTTGGAGGGGAGTAGAATTCGAGCATGTAGCCGCCCGTGGCTTTGACAAGTTGCAAGCGGCACTTTTCCCAGATTGGGGCGACGCCTGGTTGGTCCAAACTTTCAGGGACGATGTAGTTGACGATGCCTTCCTTGCGGCACTCGACTACGATTTTGGCTAGTTTGGTTTTGTTGTGGCTTAAGTCGACGTTGTCTGGGTGCGGTTTGTGGAAGAGATCTTTGCTTTTGCGCAGCATTTTGAAGCTTAGTCTGCAAACACAAAAATAAAATTCCACATCAACATTTTCGTGAGCGCTTAAGCGCCACCTATGCGAAATTTCCGTCCCTACAATTGAGGACAATCAAATATTCACCTTCGAAAGAACGCTTTGTGCTGGAACTTGGGCGATCCATCATCATTCTCAAACAAATCGTCCTCAATTTTGCCGGCTCCGTTAACAACCTTATTGTTCTGCAATTTCCTCTTGTTAAAGTCAATGTCGAAATGATCGGTGAACGATTCGACGAATTTCCGCAGGAAATCTTTGTGTGTAATGGTGGCTTTCGCGTTTTCGGGTAGATTCATAGCGATGTATTGGATGCAGCTTTTGGAGAAGTCTTGAGCCGCTGCAGAAGCATGTCGATCGCAGAATTCCATCCATGCTGCATCACTGATTGCCGGTGTTTCTAATGCCACTGCCATTGTTTCACCTTGCTTTCGTACGTTTCACGCTTTGCTTTTATTCACATTCTCCGTAACTCGTTGTTTGATTAATAATATTATTGTTTTGATTGAAGTAACCGTAAAATCAACGCCATAACTCAAATGACATTTATGAGTTATCGGTGACGGATGGTGCAGGTTGGCCAACTTTACGACAACTTATCGGAAATTAAAGTGACTTTCATAATTAATTGATAAGAATAATTATTTATTGGCTGAATTATAAATTGTTGATGTGATTATTTTAATAAGTAATACAATTAAGTGAAAACTTTAATTTTCTTTTGCGAAAAAAACCCTAATTTTTGAATTGGCTATGCTGAATCGGAACATCCCATTTGGAAAAAATATGGTTTCTTTTCAAAATGTACTTAATAAATAAGTTTTATTTACAAAGTAAGCTTAATTATGCATTATATTTGCGAATTAACTAATAATTAGACATTAAAATTATAAAACGTAAGTGATTTCTTGTTTTGGGTGTGGGCAAACATGGCCGCCTGAATACATCCATTCTTTTAAAACCAGTTACAAATTGGAAATACTATTTTAATACACTTCTAGTAGATCAACAACATACTTTAAATGATAAGTGTATTCATATTATAAATTATTTACTTTATATTAGTGGTTTATTAATATTTGCGGTAATTATATGCAGCCGACCTTGACATATAACTAGCAAACTCTAGGGAATTCATTTTTAGCACTGTTTTCAGCACACATGTGACCACAATTGTCACTGTCAAAGATACCTAAGGCTTCTAGCAAAATGGATTTCTAAAAAAACGTGCAAACGGTGATCCAATTATGAAATTAATCACATTTAACAAGCATTTACGTAACGCTACCTTTTAAAGAAAAACTGGATTTAGTTTTCTACGGTGCTACTAAATGAATGTTTCAATTTTCGTAATAATATTGGTTGAAATATTTTTTTGATTGCACCTGTATGAAAACCTTACAGCAAAAAGGCATATCAATTGTGATTCGATACATATTTACCGATAGAAAAGAATGAGCGATAGTGATGATGATGAAATAAAGAATAACCAGCAAGAAGCCAACAATTTTGCCAGCGATGATTTAAACGAAGTTCCATACGACAAAAAGACTACCAACGGAAGTACATGTCCATATACCAATAGTTTGTTGAACGGCAACAATGAAGATGTCCGCAAATTTCATATACTTGACGAGACCGACGACGATGAATCCGACAATTCGCTGTCGTACGACTCGGATGTTCCGGATGAGGAAATCGATCAGATGTTGGAAGAAGCGTTGGAAAAGCGGAAGCGCTCAGCAAGTGAAGCTGGTTTAGGTATGTTACTTAAAAATATGTCGATTAACCTCAAAATGTAGTAAATAAAACACTAGCGGTTGGTATATAAACTAACTAAATTGCGCGGGAAATTCAAATATTTGTACGATTTTTTATGTCAATCTAGAGTCTGAAAAGCAGCCGTTCGAAGAGAAAGACAAAGTGGTATTGATCGAAAAGGGGCAAAACCACTTCGACGTGCTCCCGGAAGGCTGGATCCAAGTCACACACAACAGCGGCATGCCGTTATACCTCCACAAAACCAGTCGAGTGTGCACGTTATCGAAACCGTATTTCCTCGGTCCCGGTTCAGCAAGGGTAAATTTAACTATACATCTAGCCAGATGTTTTCTAATTTCGATTCACTTCAGAAACACGAAGTACCAGTGAGTGCCATTCCATGTTTAAGCTACAAAAAGGCGCTCGAAAGCGAGCAGGAGAAAATGGCAAACTTGAACGAACAAGACTTGCCGAACGCTCGCATCGAAACCGTGCAAGAGAATATGCAGGTGCATAATTTAAAGTCGGAACATGTGCGCGAATATTGCGAGCGTTTGTTCTGCTTCAAAAGTATTAAAGTGATGCGGTTCAAGTCGTGGTCGGAACGGCGGCAGTTTACGAAGAAGCGGAAAACTGATAAGCAATTGCAGCGGCCTACGTTGCCTGATGGGACGAAGTTGATTACTTTTCCGATTCGGAATGTGGAAGCGACCGAGAATAATCCGAATTCGCGGAAGGAGTGGATTATGAATCCAAATGGGAAAAGTTATGTTTGTATTCTACATGAGTATGTGCAGCATGCGCTTAAGAAGCAACCGACTTATCAGTTTACGGAATTGGGTAAGTTATGATGATTTGTAGGTTATGTTTGTTATCCCGGTGTCGGAATTGATAAATATAATGTTGATGTAATAAAAAGTGGTGGCCGCGTTAATATTCTGATTTGATTTAAGCATTTGCTCTTTATTTGCCGCAGTTAAATGTTAATTTTAGTAAAATTCGTAGCTTACCTTGACTTGGATCAATTTGACACAACGAGACAGGTGTTTTTTTTCCATTATTTTCTCAAAATTGGAAACAATCGTTTTTTTGCATTTGATAAGAATGCCGGCATCAACTTTTCACAATTAATATTACACAAATAGCAATAGTTTAATAACAAATTAGAAACTTTATACTGAACGACATTTACGTCAAATTTAGAACTAGTAGTACTACCAACTTTTAGCATCAAAAGTAACTATACAATAAGCGCCATCTATTTTCATTATCAAATGTAAAATAAACTTCAAAAATTTTGGAGTTTTTGACAGCTGTCATCTGCTGAAAATAAGCTCACCAATTCTTGTGTGCAATTCCAGAAAACGCAGCAACGCCTTACGCCGCAACCGTCTCGATAAAAGACATGCAATACGGTGTCGGCTACGGAACCAGTAAAAAGCAAGCAAAATCGGAAGCGGCTCGCGCCACGCTGGAAATCCTCATCCCCGAAATGAAATCAAAAATCACGGCGGATTCGAAAGCGGGTGCCAACGCGAAAAAGGACCAAGATCAGGATTTGTCGTTCTTCGACGAGATTCGCGTGGAAGATCCTCGAGTGGCGGAGTTTTGTGCGAAAACCACTGAACCAAGTCCGCACGATATTTTATTAACTTGTTTGCAGAGGAATTTTGGTTTGGATGATTTGAAGATTAGCTATCAGGGTAATACGCTCAAGCATCAAGGTAATGAGTTTACGATGACGGTGGGCAAGCATACGACGACGGTAGTTTGCAAGAATAAGCGGGATGGCAAGCAGCGGGCGTCGCAAGCTATTTTACAAGTGAGTGGGAAATAGTTCGTTTATTAATTACTTAATTTATTTATTTTCCGTGTAGGCTTTACATCCGCATATAACTTCATGGGGGTCGCTACTGCGCCTGTACGGAAACCGTTCGGTGAAAAGTTTCAAAGAGAAAAAGCTGGAAGAGCAAGAAATTACGTTACTACAAAGCAAAGCGGCGATTAATTCGCCGAATTTTGCGATTTTAGACAAACTGAAGTTGGAACTGTCAAAATTAGGAGATAAACGGAAAGCGATCAAGCCTATTGGTGTTTTTATTCCACCGGAAACGGACGAACTGCCCAAACTGTCATCGTCGAATTTGAAGAATGTTGATTTGTAAGTTTGGTGAGTTTTTTTATTATTATTTAGTGATTAACATTAGCAACATACACCTATTATTCCACTGACATATACTGAAGGCTGTTTGATACTACGTATAGGCTTAAAAACAATTATTTCATATTAAGAATATTTTTTTTTTAATGTACAGTGCCAAATTTATTTAAGGTACGTCATCTTTTATTAAAATTATTATTTATTTTCACGAAACAATGACTTAAAAATATGTGATAGAATATTGTACAGTTTTGAAAAAAAAAAACATGGCGGAAAACTACGAATATTATGATGATTTAACTCACCAAGAGGTGGCGTACTTAATTTAAATCCCAGTGAATTTTGTTAGGTTAGGATGAATAATTATATTATAGGCATGGCACAATAAATTAGTTTTAAGTATAATTAAGGCATTCGAGTATCTAATTAAGTACAATTTAAATAATGCACACATTTAAAGTCATATTGATTCGCTTGTGTCATTTATAAACAATTAAAAGGCGCGAATACGCTTGTATTACTGGTTGCATACATGTATCCCAACAGTTTTAAAAACCATTATACAATTTGTTAAATATTTTATTTGTTTTTTGTGTTGTACCGTACACTTTTTTTGAAAATAGTTTACTAGTCAATACCAAAAAAATGTTATTTTTGAAATTAGATACCATGTATTAGCAATTAGCTTGTAAGATTTTTAGAATTCAGTATTTTAGTTGTAATGTCGAATTGCAGTTAAAAGAAATCGCACTTAATAAATTGTGGGTCCTTAATAAAGCCGTTTTAATTTATGTCTGAAATTTTTTCTCGGTAGGATGTGAAATAAAATTCATTTAATAATGATAAATGCATTCATTTGCAGTTAGCATAGCCATAACATTTAAGCCACATAAAATTACAAAAAATAATAATAATATAATATACAAATATAAATATACAAATAGAGAAATCATTTACGTAAATAGTTCGGTAAAAATCACATAAAAAGTTGCACATACGCAATCAAAATCATTCTATAAATAAAAGTGAAACTTGTGATGTAATTGTATCGAAACGTAATCTACTTGAATTTCGAACAAAGAAGACAAATTACTTATAAATTAAGTAAACTGGTATTTTAACTACTACTACTACTAACATCTTCACCTAGTAATTTATTTAATTCATTTAATCGATTTGATTTGTCAAAACTATCTGCCTTCTTCAGCAGCTGCTCCTTCTCCTTTTTCAAATCCAATCGGTTACTGCAATTCAACTGACTGAACTCCCAAGTACCTGCACCATCAAATTGTAAAATGTGTGTGTGGAATTTCCTACAAAAAAATTACAAATTAAATAACTAAAAAAAAAATATATAATGAAATTACCATAAAGTAGGCCGATGAGTGATGGTAAGCAAAGTGATTCCCATATCAATAGCAGTTTGGTAAATGTTGCTCTCAACATCAATCGAAACTGCCGAAGTGCATTCGTCTAGAAGCGCATATTTCGGCCTGCAAATAAACGAAATAAAAAGTGTGCTAGGCAACCAGCAATACATCTTACTTGTGGTAAAATAATCGCGCTACCGCCATTCGCTGTTTCTCGCCACCGGATAAAATATCCGTCCAATCCTTAATTTCATGGAAAGTATCACGTTCAATGATATGCTCCAAATGCACCATTTGCATAATTTTTCTCAGATCTGCTTCAGTCACTTGCTTATTAATCATATCCGCATACGTATCCGGATAGATTACTTGATCTCTTAAGTTACCTACACGAAAACTTGCATTAGAAGCTATTTTTAAGAAGCAATATGACTCACCAATGACCATATAAGGCCGTTGCGGAATATAGAACATGGCATTCTTCGGCGTGTATAACTCCCCGCCGTAAATCGGCCACAATCCACTCAATATCCGGAACAAACTCGACTTCCCGCAACCATTCGGCCCCGTAATCAGTAAATGCTGTCCCGGCATCAATTCCAAACTCAACGAGGGACACACCACGTCGCAATTCGGCGTCACAATCGGCACATCCTTCAAACGAATCTCGTTATTCGCCGAAAAAATCAGCTTGCCTTTCGCCAAAGGCTGATCGCCTTTGAACTCGATCACAAAATCGCCCGGTTTCTCCTTTTTCTCCACCAAAGTCTTGTGATAAATGCCTTGACTTGCCTCTTCGAGCACGGTGAACATGTTCGCCACTCTTGCAGTGTGGCCGGCTAATTCGACGATGTCTTTGTAGCTGGACATTAAGCGTTCGACGGCGTTGGAGCCGGTTAGAAGTAGATTTTTCGCGGTTGTAAAGTAATGTGTTCGTTCTGAGACACTGTCATAAATTGGTTCGTCACCATCGGTGTCGAGTTCGGGTTCTTTCGCTTGCTTTAAGGCTAATTGCGAGCTGGCTGCTTTGTTTTGACGAGCGGTCGCTAGGAGGATTGGTAGAGATACCACGATCATACCTATAATAAGAAATATAATCAATTGAGTTAAAAGTTTGACATAAAAACCAATATGGCGCATGGTTTCAAATTGAACAAGCATGGGGGAATTTATCGACCAATTAAAACGCTTTATTTACACGTGTTCAAAAAGCACATGTTCAAATAAAGCCTTTTAATTGGTTGTTGATATTCCATCATGGCGGCTGGTTGAATTGAAAATGACGCCATATTGAATTTCAAGTGACAGCTTCCTTCTTCGGGTGAGTAAATATTATTTGTTTAATTTAAGAAAATACTGACAAAAACAAAACTCGACGATCGATAAATTGACTTACCAGTGCCAGACCAGACATACTTCATCAAAAACTGCTCCAACATGACGAACCACAACTTCACGCCAAACATGTGCTCCAAATGTTGCACCAAAATGCGATACGCACTCCTCAAATGACTCTGCTCCACTTTATGTCCCCCATAAAAGGCAATCTCCTCGGAATTCGACACGATCCGGCCATGCACATGCCGCAAATACCCCTTTTTCTCCGCTTCTTGCGCCACTAGCTGTCCAAACTTGGGCGACACTAACCTCAAAATCAGCGCGGAAATTACAACGACACCGGAAATAATCACAGGTCCCGTGATCAAATTCGCGTTGCGCGATTTCACCAAATTGGCCAGCGCAATCGCCATCAGCAATATGTCAAAACACGGTTTCGTGATTTGGCCGTACAAATGCGACACGGTCGTGGCCACAGTTTCGATGTCGTCCGTTAGGCGCTGCGCGCAGTTATCCAAACGGCCATCGAGCACTGTGACGCGATAGTAGCTTTGATTGTTGAAGTAGAGTTTGTAGGAATGGTCGACGAGTCGCGTCCGAAAACTGAGCGCAATTCGACTTTCTAGGTATTTAATCATACTGTTGATAAACGTGGCGGGAATTGCCACCGCGAACCATTTCATAAGTTGCTTGATGAAGTTGTTTGGTTCTTTCCGGACGATGTACTTGACGATGGCGCCCTCTAGGTTCGCCACGTAGATACTAAGGAAGGTTCGCAGGAATAGGAAGGTGGTGTGACCGGTCAATAGGCCCATTTCGGTCGATAGGAAGTTTGGAATCATGATGCGAATGAGTTTCAGAAATTGCATGATGAACGCCAAGTTCAGATTCGGTATTGAGTTTTTGACGCGTTTCGTTTTCGAGATGGCTTTCTTTGTTTTGGCGTCGCCATTTTGCTGGATAATCTCCTTTTGGACTAGATTATTGTTTAGGCTATAGGTTTCTTTGTTCTGTTTGTGCATGTAATTGTCGACGATTGGATAGGCGACTTTGTAGCCATAAGTGAAGAGAGCGACCCCGATTAGGGCGCCCGAGAAGTACGTGCGGTTGGCGTTGAAAGCTTTTTCGCCTTGTTGCAGGAATTTCGATACCACAGTCGGCATTTTGATTTTTTAATTGAAGGATTTTTCAAATTTGAAAGTGTTTTGAACTTGATTTTGTTCGTAATTGCGTTAATGTTTTTTTCTTATCTTCGAATGCATTTTAACATGATAATTTCGTCGACGATCTATAAAAAAGAATTATTTGATTATTGGATTTGAATTGGCAATGTCGCCAACTTAATAAAATAAACGGTTTCCGATTGTATGCCTGGTTGCATAGTTTCAATTTATATTAATAAGGGATCAAGGTGGCAATTTAAGTTCGTAAAACGTTTAAACTTGATAATTAGTTTAAAGGATTGTACAAGGTTTTCACCTTGACTTAAAAGCATCGATTTAACAAGCTGTCAAATTTGCATGTTCATATATTTTATGAGTCATTACGAATTTTCACACATTTATTTCAAATCCTGATAAACAAATGTGTAAATCATGTAAATATGACGAGTTTATTAATCATTATAGGCTTCAACTTTCATTTAATTTATTATTTATTACCGTCAAACATGCAATAAAGCAAAATGTGAAAGTAGGCAACCAGCAATACATAATTTAAAAACGCGTTGTTTTGTTTTATTTATAAAATTTAAATTATATAAAATCTTTGTCATAAAAACAATCGGTTATGGATATTCGTCTTTCTGCCATAAAATATTAATTTACATAAAAATAACAAATAAAATGCAAATATAAACAATCAAATTCTAGGTAATGTTTATTGGTCAACACTGGTTTGTCTTTATTGGAAATAAAGCGATAAATATAGTCTAGGCTATTAATATCTTTGTGTTTTTGTATGAAAAACCCTAAGAAAAAAAAGACTCTAATTAGCACTGATGATATTTAGTAAATTAAAAACCTTTCCATAAAAGTATGCTAAATATTCGTAAACAAGTAGGTTACACACACACAACATATACTATATTATGTGTATGCGAATTACGTTATAATTCCAATTTATTAATTAGACATTAATTTCTAGTCGAACGAGTTAATTGCACAATAATACATAAACTGTAAGAAATGATAAATAAATTAATTTACCTTGAATGTAAATATAATTAACAATAAATCGTAATCGGGTAGGCTAATCAAAGTATAAATAAAGTATAATACTATTGTTAGATTAGACGCCAAAAAGACACTGATACTATAATTATGCAACCAACATTACACAATTTGTATGAATAAAATAGTGACTCGGAAATGACTAGCGCCATCTATCTTTTTACCAAAATTTAATGGCGCGCTTTTTAAATAAAACCACGCAATTTTTGAGTGAACTGGTTTTGTTTCGTTCGATTGCTCTAAATTTGTAATCGTGAAAGGATTAAAAGAGCCTTGAAAAATCTTGTTCTTACATTCAATTCGATTCAAGTTATTTAATAGCCAATTTTTAAATATTAATGAGCAATAAATAAATTACAATAATGCGTTGCATATTATTGTATGAATGAATGACACAAGTGCAGGAAGAAAGACAATAGATTATGTCACTGAATGCATTTTCTAATCCGTTATTGTAAACAATATCTTACGACTTTCTTTCTCGACTCATTTTATTGTTGTTTAAATTAAAATAGGAATTTTCAAAGGCCAAACAACTTGCACAAGCCAATAAAATTCGTTTATCATAACACGAAAATAGTTTGAACGGAATTTATCGGAATTTTCCACACGAATTAAAATAAACAATTTCATTCGAGCGATTACCATTTATTTTCATGTATAACTCGATAGTTAAACGAATAATTACATTTGCATTGTTCTGGCATTGTTGATAAATTCTAACAAAATTAAAATGGAAAGTTGCGTCATAAATGTCGTAATAAAACAAACATAATCATCTGAATTACATCTCTTCTCATGTAAAGTACAGTTCAACGACTTAAAATTTGGCGAAAGTTTTAGATTTGATTAGGTGAAAGTGCTGCATACATAACAATTTCTTTCCGTTTTTTTTAAAGGTAAACAAAAAACGTAAATTGACTACTTGAGGTTAGGATTTAGATAATGACGTCCATTATGCATTTATCTTAGAAAACTCCACTAGATGGCGCTAACGAAAAATACCCTGTAAAGCAAAAAGTCACTAGATACGTCCGCCATATTGGTACAAGCGCCAAATTCAAAATTATATATTAAACGATGTATTGTCGAAGAATTAAAATGAAGTAACATTAATTTAATCTATTATTATGTCAATGAAAAAGTCCCCCACTCAGATTTGAATAAAATTACAATTCGCGAAACGTTCTCAAACCACACGAACAGGTCAAAGTCAATCCGTATTCATTATATTCTTTAACTAGAAAATAAACGTGCTATTAAGTTTAAATATGATGAAGATAAAAAATAAATTTCGTCATTATATTAATCTATCGACCGTTAGAAGATTTGAAATCTGATAACGTGCAATTAGAAGTATTCGTACATGCAAATTTGCTTTGAGGTCAAGCAGAACGCGATATTTGTTGGTTTTACTGGATTCTAGTTAAATGTTTGCATAGCACTATCTAAATTTCTTTCGTTCAAAAGGAGTGTGCGAAAAAATAGGAGAAATATGCAGAACGTGTCAAGTATTTTGAACTTTCTTTGCATGTTTATGGAAATTGATTTTTCTGTATTAAAATTCGGTTGGCAGCAGTGCTTGACAATAAGCACTTTTTCAAAATGGCGATGCGACTAAAATAACATGGCTAATTTCGTCTGACAGTTAAAATTGACTTATAAACATCACGCTCTACTAAACAAAATCGATTGCAAACAATGATTATTAATTTTAATATAAAACAATGCAGATTGCAGTTATGAACTGATTTTCCTTTATCCGTAGAAAATAACCAACAAAAAAACAGCAAACTGTTCAATCTAATCTGCATGATTAATGATTTGCTGCAGCGATTGCTTTCGAATATAGATTTTTCTCGTCTTAATCGAAATCTGATTTGGATGCACAAGAAGTCCACATGCATTCTATAAAATTACTCTAGCATTAATTCGCAGCAAAAATAGTTTATAAGAAGAGTTTTCTGTTTTCTCTGAGGATGCGAGCCTACTAATGACTGTTTTCTTTAGAACCGCAATTGGATTTTTTGCATCGGTCGGATATAATTATAATTTTCTTGCAATTTTTTCTTAGACCAGAACTTTCTATACGCATCTACGAAATTGATAAATATTCGCCGCTTCCTTATTTTATAGTGTAGGTGCATTCAGTAGTTGAAAAAACTCAAATTTATTGCAAGTAGCGATAATTTATGGACGATTTCGACTATAAATATCTACAATTATCTTTATAGCGTACTTTTAGGTTATTGCGGTATAAATCTTACCTACATTGCACTTTTAAATATACACGGAACCATCAAGAATCATAAACGTCAACATTTATGTCAAGTGTCGCAAATGTCAAAGTTTTTCCTGCGCATCATCAATAGTAGCTAACTTCACTTTAAAATTAATATATAAGATGATTTGTACGAAATTCAACTATGAAATTGAATGACGTCAATGTAAACAATTAAAAATGCGATAAAATGCTAATAAATTTGCCATTTAGAACATATGTACAAAGTGTCGCAAGACTTTGAATCAATTAATAAATCTTCTGCTTATAAAAACGATATGCAAATCAATTTGTCGGTAATATTCCACAAAAAAATTAATATGACAACCTTATAAAAAATCATATAAAAAACACAGTTATAAAACTAATTAACTCAAGGTGGTGTCCTTTTGAAAATTATTTTTTTTTTTAGTTGGTCATTCATGGCCGAGCGCGACCTTTGGAAACAAAATATCAATTCCATCTGCAACTAAATTCACACTTCTTATACAATTCAATTTAAATAATATGGAATGAATAGATTATTTAATTTATAATTTGCAATGTAAATAAGAGCTATTGTGAAATAGGAAAGTTGTTTTGAAACAGTTTTTTCACGACTAAATTTTCATTCGAACGCTGGATGATAAGATTAATTGCATTTTTACAAGGTTGGCATTACTAATGAACTTTGTCATCGATGCTCAATTAATGGAATTGATGAACCCACTTCAACGAGCAGCATTTTTGAGATAATTTTTTACGTATTTACTTCCTTAGAGTTTTATTTTTACACGTATAAATTTATATAATTATATCTCCGTGACGATAAATTTAATTGAATTCCAACCTTGATATCGCGATAAAATATTTGGCGGAGGACCAAAAATTTAAATAAAATTAAAATAAAATAAAATTGAAAAAAATTAATTTACAATTAAAATCAGGAAATTTAAATTAATTTTTTTTTAGTCGAGTTTTTAGCGAATCAGGAAACTTTGTTTATCAGGTTTGCTACTAATGACCAATCGAAATTCCCAGCAAAAAAAAAGTTGTCATTAATCGCGATTAATTACCGTAATTTTCATATAAATAATTTTTTTATATAAATTGTATGGAAAACTCTTAAAAAAATGAAACTGCACTAATGCACTCGCTGATCCAGACAAGCGATATCGAACGAACTTTAATTATTGAACTTTGCGAGTTCGCGATAACTTCAAACCTATTTGTGTTCTAGACAGGGTTGTTCACTTACAATTTATATTAAAAATTTAATTCGCGTAAATTAAATTTGTCTCCACGATTACAAACAATTTTCAGAATACCTGTTTGTCCGGTTCATTTCAAAATATTCGTGAACAAAAACAATTTAAACCGACAGGTAAAAATTAAGTGAACGGAAAATGACTCACAATATAATAATGAGTAATAAACAAAGAACAATCTACAGCTACAGAATCGCAACTACCAAAACACTTATATTAATACTAATCGCGCCCCTAGCGCTTATAAATAAAAATTTAAATTAAATTTTGAGGTTATGCCTCATCGCATAATGCTAAAAATAAATAAATCGCACCTGCTTGTTATCGGGTGTGATGTGAAGTGTAGTCCAAAAATAAAAACCGTTCACTTACTTAATAGACGAATAATAAGTAGTATCGCAGTTGAATAAAACACAAAGCACACTCGCTCGAATCGAATGACGAGCAGAGCGAAATGTCAAAATGATTCAATAATGATGTGTTCCGCACAAACAATCACTCGCAACTACTAATGTTGTTATCAACTGACATTGTTTATGTATTTTCGATAACAATTAAAGGCTGGCACACACACACGTCTTGATCGAGTCACATGTTCGTTCACTCCTCTTTGAACCAGAGTCCAACTAAGATCTCGGTGTTATGAAGAGCGAAAGTGACAGATTAATGTTATGATGATGGCAGGCTGGGGCTTTGAAAAGGAGAGGGCGACATGCGCTTGCACGGCGGTGGCGCCGCGCTGCGTCTATATTAGAAATGTGCGGTATGGAAGGTTTTGTGGGGTTGGTAGACATGAGGGGTAAATTATTTAAATGGAAATTAATATCAATAAATAATATAATTGTTAAATATAATAATTATAATTGTTAAATATTGACCAAAAATAATTTAACCGCAATGACGTAATATATAAAGTCAATAAAAAGCGCTATATGTAATATAGGGCCCAAAATAAATAAGTTGGCAGCAGTGGTTGTCAAACTTCATTGTCAAACTGACATTATTAATTTCAATTTCTTTATGTATCTCATACTTTCTTTCCATTATTTATGTATATAGTTCGCAAATAGAAAATATCATTAACGGGAAATTGCATATGGATGAAGAGCAATATCAACCTCGTTAAAGTGACAAGTGCAGAATGTGTGGCAGATGGCAATAAATCGGCGTCGCTCTTCTTTATAGTAAGTGGAACATAAATGCACTTTTTACCTTATAAATAAATCTAAATAGATACTTTTCTACACACATATCGGATTGTGTGCTACTTTTCTCAACATCTAAAGTTTCATTAATTAATTCACGAACGGATAGTTTTCATTGACTAAGGTCACTTCGACGGATAAAATTAATTGAAGCGATCGGAAGTTATAATGGTACTTAGATTTATTTGTTTATGCGTAAATAAACTCATTACAATTTAATTACAATGAAAGAGCCGGTTTTAGCGTAATGTCGATAAGGTAGGCATTTGACAAGCATTTTTTGACGCATGGCCTTATTCACGTATTTATTAAAATAAGGTCACTTGATCGTAAAATATAATTGCAGTTAAATTGAATTTAAATAGGTATTTACTCGAATCATAAATAAAATAATACAAGTTTAAGACATATCTGAATTTTAAGAAATAATTAATATGAAAGTAGAACAATTATCTTCTGAAAAGTGGTTTGTCTTTATGAGCAACTGTCCAACTGGTTCACAAATTAATTAAATTGCGCTTTGTATTTTCGGGGCGAAAGAAAATGTTGCATATAATGCGATTTTCAAAAAGTAGAAAGTAGAGTATTTATTAGGAACAAACGTCAAAACTTGTTCACTTAACCTAAAAAAAATGGCGATTTCATCCTTTTTAGTTGGTAACATTGAACAAAGAAACAATCATGGCGCACTTCCGAAACTTCTACTATTTGTATTATTGAAAGAAAATTTGCATAAATAAATATTGACCGCCACTAATAATAAATGCTTTCTAGGTAAATATAAATACTTACTCCACATATTTTGTTCCAATAGTGTTGTTTGGATTTTCTCCTAGCTGTCACATGTCAAACCAAACATAACCTCATTGTGATTTTCTGTCCAAATCCAGAAATGCATTTATTGCAATTTTTGTAACAGTTCGATTTCTATTCGGCACGAATAAATTCGAGTTAATATAAATAATGTAACATGTTACACGTTTAGAATATTATTAATGCCGGAGGGCATCCATTAAAAACGAAAGTACAAACTTAGAAGCAAGTGAGTTCAATGGCTGTTAGCTATTGCAGAATATCGATGCAGAAGAAAGTGATGAAAAACCGTGGGTATACGTAATAATGAAAGCGAAGAAAGTTGAATTAAATTGACACTAAACTGTGAGTTTTTTTCCCTATTTTATTGCGTTCGGGTTAACTGTTCTAACATAGACGTAATTGAAATCAGTTGAAAAATGAGGAGTATTAGTGGATTATGAAATCGGATAGTTGAATATCCTCATTAATATTCAATGATTGATATCAATAAATATAAATCATTTCTTTATATAATTATTGTAATTATTGGGGTTTAATCAAATTTATTGGTTGGTACGATTGCTCAATTTTAAAATGCACGCAATGAGACACTCTCACTTTTAGTACCTAGTAAAAAATAATTTGCAATCATAGAAAATTAATTAAGTAAATGATTTAATTAACGAATGCTCCAAATTCTCTCAATTTCCATTAATGAATATGTCGTCAGCCATTTTTATTTTCGTGACAGATAACGCAATTATTTTAGTTTAATAGTTGGCATCACTGAAAACCAAATTTCGATGTATTGATTTTTTGTTTTGATGTAATGTTTTTTGTAATTTTGATGTAATGAAGTTTATTTTACTGTCATTTTTAATTATTGTAATTAACAAAAATTTAATTCTACAAGTTATTATCTCATAAAAAACGAGGTAAAATGATTGCTCAATTTTAAAATGCATGCAATGAGACACTCGCTTTTACTACGAAACTAAAATTAATTTTACAACCATTTAAAATTTGAAATAATTATTTAATAGTAATAATAACGCTCTAAATTCTCCTAATTAATATTTCTATTAATAAATGAATGTTTTACTATTTCATTAAAGGTTTGCCTTGATATGCCGCTGCGTTTTTTGTATCTTATGTTTTATTAGGGTTGGCATTATTGACGTCTGACATTGATAATAATTTAAGGTTAGAATAGTTTTTTGAATTTATTTGTTATAAAGAACGTTAGAATATTGTTCGTTAATACCATGACCCAAAATTCATGGTCAATTAATTTCAGTTCAGTGGAAAACTAGCATTGTCGGAAACAACTTTACGTTTTAGTCGTTTTACAAGTAACGACATCCATATTAATGTAAACTTGAAGGCGAAATTCAAAAATGCATATAAGGATGGATTTAATTTTTCGATTTTAATTGGCAGTATAATTGGTATTTTATTATATTTTATTTTTAAACAAACGTGTGTGTGCGTCAATAATTAATTATAAAAAAAATTTAAATACCAGTATTATATCGGCGAATTAAATTTTGTAAAAATTAGAGACACGATACAAAATAACATTATTTTTTTTTTTTGTAATTGACAGTAATTATTTGATAAAGTGCAGGGTGTATCAGAAAAATTAATTTGATATTCGTAATTAATTTATATAAATTAGAAATTATTTGTATTATTCTAGTAAAATTATTTTACGAAGTTTTTCGAATTTTTTTTGTTTTTGGATTTTTTGTCACTATTAAATTCGTTTAAAATTTTATTTGTGTGATTGTGACGTCACGAATTTAATAAAAATTTAGAAAACTTTCATATCTATTTCAATATTTAATTATAGCAAATTAAATTTAATGTTATATCAAAATAATTGGTGTAAATTAATTAAAAAAAATATTTCTTAAGAGTATACTATAATTTGATACATATGTTGCCATAATTATAAATTTAGAAATGTCCCCGGATATATTTTTAAAAAATAATTTTGTTAACAAAACGAACAAAAAAATTTTTTTTTCTTATATCGCGATAATTTAAAATTTATTAAATTAATTAACCATATAAACTGCAAGCTGCGCCGCATTAAACAATTAAATCCACAATTTACTATAGAAATGGGAGACGCTAATTGATAATGATTTTATGCATGAATATTTAATAGAGAAGTTAGAAATGCATTTCGAAACGGACGTGCTATTTTGCACTTTTATTTCTCGTCTGTGTGATTAATATTGTTGAAATGTAGAATAACCGCACAGAAATTGGGTGTAGGTTGGAAGGAAATAATTCAATAGCCGTGAATCGAGACTTTTATTTCTGGTAAATGCTGTTGCAGATTGCAGTTGCAGACCTACTCCAATAGTCCAATAATGCGGACGCAAAAATGCACAAACCTACGTAAAGAAAGTACGCGATCGAAAAAATGTAAAACATATAGCGTGTACACTTTACTTTATTTTCTTCTAATATTAGTAGTAATTTACTCTACTCTTATTTTTTTTTTCTATCACACTATTATAATGGTAATTTCGCTAATGGAATATTAATTGCATGTTCTCAAATGCAACATCATTTCCTTGCAATTACAATTGTTTTAAGTGACAAACAAAACTTTTGTTGTAAATTCTGTTTTTGCATTATGGGAATATTTTTTTAATCGGGACTTTCACACTAGTTGTAAAAGTTGATATTATCTAAGAAAGTTTCCAAATGTCTTGTATCAAAAATATTCCGTTCTTGAGGGGAAAATTTGATTGAGCGAAAGTATCTCAAAAATAAAAAAATATTTTATTTTTTTATTTTAAATTAATTCATTTTTTTGTGTTTTTAAAATTTTCGAATGCATTTTTTCATATTATATGAAACTAAAATTTATTTAAAATATAAAAAACTCAAGAAAACCCAAAGAAAATACCTGAAATTATTTTTTAAAAAAAATCTACAATGTAAAAAGGCGCCAATTAAAACTATTTTTATAATTTTGAGTGCACAAATTATTATTGTTACAAACTATTACATACTATTAAGTTTAGTAAATTAAATAATTGTACTAGGTCATAGACTTAATTTTACTAAAACTAATTGCTCGTAATTTATCATATTAATTTAATTACATTAATTAATAATGTTGTTTTATCAATTTAACATTTCGTTTCGATAACACGTGCAATGCGAATGCATCAAAAAATTTCAATTTGAGATAATTTGCATAATTAGACGGAAAAACCAATTTATAAAACCTATTAGACAAAAAATACAACTTTAATTAAAATTCGAAATTGCCAATATAGTACCGCTGCATCCTAGAGCCAACACGCTATATCAAATTATTACGTACAATTCTCAATAATAGCGTGTAGTATTTTTTTCGTCAATAATTAATCGTTAAAGTAATATTTTTAGTTTTCACTTCATCTTCAGCATGCATCAAAAGAGAATGTTCGATTAGAATGGCAATGCATAATTTACGAACGCACAAAACCTGCTTGAAATGGAAGACTATGGCAGAAAAAAACATATTCGTACTCGACAGTTTAAATTTCTCAATTGTAATACTAATAATTTATCCTTAACAAAACTAGTTTTAAAATGGGAATGAAGCAACATATTTAAGAGTGCATAAAACAAAAATGTTGAAACACACTCTTCGGTACATTTCAGTTGGTTTTGTCTTTTGTGATTGCATTGCCAATATGTATATAATTTTGTGTTGCAACGGCCTATTTAACCAAATAACTACATATTTGTTCAATTTCTATTTTTATACGTTTGGATGCTTGAAATAATGCAAACACTACAAAATGCAATTTGTTAGACTTTCTAAAATTCAATTTTGCAATTTTCAAAATTAAGGTTCAACATAATACAAAAAAAAATTAAAAAAATTTATTAACCAACAAAACACTCAACTTTTAGTCGCCTCCTTAATCTTCGGAAGGCTCTCAACATTTTCCGGTACGATTTTCGCCACTTTTCTCGCCTCCTTCACAAAACTCTTCGAACATTGCATTTCGGTCCAACTAATCGGCACCATCGGATGCCCACTTTCCGAATGCGCTATTACTACCCCCAATTCGTTCTCGGCGGTCGTCAATTGATACGTGTGGGCTTCAGTTATCGGCAACTAAAATGAATTCAAAATTTAGTGACCGCTGTCATCTTTTTGATTGTGACAGCTGTCACTTTTGTTTAAATACGTACCACGCGAGCTAGAATGATATCGCCCGGCCGGAAACTCTTGTAAATCTTGACCAAGTCCTTTTGCGTGGCTCGCACTTCTTCCCTTCGCAAAATCGCCCGGAATGGCCGATTCAAAACGGTGTCGCCGACGCATTTTATAAAGCACTTGCACAATTGTTGGTTGATTGTGTGCACTTGTGCGGTTACAATATCGCCCTGTGCAGGCACCACTGTTTGCTCACCCCTACTGTGCACCTCCACGATTTTCAAACCCTCTTTTTCGACCACATCCACAGTGCCGGCCAGCATTGAATAGATGTAACCTTGTCGTTCATATGTGCCTTGTCCGCTTACGTGGATTTTGTCGCAGAGTGATAGTCGTTGGCCTGGTAGGCAAATTAGCGGTTCGGGTTTCATTTCGAGGGTGGTTTTGTTTGAAACGGTTCAGCATGTGTTTTTTAGGTTATGTTTAATGACAGATTGAGTTGTTTTGCATTCAAGCGCCATCTAGGAGGACGCAAATTACAAACTAGTAGATCACTGTAAATTGATACCAACTTAAAATTAATTACTTAACCTCACATAATCATGTTGCTGTCAAAATCAAGAGCTTTAACTAAAATAAATAATTTAAACAAACTTTCATTAATTACTTGTGGAGTATCAACGAAGGAAAATGCAGAGAAGCAGACGCATTTCGGTTTCGAAACGGTATCGGAAAGTGAAAAGACGGCCAAAGGTATTTTCCTGATTTAAATTGCCCTATATGCCCTAAATAATATTTTTCAGTCCATAAAGTCTTCGAAAATGTAGCAACGAGCTACGACATGATGAACGATGCAATGTCGGTTGGAATCCACCGCATTTGGAAGGACATTTTCATGCACCGATTAGCGCCGACCGAAAACACGAAACTCTTGGACGTTGCGGGTGGAACGGGCGATATCGCATTCAGATTCCTGGATTACATCACCAACGAGAAACGAACGAAAAACTCGCACGTCACGGTAGTCGACATTAACGCGAATATGCTGCAAGTCGGTCAAAGCCGAAGCCAAATGCTCAAACACGACGAATCGCTGATCAGCTGGCGAGAAGCGAATGCCGAAGAATTGCCTTTTAATAACGATAGTTTTAATGCGTACACAATTGCGTTTGGAATTCGGAATTGCACGCATATTGATAAAGTGCTGAGTGAGGCGTATCGCGTGTTGCAGCCTGGAGGGCGATTTCTTTGCTTGGAGTTCAGTCAGTTGGAGAATTCCGCGCTGCAGTGGATGTACGATCAATATAGCTTTCAAGTGATTCCAGCGTTGGGCCAGATTATTACAGGGAAATGGCAGCCGTATCAATATTTAGTAGAAAGCATTCGGCAGTTTCCGAATCAGGAGCACTTTAAGGAGATGATTGAAGAAGCCGGATTTCGACAGGTTGAGTACGAAAATTTGACGTTAGGAGTTGTCGCAATACATTCTGGATTTAAGTTGTAATTCAATAAAGTTTTTTGAAAATCGAACTCTACTTATGCAAACTGTTTTATTCCGAATTCAAGTAGTATCCGACTAATTACAAAATAGTTTGCTATGTACACTTAAAAATATACTTAAATAACTAAAACTGCTTAGCTTAATCCTAAGTAAAAAATTATTATGGATTCGAGTGAGACGAATTCGGTTTATCGGCCCCTTCCGCCAGGGGCCCCACCTTGGGCCGGATTCTGCCATGCACCGCCTCTGCCACCGCGAACCGGTGGCGTCACTCCTCGGCCTCTTCCCCGAGCTAAAACACAAACATTAACACAAACAATCTAAATGTCAATAAAGCAAACAAACCTTGTGCTCGTAATATAGCAGACTTCCCCCGACCAGCCGTCCCCGCTTTGGTCTGCTTTTTAAACATCGGAGCATTCTTCAACATATCCGGTAGTATAAGAAAACAAATCTTCGATCCTCGAATGTACACATTTTCTAATTGTGCAACTCGTCCGTCACGGTATGTAACGGTAATTTGAGTCATTTGGCAATTCATATTATCCTCAGCTTCGATCAGTTTGCCGCGGTAAACTTCGCCGGTAATTGTTTCGCAAGTCACTATATGGCCTTCTGCTTCGTGCAGGACTTTGATAGGAACACCAATCGACATTGTAGTCGTTTATTTAACCGATTATCAAACGATTTATGTTGGAATTCAAACGGATGATTGAAGATTTAAATTGATGCACAAACGTATAGAATACGATTTCGGACGCTAAATTATTTTGACAGATGACAGCAAAACATTGCGTTTTTGACAGCGAGAGTTCTGTTTACTACTACTAGCGCCATCTGTTGATGGTTTTTGAGGAACCAACATGGCGCGACAAAAATCCCTAATCTTTTGTACGACAAATGTCAATTAGTTGTAACAGCTGATTGTCAAAAAGTGAATATAATTAATTAAATAGAACAAGAAGGGCAATTCATTAATTAAAGTGCTCATTCCAACAATGTCCAGTCACAGATACACGAAATCTACAAATCCATTCGAAGAAGAAGATGATATAGACGACGAAACATTCCTACGAAATTCAAGAAGACCAAACAATGGAATGCCACCCACTTTTGACGATCAAATGCAGTCGTTCCAAGAACGCAAACGTGCAATTGAAGATCGCACTATCAACAGTACTGAAAAAAGTTTGAGCATTTTAAGGGAATCGGAACAAGTGGGTATCGCGACTGCAGAGGAACTGCTGCGGCAGCGAGAAAAATTAGAAAAAACTGATAAGCAACTTGATGATATTAATGCTACATTGCGTTTTTCGCAAAAGCATATTAACGGAATTAAATCGGTTTTCAGCAGTTTGAAGAATTACGTTTCAGGGAGAAATGAGCAAAGTCCGACGACTTCCAGTTCCACTCCGAGCACCGTCAAGGTTTGTTGTTCGTTCTTTGTAACATCGTTAATTAATTAATTTTTTCAGCAATCTATGTCGAACCAAAACTTGGAAGAAAAGGTGGGCAGCTACGATCGCTACGAAAATCATCCATCTACGCGATTGCGAGGTAATGAATATGCTGAACCGGCGCCAAGCCAGTCTCAGAGCGGCGGCAGCAAAGACTTTAGTGCGAAACTCGATGCGAACTTGCACGAAATGTGCAGCAACATATCGCGATTGAAAGGTTTAGCGTCGGAATTGTCGTATGAAATTGATACGCAAAACATTTTAATCGATCAAATCACTGATAAGACGGAAATTGCCGATATTACAATCGGAAGGCAAAACAAGGATATGTTGAAACTGTTGAAGAAATAGATTTATTGCAATACAAAACGGTGAAAAAGTTCAAATAAATGGTTAAATATATAAATGTATGTGATTCTCTGGAGAAGTTAATTTTAATATTGTAAAGTTAGGTTAGGATTTATTATGGTTTTATAAATGCTGGTATTTACTATATTATTCCATATACAATTTGTTTTGTGAATTATATTTTGATTTTATGGCCCGTTTTGCTATAATTTATGCATCTAATGCTAAAAAATTCAAAAATTTGTGCGATCAGCTGATTTTGACATTCTATCAGCTGATTTTCTCTTGAACCGCCATCTTTTTTAAAAGCGCCATCTACTTGCACTCAAACGAAACCAAAAATCAAATTATTTTATTTTCCAAAAAGCTTGTACAAAATTAAACAATAAATACAATTTATTCATAAAGCACCTTTAATTCGTTGCATCCACCATTAATGCTCCAAACTATTCGGAACTGCAGTGGCTGCGTCAGCCTCACGTTGCGCAGCAATCAACGCATGTTCAGCTGCAATCTTGTCAAACAACAAAAAATGGCGATTCTTCTCTTTTTGCACTGCAACGGAATCAATGGGAACAACAACTAAACCGGGGGCAGCATGATGAGCATTTGCAATGGCTGCAAATTGCTTCAAATGACGTTGTTTCGCTGCAGCCACTGCAACACTGTCAGTCGGTAAAGTAGGTGGCGCTTCATTCAAAACCGGATGGAAGCCATTTTTATCCGCGGTGTATTCGACAGTGCGAATTTGATGACGTGGATCGACATACGAGAAGGACCCTTGGTTAATAAACAGGACAAAATATAAATAAGATAAGTGGGCCCTTTATGAATTTACTATTAGTATTAGTTTGTGTATGTTTCTACTGCAAGAATACTTGATATTCAACTTGCAATATTTTGAGGTTAAATGTGACATTTACCTTGCACGACTCCAGAACCGTCCGAAACTTCGGAATGGGTGCGATCAATGTGTCCTGGAAATCTGCCAGCCGCATAACCAAACGCATAAGGTCTGGGTGGTGGCGATGGTGTCGTTATTTCTTTTTCTACAAGCAAATGCGATACCTCGCAAAGTGCAGGTGCACTCAAAGCGCATAAAACGATCAGCTGTCAAAAAATGTAAATGGGATAATTTAATTACGGAAATTAATTAATTTCGCAACAAAACCAAGTAATAATTTATAGTTTATTTCGCTAGAGTACTAGTCGAAGATCCGTGACATTTATGTCTTGTAGGAAAGATTAACTTTGACCTTTGCGGAATAATTAATTGAATACGAATTAAATTTGCTTGATTAAATTTATTAAATACCGCCGTAAATATCGATTTGATTGGAAACGGACCATATTGCGGTAAATATTAGGATTTGCACACATTATTAATTTAACACACTTACCGTAAACATGATGCGATTTGATGGAAATATTGAACTAATTGGCAATTGTATTCGCGCTAGAAGAAGTCAACACTAAACACGGTTTTGCTGGTTTGGTAAAAGTGAAAGTCGACATTTATAAGATACAAAAATTGAATACGTAATATTATTTCCAATGCGGCTAAAAAATGCCCAATTTAATTATGTGCTTTGCTTGAATTGGCGAAGGTGGAATAGTTTGATTGAGCGATTGTAATTAAGAAGAGATGATCTCAGATCGTTAAAAATTAACAAACATTTATTTTTATATTGTTTCGCTTGTTGTTGAAACAAAACGGATTTGATTTGAATACAATATAATGAGCGCTTTATTTTTATTTTTTTGGTATGGTGCATTTTGTTTACAATGCGGTGATTAATTCGAAATTGTGTGCTAATGAAAGTTGAATTTGAATAACTAACTTTCATAGAGGGCGTAGTATTCACTAACTTTCATATCAACAGGGGAATATTTATTTTTTGGTTGGTAGCGCACAGCATAAAATATAGCAGTAAGGACACTTTTGCACTTTTTTTGAGTGCGTTTTTATGTTGGAACGTTTTTAAAATTGTCTTTAATTATTAATTAAATTAATAAATAAACTTTTATTATTTAAAAAGAGTTTTTTCAATTCACTTTGTGTTGGATATCAAGTCATATTAAATTTCAATAATTTATTCCTCCTCTTTGGTCTAGTTATAAAAGCACTAAGAAAATATTGAATCCTTTGAAGAACTTTTTACTAGTATTTTGTTTGCATTTAATATTTCAATTTTTAATCATTTTATGACTAAAAATACCCTCTAAATACAAAGTCTTCATTAGTTATCAGTTGAAAACATTATTTCCGATAAAAAATGAGTAATAGAAGTAATAAAGATAAAAGCCAAGAAAAATATTCCTCATCAATTAATTATTAATCATAAAAATAATTTATTGATCCTATTTCTAATTGAATAGCAAATTCGTTTGATTCAGAATTACTTTTCCCACAACTCCATCATCATGCAACAAATCGAATAAAAAATGCTTCAAGCTCAAATCATTCCAATAAACTTGATTGATCCGTTGGAAACGGTGTGAAATTTTTATTAGAAGCGCAGAAAAATTATAAATAGAACGTTATGTTAATTCAATAATACGCTTTCGATGTTGTTATGCGAGACTGTTATTATATTTACTAATTGGTTTTTTTTTTATATGATCATTCTAGTTTTGTGCACTATACGAATTTCTGGAATTTATTTTCTAAAAGCTTACTCATCCTAATCAAACTATTCTTGGTATTTTTTCCGATAAAGTTCAATCCATTAGACAAATACGCTATGACGCAATATTTGAAGAATGTCGTCTAGAATTCAAATTTAAGCAAGGCTACCAATGTAAAAAAAAATAAAAGAAATGTACTGCGTGCATGCGCATTTAAAGTAGATGGCGCAGTAAAAATGGCGCTATCCATATTATATAATCAAAGTATGTGTTTCCGGTTGAGCGGGTTTTTCAATTTTCGAAAAGTGTCACATAATGCAAATATTGCACTTTTAGAATAATATTTGCAATTCTGCACGCTAGTTGTTTACTTTCCTAGGTATGCATTAATTTCGTAAAAGGTGCTTTTATCTAAAAACAAATGTTTGCTTACCTTGAATAGACAAGGATGATGGAAAAAGAATACAAGCAGGGAATAAAACCAACTCATCTTACATATTATCCACTTGTTTATATTTTACAATCATATACAATTGAAGATTTGAAAAGCTCATCCGAAGCGAACACAAGCACGAGGGAAAATTCGCTTCAAAAAAAAAGACAAATGCTGTTTTTTCCCTTTTACGCTCGTCTCCGCCTACGAATTAATTCTCCACTTTTTACTCTCTTGTTTAATTAGAAAACAACGCAGTTTTTTTTTTCTCGTGAGACACCAAAAAATCATTTTCTATACTAGTAGTACAATACAAGTAGAGGCATCTTGAAATACTGGCAAAAAATTACGTCAGAAAATTAATCGATCAGTAAGTACGTTTTATAGGAACATATTTGCAAACAATTAACGAACACAAAAATATACGCGGAATGTTTCAAATCATAAAAACGGAAAGAATGCAGTCAAAATATTATATAAATAGTAATAACACAATTTTCGTTGTCGACGTACTTACAAGAAACAAAAAAAACAAAACATAATTATAATAAATACTGTTGTAAAAAAAATAATAAATCTATATTTATAATACTGTAAAAAAATGTACAAAAATATATATTTGCTAACCCAAAATGAATGAATGAGTGAAACGAAAAAGTGAGGCGCGTTCGACCCTTCGCTCTGAGTTGCGCAATGAGACATGACGTCACGCGAAGCGACTTTCCGAACGCAGCTCCGATGGCAAGAGGCTAATAATTATACGTTGCGATATTGAATAGGTACATATATACAAAAAAGACATGCAGCGACCGGAAAAGTTGCAAAAATTGAAACATTTTTGTTTTGTTTTAAGTTAGGACGGTAATTTCTCTTCCTTTGTTCATTTCAATTCTCAATCGAACATAAATAATTAAGTTTCAGTCATGTGTTTTCTCTTTATACAAATTAAAACGAACAACATACAGGGTGTTTTTGATGAATGGGGGATGATGACAGCTGCCTGAGCCACCCTGTACCCAAATTAAACGTACTTAGAATGTAACTAAATTACTTAAACGTTATATGTACAAATTGTCAATTTAATTTACATCTTGTTCACTACGGTTTCCATTTTTTTGTTGCTTTAAAAGTATTGTATAATAATTACGTACACTATTAATCTAAACAATTAGTGTTTGTTTGCATCTTCATTTATAATCAAGTTGAAACATCCAAAAAATGCATATTTATCTAGCATGTATCACTTTAAATATATATTTACATTTCGCTCTCCCAATAAATGAGCGTCTCAAAACATTTATAATGCCTATAAATATTGTTTTATAAAAGTTTATGTCATGGTAAGATTTTGGCTCCTATTATTCGAAAAGGCTACGAAATTCATTAGGCCAAACAACATTAATAGTAATAATATAAAATCCGAGCAGCCTCGAAACAAATGCAATAAAATCAAACGTCTTACAAGAAAACTTCCCCCTTATTGCATTTCTGAGCGACGCCGCTCCGAACGTAGAGTTACGCATCACTGTAATGATTCAAATCACCAATTTGCTTCTTGTTCTTCTTCGGCTTCTCGACCTCGTCTTGCATGCTAAACCGCACGAATCCCTGCTCGTCCACGAGCATTGAATTCGGCACCGGATGTCGATCGTGATTCGGCAACGTTTGCACGCCCAAATGCGGACGCGGATGATTCTTCCGCGATCGCCCAGTCGATCGCCGCCCACTCGTATTGCTCGAATTGCGCGACCGTCGATCGAAATCCGATCGTTCGAACTCGTGCCGAGTGCGCTCGTATTGATGCGGATGCGCATGCGCTTGACTATTCTCCACCGGCTCGCTATAAATATTACGTTCAGTGTTTGCGAACACGTCATGCTGATAATCCTCGTTATTGTACTCGACATCGTACTTCGGCTTCGTGTAATACTTCGCAGTGTCGTACGTCTTGCGCGCGCTATTGCGCACGGAGTTGTGCGCCGAACTCGGCGGCTGAATGAAATTGTTCTGCTCGATATTGTGACGCGAGTCGAAACGATCCGAACCCCACTTCGGCCGTTCAAACCTTTCGAAATTGCTGCCGCGCTCCGAATCGCTCTGATAGCGCTCCAACGTGGACTTCTTGTCGAACGAATCGTTCTGGAACGCGGCCGTTTTCAGCAAATTCGGCCGCTCGATCGCCTCCGTTGGAATATTATCGAGGATCATCTCTTGTCGGCTGTAATTCAACGCATTCGGATTCGTATTGCAATTGTTCGGATAAATATTATCGGTGCTCGAATCGCTCGTCGTGCACGGGAACAACGGAAAGCCGCCGGCCGATTGCTTCTCGCGTTGCGACATCTTCAAACTCACGACGATCGCAAGCAGCGTAATAATCGAGATCTCGATAAATCGCACTGAGAGCTCGAAACTCCACAAAATCCAGTGATGCTTGATCTCGCCGTTGAAGCGGTCGATCTTGATGCAGAACAACGCGTACAGTTGGACGAAGCCGAGCAGGACGAACAGCAACGCGACTGCGATCGTGATGTGCGACGCGTACGAAATATTCTGCGTGCACATTTCGGACAAGTTCTGACTCTTCTTGGCCAGCACGTTTTTAATGATGCGATACAGATATAAGTAGCTGAAGCCGAGCGCCCAGGCGAGCAGCACAAAAACGGGCTTGCAAATCGTTAAGCTCGCTTTCTCTAGATGACCGAGCGTTTCGAAGATGCTCAAACAGAAGCACAACGCGATATGCAGCAACGCGAACACCACCAGAAACACCGGACGCGTTTTGACCTCCAAATGCGTCAACGTGCGCTTCAATAGGAACAAAATCAAGACGGCGAACGTAGTGGCGAGCAAACTCAACGGGAAGCTGTGCAAGAAGTCGTAGAGGAATATATTGAACGATCTGTCGACGTTATACGCGTCGTATGTGAGATAGAAAATTCTTAGCACGCAAATTACGGTGAGCATCAAATGGATCGTCAAGACATAGCTCTTGGAAAACATATGCGGCTCGTTTTCGTAGCGGATTAGTTTGTAGATCGAAAAGGCGGCCAACAGGACGAAACTTATCACCACTAAGTAGACGTGCACTTTCCAACAGACCGTCCAAATCTGCTCGGATCCCGCTTTCGTCACGTTACTATTCACATCTTTCTCTTTCACGTTCGGCAGATTAACGACATCGCTAATCGGAGTCGTAACGTCATCGCTAATTCGCTTCTTCTCCGGCTGCAACGGCTCCTTTTTCACCGTCACGCTTTCCGCGGGTTGCACGACTTCCTTCGTAATCGCCACATCTTCGACTAACTTCGGCTCATCTTCGATTTTGAGCGAAGGCTCGGCAGCGGGCGCGCGCGTTTTGGTCGCTTTCGGGGTCGCCGTAACCGTCCGCAATAATATATCCGGGATGTCGTCGTGTCGGCCGTTCGATCCGCTGAGAATGCGCGAGATCGGCGGCACGAACGCCTTCTCGTACTCGAAACTGCTCTCGTTCACGTTGCGATTGAAGCCGTAGAATTCGCCCAGTCGCACGTTCTGCGACGGAGTGTTCAACGATTTCTTCTTCTCGTATTTCTCATTCGCGCGATTTTGCGGCTCGTTGGACGTAACGGGCCGTTCCGGCGACTTCTCCATGTTGACTTTCGGCAAATCGGGGCGGAACGGAATGCGATCCTTGTTGGGCATCAAACTGGGCGGCGGAATCGGCCGACGATTCAGGAAACTGTCCGAATTCGTGCCGCGCAACGTCGGCTTATCAGCGAACGGGTTCTGGTACTCTTTCGGTAACGGTGGCGTGAAGAACGCGCGATTCGGCGGCTCGTACTTCGGCGGATCCTTGCTATACATGGATTTGGTCGGACGCACGTTCCGCAGCAAATTGTACGTCGTAGTCGTCTTGTAGATGTTGTCCGTGACTTGTTCAGGCGCTTGGAATTCGGGTCGTAATCGGTCGTTGTTGTAGCGATTGGGGTTGTTGTAGTTCTTATTGTTGTTGTTCTTCAGGATGTCGGCCGCTGGGGCCGAAGTGGGCAACACGTGATCCTTCTCCAAATCGGATCCGTACCCTCCAGTCTCCAAATCGCGCCGATCGAAGTCCGGCTGTTCGAAATCGACCCCGCCGCGCGGCGATTCCGGCTCGGTGTTCTTGAGGTCGACACGTAGCCATTCGTCGCTGCCGTCCGAGTAGCGGTATGTCGTCAACAGCGGGGTCGCCAATGTCGTGATCGGATAGGCGTTGTCTGGAATGCTTCGTTTCGTAGTGCTGCCGTATGCGACCTTATTGAAAACGGCAGCGATGCTCTTTTCCAGGTTGATTTTGTCGAGGAACGGTTCGGTTTTGTCGAACTCGTTCGCGAACGCGTCCACGCGCACGCAGCCGAGCAACAGCGCGACGACGAATAGCAGTCGGTTCGCGTGGCGCTTTTGATAGTGTGACGAAATTGACCAACAATGTTCATATAGGCACGTAAATATTGTATGGAAACTTAAAACGACGATGAGAAACAACTTGGAGAATATTCGACGACATGTGTCGCCGCTTAGTACATGATCACAATCACAGGTATTCGAGAATGTTCGGCAATAGCGGCGACAACGCACTAGCCGAGTCATTATTGTTGCGCAGTTTGTAGTAATGTTTTTGTGTTCGATGCCCGCATCGGCACGAGAACATGGTGGTGTCGACATTTTGCGGTGCACTTTAGTTAACATTGCAAGCGGAGATCATTTTACCTTCATTTAGCTCTGGTTGCACGGAAATTGGATCAGTGAAGAGGGATTGTTCAGTCAAAGTGGCTTCTAGCTGCAAATAAAAATGAGGGATTTCGTTAATTATGCGCTGAATAATGAGCAATCATTTTGGTCGTCGCAAAGTTACACAATTATGTTATTTTCACGTTTTGAACTATAATAAAATATATTTGTCTTCAAATAAATAATTTATTTACAAAAACACAACTGACAGATAAAGCAAAATGTCCGCCATTACAAATACTACCATAATTTATGGTCGCCATCTACCGTTCAGTAGTCACACTTTCAACGACAAATTTTAACATCGTTAATTTAACTACCCGATCATAGATGGCCAAAAATAATACTTAATTTTTAAACCTTAATAACTAATTAACGCTCTTTTCGATTAAATCGAAATTAACTTACTTTCCCCAAAACACAAATATTTATCAGAATCCTTAAAAAACAAAATAAAAATGTTAATATTATTCGTGAAAATGACTTCAACTCTTAATGCACTTCACTAAAAGGTCAAACTAGAATGAACTGAAAGAAACAATCGTACAATTAATTGATTGTAAACCTTTAACTGCATTTCCACTAATTAATAATTCAAGTGCATGCTTTGTATTGGATTTTCCGACATCTAAAAGTAAATAAACTATCGATGTGTTTAAATATTGACTAGAACTGAGTCAGCGTTTGTGTAAATTAACACTGATTTATTATTTATCGAATCGCACAACTGGTGTTTTACTCTCCGCACCAAAAATAGAATAAGTACCATTAAAAATGAATTGTACGGATTTTTCTTTGAAAGCAATTAATTCTATTTAAGCACCATTCACCGCATTATTTTCGAACATCTTTTTCAGGTAGTGTCATAAAAATGAATACCTACTTCATTACGAACTATTTATGTTTATGATTATGGATGCAGTGTGGCCCCGGAGGGCCGACGACAGAAATAAAGCGTTTTTATATTTTTAGCTTCGAGGAAAAAAAAATAACACGACTTTGAAATATTTAAAATGACGATTAATAACCGACGTAAAAATAGTTAAAAGACAAATTGCGTAGTGCGCATGGCAATGCGCGAATTAAACGTGCGCGCCCGTTAGTTCGGCAATAAATATTAATTAAACCAAGAAAGTAATAATGTTTTGAAAACAAGTAATAATACGGCTGTAAACCGATTGCAATAAAAGTGTCAGAGAATCCGATTTAAACACCAGCAACATTTAAACGGCCGTAAATCAATCAAGCTGAGCAAATTATGATTTTATTACCATAGCAATTATAAATATTGCCTTTTTTTGTGGAAGCATTCCCCAAATTCAAATAACATCTGTTGCACATTTGATGGCATGCAGAGAGTTCGGTGAAAGTTCCTCCTATCTAAATATTATCCATCTTAGGTAGCGCATCACTCTTCGACTAGAAGAAGAATGATTCCTTTGTGTGTTTATTTTACGAGGTTCGACCCCCATGAGGCGCATTTTATGGCTTTCTAAGCAGGCGTGAAATAAATTTAACCCTCGTTATCTTTCTCGATTTTTCTACAATAATTGTAGAAATATTTGATCGCAAATAGGTGCAGCGACCGGCGACGATTTTTAATCTAAATAAAGTAGTACGGTCCGTTTGGAAAATGATAGGGAAGCCACTAGTCCATAAATAAACTTCTATTTCACATCTGCTCCAATTTCTTTCCGAAATAAATTAGTTAGTTCCAGTTGATTTCCGAAATAAGCCATGCAAGCTTGCCCTTGTATATTCCGCCGATCAATCGATGCTATTTAATTTCACAACAGAAAAATATGTGTGTCTCATGTTTCTTTAATTTATTTCGTCCATACAATTGTCGAAACGAGTCGACGTTCGAAATAAATGATTAGTCTGTTTGTCTACTTGTATAATTTCAATTTCGTTTCGTCGTTTTTTTCGGACAAAAAGGGAGGAATTTTCTTATCAAGTTGTCTTTCTAAGAGGAAAAGTTCGTTCGGTTTGCGTTTGGAAAGCTCGGCCAAAATTTACACAATAAATCATCCTTGTAACTATTATTTAATTTCGCATTGCAACAAGAGAGAAAAGTATTTTGAGTGTTTTGCTTGTAGCTAATTTATTTTTTATTTTTATTGCAAACCGCTTTCGGAATTATTTACGTTATTAGTTTGCTCTCTTGCAGTTTGCTGGAATAAATGATATTTTTCGACGAGATATTTTAAGATAACGCTGCTTGTTAAAGTCAACAAAAATTGAGAAAGTTTCGATATGGATCTTATTTGCATTGTATTTTAATGATTTAGTTGTTTCAAGAGGAGATTTGGAAGTTTAAAATAAAACTCAAAATTTTAGAAATTTTTTTTGTCAAAAAATTTCTTCATAAAATTCAAAAAAAATTACTTTACTAGCCAATTAGCTAGCATTTCAATTTTCAACAACAATTAACTTAATTCCACCACAAACTTCAATGCAAAACAATACCATCAGCAACTGTTGCAATTACACCAATTAACAGTTTTTCAGCCAATACTAGTCCAATTACCACACAAATTAAAATAATTCAACTTTACTGTAATAATTTCAACTATCGTCCTATACTACACCTGTTTTTTTTTTGTTCATAAAATAACTGATAATTAATCTTGTACTTAATACCAGTCATTGTTAAATAGCGACTCACAATGATAAAATATTTTTATGGGTAATATTTAATCTTCACCGCTCAGTAGAGGATTAGTTTCAATGAGCGTTAATTTGGGAAAAAAAGATGAATCAAACCTATCAGAGGATTATATTTGATTTTTGGAGCTTCATCCCGTTTTGGCAAACCGTTACGAATTTTTTATTTATTATTTGCATCTATAATGAAAATATATCGTTTATTCTATTGATGTGTGAAAGTTTTTTTGAAAAAAGTGCATTAGATTTTGTAATATCGATTTTAGAAATTTATATTTTAAATTTTCAGAAAACGCGCTTCTTTTCTAGCGGGCACTGACGTCACTAGCCTCAAAGCAAGGGCCGTTTTTTATCTCCTCTCTCTTTTTATCTTGTTAGTTAAAAAGAGACGAAGGATATAATAACTCCTTGTTTAGAGGCTATGTGACGTCAGTGGACAGATGGCGCTACAAGCACTTTTCTGAAAATTTAAATATCGCAAACTTCTAAAATCATTATCACAAAATCTACTGCATTTTTTTAAAAAATTCTTTCACACATCTATTAAATAAATTATATAGCTTCATTATAAATTAAAAATAAAAGTTTTCGACTTTTTTCTAAGACGAAAAATAAGAAAATAAATATTTTTTTTCCTTGTTTGTATTTGTTCAATTTCCCCAACGCATAATCAATTATCACAAACCCGCAAAAGCTCGAAGCTTATCTATTCAATAATTGAATAGAATATGTGAAAAAGTTGTTTTGCTCAGATGCTTGTCGAAAGAATATTCATTCAAATGTGAGCCGTCCCGAAAAAAGCGAACATCATAAATATTCAATATTTTGCTTTTTATCTTTCAACGTTTCCGATATATATTTAAATGGTCTTTCCCAAGTAGAGACGTCGTCGACGGCAAAAAACTGTCCAGCATTGAATTTAAAGCACATTTTATTATCAATCGTTTCGTATTTATTTCGCTTTTCGCTGTGTTATGATGATTTATTCGAAATGCAACTATTACAACGACAATACGGCTGCTTGGAATTATATTCCAGAAAGCTGACTTTTGTTGAAGAAACAAATTACAGGACGAATGAGGTGCCTTTTGCAGCAGAAATGCATCAACTTTTGATATTCATAGAAGATTTATTATTCCTATTTCCAGGGTAAATATGACTAAGCTTCTTTAGTCTGCAGAAAAATCACGGCTCCTTGAATTAATGAGGCAAGCGCTATTTAATATACGGGGTGCTTTTTTTCGCGTTCGATTTGATTGCTTAACACCATATTGAATCGAAAAGACCACCCACATGCGAATGGTGAAAAAGCATTGAAAATATGGAAAGTACATTGCTTATTTATACGAAGATAGACAGATTTGTTATTTATTTCTCAAAAGCGATTGTTTACATTGCGAAGAGAAAAAATTACACTATATGCAAGTATTCTCTTGCGAAATTCAATAAATTCTTGCTGACTTGATTTATGCTCAGAAATTATAAATATTACGCGAAAAAAACGCAACGTGGAATTTCGCGTTTCTTAATGAGTGATTATTTGGAGAGGGGGAACATTGTGGGTACAGGGTGACATTTCCCCCACCCCTCAAATTATGTTTGCTTAGAAATAATGGGTCATTATAAAAATAAAATCGAGATTTTTAACAATTATTGGAAGAAATAATTGGTTTGCTTGAAAATTAATTTCGAAACATGTTAAATTTAAATCTAAAGGAAAATAAATATTTTCGTTTATTTATTTTAAGTAGCAGCTTTGTTATTTTAATAAGATTTTTTAAATAAACTGCTACAAGAATGCGCATTTTTATTATGAAAATTTAAATTAATTTACGAAAATGACGCATTTGAAAATTCTCTAGAAAATTCTCCAATAAAAGAATCTTCTTTTTTAGCGATGTTTTTACTTTTTTAATGGGTTGGGTTTGTTTCTGTTTGTGGTATTTTATTACACATTTTTATGATGATGTATTCCGCATTTTTTTAAAGCTACGTGTACTTATTCTCATCGCAATGGAAATGTCTACAATTTCTCCACTAAATTTTGTAAATTAAATAATAATCGACTCAAAATAAATATTACTCATACCAATTACATGCGAGTTAATCACATTAGTTACTAGCAATTAGAACTTAAATGAAAAGTAAACAACATTGTTTCTAAGATATTTTTAGCTACAATAACAAACTTGCAACTAGAAAATTATTTTTTACAGTACAGTAACCCCTTAATTAGCACCTCGCCTCGACTACAAAACCATCTTTCTTCGACTTCCTCATTTTTTCAATTTAGCAAATCTGCTTTTTTATTTAATATCGCAATTAAAGCAACCATATTGATTAGCACCATTGTATTATGCGTTTTTATCGACTAGGAATTCTTCATCATCAAGAAGAATGCTGCTCGCATATTCACATTAAAAGCTTTATAAGAGAAAGCTTATATTAATAAATTGTAATATTTAATTCGAGAATTTAAAATTCAATTTCGAAAACGTATAAATTGAAATATTATCAAAATCGTTCGTTGGTATATATATAATTAAAGACGAACATAATAATACGTCAGACCACAACACAGCAAATAGAATACAAAAAATATATGAAGATTCTCATAGAAAACACATAAGTACGTGAAGAAATGAAAGAAAAGAAAAGGCAGTCTATAATTATCGTAAGTACTTACTTAGAAGCAGTTATTAATCCTAATTTAAAATCTCGTTAGTAAAAACAGAACGAAGTGATTAACTCATCTGCATGCACGTCTCGAAACGAAATGACAAACGTTCATTTCAAACCAATCACTTGTCACATAATGTCCAGACACTCCGAACGATCAGCCACATCGATTCTAATTGAAATCTATTACATTTTACATTTAGTTACTTGACTGGGGTCTCTTTGCGCCGCTGCCGTTATCTTTCCTGCTTCGTTCTCAAAATTAATGAATGCGATGTGTGTGTGTGTGTGTTATTTCAAAATTTATAAACAAAAATGTTTATTTTTTCTCTCGACTTTCTGTTTATGCCGACGATACACAAATACAATGTTATGGTAATGACTATTTATAAATATAGTTTTGCATGACCGACAATGCTACCCTCATTAGAGCTAACCAACCTATGTATTACGACGATTGGAACAATGTTTCTCACAGTTAGATTTTGGGATAAACTCAATTCATACGAAGATACACTTCAATTTCAACGTTCACCTATTTTTTAGGTTATAATTTAAACAATGACAGATGATGACGTGCGATTGACGTAGAACAAACTCGTTCGGGTGTGTTCGCGAGCAATCGATTTATAAATATTTTAATTAATAATTAAGGGCATTCGCGAAGATAAATTTAGACAACTAATTACGAAAATTAATCAGAACGGTTTTGACGTGGAAAAGACTAGTTCGTGCTTTCCCGTGCAAACTTTTAATTCCAGCCCAAGCAATTAGCTGTAGCGACCAAAGTTTTATTATTTATTTTCAATTACCGGCAAAACTTTTTAATTAGTCGCCAATAAAGTACAACATAGAGACACTTACGTAAGAACGTTTCGATTTATTTCTCGGTCGCTGCACCAAAAACATTTTTTAATAATTTTTGCAACGAGACACAAACAAACTAGACGCATATCAATTCCATCAGATTCATTAGCACGTCGCTAAAAACGCAAAGCGAAAAGCGCGATTACACATAACAAAACGAAATGCGAGATGAGTATCTCATTAAAAAAATAAAAGGTAAAATTCGGAGCCCCGTATAAATGTATTTGTCGAAACAACACGATTCCATCAAGTGAAATAAAAGGAAAAGAAAAAGTACCATCATCACGATGCGATGGAAAAATATGTGTCAAGTAATGGTGTAATTACACTATTACCGTTTGCTTTCATTCGCTTTGATTTGGTGGACTAATTAATACGAGTTCAATAAAAGAAAGATTGTTACTTACAGAGTTAATTAAAACAAATAAGAGGAATGTGGCACAGTCTTGATTATAATGCGGGGGAATCTGCAATGGAAAAAAAAGTGAATGTACCGAACGTAATAAATCTCTTTGGCTTGTAGGAGAATGTGGCGTTGAGCTTTATCATGATAATGCTCTGAGATGAATTAAAAAGTATGATTTGCGCTGGTGGAAATCGATAATTTTAATAAAAATTGAAAGAAACTTTAATAAATCAAAAATTGTGGCCCAAGCGAATAGTGCCAACATTGTTGTTGAATACGCCCAATGTTCTCACTGTCCTACTTAGATTTTTCAATGAAAAATGCACGCAAAGTGCACGAAAACCTCTGAAACTGCTGATTACTTACGATGGGTATCACAATGATGAGGAGCGAGGGTGGAAAACGGTCGGAAAAAGTCCCAACAAGTCAGTCTACTTCACATAGTCCACAATAAGACAAAGAAATAGTATCACATTTTTTCAGCACGATTTTTCACACTTGCACGGCGAGCCGGATGCTTTCTGTGCTCGTATCACTTAAATAGGTCCTCTTTTTCACCATTTAAGGGTATTTCACGTCCGCACGCACTTATTTTGTTTATTTATTCGGAATATCAACGGACAACATTTGGCGATGGCAACGGGATCATCATGACGCCATTTTCTGTATTTTTAAACAGTATCGACAACCGAGCACGTTTAGGAGATTCACACCAGACACTACCAACATTATAAAACTGAAAATTACTATGCGCAGATTTCTTCTACTATACAGGGTGTTTTTACTATACAGGGTGTAACAATAATGCCATTTAATTTTAATATACTTTTATTATTGCAAATGTTAATAATTTTCTAAGAATTTAATTTCAGCAGGGCTGTTGTGGACCAACAAAATGAAGGCAGGCGTTCCCCCTTTAATAATAAACCTGCAAAATAATTAATTAATATAAAAATTAATTAAACAATCTTAATTGTTACTCTTTTAGTTTTAAAATATCAGCTAGTTGCATGTTGACATCAATTGTAATCAGCTTCTTTTTGCTAGTTTCGTGGTATACTTTAATAGTGTTCGGTTGGTATTTACCTTCTTCGTCCCACGCAGCGCGACTTTCGAACAATTGCGAAATAAACTCGTATAAGCTAAAAATAGTGCATGTAATTTAAAATTGATTAGTAAATTAATTATGAATTACGTATTGGTTTCGTTGAATTCTTGAATATAATCCATGATTTGGTATTCGGGGTACAACCAGACAACCGGCCATACCAAACAATTATTTTCGTCGAAATGGACTCGATGTTGGACCAATTGGGGAAAACAGGGCTCTAATATCTCCAAAGACGTTGTACCTAATCGAAAATTTAAATTAAAATAGTAGTAAATAATTGTTTATAATTTATTTTACCTCCCTCGATCTGATACCCGCGATTCCGAATTTCCTGCATCAAACTCGCCTCTTCCTTCGCTTTCTTCTTACTCGCAACTTCTCGTCTCCTCTCGTCCCGCTCTTTCAATTTAGCCGCGTTCACACATTTCTTCCTAACATTTAAAATGTCGCTATTCTCTTTATCTTTGTTCAAAATGCTATCGCAAAACTCGATGCCTTTAGCGTAATTCTTCATTTCGTAGCAGCAATTTGCAGCGCGTAGCAAAACCTTCTCGTAGCCAGGTTTTGCTTTTAAAGCTAACTCGCAATCGCGCAAACAAGAGCGGTAGTTTTTGAGAAAATAATGGGATGCGGCTCGATTGTTTAGTAAAGTAGCTTCAACATCGGGCACGCCGCATTTGATTCGGATGCCTTCGGTGTAAGCCACTATTGCGAGGCGGTAGTTTTTGTGCTTGAAATTGAAGTTGCCGTCGTCTTTATAAGCAATGGCAAGTTCTATAAAATTTATTAAGCTTTATAAGGCGTTAAAATGTATTTAAACTTGTTACCGTCTGGTTGATTTTCTTCAGGGTCGTATTTCAGCTTTTGCAAGCCTTCGTATAAAGGGTGCAATTCGGCGCCAGGCTCTGGGTGCTTTTTCATAAAGAAAGGATGCTTTTCCATTTCCTAGATTATTATTAAACATGAAATTTGTAAAATTAGAAGATAGTATAACCTCACTTCTTCCCAGCGATCTTCTGGCCAACCATCTTCATAGCGCTTTTTCGGAAGACTATCAATGAACTCGTCTAATTCTTTGTCTAATTTGGCTGCTAATTCTATGCGCTCTTCCTCTGTCATGGGCTTTTTATCGGCATTTTCGGGATTATCCATAATTATTTTCGTTTTTCTCTGTTTGTTGACAAACCACGTGAAGGAGAAGTAGTGTCTAAAGTTACAGCTGTTGAGCAAGAATTTATAAACAATATTATACATTATTAAATTGTTATAAAAATATATTAAAAGTTTAATTTGCTATTTTAGTTTATTTGAAATTTTACAGACATAATATTTATAACAAAAACAAAATGTTTTTATTTATATGCTTACACGAACACGTGTTTCGTGACGCTAGACAGTTTCATACCTTACATAACCTAAAAGTTTTCTTGACATGTAAACACAACAAACCACGTTTTCTTCAAATTTTCCCAAAATGCCTAAAACCTGGGAGGAATTAGGCGTTCCTCTTCACGAGGAACTAAAGAAAGGTATCCAATCGTTTAAGTTTCCAACCATGACACCAGTGCAGGCTGCTACAATTCCACAACTCTTGCACAAGAAAGATGTTGCAGCTGAAGCAGTAACAGGTAGAATTTTTCTAATTTAATTTACATCCGGCTATATATTGATTGTAATTAATTAAGGCTCGGGCAAGACTTTGGCCTTTCTAATCCCGCTATTGGAAATGCTGAAAGAGCGAGAAAAGTATGAAGTTTGGATGCCACAACAAGTGGGCGCGATTGTGGTTTCACCTACAAGAGAATTGGCTTTGCAGACGAAAACGGTTTTGGAACAGCTGCTTAAGCACGTTAAAGTATGTAGGAATTATGAGCGATTAATAAACGCTTTATTTTGTATTTTTTTTAAGAATTTGTCGCACATTTTGTTCGTCGGCGGCAACAGCGTCGAGGATGACATTAAAAACTTCAGAACGAAAGGTGGCAATATTATAATTTGCACGCCAGGTCGCTTGGAAGATTTACTAACACGTAGGATTGATTTAAATTTAGCTAATTCTGTTAAAAACTTGGTAAATATTTTTATTAATTTCTTTGAACTCAAACGTGAAATTTAATTTATTTTTAGGAAATTTTAATACTAGATGAAGCCGATCGTCTATTAGATTTAGGCTTCCAAAAAACGATTGATACTATATTGAGCTATTTGCCTAGACAACGGAGAACTGGCTTGTTTTCGGCCACACAAACCAAAGAAGTGGAGGATTTAATTCGAGCTGGTTTAAGAAATCCCGTGCTTGTTAGTGTATCTGCTAAAGCTACGCAAAGCACGCCGGTTTTGTTAAACAATTTTTATATTGTTACTAGAAATAATGGTGAATATGCTAATCTAGTTAAATGCAATAGGCAACCAACAATACATTATCAATAAATTTAAGTGACTGTCTAGGCAACCCATAATGCAATTAGTATATGTATTGTTGGTTGCCTAGTTATCATGGATTTGCTTTTAGGTAAACTTGGAACGTTGATATCGTTTTTGGAAATAAACAATGTGCAAAAATCGTTACTATTCCTGCCAACTTGTGCGACAGTTGATTATTGGTTCAATATAATCTCTCACATAATTCCCAAAAGTTTGGAGCTTCCAATTATGGCCATTCACGGTAAAATGAAAGACAAACGTAATAAAATTCTGGACAATTTTCGGAAGTCCGAAAAGGGGCTGCTACTTTGCACCGATGTCTTAGCAAGAGGCATCGACATACCGGAAGTGGATTGGGTGCTTCAATGGGATCCGCCAGCGAGCGCTAGTGCGTTTGTGCATCGCGTTGGCAGAACGGCGCGACAAGGCAAACAGGGATCTGCACTTATTTTGCTGCTGGAGAACGAAGCGGCTTATGTGCATTTTATTGAGAGCAATCAACGGGTTAAGCTGAATGAAATGGACGATGTAGCTACAGAGGAAAAGGTTAAAATAGTCTATTTGTGTTAACAAAATGTTTTATAATTTTTGTTGCAGATTGTGGAATATCGCGATCGAATTCGTAGCTTGCTCAAAAAAGATCGTGCATTGATCGAAAAGGGAACGAAGGCATTTGTTTCGCACGTGAGGGCCTATTCGAAACACGAATGCAACCTTTTATTGAAAGTTAAAGTGAGCGCTTTTTTTATATTAATTTTTTTCAAACAAATTAAATTTTTTTCTATAGAAATTGTTAATTTAATTTGATTATTCTTCTAGGAACTACCATTAAGTGCAATGGGCGCCACATACGGCCTTCTCCAGCTTCCGAAAATGCCCGAACTAAAACACAGCGACACTTCAGACTTCCCGGAATTGCCCGATTTGGATATCACCGCCATTCCGTATAAAGATAAGAAGCGGGAAGCTATACGCAAGACGAAACTAGTCGAATATAAGAGTACAGGCAAATGGCCTGGACTGAAAACAAAAAATATAAAGAAGCCAACTGAAGCGTGGTCGCAAGCCAAGCAGAAAAATAGCGAGCGCAAGGATAAGCGTGCGAAACGGAAGCAATCGCGCGATGGTAAGGTAGCCCGAAATGAGCCGTTAACGAAGAAAAAGTGTCGTGGGCTGACGGACGAAGATTACGAGGAGTTGAAGAAGGATATTGCGTTGTTGAAGAAATTTAAGAAGAAGAAGGTTACCGAAGAAGAGTATGACGAGCAAATGGGGCTGAGTTAAATGTTAATTTTGTTTAAATTAGAGTTTTATTAAGCGATTTGCGCCTTTTATGTTTTACTGGTTGCCTACATTGGTGCTCGAATTAAACCTTTGAAGTTTGCCACCAGGCGCTGCAAATTAAATTTAAAATATTACTTTAAGAAAATTGATTTATTTAATCGAACAAAAACAATTAAATGCTATTTCAACCCACAATTAATGTATCTTCATCCAAATACGAATGTGGCGGAATATTCAAATTAATCGGCGCAGGTCCTTTACGAATCCTGCCCGAAATATCAAAATGCGATCCGTGACACGGACAATAATAGCCCCCAAAATCGCCAGCATCCGCGATCGGAACGCACCCCAAATGCGTACACACCCCAATCACCACCAAAAACTCCGGCCGGATGCAGCGATCGCTGTCCTCTTCCGGATGTCGCAATTCCGACATCGGGACAGCGCGTGCAGCTGCGATATCGGCCGGCGTGCGATGTTTAATGAACAAAGGCTTACCTCGCCATTTCACTGTCAAATTCTTGCCTTCCGGGATTTCGCTCAGTTTGATCTCGGCTTTCGCTAGGGCTAGGACATCGGCGCTAGTGGCCATGAACTGGACGTAGTGGATGATTTCGGATTTTGCGGCGTACAGTGAGACGACGGTTAGACTGCCAGAGATTAGGTATTGGGATAGGCGACGTTCGTCTTCGGAGTCCGAGGCCTTTTTGCAGGGGCTTTGGACGGATTTGTGGCGCCAGTTGGAGAAGTCGGGCACTTTTATGTCGGTGTGACTGAAACGCGGTTGGTTTAAGTGTTGGAGCGGTGCGAGGCGTTTTATTAGACGCAACATTTTGAATCTGACGTTTAGTTAAAATGGTTGCTAAGGAGCCATGTTGGTTTAATTTTCTAGTGCGCTTTGGTGTTGTGTATATTTTTTGGTTGGTAACATTGCGGAAATTTTGATTTTAAATGAAACTAGATGGCGTTTTTTATAAATGTTTATTTTTTGTAACTGATAATGTTTGAAAGTAACATTTTCAATATAAATAATAATAAGTGTGTTTCAGCAGCCCTATGAGAAAACTGCAAAAAATCCGAGGTGATAGTGATTTTCATTATTTTTTTTTTGTTTTTATCAAACTATACATACCGTCTATTTTTTATTTAAACACCAGAATTTTACCGTTAAAATTCTACTTATAACAACTTCCTTGTTTATGCCTCTTAATAAATTAATAATGAATCAATAAGTAATACTGAATCGAAGAAACTAAATTAATTAACTCGATCGAAAATTGTTATAAATACGATTTTACGATAATAGCCTACTAAATAACATCTATTTACCAATGAATTTCTTTTTTTATAGAACACATTACCTTAATCTAGTAATTTTATGATTATCAACCAATTACAAGCAAGGCCCGTTACATAAGAACCAACAAATTTCGAATTTTCCCAATGAATAGAATCAAACAATTTTGTTAATTTTATCAAAAATATCGTCCAAAGTGCAACAGAATCGGGGGGGCAAAGATTGCAATTGGTAAATAAAACAGAGCCACATTCTGATCACGTCGGCTCCCGAACTAACGCGACCAGAACCTCCCCTACACAATTCTATATAAATATGTTTTCCACAAAGTTAATGGTTTTTCGTGTATTTTAAACTTTAAAAAGTACAAAATTAAATATACGAACGGAAATTAATGAAAGCTCGCAAAATCAAAAATTAACCTCTCAATAGTATTTTTTTTTTCTTACTGGATGGCAGAGTTTTCGTACTTTCAAAAGTTCATACCTTAAATATGTTTATCTAAGAAAATTTCCTCAATTTATTCACACAAATTATCGAGTCAACTGACTTGGATTTTTTTTTGAAAAAATTGATCAATTTGAAAAGTGTTTAGTTTTGGTGCACAATCAAATTTGCGAAAATAAATCAAAGAAATACGCATATATATTTTTTCATAGTAATTATAATGACCAGCATTAAATTTAGAAAAATTCCAATACATACATAATTCATTATTTTTTTTGTAACATTTTCTTTTATTATAATATACAATTTATATTACTAATAAAAAGCTATATATATTAATTTTTTTTTTGTATTGAGTTTAAATATAATCTGGGATTACTTTTCTTGTTTTGTTATATTTCATATAAGGGGGGGATAATCGAATGGGCGTGAACGGAGAGTGGTGCACATGCGCATCGTGAAACCCTAGCAAAATTCAACGAAACGAGTCGCATCCAAAAGCGTTCGCACGTTTCCGGCCGACATGCGCCGAAAGCGTACCGATTGATGTTTTGTTGTACTTTTGCAATTTGTACGCGGTTGATTATTACTGTGTTTGGAAGGAACATTAATCGCCGTTTTTGGATGCCCAATCGTTTCGTTTTAAATATCAGACGAGGTTCTGATTGCGTGTATAACCGAACGAACAAAACTATTTAGCATTTGAAAAATCCCCACTTATTTGCCTACCAGAGCACTCTAACGGCCACAATGCGCATCTGCACCATCTCCAATCGGCCCTCTTAACAAAAGTGGTTGACTAGTTGACTACAAAATTAATAATTCAAATAAGACTACGCTAGATGGCGCTCTCGTAAATGTGACAGATTAGTAAACGAGATGGCGCGGGTGACGCTCACCAAAAAGTAGTCTTATTTTATTGTATAACAATAAAGTAAATAAATAATATTATCATTATATTACATATTATTTGTTTACATATAAAATTTTGATGAAAAAATCAAACATAAAAAAAATATATAATTCCGAAAAATGTTTACCTTTTTAAATCTTTCTTTTCTAATCACAATATTTTGTAAGAATGTATTATTAATGCTGAGCTAGAGACCCGTTAAAAAGAGCGTACTATCTTTTTAGGTTATGTTTTCCTTAAGGTGGGGGGCACCACTGCTGCTACCTTTTTTTGCTTTCAACAAACGAACGCGCGGATTTCTTTTTGTAATTTGAGAAAAGCGTGTGTGTGTGTGATGTGCAAACTCATAAATACAAGTATTTCCCGAATGGGAAACAGGATGACTTGAAAGAATTGCGAGAAATGATGAAATTCGTGGTCCCACCTCCCATAAAGAAAAATACTTATACTTTGTCGGAGAATCAAATCATGTCAAAAAGCGACAGCACTTGATATATTTGGCAGTGTTCGAAAAAACCAATCTGAATTTTATTATATTTTATGTTTAATACTGTTCCAATTGAATCAAACCTAACAAAACAAAAATTAACAACAAGAAAAAAATATGTTCACATCAATTAATAAATTAATTACATCATCTCTATACATTTAAGTGTTTAAAGCATTAGTTCATTTTGTTTCGACTGATCACAGGTTTCGAAAAAAGTTTTAAATTGAATAAGAATTAGAAATTGTGGCGCCCCGCTTCCAAATCGGGAAGCTAAACTTCCCTCTCGTCGAACGAAACAACTTAAAAACAAGCTAAATAAATAATTTAGTACTATTATTTTGTAACATATAATAGAGAATCTAACATTTATAGTGTTTGTAACACTTGCACAGAGAAACCACCTTCCAAAAAAACTGATCACATATCGGCAACAACTTGACGGCCCCTCTGAACCATTTTTCCCCCACCCCCAAGCAGCGCTTCCCAAGTCGCAATCATCAATCAATTAATATGTCAATCAGAAAAAATTGCTCCAAACTTAATATCTATCGTAGTCATCATCAAAAAACAAAAAAACAAAGAAAACACCCTATTTAATATAGCGGCCTACAAGTTGTCACCATTTCTATCCAATTTTATAATTTGTTATATTGTTAAATCTAAATAGTCTAAAATGGCCAGCTAGCCTACTTTAAACTTGTCCCGGTGTCTTGTTGAGTGTTATTGCCAACCTGGAACACAAAATCCCCCTACATTAAAATTAAAAACGATTCAACTCAAAGAACGTATTCAAGTTAGATAGGCAACCAACAATACACAATCTATTTGTCTACTTTGCTATTAGTATTTATACAATCAGCATTTTATGTTCAATTTGAAATGCGAATAAATATGTCAAAATAAAATTGAAGAATTGATTACAAAAAAAATCTCATACAAACAAAATTTATTCGATGAAGTTAAAATAGTGTCAAAATAGAACAATAGATGGCGATGTAATTATAAATGTTTTGAGTGAAGTATGCAACCAAATTTACACGATTTATTTTTTTGTAATCAATAGTACAATTTTATTATAACTAAATTTTCCAATATTATTTTACTTCTAATCATGCATAATGACAACAGTTAATTAGTCCCTACCTGAAAAATCATCACTGTTGCCAGCAATTCAAGACAAAAAAAAAATCAAAATGCACAAATTACAAACTTATAAAAATTGTTTTAACTAATGGGCGAGTCGATTATAATTATTTTTGAAAAATATTTTTTTTAAAAAACTTATTTAAAATCAACTCGACCACATTTCGAACAACCACCCAAATTCGAAGAAAAAGTTCCAAACCATAATTCAGCTATACAAAAACCAAAACTAATATTCTACCCAAAATCAATCGCGCAAAAAATAAATAAATCAACTCACCAACGGATGGGGCTGATCCTGAGACGATATCCCGCCACCGGAACCTTGTGGTTGCTTAACTTTGTCACAGTAATCGGCCAAAATGTCTCTGAACCTTGGCCAGCTCTTCTCAGGTACAGTAATTGCTGCTCGAAAGTTCGTTTTCACTTCGGAGATGCGCATATAAACACCGCGATTATTTTGACCTATCACAACAAACCCAAAAAATCAATACAAACAAACCGGCAAAAAGCCGCAAAACTCACCAATATCAAAATAGAAATTCTTGCTGTCGACATGCATGTGTCTGCCTTCGGGCAGATCCGGCTTGTACGCATGCTCATCGGTGCTGAACTCGTCGAGCAGATCGGTCAAGGCATCACGAAATTCGATCATACCTTGAGCGGGAATCGCCACCTGCGATCGTGGTCCGCCGCGCGTTATCGTTTGCGACACGCGCAGAAAACGGCCTCGCGAATTCTCCTTCAAGTCCAAATAGTAGCGGCGATTCTCCTTGATCATCATCTCGCTCTTCAACTTGCCATCTTCTGGCACGTTGTCGGGATTCGGCGGCCCTGTAACACAATCAACACAAACCGAATCTACCATATTTTTGAAATTTTCACACACTTTCACTTAAAACTACGCAAATTAATCGACAATTATAGCGGAGTGTATGCAACCATACATACAACATTTAAAATTCGCGATTGATTTAAATGTCCGATGTATTGCTGGTTGCATACATTCGGAAAAGTCTAATAAGATTTTTGAATTCGAATTATTTTAAAGACTTACCAAGTGAAGAATAAAACTCACTAAAGGCAGTGAGGTGGTCTCGGAATTCGGCAGCAGTTGACAGTGCTAGAAATATTTGCGAACGTCTTCCATCAGCTCCGATCTAAATAAATTCGCGAAATTAAATCAAATAAAATTAATTGAAATATTTATTTACCTCAGCAACTTTTATAAATCGTCCCCTTCGATTCTGTTTCACATCCAAATAGAATCTTTTACTCTGTATCTGCAGCATTTTGGTGGCCAACTCCTGTTCAGCTTGACCCTGCTGACCTGTAAACAAAAAAATAAAAATTTAAAATACAGGCGTAAACAAATAAATCCCCGTGCAATGTGGAACCTACTAGGATCATGCCAGTATTGGATTCTAGTGAACGGCCACTGATCACTACAACTATCACTACTATTGTCCATTTTATCTAATTACTAAATATAAATAAAAAGGTGTCAAATAATGTATCTAGTATTGGCAAAAGTGAAGCGCCGACTAAATGAATCATATCTGGATGAAAAGTCTATAGTAGTTACTATAAATTCTGAGAAATCTTGTGAGTCATCACTGCAAGAATTTCATTCAACCGTATTTTTGAATCGTGAATGAATTTTTGAGTTGGTGAATTTTGTGAATGATTTTTGCTTTGTGAGAGAAGTGCAATTTTTTTTTTCTGGTAATTAGTTCTCACCTGAATCATATTCACTGCTCCCCTGCTCCATGCCTTGATGATACTCTGAAAAACGGCCGAAAACAAAGGTTTGCGTTAATTGTTGGTTGCGTCGAGTTCAGGTTTTTAATTTGAGTGAAAATTGATCAAAAAACATCGAAATGGGGGTGCATAAGGTCGAAAGTGGCCGCGTTTGACATTTGGTGACAAAAGATCGGCAACCTAACTAACGTTGGCCAAGGTCATTGCAAGACTACGACAATATTTAAGGCATTGCAGTGGCTTTTCCATCGAATTTTCCGCATGTATCGGCACAATCGGCGATTAAACGCAACCGGGCCACAATCCGGCAGGGCTCCACTGTCCGGACTACGGCCGCTGCCACTCAGACATCGCGAATTCAGCGCAAATATTGCAAATTTCCACTAAACTAACAATTGAATTTCGCCATTTTGGTTCACTTGTCATAGTTCGAAAGGGAATTATCACTGATGGAAACGGTTTTTTGAGCTGGATTTTCGGCACAAGGTGGATTATGGTGTGGATTACATGATGCATCATAATTTCGTGCTAATAAATCTACTCACTTTGCGAACTTGAACCTTCATCTCCGCTGCCTAAATCCGACATCGCAAGCTCACACACACAACCTTCACTGCTTTTTAGGGGAAACGTCAAATATTACTAGGTGACAATTTTCTAGTTTCTACATCGACCACTCCATTACATCGAACTGAATTGCAACAAAGAATTCTTTTTAATTAATAATTATTTTTAGAGCCAGCATTAAAATAAATTTACTTAACGCATAAATTTAGCAATAGTAATTAAAATCGATTCTTAGCATTGGCGAATAAATTTATAAATAGATTAGATGAGTAGCAATGTTGATAAATAGCAAGATCGCTAGTATAAATATAAATAAGCGTCATTGTTTTATAATTAAACACACAAGTAATGAGCTAATAATAATTGAGTGCGTCATGAATTTCGTCGATGTAGACTGTATTTCGATAAAAGTATCGCGCGCATGCGGATTGGTTGAGTGGCCCAGCAACAAGAACGTAAGCGAGGGGAACAAAGATGGCTATGGTACTATCGGCCATTTTCTAAAGTGAGATAGAACAAAGTGTTTTTTCAATTTTGCAAACAATTCAATCGCTAATTTTGTGATTTACTCAATTGGAATCGTTTCTGCAAAAATCCCACATAAGATTCCGCACGTATCGCTATGACTCCCATCGAGAATTAACAGAAATCGGCGTAGCAACGACGGCGTCTTCGAAGACCGACCAATAGTGAGAGAAAGGTAAGTGATTTTCTTTGTTACTTCTGCACACTTATTTCATTTCACTTTATCAACGTCTTTGTTGTAAAAAGAGATAAATTTTGAGCGAGAAGCGAAATTTTTCAAAAACACTGCAATCAAAATTGCACTATGCTCCCCTTTTAATGCCGCACCCCTTCCAGCCATTTTTACCCGCCGACCAAATTAAACGTCAACATTAATTTGCAGATAAAAAACCGAAAAAAAAATGTTTGACCCGAACGGCATGACAACGCAACAGTCGCAAATTCAATACCAACAACCCCAACAACAACAACAACAGAACGATAAAGACAAAAATCAGGATGGCTCGCAGAAGGAAACTTTCGCCCCATTCTGTTACACGACGAACGTAAACATGATCCACAAAATCTCACCGAACACAACGCAAACGCACAATTCCACCGTAAACATGTCGCAATTGACTGACGATAAATGCTACATTACTCAACCATTCAGCTACAACTACACGTTGGTCAATCAGAACCTGCTCACGCAAAACGCGATTTCGAACATCACGTTCAAATGCGAAGTATGCGGCTTGATGTTCGCGCATTTATCGCTACTAAACCACCATAAGAAGATGCACCATCAGAACGATCAAGGCCAATCGCAGCAACAACAGCAACAGATTACAGTCCAAGTGCAACAGCCGCACCAGCAAGCCACGCAGATTCAAATCGTGCCGGCGGATCGCATCCGATTCTCATGCGAGGAATGCGGCCTGACGTTCAACACGCAGAACGACTTGAAGACGCATAAGATGCAAGTCCATCAGCAGCAACAGCAAATCGCGCCCCCACCGCAACAACAGCAACAAAACACGTTGAAGATTAAGAATTGCGAGAGTTGCGGTGCGCCGCTACCGCAGGATAACAACAAAAAGCGCGCGGTGATGAAGGTGAAATGTGAGAGCTGTTTGAGTGCCGAAGCGATTCAGCCGCAGATTTTCGTGGTGACTGCCGCGCCAGACGCTTCGGTCAAGTTCGAGGAGAGTACTGGCACGCAGACGCAGAGCACTTTGGGTGAGTTAGTAGCAAAGTTGGCTAATTTGTAAATTAATTGCGATTAAGTTCTTCCCGAATATTGATTAGTGAGTTCGAATGTTGCAGGCACTCAGAATTCCATCCCGATCGGGGTGAAGCATAATCATCCCGTGAAGCGAAGAGGCGTGGCTAGCGTTACGAAATGCACCAAGTGCAACGGTAGCGGGATTATTTTCATAGGCGGCTCGAAAAACCAGCAAAACAACGTGGACAAACCATTCCATTGCAACATTTGCAACGGTAAGACATCCTAACCTCATTTGGGCGGTATTTCTAATATTTGCGTGGATTGCAGGTTCGTTCAGTCGATACTCATCGCTGTGGTCGCACAAGCGACTGCACACTGGCGAGAAAAACTTCAAATGCAACATCTGCGGCTTGGCGTTCGCTAAAGCGGCGTATCTGAAGAACCACTCGCGGATTCACACGGGCGAGAAGCCGTACAAGTGTAGCGTGTGCGGCATGCAGTTCTCGCAATCGCCGCATTTGAAAAACCACGAACGAATCCATTCGGGCGAACGTCCATATGTCTGTGAAGTGTGTGACAAATCGTTTGCGCGCCATTCGACGTTGTGGAACCATCGGCGAATTCACACCGGCGAAAAGCCGTACCGTTGCGACATTTGCGGCTCGTGTTTCAATCAAGCGACACATTTGAAGAACCACGCCAAAGTGCATTCGGGAGAGAAGCCATTTAAATGTGATATTTGTTCGGTTGGGTTTTCCGATCGGTTTGCACTCAAACGTCATCGGTATATTCATGAGAAGTATGGTCGTACTAAGCCGAATCCGCCAGCGCCCTCTGCCGACGAAGCGCAAGCGAATAATATTTCGGTTGATTCGCAAGCGGCGATTCAAGAGGGCGTTGAGAACGAGGAGATTATCGAGGCAAAGTTTGAGGGGAAATATGAGGAGGTGGAGTCGGAAATTACCGAGGAGATGACGGAGGCGGAGATGTCCGAGTTGCAGGTTCAACTGTCTTAATAAAGTAGTTTTATTTTTTTAATTTAAGATTTAGTTTTTGATGAAAAAGGCGCTTGCATTGGCGGATGGTTTTGGCTGACGTCCGGTTTATGTGATTTACTTTTTAAATATGTAATTTATTTTAAAGCCTTTATGGTTATTATGTAGTGCGATTGACAGTTAATCAGTTGATGGTATTCTCAAAAAATTGCTTCGCGTTTCTTTGATTCTATTTACATACAAACATTTCATTTACGAGATATTTTTATGTTTGTACATATTTTTTTTTCTTTATAAAAATCTCCAAGTAGATGTTTTATATTTTGGCATGTTTATTTTCAACTTTATATAGAGATTATTTAATAAACGCTACAAAAACAAAATTTCTTTCAATTATTACTTTTAAAATAAATAGAACACCCTGTATAGTGCGTAATTTACTAAACAAACACCCTGTATATGTGGCGATTTCATTAGGAAAATTTTAGTTTGACTTGTTGGTAGTGTCAAACTTGTTTTATCAATTTCCCATTAAAAATTTCAAGTTTGTCAAGCTTTCAATCACGAAAGTCACATTTTTTGCATATAATCTGTCATTACGTTACAATTTAAATCCATTAATTGTTCAAAAATAACTCGAACACCCGGTATATCCACTGCGCTTAATTTCCTTAGGGAATTTTGTGTCTGTCACATTGGTAGTGCGTGCCCCTTCATCGAACGTTTATTGACAATTCGTAGCAATATTTTTGAGCAAAAATGCCGTATTTTGCAAATAAACTAAGTAATTAACCAAGTTTTCGAAATTGTGATTGTGATTAGGCGGCTCTATACATTGTATGATTTTCAAAACAATAGCACTTTGTAGAAAATGGACGCTAAACGAAAACTATCGTAAGTATTCTTGTGGCATTATGCAGCAATATTCGCTTTAAAACCGCATTTTCCGTCTACAAATGGAATGTTTTCGCGTTATGATTCATGCAATGCACTATATTTGCACTAAATCTACGTGCAATAAATCTGTCGTTAACAGATGTCAGACAAATTTATTTGCTTTAGTACGCCGTCATCGCTTCGAAATTTAAATTTGCCATTGCTTCGATAGAAACGTAAAACACTAATCTTAATAGTCAGTCGTATTTTGTAGATAATAATATTGATAAAAATGTCTAATCATTTGCGTTCGGCGAACTCCAACGGTATAATATTCCTGCTTTTACATAAATTACTCGACTAATCAGACAACTGTAATCGTTAAACAACTAGTAAACATTTCTATTCCAATATTATTTGGAAAGTCACGTTTTCGTGTTCGTAATCTATCTTTAATCTAAATTAGCATATTTTTTCCTAAAGTATTTTATAAAAAGTAAAACACTATAGATGGCGCTCATAAAAAAAGCAACACAACCTCTCAAAATCAGCTGTTTTATCAACGCCTAAATCGCATGGCGTAGTCGGCCATGACCTATTTCTATACTTTGCATCTTTCTCACCAGATGGACAAATTGATTAAATTTTTCAATTATTTTTCAGAACACAAGGCGATTCGTTGTACGAAGTCTTAGCACTGCCGAAAACGGCAACAGGTGATGAAATTAAAAAAACTTACCGGCGTCTTGCGTTGAAATTCCATCCGGACAAGAATCCGAACAATCCGGACGCTGCCGACAAGTTCAAAGAAGTCAATCGTGCCCATTCCATTCTAAGCGATCCGACCAAACGGAACATTTACGACAATTATGGTTCTCTTGGTCTCTACATCGCTGAACAATTCGGCGAGGAAAATGTCAATGCCTATTTCGTTGTTACATCCACCTGGTGCAAGGTAAAACACAATTTTGCACTATTATTTAGAGACAAACTTTGTTTTGTTCGCATTGTTTACATTTTTTAACTGTCAAAATGAAGTACTAGTAGGTTAGGGAATTTTTGGAAATTTAGTTGGCAACATTGTGACTAAAGTTCGAAAGTACATAACCTTAAATTTTTAAATTTAAATATTTTTAAAATGAATATATTGGCGATAATTTTAATCATTGAGTCACTCTGTATGTATTTACTATGTTATCTTATATAGCGATAAAGGTTAACCTTTTAAATTACAAAATTAAAATGGTCGCACGATTCAATTTCACTTTACGATGGTTGATTATTTTAATTTAACCACTATAATTTCGTATGCGAAAGGTTTGCATTTATTAGGCTGTAAAGCTGAAGTATTTATTCAAATTTATTGTGAAATTAAACAATTGATATTTATTTTTGTGTTACAGGCACTCTTTGCATTCTGCGGAATTATAACAGGTTGTTACTGCTGTTGTTGCCTATGTTGCTGTTGCAACTTTTGTTGTGGCAAGTGCAAACCACGACCACCAGAGGACACTGGCGATTATCACACATTGAACGTGAGTACCGATTTAAATTGGGTTTTTGCTAGTTAGTAATTCAATTAATTAATGCATGCGATATTCTGTTTTTTGTTGCCGTATTAATTTTTGTAAATAAGCTTATTTGCTACTCTGTTTCACGTCAATGTATTTAAATATTAGTAAAATGGCAGGTAAGTAAGGCACTCTAACCTCACATTGTCATGTCAAAAATGCACAAACTGTCAAGTCTTTCGTGGTGAAGGGAACTTTTAGTAACATGTTAAACGACAAAGGTAAGCTGTTCGTTCATTCCTTGTTCGTTTCATTTTTATTTAATTTTCTAACCGTATTTTTGATTACCTAATTTATTAAAATGAGAATGTCCGATTTTTTTTTCGTCATTCTGATATGTAGTGATGTTTTCAGCGGGGAGAAGGTCCTAGTTCAGGCCCGCAAAACATTAATGCTCAACCGGGCAAAAGGGTGAGTTTCCTTTTTCTCATTATCCTCAAATCATAATTGATGAAGAAAATTACATTTTTCATTTACATTCAAAGAGCAATATTATACTGCATGCGCACAATTTTAGAGTAATAATTTCTGGATTTATTGGGATGTTTTTGCAGGATGACGCGTCGGACGAGGATCGCGGTAATTCTTCCAGGGCTGGTTCGCCGATAACTTCACAGCCGTCTCCGAAGAAGGGGCCCAATGTTACCGTTTACGCAATGCCAGCACCGCCATCTGCGAATTTAGGCGAAAGTGCGGCTCTTAATCAAGGCGATGTTCCCGTTTATACGCCAGGTATTTAATTTATTGTTAATTTAGCGAACTCGGTTCAAAAGAAGTTATGCAACACAATATACATTAAAGATGGCGTACATTTTTGTCAAATTTAAGTTGGTAGTGTCATGGCGGATGACATTTGCGCACGTGGCTAATTGTTCTTTTGAATTGATTGTTTTGTGAGTTTGTTTGTTGATTTATTGCGAATTGAAAGTAAAATATTTATTCTTTTGTAGGAAATTAAATGCAGCTTTTGTTTCGCAGGTATGACCAATTCACCAACGAAATCGTATCAGTGGTGAGTGGATTAATATTAATAATAATAAATTTAATAATGATTTGAAGAAAAATAAGTAACGTAAAATTGATCATCTTCGACCTATATGTATGTTAATAATCAATTTAACCTAGTCAAAAATTGTCTACAATATTTTTTTATTTGTCCAATAGAAAATAAGTAGGTTTTAATTTTTCAAAAATGTTTTGTATAATTTTTGCTTGGTTAATAGAAATTTGGTTCAATAGTATTTCTCGTAATGGATAAATTTGGTTAATTTGTACACATACTCATAATGGTTATATAAAGAACGTTATCTCGAGTTGTTTTATGTTTTAATTGGAAATTAGTGATACTTTTGTTATACAGGGTGATATTTATATTGATTTTCTCTGTTGCCATTTTAATAAGTTACCCTGTATGTGATTGGTTATCTTGTGCTTTGTTCTCTAATAAAAAAATAATATTGTATCCATTTATTCACGATTCTTTTATCAATCACCGATTATTGTAAAACTTGGTGTTCATACACACACACGAATATATTATGATTAAATTACAAAAAATGTATTTTACTGTTTGTTAGTACTGTAAAACTCAATTATACTAATATTAAATAGAAATGTATGAATTCAGAAAAACGATCTATTTTGTAAATTTAAACAAAGCCACCACTAGTTATATATTATGTAATTTTACTATTTATTCTATGTAATATCGTTAATTAATTATTAGCCTAGCAACTAGTGCAGCATATGTGTATTATAAATTAAATAAAATAAAAATTGTGCGAACGTTATTACTATTTATTTTTAATTAAAATACACCACACAAGTAGGCAACCAGCAATACACATTTTCACGAAAATCTAGATGAAAGGGCTTCTACCGACGGAAAACGTCGGCCTTCAATTATTTGTAGAAAAGCTCCACCGCCCGTAGAAATGTGTGAAAACTTATCTTTGCCGCCCAATTTTATAGCACATGACGCAGTACGACCTCCACCTACACAAAATCATTTTTACCTTTCTTGTGCAATATAATTTTAAAATATTTACCAATTAAGGACATGCCTTTTGTATCTGTAGCAGCTATAACAGCTCTTAAGAGTTGTTCAGTCCCATTCGAAAATTTGTCAAACCGTACAGCTCCAACCGGACCGTTCCAAATAATAGTTTCACAAGGTTCGATCAGTTTTGAAAATTTTTCAATCGATTTTGGTCCTATGTCGAAACCGTACCAGCCATTTGGGATGCCGGTGGATAAATCGGCAGTACTAGTCTTTTAATTTTTAACAGTTGGTATTTATTTTTTTAAATTAATTTAAATTTTACCTTGCAATTGTCGCTAAATGCGTCTCCAATAACAAAATCTTCCGGTAAGTGAATGGAAACTCCGTTTTTTTTTGCTTTGCTCATTATATTTTCAACCGCCTGTTTGCTTTTCAAATCTACATCAGTGCTACCAACCTAAAATAACCGTTAATAAATTTTAAAACGTCAAATAATATTAATTAATTAGTAATTACGTCAAAATTGAACACCAGCTTTAAGAAAGTGTAAGCCATTCCTCCAGCGATAATAAGAATTCCCATTTTATCCAGAAAATTATCAATACTGCATATTTTGTCCGCAACTTTATTGCCACCCAAAATAGCGACCATTAGTTCTTTTTTTTCTGTATTTTTCCAATATACATGCGTACGTACGAATTCTTCTCTCAGCAAAAATCCGGCAGCTTTTTTGGAAAATCCCAAACCCAGCATTGAAGTGTCGCTTCGATGCAATGTGGCAAAAGCATCGTTTACATAAAAATCCGCCAGTTTACGCAAGTTATTCTCAAACAATTCGATTTCTTGTGAAGTGCAATTTAATTTCTGTTCTTCTTTGTGAAAACGTAGATTTTCAAGCAGAATTATTGTTCCTTTATTCGTAGGATTTAAACAAACTTCTTCAACTTCCGGCCCAATACAGTCGTTTACAAATTTCACATCTCTAAATTTAAAAACACTTTCAAATTTAGGGTTTTTAGCTCTAAGGTCCCTAGATCTAAAGACCCTAAATAAGCACGTGTCACAAATGTCAAACTTTACCTTTCCAAAAGTTTTTCTAATATTTCTGCGACGGGCTTCAACGAAAGCACTTCTTGATATTCACCACATGGTCTTCCTCTATGCGATATTAAAATAATACTTTTGGCTTTCTTCTTAATTGCTTCCTTGATAGTGTCTAGCGTAGCTTTCACTCGGAAATCATCATTTATTACATGATTAGCATCGTAAGGCAAATTGTAATCCACCCTAAAACAAACTTTAATTACCTCACGTTTATAATTAATAAACAAACTTAATTACCTGATTAGAACATTTTTATTTTCCAAATCCAAGTGAGAGATGCACAATTTGAAAAGAACATCAGCCATTTTTGATTTTGAATACCTGTAGTGACTTTTACAACTTGCTAGTTGGCACAACTGATATTGTGTCATTCAACAACAGCTGCAGGTTCAGGTTGAAGGTTAAATCAACGATACAAATTTTTTCCACAATATAATCAATCCATATTAATTGTCAGCATGCAAATATGCTATAAATCTAATTGAATTGTTCGCAATTATGTATGAAGCAATTTACGCAGCTGGCGATTATTTAACCTCTAGTTAAATTGTGAAGGGTATTCTTACCACAATAAAGTTATTTTTAGTCGAGTTAAAGTGAGAAACATTGTAAAAATAATGGCTAAAGAAGAGGAATACGATAAGTTACCTGATAAAGATGCAGCGAAGGAATTCTATGCGAAGTACGAACCGAAAGAAATCCTTGGCAGGTATGCGCACATTTTTCTTCCTGACTGTCTTGACACTTGAAGATAACCTTAAAAATTGCAGAGGGATCAGTTCGACCGTGCGACGATGCATTGAAAAGGAAACGGGCAAAGAATTCGCTGCCAAAATAATCGATCTAAGCACGGATGGAAGCAACGAAGGCTCTTCGTTAGAAGCGACCAAACAAGAGGTGCATATTCTTCGACATGTTGCGGGACATCCATATATTAGTTAGTATATAACAATAAAATCAGTAAATTTACTTTTACGGGATTGCATCGGGATTGCGCCCGTTTTAGGCAACCCGCAATACATTCTAATTTTTTTAGTTGAGCTGCAAGACGTTTTTGAGTCGACCACTTTTATTTTCCTCGTATTCGAATTATGCAAAAACGGGGAACTGTTCGACTATCTAACATCCGTCGTCACATTGAGCGAGAAAAAAACGCGATATATTATGAAGCAAATACTCGAAGGACTGCAGCACGTTCATTCCAGAGGCGTTGTACATCGCGACTTGAAGCCCGAAAATATTTTGTTAGACGATAGTTTAAATGTGAAAATTACCGATTTTGGTTTCGCCAAAACGTTGGAGAATGACGAACTGTTGCATGGTAAGATTAGCTAGTGTATTGCTGGTTGCCTATCTATAGAATAATTTTTTTAAGACTTGTGTGGCACTCCGGGCTACTTGGCACCCGAAACGTTGCGGTGCAACATGATTGAGGATGCTGCTGGTTATTCTTATGAGGTGGACATGTAGGTTCGCGCAAAATTAAATTGGTTTCGCACAGATTTAATTGTTTTTTTTTTTTGTTTCTAGATGGGCTTGTGGAGTTGTAATGTATACTTTGTAAGTAATTTACTAATTAAAATTGGTTGCAATTCGTCTTAAACTATTTTTGCGTGGTAGTAAAGTGTGCTAATTTTTTTTTATTTTTTAAGATTGGTTGGTTGTCCGCCGTTTTGGCATCGCAAACAAATGGTGATGCTTCGGAATATTATGGAAGGGAAGTTTTCGTTTAGTTCGCCCGAATGGGCTGACATATCTGGTGAGTTCCGCTCAAACTATTTTACTGAGTTAGGCAACCCGTTATACACTATTGTATTACGGGTTGTCTGAAATTGGCGCAAATTGTAATTAATTGTATTTGTTTAGATTCTCCGAAGGATTTAATTAGAAGCTTACTGGTGGTCGATCCAAAAAAGCGAATATCCATCGCTGAAGCGCTTCAACACCCATTTTTCCAAGCAGTGGTAAGTTTATTAGTACTACTTTCAAAATATTTTTGGCGGTCGTTTTGTATTTTCTGTAAATAAGTGTTTTTGTCGCAAAGCTTTTGTAGATATTTCTTTCTTTTTTTTCTTGTGTGTTTTTCAGCAATTATGGGATCAGGACATTGGTCACTTGAAACACTCGTTGCGCATAAACAGTCGCAGATTTAGCCGTATTTCTGAACTAGCATTGGTAAAATTACACGATATTCAATTCACTAACAATGGGATTAATTATTTGCGATCATAACTAATCAGTCAATTAATTACGAACATAACACAATTGTTGGTTGCCTAAATTTGAACAACGTCAACTCAAAGCTAACTAACTAAACTGTCAATTTTATTTTCTAAGTGAATTATTCTATTTGCAGAAACTAGCACAAAGAGAATTCAACGCAAAGCAGAAATTCAAATGGGCGATCTTAGTGGTGCGAGCCACGATTCGCATCCAACGGTTGCGGTTCACTCCCGAGCCGCTCAGTTTGGATGTCGCTCGGACCGATCCGTACCGAATTAAGCTACTTCGAAAGGTACCTTTAGTTAATTATTTTATGAATTATTACTATCGCTCGTTATTTAGATTGTAGACGGTTGCGCTTTCCGAGTGTACGGCCACTGGGTGAAAAAGGGCGAAGGGCAAAATCGCGCTGCCTTATTCGAAAACGCACCAAAAACGGAATTGAAACATATATACGTCACGAACCTTAGCCGATAATAGTGAAATTTAACTCTAATTTCAATTTTAATCACTTTTTTTTCAATAATAATTTATTATATTTAAATACTTTTGTTCTTTGATATTATTTGTGATATATTTTTGTCAAGGAAATACACTCAATCTAGTTTTAGATTAGAACTTACCCACTATTTATTAATTAGCCAAAATACAAAACCTACTCCATTAAAATCTCCTCAATCGTCTTATCATCCCGCAAAGTCGGCGCCAAATTCGGCTCGCTCTCCAAAAACTGCCTCAACTCCGACTCCAAGTCGACTTCCACTTCGGGAATCGGCATCCCCATCGCCTTGCGAATGCCCGCAACGGGCGCGATCTCAGTCGGATGCACGCGTTTCGCGATTTCCGTCAAATTATCGGTGATATTCTCGGAAATTTGAAGCTCCTCTTCGGAGGGAAGCGGGCAATGATTGAGCTGCGCTGGCGGCGGAGCGGAAAGTCGATTGAATTGCGTTTGTTGCAGCTTTTCCAACAGTTGCACCATTCCGTCCAAACGTTGCTGCAATTCGTGTCGCTCTTCCGCCACGCGGATTTCGTCTTCCATGTTTTCCAGGAAGTTCACGTCAATACCCAAATCTACAAAAACGCTCGTTAACTATTTGTCAATTAAAAAACGATATTAATTACCTTGCAGCGATTTAAGTTCGTCCACATTGACCTTAACCGCATCAATCGGCTTGATCTCCAACATCGTCTTAACGGCTTCCTCCTCATCGCGCAGCTTCTTATTCTCATCCAGCGACTTCCGCGTCTTGCTATGATCGCCGCCCGTCAGCAAATCCAGCAAACTATCAACCAAATGCGTAGCATATTCGCTATCTTTCACAAAATCTTGTATACTTTCCGCATACTGCACCGCGGTATCCGAGCCGTACGTCTGATAAACCAAATCGCTCTCTTCCTTACTCAAATTCGAAAACGCCGAATCGTAACTTGGAGCATACGACCCGAACGCGCCGTAATAAAGCGGCTTAACGGGCTTCGCGATGTTTCGGCGATCTTCGCGGAAGCCTTGAATCGAACTGCTGCCCTCTGTTAGCTTACCGGTCAACTGGCCGAGTAAAACTGGACGCTTTTTCGTGCCGGGAATCACGCCATCGCCTCCTACGAGCACGCTTAAGTGTGTGGTGCCGTCTTTGCGTTGTTTTAGGTAACCCATGCCTGGTCCGCCCCGTTTTGCCACTAATTAACAAAATAATTAGCAATTTTAGTTCGCAAATAAAACGATAGATGGCGATTTACAAAACAAGTGTATTGCTGGTTGCCTAACTTACTCAATTTAGCCCGCGCTTGTCGCGCAGCAATTTGCGACTTTGCCAGGATTTCCTCAGCGGTTAAATCGTCCGGAATGGCTTCGAATTTGGTTAAAGGCATCCGCCGCTTCGTTTCCGGCACAACTTCGCATTCCTCGTGTTCGTCGACGGGCCGCACTTGACGCAACTCGGCGGTGATTTCAAATCCGACGTCTTCACTGGTGATTTCCGGAATTAAGTTCAGTAGCCAGCCGAGTTTTTCGGGTGTCATTGCTTTCAGGCCGGCGTGTAGTAGCTTTTTGCTCGCTTTGTAGTAGACGGTGTCGATGTGGTTGTATTTCATGGCGTTGGTGCACATCAGTTTAAAGTCGTCGATGAATGCTTGTAAATGTTGGTATTGGTTTTCTTCGATTTTTTGGCGCATAGTGCTGAAGTCCATTGGTTGAGTGATAATGGAGGAATAGCCCGGTGCGATGTTGTCGGTTACAGGCCAAGCGAAAAATTGTTGTGGGTCCTTTTTCTCTAGTTGTGTGAGTAGATGATCCAAGCCTTTCGATAGAGAAGTGCGCTCTTGGATCTTCTTCAAAACGCAAGTGCGGGGTTCGCGATGTGAATTCGGGCTGCCGACCTCGGGGTACGCACTGATGCTTTGACTTTCATCTAAATAAATCCGGTTTAGAGAGAATAGAGCTAAATAATGCGAAATTACCTTCGAAATCGTTGTCTTCCCGCTTGCGTTTCTTGTCCTTGTGATGATGCTTGTGTCGCTTTTCGCGATCTTTGTTCTTATCCTTCTTCTTTTTCTTCTTTTTGCTTTTCTTGTGATGTGAGCGAGACATGGAAAAGTAAGGATCACTTTGATCAACTTGCATTGATTCATCATTGTCGGCTAAACTGTGTATTGTTGATCCGAAATCCGGTAAGTGTTCGGGAGTGTTTTGGCTGCCTACCTTCAGGATTAGTTTCAAACCGCCTGGTTTTTCGTCGCGTTCGCGTCGATCCGATTTGTGTTTTTTGTGCTTCTTAAAGCACGGGGTCGACGAGGATAATGGAGAAGACATAATTTAGACGCAACTTTGAGAATGACAACAACTTTATGTAAGGTTATGATGAGTACGTAAACTTGAACTGTCAGTTAAGAATTTTTAGTTTTATTTTGTTGGTATCTTGAAGCGCTTTCCAATTGGCTTTCTAGAACATTTCTTTTCTGTGAGTATTTAATTATATTGGTCTAATTAAGTGTTCTTGATAATTGTTATTATTATTTAGCTCTATAGCTACTATTTACCAATTTTTAAAACTATAAAAATTGATTGAAATAACAACTTTATTTTGCACCAACTCCGAGAACTTTTTCGTATTGGAAAGCGCACTGAGCATTTTTCATTTGTTGTCAAAAATGTCTGAAACTTGCGTCGTTTGTCTAAGAACATTCGAAAAAGATGAAGCAATTGAAGAAAATTCGGAAAATACACTACTAGAAAAACTAAAGAAATGCGTGCCTGAATTGGTAAGTGAGCAAACAATTTCCCACTCGAAAATCTTAGGTTATATCTTGTTTACTCCATAGGAATGGAGTCACATCACGATACAAGTATGCCGAAATTGCAACCACGTTCTGAACGTCGTCTACGACTTCAAAGAAATGTGCATCAAATCCTACTCGGCATTAAGCACGACCAAGCCGGAGCTGACGTCCAAAATAGAGCAAATCGAAAACGACGAGAATGAAACCGAAACTGGAAACCAAATCGAAATCTTCGAAGAAAAATCGGTGGAAGACGCGGCCGACGAAGACGAATCTATCGCCATCAACATAGCCCTAATCCAAGACCGCATATTCCACTGCACGCATTGCACCGACTCTTTCAAATTGAAAATTGCATTGGACGCCCACTTGAAAAGCGAACACGCGGTCGAGTCCAAAAAGCGCAAGCGGACTCCGAAGGAATATTGTTGCAAATATTGTCGGAAAAAATACACGACCGAAACGGGACTGCTGAAGCACAGCGCCGCCTGTTCGAAAGCGGACAAAACGGACTCAGAAGTAGTTACAATTCGGGTCGAAAAAGAGTCGGAAGAGAAAGACGATTCTGACTTTCCAATCGGGACTACGCCGGTTTGCCATAAATGTGGCAATCAGTTCAGCAACAAGTATTTATTGCAGCGACACATTCGAAACGTGCACGCCACTGAGAAGAAGTTCAAATGCGAGCAATGCGATGCGAAATTTGTATCGCCGGTTTATTTAAAAGCGCATCAAAGGTATTATTAATATTACAAATTGTATTTTAATTATTAATGATTATTTTAGGTACCATACGGCCGAACGTCGCTACATCTGCGCAACCTGCGGCAAAGGCTTTATAACCACCAGCGATTTGTACCACCACGAAAAAATCCACGCTAACAAGCGCGCATACTGCTGCGAAATATGCGCGAAAACCTTCAATACATCGTCCGATATCCACAAGCATCGCATGTGCGTGCACACCGATCGCTCGAAATGGAAGTACGCGTGCAGTTTCTGTGAGCGCCGCTTCCCGTTGAAAACGAATCTCGATATGCACACGAAAGGACATACTGGTGAGAAGAAATTCGCGTGCCATTTGTGCGATCGCAAATGCATTAATAGATCGGTGCTCAAGAGGCATGTGGCCACGCATCGCAATGAGACGCTTAGGTACAAGTGCGAGCATTGCACCAACTCGTTTAAGCTTCAAAAATCGCTTGATGCGCATATGGCGAAAGCGCATCAAATCGGGGCTGCGCAGTTTCATTGCGATTTCTGTCCGAAGGTGTTCGTGCATAAGTCGCAATGGAAGAAACATTTGAATTCACATGTGGATAAGGATTTGGGATCTGGGTGTATTATTTGTGGGACTGTTTTTACTGATGAGGATGAAATGGAACAGCATATGAAGTCGCATGTGCTTTTTAATGAAGAAAGTTAAGGTGAGTAATAATTTTAAGGTAGGTTGGCAGCACTGCGATTTTTTTTTTATATAATTGTCATTTAATTGTTAATATTTGATTGTAATTCATATAGCTCCAATTAATTAAATATAAGTTTGTATAAAATTGTTGTTATAACTTATTTAAATATTCTAAATTTCCATGGTGGAAAACTATGAAGATTTTGTACTGTTAAGTTGGTAATTCTTAGACGCCATCATTGTTTTGAAGAAATCTGACAGTTAGCATTGATAAACATTTAGCAATTAATAATTGAATAAAATAACGTTAATATTCTAATAACAATGTCCAAACATACAGGTTACGATTCGCATAGCGAAGGGCCTGGATTTGTAGGAATTAGATTCTGCCAGGAGTGGTAAATATAAACATTACTCGTACAAACTTATACATAACCTACAAACTTGTTTTCTTTCTACTAGCAATAACATGCTTTACCCAAAAGAAGATAAAGAGAACAAAATGCTGATGTACGCTTGTCGAAATTGCGATTATAAACAACACGCCGACTCTAAATGCATCTACGTCAACAAAATTATGCACGAAATTGAGTTAGTAGCACATTCAACTAATATGCGTAGTACTAATTAATGTTATGTTGTTTTTCGCAGCGAATTAACACATATAGTCGCAGACGTAATATCCGATCCGACGCTGCCCCGGACGGAAGACCATCATTGCCCGGAATGCAATCATAGAGAAGCCGTTTTCTTTCAAGCGCAAACGAGGAGAGCAGAAGAGGAAATGCGATTGTATTATGTTTGCACGAATACGCATTGTGCTCATCGATGGACCGAATAGTTTTTAGTTGTAAGTCTAAGTGTAATGTTTTTATAGAAGTATCGTTTAATTGGACTTTGTATTGATAAAATAAAAATCTTAAAAATGTCACCAAAGGTTATTTTGTGCTGATAAATTGTTTGAAAAATGTAAACAAACAATAAGGCATTCTATTATTTTATTTTGTTGTTAGTTTTGTCGGTTGGTTTGTCAAAACCGCATCTAAAACGTCAGTTAAATTGTTTTGCTTCTACATTTAGGTAAGTTATTGTTATATTTTAAACTAAATGCGTGAATATTATTGTATATTGAAATGTTATTAATTTTTGAATCAAAGAAAAGGTAAAAAAAACAAAAAATTGTTTGAATTTGTGCATTCTAAACAAGCCACTAGAGGGTACTGCTTAAATTATTTTTAATTGTATTTAAGTTGTTATTGTAAATTATTTCTATATTGAATACTGAAATTAACTAATTCAAATTATTGTTTATCAACTGATGATTCATTTCTAATTAAAAATGTTCAAACATAAACGCAGATTAGAATTGTATTTTTCTACTGTCACATAGGTGGCGCTGCCGCAATTAATTAAAATTTATTACAAAATAGTAAAATACTTCTAATTCTGACAAAATACATTGTTTGGCCTATTAATATGTATTATTTAAACAAATTCTTATTTTACTTGCAGATTTTTGTCTTCACGACAACCAATTAGATTAAACGACCTCTATTTGACCTCTACATGACATTTCTAGTCTTAACTCGTTGTGTATTGAAGACATTTCACTTGCCGGTGATATTTTCGAGAAAAAGCAGCAATATGGCATTGAATAAACTCAGCATTGACTCTTTGGACTTGGCCAACAAGCGTATCTTTATGAGGCAAGTGCATTTATTTACTTAAACTCAACGGACAAGCAAAAATCTCTCAGTCAAATTTTGAAGGTTATGTTTTTCGAAAACTTTGTGGGATTAAAGATCCGAAGTTCAACTACTAACTGATTATTAAAGTCTTGTCTTAATGTATACTAACAAATCTATAAATTGTTAATTTAGAGTGGACTTCAACGTGCCGCTGAAAGATGGTGTAATCACCAACAACCAACGCATTGTAGCCGCTTTGGAAAGCGTGAAATACGCTCTGGACAAAAACGCTAAAAGTGTGGTGCTTTGCTCCCATTTAGGTCGTCCAGATGGCACCCCAAATCCAAAATACACGCTCAAACCAGTCGCCGACGAACTCAAAAAACTGCTCAACAAGTAAACCTTAAGCCGAATTCACACGATGCGTTTTTTTATATTTAAAATTATATTGCAGAGAAATCACATTTCTCCCCGATTGCGTTGGCCCGGAGGTCGAAGCAGCTTGCGCCGACCCACAGCCGGGTTCGATTATCCTGCTCGAAAATTTGCGCTATCACGTCGAAGAGGAAGGCAAAGGCGTGGATGCTTCCGGCAGTAAAGTGAAGGCCGATCCGGCTAAAGTGACGGAATTCCGATGCAGCTTGCGCAAATTGGGCGACGTTTACGTCAACGATGCCTTCGGCACTGCACATCGAGCGCATTCTTCCATGATGGGCGAAGGATTCGACCAACGAGCTTCCGGATTTTTGCTCAAGAAGGAGCTGCAATACTTTGCGAAAGCTCTCGATAATCCCGAAAGGTTGTTTTTTGGATTATTTTTTGTTAAATAGGTTTAATTGTGGGTTTTAGGCCGTTTTTGGCGATTCTAGGTGGCGCTAAAGTGGCCGACAAAATCCAACTGATTGAAAACCTGTTGGACAAAGTGAACGAGATGATTATCGGCGGCGGGATGGCTTACACTTTCCTGAAGGAATCGCGCGGAATGAAAGTAAGTAACTCAAATGCGAGATAATTCGTTTATTCATTAACAATTTATTCATATTGCATTGCACATTAAATAGATGGACAACTAATGTTCACATTAAAAGCGGTAAACATTAGTATGAAAACAATCGCGTACAAAGATTGCAGAAAAACCGCATACTTTCGGTCTTCCAAGCCATACTTCTCTTTAATCACTTTGCATTTCTTTTTAATCTCACTGCGTAGTTGCTTATGCTCCTTAACCGAAATCTTCGGCGACAGTTTCAAGTTGGACGTCTCCTTAATCGCGTCTTTAAACAAATTCAAAAACTCCAACGAGTCCTTTTTCGGCAAACTTTCCTCACTGTCTTTAGTCGGCGTTACGTCGAAGCGAAACGACACCTTCTTCACGATCTTCGTTTTCGAACTCACCGAAGAATTCTCGGACGGCACGACATTTTCGGTATTTTCCTCTTTCATTAGCGGCGAACAGAAATAATTCACCCAATTCATAATCCTCGCTTGTTCCACCACTAACGGATAATGCACCAATCGGGCGAAATATGTCATTTGCACTGAATGGTTCGATTTGGCATTCACGCCCGTTTCGTTTACGTCGGTAAGCGTGTCGAGGAAATTCAAAATGTTGTAGCACGACGGGCTTTTTTCGACTGACGATATTTTGACTTGTTCGGCTTCGGCTGGGTAATTGCGTACTTGTCGCAATGTGGCCATAAACGGCGTGTAGAACTGGCTGCTTGCTACGCTCGTGTCTTCGTGCGTTTTCGGCTCGGTTATCGTTAAGGGTTCTTCCTCCTCTTCGGTCGGCTACAAAATATTTATTTGATTAGTGACAGTTGTAATTGTTTTTGTGACAGTCGATTGTTTTACTTACAAAATCATTCTCCAACTCATTGTAGACATTTTCAACATCGGCCAAGACGCGATCCAATTGATCTGCCATATTCATATTGAAATCGTTCAATTGGAAGTTGAAAAAACGGGGCGAAAACTTATCGTCCGCTGTCAAATATTCGGAAGAAATGATTGGCGCGTCTAGACTAGGCCTATCCGATTCGCAATCGTTCTCAGTTTGCACGATTTTGTTGTACAAATAACTGTCGCTCGGCGTGGTGGACGTTTGGGTTTCTTCCACCACTTTTTCAACAACCGCCATACCTTCTTCCTCTTCTTGCTCGATTAAAATAGGCTCGTCTTCAATTACGTGAACACTTTCACTCGTCACCACTTCGACGATCGGCTCCACCCCACTAATCCCGCTGTTAATACTTTTCGGGAGGCTTGTTGGCTCGTCCGCTGACGTCTCATCGATCGATTGTCGGCGCGATTTGGTTTTCGAGCGTTTAACGCGTCGCTTTTTCCGCATTTTCCCGCTCACTTCCGATCGTGTCAGTTCGGAAGTCGAACTGTTCGATTCCAAAATATTCTGCAGCCGTTGGAACAAATCGTTCGAAATGCAATTCACATCGTTGCTTAGCGTTTCGAATTCCGATCGCTGGCTGATTTTAATCTCCTCCTTCTTTTGCATCAAACTCAACACGTCCGTGATTTCCTTCTCCATCGCATCGAACGCTTCAGCGCTACTCGAATCGCCGGGCGCCGACAGCAAATCGATCATTTTCGTCTCGATGACGCTGATCGCTTTCTTCAAATTGTTTTGAATCATATCGTTACGGGCTTTTAGGCTTTGCACGTGATTGAGGACCGGTGTGTGAACCGGTCCCTTTGCGTTCGGCAATTTGGAGACGATTTTCTGGCTGGTTTGCAGTTTGCGAAGGAGCGTTCGGTTGCTCGACATTTTTGGATGGGGTTCCTCCACTAATTCCTGGTTCTCCACGAAGGTTACTAGTTTTTGCGCGGTGGTTTTCGCGTATTTATTCGTCCACAGTTTGCGGTTCGAGTCGATTTTGTTTTTGGTGGCGCTGGTGGATGGGGAGCTTAGTTGGGGCATTCCGTGCAGTTGGATCGTGTGGGTCTTTTTCGGCTTCTTTTGAGTGGTGTCTAGATTGGTTTGTTTAGATTCCGGGGTGGGTTTCGCTTCTTTAACGGGACGCGATGCGAATTTCGCATTAATCTTGTTGTTATCGTACAGCACTTGCACGATCATTACGGTTACATCTGACTGGAAGCACTGCGTTTCAGGGTCGATAATGTACGGAATGATTCGTTTTATGTCGGACTTTTCGGCCGCAATTTCGTCTTTCTTCGCAACGTTTGTTGTCGGTTCGAGCAGATTCTTCCACGCGCTCTTCATCGCATTGCTCTTCTGATAAGTTAAATGATACAAATAGGAATCGGTGACGCATTTCTCGCCAGTGCCAAAATAATCCTTCCGCGGATACTCCGCTTGGAACGGCTGCAAATCCTGGTTCGTCAAATCGTCGAGAATGTCGCGAAACTCAAGCTTGCGGCGATTATGGCCCTGCTTTTGCGCCAAATGCATTTTAATCCATTTCATGCGACATTGCGATGACGCACTTTGTCGCAATATCTTCTCGACTTTCACCGTGCAACTGCTACACTCTAATTACAAACAAAAACGTTAATAATTTGAAATTATTTGGCCGCAAAATTACCTTTCACTTTAACTTTAACCGCCCCCGACTTAATCTTTTCGCTCGCATTATAAATCTTCGGCTTCACCTTCAAACTCGTGCACGATCGCTGCCGCAATCGGCTCTTACTCTTCTTCTTCTGCATTTTAACGCCGTTCTGCGAGAACCACAAGCTGTCCGTATACTTGCGCGCCAGCACTAAACGCGTGGACGACGTTTTCGGCAGCTGTCGCACGGCTTTTATCGGCACATCCACTTTACAGCGGCGCATCATTTTCTGGAACGTGAGAAAACTGTCGTTCGCCTCGATTTGCTGCAGCAATTTATCGTGTAAATCGGCAGTGCCGCGCTTTCGGTAAACATCGGGAATTAGCGGCACCAATCCGGTTTCGCTCGTTTCCGTTTTCTGGATGTTGATCAGTTCGGTTAAGTCTTCCGAGTAGCTTTCGCTAGGTGGCGAAAGTGTCGCTTCGATGATTGGTGGATCGGGTTGAAGTTCGAGTTCGGTGGATGCTAAAGTTTCGATTTGGTTTTGTAGTTCGTCGACGCATTGATCGAACGCCAAGTCGAGTTCCGTGTTGCTGATGATTTGGTTTTGTAGGATTTCCGTGGGGGATGTGTTTTCGGTATAGAACGGTTCCAATTTGAATGGTTTGTCGGGTTCGTTTGCGTTTAACTCTTCAATTTCGTATTCTGAACTGGTTTCGCTTAACGGGCTTGATTTCAAACTGAAATTGAATTAGTAAAGTGAAGAACACGTGGTAAAAATGGCGTCGCAGCTACATTCATGTTGATCGCCATATTGTATTGACGCCATATTGAATTGACGCCATTTTGAATTGACGCCATATTGAATTTTATAATTTTACGTCATATAGTTCCGACGCCATATTGAATTTTTACAATGTGACAGCATTTTGTTGCTTTTTCGAATATTTCTTACCTGATCGGTTTTTCTGCATCTTGCAAACATTCGCGCACCTTATTGCAAATATCATCAATGCCGCTGAAGCTCTCGCAAACCATCGTGCTCATTGCATTGTTGAGCTGAATGAGTCGCGCATTGACTTTCTGCTTGTATTTCAAAAACGCTTGCGTTGAAGGTCGCAATGTTGCACTGGGAATTTCGTCTAAAGTGTATACGGACATTTTGGTCGCGTTGCATTCTATTATTTCACTCGCGATTTGGAAATGCGTTCATTGAATGAGTGACTTGACATTGATTAGAACGTTGATGACGTATGTTTTCGCTTTCTAGATTGGCGGATCTTTGTACGATTCTGAGGGGGCCAAGATTGTGAACAAGTTGCTCGAAAAGGCGAAGGCGAACAACGTGCAAATTCATTTGCCGGTTGATTTTATCACGGCGGATAAGTTTGATGAAAATGCGCAGGTTGGCAGCACTGATTTTGAGTTTTTTTGAGGTTATGTGGGTTTTTTTGGTTTAGTCGAGCTGCGCTACCGTTGAGGACGGGATTCCAGACGGTTGGATGGGTTTGGATGTGGGACAGAAGACGATTGAGTTGTTCAAGGAACCAATTCGCCGAGCGAAGGTGATTGTGTGGAACGGGCCGGCTGGCGTTTTTGAATTTGCCAAGTTTGCCAACGGCACCAAGGCTATTATGGATGAAGTGGTGGCGGTTACCGGCAAAGGAGCCATTACTATTATTGGTAATTATTATTTTGTTTGTTGGTTTATTGTATTCATAATTTGTTTTTAGGGGGTGGCGATACTGCAACCTGTGCGGCCAAATGGGGAACTGAGGATAAAGTGTCGCACGTGTCGACCGGCGGTGGCGCTAGTTTGGAATTGCTGGAAGGAAAAGTGCTGCCAGGTGTCGCTGCGCTCAGTGATGCTTAATTATTTATTTTCGTATATTTATTCCTACTTAAATTAAAATTATCGTTTGTTATGTAGCTGAAATGCAGAAACCTATTTTATTTGTGTTTGAATCAATAAAGATTTCTTTAGTATATTTCAAGCGTATTATTTCATGTGCGCATGCGCAGAATATTCAAAACGAGATAGCGCTAAAACTGTAGGTCCAATTCAAGTTCACTTCAGGGGTTTATTCAAAGGTGACCTTTAAATTCTCACATGGTTGACATCTAGCAGATATTTGCTTCCTATCGTCTATCGCTGTTCCAATCGCATGCATTCACACCGAAATAGCCGCGCTCGCTTTAGTTAAAGTGGTTTCATTCAACATTTGTTTTTTTTTTCGCGTATGCTCCTTCGTCCACTTGCAGGCATCTTACATATGCGGCTGGGTGGTTTTATTTTGAAAAAAGCTGACTGAAAAACTACGGTAAGTGCACATTTTTCCTGTCTGATTGCTAGATTCATTAATTAGCTAGCTATTTATAAGAATTGCGTCGATTTTTTTGGTTTTAATGATTGTTTAAAACGTTGGCGAAATTCCAAAGCTTTTTTATAATTTATTTATTGTAAAAGTAAATAAATTATTGAATTAATTAGGAGATTAATAGATTTGCGTCAGCTTAATTTTTGTTGATGTTAGTTTATCTATTTATTTATATAGTATATTATACACCAAGGGTGTGAAGTAGATTTTCTAGCGCGAGCACAGGTTCATATCCCGAGATGCGCAGCATCGAGGGATATGATAGTGCGAGCGCTAGAAAATTTTTCACAACCGTGGTGTATATACTATTTTTTGCACTACTAGCACGTCTAGTCCGCAGCGCCATTGACAGTTGGCAGAAGAGTAAATTCAATTGTCGTAATAGATTGTTTGATTTTGTTTAAATTGAATATTTAAATTGAATTTCTATTAAACCGCTATTAAAACTGTTCGAATATCACAATTATTTATCATTAATATAATTTTGCAACTTCCAGAACCAAAAAAGTGCGCACTAATGTACCATTGGAAAACGCCCAGTGAAATTGCAATTGATAGTTACATAAGTTTTAAAAATTAATTTTACTAATTTACACAACAATTTCATTGCTTAAATAGTATCAGATAAATTACCTACAACATAGTGATTCTTTCTGTATAACTTTCTTTTTAAATTCTGCTACGGTATTATCAGAAATTCGAATTATGTGTTTATTTACCCCGGGGTTGTGAAATGAAATTTCACAACCTCTCACCGGCATAGGTAGTGAAATTAAACTTCTCATTCTGTTAATCAATATCATAAAGTCGTGTTCTATAGCTAGTAGTGTAAAAAATATATTATTATACAATTTATGCGATAAGGTTGCTTTTCAAATCTAGATGCTATAAAACTATTTATATAGCGACGCTTCTAATTCGTGCAATAACAATTTGTTTATAATATTAGATAGATATTAAATATAATAAGTAAACATTTGCTATTTATTTGCGCAGCAAATTGTTATCGACATTTAAAATTCTCTTACATAATGTCAAAATTTTGACAGTTCAATCAAAAATCTAACCTCAACTTGTTCTAATTTTAGAACAAGATGTCTCGTGAACGTTCCTCATCTCGCCGCTTCTATCGCGGAGAATCTTGCAGCAATTTACATGGCCTCGATCGCGGCCAGACGGCCGAAGAAGAAAACAGATGGACTTTTGAAATCGCGTGGGAAGCCGCCAATAAAGGTAATCACGCAGTGTCGCCAATAAAAAAAAATGTAAAGTCACCAAACAGTCGTTTGAATTTTGACAATTCAAAAATATTTGAAGATGGCAGCACCAATAATTTTTGTTTTTTCAGTTGGTGGAATTTACACTGTGATCCGTTCGAAAACTTTCGTATCGACTGAAGAAATGGGCGACCAATATTGCCTAATCGGGCCTTACAAAGAGCAATACGCACGTACTGAAGTGGAAGAAGGCCCTTTAGGCTCCTCTTCCTTGAATAAAGCCGTTAATGCACTACGCGATCAAGGTTTTAAAGTAATTAGAATAAATTCCACCAACGCCACCATTTAATTTGCTTCGTTGCTAGGTTCACACTGGTCGCTGGTTGGTCGACGGCAACCCGCAGATCATTTTAATGGATATCGGCTCAGCCGCTTGGAAATTGGATGAGTTCAAATCGGACTTATGGTCGAGTTGCAATATCGGCGTTCCGCATTTGGATATCGAGACCAATGACGCCATTTTGTTAGGTTACATGGTTGCTGAATTTATTGGAGAGGTAAAACTCCGCCATTTTGTATTCGCTTGTCAAAATAATTTTGTCTTCCCTTAGTTTCGCAAGATTGCCGAGATTGATAGTGAGGGCGCTATTCCGAAAATCGTGGCACATTTCCATGAATGGCAAGCTGGTGTGGGTTTGATTGTGCTGCGCACAAGATGTGTCAATATTGCGACGGTTTTTACAACGCACGCTACACTTTTGGGGCGATATTTGTGCGCTGGGAAAATAGATTTCTACAATAATCTTGATAAGGTAAGTTAATTAATCGATTGTTAATTGGATTTAATTGTTGTGCAGTTTAATGTAGATGAGGAGGCTGGTAAACGCCAGATTTATCATCGCTACTGCATCGAACGAGCGGCCGCGCATCTGTGCCAAACATTTACTACAGTTTCTGATATTACTGGTAGGTTTACTTTAGTTTAATTAGTATTTGCCATTTATTATGTGTTTTGCAGGGTATGAAAGTGAGCATTTGCTTAAAAGAAAACCCGATGTCATCACACCGAATGGATTGAACGTGAAAAAGTTCTCCGCATTGCACGAATTTCAAAATCTGCACGCGCTATCCAAGGATAAGATTCACGAGTTTGTTCGGGGTCACTTTTATGGGTAATATAAACTTTACTTACATTATTTGAACGTATTTTGTCGCACTAATCCCATTTTGAAGCAAATTGTCACTAACTGTCACATTAAATGTCATTGTCTGAAAGGTCAGTGATACCAACCGTACAACTTAAATATTTTATTGCAAATATATCATGGCCGTCTAGATTTATTTTTATTTCAGCCATTATGATTTCGATTTGGATAAAACGCTCTACTTTTTCATTGCTGGTCGTTATGAGTTTGGTAATAAAGGTGCCGATATTTTCATCGAAGCCTTAGCCAGATTAAATCATTACTTAAAAGTAAGCTATTTGAATTATTCGACTTGGAGCGAATGATTTTTATTGTAATTCCAGTCTTCTCATCCAGATGTCACTGTAGTCGCATTTATGATTTTCCCCGCCAAAACCAACAACTTTAACGTGGAATCTTTGCGAGGCCATGCTGTTACGAAAAGTTTACGCGACACTATTAATGATATTCAAAATAAGATTGGAAAGCGGATGTACGAAGTTTGTTTGAGGTAAACAAATATTCAAAAAATGGCGCGACATTTAAATATATTTATTTTGTGATTTAGTGGGCGCGTGCCAGACGGATCCGATTTGATGCAAAAGGAGGAGCTTGTCAGACTGAAACGCTGCATTTTCTCTTTGCAAAGAGACGGTTTACCGCCAGTCACTACACACAACATTATAGACGATTGGAACGACCCTGTTTTGAATTCAGTTCGAAGATGCAATCTTTTCAACACCACGCATGACCGCGTCAAAGTAAATAACATCAAAAGTGCCAACTTAAATATTTAGCACTAAAATTTCTGGCCGTCTAGATTTATTTTCAAATTTTCTTTTCAGATCGTGTTTCATCCCGAATTTCTAAGCTCAACCAACCCGCTATTCGGGTTGGACTATGAGGAATTCGTGCGCGGTTGCCATTTGGGAGTATTCCCCAGCTACTATGAGCCATGGGGTTACACTCCAGCTGAATGCACGGTTATGGGAATCCCCAGCATCACCACGAATTTGTCCGGATTCGGCTGCTTTATGGAGGAGCATATCGCTGATCCGATGTCGTATGGAATCTATGTAGTTGATCGCCGGCATATCTCGCTAGAGGACACTGTGCAACAATTGTCGCAATATATGTACGATTTCGCGCGATTGAATCGCAGACAACGCATTATACAACGAAATCGAACTGAGCGGTTGAGCGATATGCTTGATTGGAGAAATCTGGGCGTGGTTAGTAACTTATAAAAATCCAATATGGCGGCGACTATAAAGTGAAGTTGTTGCGAAGCCATTTTGTTTTACTGACATTTTTGCTTCTGTAGTATTATAGACAAGCCCGATTGAAAGCGTTGCAAGCGGTTTTCCCCGACTACAAAGAAGAATTGGAAGCAGGAATTGGTCGATTGAATTATCCGAAACCCTATTCGGCTCCGCCGTCGCCTAGTTCGAGTCGAATTACCACGCCGAATCCTTCGTTACCCGGTTCCGATGATGAAAATGATTCGGTGGATGAGGAAGGAGAGGTAAGATTTTTTTATTTTTGTGCAGTTGGTATGACTGTATTTTTTTTTGTTAGTTGGAAGAATTGAAAATGAACAAGTAGATGGAGCTGTAGTCGCTGCTAGATTTGGATTTTGGAAATACTCTACTTATGCCATAAGATGCCAATATTTTTAAACTGTTAACTTTTATTTTCTTTTATCGTTAATTACTTTTACAAACAAAAAATTGTTCATACAAATTTATGAAATTGTTAATCGCTTGTTGAAATTTTCTATTTGTATCTATTTGTTGTATATACAATCATACTAATTATTTATTTTTACTATATAAAGTCAGATAGAATGGTACAAAAAAAAAATTGAAGAACAATTGCTTTATGTCTGTTAAATTTACTATTATACAAAAATTCCTCTTATCAAATTTGTTAAATAAAATTATATTTTATAACAGCTGTGTTCGATTTAAGAAAAGCTTAAAACCCTGGTGGAAATTAGCAATTGCGCTAATGCGTGCACATTTTCTTTTGAAGCCGTTTTAATTTTTTTGCGGATGGCTATCCCGCAATGTCCTTTAATCAAATGACTCAAATCTGCCGAAAACTATAAAAAAATATTTAAATAACTAAATCCCAATTAGAATATGTGAAAACAAACTTTTGAATTCGGTATGTCGGCGTCAGAGAAATTCTGGCTAACTTCAGTGCATTCGATGAAGGCCGCTTTTAGCGGCGTAACTAGACACATGGAATGATTTTTCTAAAACAATAGTATTTAAAACAACACTTTCTATAATTTAAATAATTACTTGTTTTGGTTTATCAGGACTATATTCGCGCATTTGCATAACTATACTTCTCCGTCCTGCTGTAACATTCCAACGCGACCAAACAAAATTAAAACTGTTACTAATCGTCGCCATATTGAAATAGAGATGCTTCTCCATCGGCCATTGTTTTTCACAGGTACCAACTTAAAATTATGACATTGTTATATTTGAAATTTAAATTAGGTTAGTTACCTTCCACATAGCAGAATGCATCGACCGCCGGGAAAATATCAATCCCAGCTTGTTGCATCAACTACAATTTTTATTTTAGCAAATAAAATTTGAAAACAAACAAAACGAACCCGCTTAAGCTTATGCAACTGCATGTAAATACCAATTTTATCCTGCAGCACCATATTGGGACTATTTTGCAACTGCGCAATGCAAATCAAACCCTCTTTAACGTTGAATTCCAGCATTAAAATGGCGGTTGTAATTTGCAGCGTCACTGTATCGCTAATAACAAAAATAATAAACAAAATAACAAGAAAATATAATTACTTACTCTAATTCCGGCTTCAAATCCCAAGCCTGATACGGAAGATTTGCATAGCGATAAGTGGCCAATGCAAACGTTCCAAAGCGACCAGTTCGAAACGTCAACATTCCTTTTTCTTCATTATGCTTCAAATCATGCACATCTTTTTTCGTCCACACCTGTTCTGCTTCATCCCAATGGCATACGATTGGAAGTTCCAAGAAAATTACATTTTGCGACCAACTATAATATTTTTAGAAATTTTCCAATAACGCGTGACTTTGAGACTAACTTCATGTACGTTCTAAATTCAACAAGTTGGCGTGACACAATAAAAATGGCGGATCTCCGCCATACTTGTTCAATTTAAAAACATACGTCATGACGCCATATTGATTTTTAATTTTAAGGTTAGAAAATTTAATTATTACGTTAAACTAATCAGCATTAATTTATCCATTTCCTCTTCTTGTTTCTTCATTTCCTCCTCGATTTCTTCAGGCAATCTACGCACGCCTGGTTCCGGAGGTTCGGGCGGCGTATACAAAACATAAAATGGAACTTCTTCCAATTGTTTCGGCAAATACACTGACAAGGTACAAAACACAAATTAAAAAAAAAATCCCGTAATTGGGTTTGAAATCTTACAAGGCGTTATATTCATCATTATTGTGACAAACTCTTGCGGTTGAGGCGGTTGCTTCAACAAATTCAAAAAGTACACTCCACCTAATATCGAAAACTTTCGCAAATTAATTACATGATCCGGCAGCGATTTCGAAAGGTTTCTTTGTTGCTCCGCATACAGAACATCTATAAAAAGAAAACAATTCCAAAATAATCAGAATACGTCAAAAAATATAAGACGCAACCAGTAATACATAAAGTCATGCTGGTTGCCTAACTTAGCATCAAATTTGAATTAAAACCACGCACCTTCTTCGTTTAACATAAACTCCGACGCGCTCGGACGCAATTTCTCATAAGGAACCAACCGGATATCCTCAAAATACCCCATATTCTGAAAAACCTCCACCTCCCTCGTTTCAACTTCATCCAAATCCGTCTGTTCCTCATCGTTCGGTATCGGATTCACTAATTCGGTTTTCATATTTTTCGTGCGACTATCGAATTTGTACTGCAATTGACCGCGAAATTCCGCATTAGTGTTCGCTAGTAAATTCTGCTGCACGCCACTGTCCATATTCGCATCTTTATACAACGCGCACAAATCGCTAAAATGGTCGTAATTCAAATACATCGCTCTGATTGCCATACAATTGCAATCGATGGTGGTGGGGAATAAAACGGTCATGTTCATGTTGGTGAAGGAAATTTCGATCCGGGGACTAAAGTGTTAAATAAATAAATTAGCGGAAAATTTGCAGTTTGGGGTATTTTTACAAAGCTGGTCGTCGAGGATTAGGAAGTGGAATCGGCAGCTGAATCCTCAACCAGAGGAACAGACTCAAAAAATCGTCTTTGTAATTATAATCGGCGGTTGGGATGTCGATGCGATGCAAGTTGTCCCGAATTTTTCGCAGCAAATTGTACGTGACGATGTCCAAACTTGATTTTTGGTGGCTACGAAAAAGGTGCTGGATCTATAAAAAAATATTAATCGCGTTCTAAATTAATTTATTGGAGGTTTTTCACCCAAATCCAATTTTCCACGCTTTGGCTGTCTTTGGCTGAAGCTGTATCGATCAGATCATCCAAATCAGCGAGTAGCTAATTAATTAAAAAAATATTTAACTGCCTAATAATATTTTTTTAAGGTACTTTAATAACATCTTCCGTTCTTTTAGAGACGTCTTCAATTTTTAATTGCTCCATCATAGTGGCCTCCCATAAATGAAGATACGTGTTCATCGCATCGCATTTGGCGGGATTTGGAAGGTTGCCAAAATTCACATATAAATCCCACTAAAAAAGAAAGTGCTCAAAAATTTGGATAAAATCTTCAAATCTCTTACATCGTGATCTTCCTTGTCCTTCCGAACATTCGCCAAATGGTTCATCTCAAGCTCATCTATAAATCCACACGATTTTTGCAACTGCTCCTGCCGGATCTGATGCTCCGCAATTTCCCGCCGCTCCTTCTCAATCGCTTCCCTTCGCTCCTTTTCTCTTTGCAATTTCGCTTCTTGAAGGGCACGCTGCTCCTCAGCTTCCGCTTCCAATCTTTGCTTCTCATTCAGCTCCGCGGTGATTTTCGCTTTGTCTTTTTTGGTCAATTTTTTTTTGGCTCCCTAAAAAAGAAAGGATTACAAAATAATTAATTAGATGAAGCGCGCACCTTTTTCTTCTTTTTCTTCTTCGGTATTTCGGGTTCTGGTGGTTTAATCGAAAGCACTTCTATATTTTTTAATAAAAAAATTAATTAGCGTTTAAGAGAAATTAATATTTAAACCTTCAGGAACAATCCCTTCGGAAATCAACTTAAGTCTGGCGATTTCCGCTAAAATGTCAACTTCTTCCGGTTCATCAACTTTGATAATTTCCTTTATTTTCTCTACAATTTCCTTTGATTCCTTTTTCGCGCCTTTTTTAACTTTAGCCTTCTTGACTATAAAACCTTTTTTCCTCTTATCGTCTTTCTTCTTTCCTTTTTTTCTCCCGCCCTTTACGGATTGCAGCTCCTCCTCTTCGTCGTCATCCGACATGGAGTCCGTATCGGACCCGCCATCAATAATACTGAATTTAAACTAATTTCTAAATTAATTTAACAATTTTTTAATGGAGTGGAAGTTACTTGATCCATTTGGTATTTTCTGGAGCCGTACGATTGACGAGTGGATCTTCTAGAGCTTTTTCTAGAAGTGGATTTTCGCACCTTTCGTTTCGTTTTTTCTTTAGATGGCGTTCCTTCAATTTCTGATTGGGTTTCCGAACGATCTTCCGATACAACTGATTTTTTGGCTGAGAAATTTTGGCGTCCATTAATTTTTTTTTATCACAAATCGAACTATATTCTACCTTTTTTGCCTTTTTTCCCCTTTTTCTTCAAAGATTTCCTTTTGGTACTCACGCTCCTCTTCCCCTTTGTTTTTGTGCGCCTTTTCTTTCTTGGCGCCTGCTCTTCATACTCAATTTCCTCCATTTCGGCATCGGTATCGACTTCAGCGTCATCGATAGTGCTGCGTTCAACCGATTTCTTCTTGCCTTTAGACTTTCTTCGTTTAGGCTTCTCAGCGGATTTTGACTTTCTGCGTAGTCTTTTCGGTTTTGGTTCGTCGAAATGTAACAGAAAATCGTCCTCGTCTTCTTCTAATTTTGGCGCAGCTGGAACTAGTTCCGCTTCGGGGACAATTATTTCTTCCTCGGGATGTGAAGATTTTCTTTTCTTCGTTTTGGGTTTTTTCTTCTTATTTTTCGCATTTCTTTTCGCCTCTTTTTCTTCATCGGTTAATGCGTGTTCGAAGTCTATTTTTTTGAACTTCATTTTTTTGTTTAAAAGTTTCTCCATTTCTTCGTCTTTGCCTTTTTTCTTCTTCTTCTTCTTTTTAGGTTCGGTAAGGGCTTCCATTTCGGCGCCATCCGATTCGCTAATAATATTTTCTGCGTCTATTTAAATAATAATTATTTTTATGAACGTTTGGGGCTAAAATTTTATACTTGGATCATTTTCGGGTGATTCTTCCCTTTGCTCTAAATTTATTTCATCAACATTTTCTTTCGCTTCTATATCTTCAGGTATATTGCTTATTATTTCTTCCACATCTTTGAAGGTGAGGCTCGGTTTATTAGACATTTTAATATTTTCGCACAAAAAAAATCTGACATGAAAAATGACAGCTTTAAATTGAAGTAAGCGTGCTCGAATAAAATATTTTCAAAATTTCGCGCTAATAAAAGATGGATTCCAGTTACTTTTTAAAAATCACAATAGAGGCCGCTAGTTGGAAACAACTAAATTAATTACAAGGAATCACGTTAGTTCCAGATTTTGCCACTCCTTATGTTTGTATTTGTTTACATACAAAAACCTTGGATCAAGTGCAAAATCAATAAATTTTTGCAACTTCAACATGAAAAAATTAATAATTTGCTTACCATTGAAATTACAAAAATCAACTTCACACAAAATTATTGACCAAACAAACATTTGTTTGGTCGCTATCCCAATCATTTGCATATGTACCCCCACCCTTTTCTTGCAAATTAAACAATGCCAAAGATTTACAGACATTTTTGCATAATCTCGTCGGAAAAACACTCTTCATTGTGGTTTTCATGTTTAATTTAATAGTAATAGGCATTTTGAAGGATAACGTCCTCGTCACACTACCGCATCGCAATGATGCGACTCCGATCTTAAATGCGCTCCTTACAAGGTTCACCATATATAAATAATTCTGCATTTCCGTTTCTGTTTCAGTCAAAGTGTCGCCGCGCTTATTATCTTTAAAATGGTACAATTAAACTAATATTGTTTTAGCGAATTAATTAATTTGGTTATTTTGTTCGGATCACAGGTGTGCTACAAAACAATCGATACGTACATGGATGAGCCTACAAAGGAGCAGCTGGATTTTGCTAAAAATGAAATTGGTGAAGTTGAGGATCGGTTGGAGAATCTGGAGCAGTTAATTTACGATTGGTTTAACACTCAAAAGCATTTACCCAAGAATTATGGTGAGAACTTTTAGGTTATGGTGTCATTTCAAACAAACAGTTCTGCCAACTGCATGAATGTGTAAATAACTATTAAATAATTAATGAAAAAGTCTTAAAATTCACAATAATTTATAATAATTTACAATAATGTAAAATAATTTACAATAATAATTGGCTTTTCAATAATATTTATCTCTTTTGGTATAGACAAAAACACTATAATACTTTTTAAGTTGGTAGTTCCGAAAATCACTAACAATTGAATTTGACGCAAATTCACATGACAGATAAAGTTTTATCCCTTAAATTTTTTTATTAGATAAGCGAATGGTACGTAATTTTATCAGAAGCTGCAAACACAATTTAATTAGAGCACAAACTCGACTAGAAAATTATTATGCAGCGAAATCCATTTACACGGAAATTTTTTCGAACCGAAATCCCACTTCGAACGATGTTGTCTCAACCATCAACAACGTGTAAGATAAATTAACATTCTAATCAACTAAATATCGTAATTGACAAAAAACTTTCCAGCAACGTAGTAATTCTCCCAAAACTGAACGAAAAAGGCGAACGACTCATTTACCTGTCGCTCGAAAATCTCGACGTGGAAGTTTTCAACATGGCGTCCGCGATGAAGTTGTTCTACATGCTTTGTAATTAATTAGTTAAATAATTAGTCAAATTAGCGTATAAATAGATCTATTTTTAAATTGCAGATGATTTACACTTGACAACAAAACACACCGTATGTGGAGAAATTGTAATAATTGATAGCAAAGGTTTCACTCCGAACCATTTCGTCAAACTTTTCTCTATGATGAAAATCCAATCGATTATTGCACGCAATGCATATGCCATTCGATTGAAACGCATTTATGTGATTAATGCACCCGTTATGATTGAAAAATGCATTGCGTCCTGCAAGCCTTTTTTGCATAAGCGCATCCGCGAATCGGTAATAATTTTGTTGATCGAAAAATTCGTCGATTTTTTGACTAATAAATTAATTTACGAGTTAATTTATTTATGTTTTAGTTTACAGTCCTACGAGATGACAATTTGTTCGAGTTCTTCCCAGCCGAACTTCTGCCTTCAAACTACAACGGAAAATTAAACTCGTTGCGAGATTACATGAAGGAAGCACAAGAATTGTTAATTGCGAATATCGATTGGTATAAGGAGCAGGAAAATTGTAAAATAATTGGATCCTTTACTCCAAGTTGTTTAGATTCTTTGGAAAAATACGATAATGATGCTTTTGGAGTCCAGGGTAGTTTTCGAAAATTGCAAATTGATTAGTCGCATCGCATTTGTTTTGTAAACAATGTTTCAAGGTGAGATATTATACTTTAGGCTTACGTGCTAGAAATTGAGTAAAGTATATTGATGGTGAAATGATTAATTAGCTAATTATCTAATAAATAGCGTAAATAAGTTTAATTGATTTGGAGGAAAAGCTATATAAATTTTATAAATCCTATAAAACTGTTTGTTTTGCTTGTTAGATATTTATTTATAGTTGCAAACGTCTTTGCGCTATTAAATAATAATTAAATAAAGTGCGTCGAATATAAATAAAATCCCAAAATAATTTTCCAAACTATTATTGAACATAATACAAAACAAATACAAATCATAACAATTTATATTCCGGCCGCATAAAAATATAAAAAAATCCTTTAAGTATCTTAACAATTAATACAGTCAGTATAAATATTGTTACCCATTAAATTAATTAAGAAAACCGTTCATCCAACTAAATATAATCACAAGTTAATTTTTGTGGTATGCAACCAACAATACACAAGCTAAATAATTTTGTGCAAATCGCAGACATTTTGAAAACCCCACAATCTACAAAATAGCTTCATCGCAACTAACTATAATCAAAAAGCAGATATTTCGACAAACTCTTCGGCAAATCGAAACTATCGACGGAAGTGAGCAACTCGCGCCCCAAAAGCTTCCTCATAAAAAGCCGAACTTGTCGTCTCAAACTCATCGGATATCTCGCCAACTCCAAAAGCGTCTGCTTCTGCTCAATCGAGACCACATTATTCCTGCGAATCATACAGGCGTCAAAGGACTCGCACGTTTCGAGCAACAGGAAGAAGATTTTATCACACTCGGCCGATATAACATTGTGCAAGCAATTCAGCATTCCATCTGGATCACGAAACTGGGTTTTCATCACCACCTAAATATTTGAGAAAAATTAAATAAGATTGAGAGAAAAATGAGAAGAATGTTTACTCTAGCTCCGTATTTGATAAGCAAATGTACAATCGCCAAGCTGGGATTCACATTGCTCGCTAGATATTCGACCAAAACGGGCCGCAGTTGCGAATTGCGCTCGAAAATGTCGTTGTAGACTTTCAAGTTGGGATCGGCACCCGCAATCAGCAACATCTGTAGCAGAATTGTATTAGACAAATTTAATTGTAAAAAATAGATTAGAAACCTTCATAATTTCAAGCCGATTCGGTATATTATCGGCACAAGCCACGTGTAAAGGTGACCCTATTATAGGCGAGCTACAATTAACATTTGCTCCTAAAAAATATGTTTTACTATTAAATTAATTAGTTTTGTTTTGTTAATTACCCGCTTCGATAAGTAGGTCTACAATTTTAGGATCGCCTTTTAAAATCGCGAGATCTAAAGGACTAGGTTTGCCGATGTCGTATTCTTCGTCATAGTTTAATTTGGCGCCTTGCTTTATGATTAGATTTATTATTTCGATGTTGCCTGACAGAACTGCATAATGTAAAACCTAAAAATAATTATTAAAATTGCGAAAATTCAATTAATGCTCAAAAGTTACGGTTCTATAGTCAAGCCGCTCATCTGCAAAGGCATTCACATCAGCGCCATGTTTGAGCAGCAAAAGTACGGCTTCCATTCCCTAAAAATCAAAAACTCAAAAGTTCAAAAACGTTCGAAAACTTCAAAAGTTAAATTTTTCAGTCCAAAAAGTGCCATCAAAACGATTTAATTAATTACTTGGCAATTACATAATATTCCAATCTCCGAAAGAGATTTATTAATTGGCTGCTCATTTCTGAATCGCACGTGTTCAACCAATTTGACATTCGCTGTCACTCAAATCGCCCAAAGCGCGCCGATTGGCCCTTCGACACCACGTGCCGCCATACTGACCTGTGGTTGGCGCACCGCCTTCATCAAAGGTGTAAGCCCACTGCGATCCCTACTATCGGGATTAGCACCAAATGTTAAAAGCAGCTCCAAGAATTCGAGATCAGTGACTAGATTGATCTCTGCCCCAAAAAAGTAGCGTTTATTTGGATCAGCGCCATGCTCCAATAACATCCTGGCAATCTCCATGTGCTTGTTGCGAATTGCTAGACGTAATGGTTCGTCGCATTGTGTTGTACGTGGGAAATCTTCGCCGGTATGAGGACGGTAATCCACTTTCGCTCCGGAGAGGAGCAATAATCGCACCACTTCGATGTATCTATATTAGAAATTCAAAAGTTGTACGAAAAATGACATTTGGAAGACGTTTATAAAATCCAAGATGGCTACCAACATTGTAAATTTGACATATTTACCCATGTTCGGCTGACAGATGTAAAGGGCTGTAACCGCATTCATCCCTCGCATTAACATCACCCCCTCTAGTTAACAGCAGTTGAGCGGCTTCGTAATATTGCTGCCAAACCGCATAATGCAAAGGCATCAATCCTTGCGTCACCGGTTCGTTTACCTATAGTTTGCTAATTAGTGTCGATAAATTATTGTCGATAATTTATTTACCTTAGCACCGCAAGCGAGAAGTATTCGGATCTCGTCAAGGGGAACCATCCGAATTATCGAGTCCGCTAGTTCTCGTTGTAACGGATTTGTGATGCATTGTGTAGGCATCTAGATTTAAATTTTGACAGGTGAAATATTGAGGTTATAGTTTGCCAATTTTGGGTGGATGGTTAAATTTGGTTTGAATATTAAATTAATGAAAATAAACAAAATGGAGTGTTTGGCAAATTAAGTGCGATAATTTATTTTGCTTACGTTTGACAAATTAAAGCCGTTATAAATATGATTTGGTAAATTAGGCAATTTCGAGTGGGTACGGTTGAGCTCATTTTTAAGAGTAAATTCATATAAATAAACAATTTGCGAGATATTTATGAAGTATAAGTATTGGCGACGTTAGGAAGCAATTCATCTTAATTTTATGTTGACAAATAAAATAATAAAATAAATACGGTTGCATGCTTGTCAAACTAGGCAATTTCGATTGTGCAAGGTTGCGTTGGTTTACAAAATTAAATAAACAAAAATATAAAAAATCAATAATCGACGTTCTAATTAGCATAATATTTACTTCCGCCTACAATAAAAAGCAAAATAAAGCTTGACTTTCAATTAAATCGCTGTTTAGCAATAAAATTCGGTTACGCTTCCGACTGACATTAGGATAGGCAATTTCGATTGGTTTTAAAATACTACCAAAACCATAAACAATACGTTCTATTTGCACTGAACCGATATAAAACTTGCACTTCCTGCATTTAGTGCATGTTTTATTGACCTTGACTATAAAAATTATTTTTAGCATCCAAACATTTTCCTGCTATTTCCAGAAACTCATTACGGAACAGCTGGTTAGACACTGCGTTGTTTGCCAACAAAACTTTATATATACACTTTTTTCATATCAAACCGGACAAATACACAATATAATCAATATTATCACAATTAATTAATCAATTAATTAAATAATAGTGCAAAAAAACTGACCTTAAAGTATTCGTATTCCGTCTTGAAGCAGTACGGGAAGACGCGGTTTGCAAAGAATGGCCGGGCACCACGACAAAAGTGGCGCTTTATTCGAATTTATTTGGAAATAATTAATTTATTCAGCACACACCACTTCAACCACTGAAATTCAGCATGAAACTAAACAAAGTCGATTGCACATTTTCTATTTATACTCACATTAATAGCAACACGTCCTGACCACGAGTTCGAAATTGTCAAAATTTGCCGATTTAAAGTCGAAATAGCGCCACGAAAATCAATATAAATCATCGTTATTTACTATTTTCTTCAGCTATTAAATTAGATCCATCTAATTGAGTTTTGCTAGGAGTCAAGGCTCAAATACAAAGCCACAACAAAGGAAGAAACGGTTTGGGCAACAAGTTTGGCCAAAATCCAAGTACGAAGTTGCTTTCTCCTTACGGTTCAAACAAAGCGCAATTATATGATTAATTTTTGTTGCTTTTAATTTAAATTTCGCTATGTAGACGGCTAGATTGATGGATTGGTAGACAGATGTACTTTATTTGTTGAAGTAGCCATTATTTACCGCAGTATAAAGAAAAGGCTTAATTTGCGCATAATTATAAATTGCGAACCAAATTCATGGTTTTGTTTTAAGGTCACTGACGTTTTGGTAAAAATAAATCGCATCGTTTTTCTGTTTTTGAGAGACGTCAAGTGTTTTTGTTATTGTTATGGTAATTCGAACAATGTTTTCAATTCCATTCCATCACAACAATATTCGTTATGGATAAATAGTCGTTTTCTTTGCATCGCAAAAGCATTATTTGTATTTAAATTGATTTGTTCTACTGGTTTTTAATTATTTTTACTGTTTTTGGTTTTTTTATATGCAACATAACCTCAAATTGAGCATTATAATAAAAAGGTCATGTATTTTTATAGCAGTGAATCTGTTCGTAAATTATCTAGTACAAACGCATTTTAAAAGTCATTAGTTCTTTACTTAGAACTTAAAGATCATTTAAAATCGTTATTTCAGTGTTTTTTCCGTCTCCATTTTGCTTTGATATTTTGCCGAAATTACTTTCTTTTTTACTAACCGTTCTAGATCATTACTAGATTTTGTTCGAACTTTCTCAAATTATTTATCATTTCTTATATTAAGTTTATAGCAAACAAATCACTTTAATAAATTTTAAACTTTAATATTTAAATAATATGACATAAAATTAAAGATGGCTGACAATATTCAAATTCTATAATCGTTCCAGCACGGAACTGGTTGCTCACTTCATAACCATCACAATTTAATATAACAATTGTTTTAAACGTAAAAGCAATAATAATTGAATTTAACAAAACACCTCACAATGTCAAATTAATATTATAATTATTAATAACTTTGATAAATTGAAAAATACTTAGATTATAAACCGTAGTGGAATAATCCTCAAACTCTACCACCACTCCAACTTCACATTAATCTCTGCTTACCACAAACGTCAAAGTAGGTTATGTTTACATCTGCAGTGCCCTAAAATCCATCAAAATGCCGCAAGAAACGCCTGCCTCGCAGCGTTTAACCAACGATGACTTCCGCAAACTACTCATGACGCCCCGCTCCACCCCAGCAAATGCCCCGGTCGCGGGCTCCATCCGCGAAGCGATGGCAAACGCCACTTCTTCAACCCCCTCAACAATGCCACCACCCAAAGAGGACAAAAGCGAAGCCAGACGCAAGAAGAAAAGCTACTACGCCAAACTGAAAAAACAGGAAGACAATAAAATGGCCGAACTGGCGGAAAAGTATCGCGACCGCGCGAGCGAGCGCCGATCGGGCGTGAATCCGGATTACCAAGCAGACGATCCTGTCGCTCAGGCTCAAGCCGCATATCGCGCGGTCGCCCCCGATTTGAAATCGGGGTACGATGCCGCTGAGCGGCGGCGACAAATGATCCAAGAGTCCAAGTTCTTGGGTGGCGACATGGAGCACACGCATTTGGTGAAAGGGTTGGATTACGCTTTGCTGCAGAAAGTGCGCAGCGAGATTCATCACAAGGAAGCGGAGCAGGAAGAGGAGCTGGAACGATTGGCGACGAAGACAGTCGAGGAGAAGGAGAAGAAGGAAGCGGTGCAGCGGAAAGAGGAAGACGAGCTTAAGTTTAAGACGAAGATCGGACGCACGATTTATCACACGATTTGGTCGTTGAAGTCGAGGCATATTGAGCGGTCTGAGCTGTTTGCGCCCGGTCGCATGGCGTACGTTATCGATTTAGGTACGTGTGTGTATTGCTGGTTGCCTACATTCGGGGCAAATTTAATTAATCTGCTGTTATTGTTCTTTTGCTGATTAATTCCATTAATATTGTTAATTATTCTTGGACTTAAGTCTTATTTGCGTCATTTGTTGTCAACCTATTATTATAAATAACTAAACAACATGTTATTTTTAGATGAAGACGCCGAGTCTGATATTCCCACAACTTTACTCCGCTCAGTCGCCGATGTGCCCTCTTTTGAATTGACAACAACCTTAACCACTAATGACATCGTAATCAACAAATTGACCCAAATTCTGAGCTACCTGCGTCAAGGCAACCGCAAAAACAAGAAGAACAAGCGCTCGTTGCAAGACCAAAAGGAAGAAATTGACCCGAGCGAAGGGAAAAAGCCCCCTAAACGCCCGAACGTGGAGGAGTCAATTTACGGCGATATCGGCGATTACGTGCCTTCTTCACGTAGCAGTAAACGCGACCGCAAACGCCAGCCGTACTTCGACAAGAACGAAGCGGAGCAAGTCGATAATGCAGCCCCGTCGTTCCGCGTTAATAAATCGGCGGAGATTTTGACGAAATTGCAGCAGGAGCCGGAAGGCTATGCCGAATGTTATCCGGGATTGGAGGAGATGAACGATGCTATTGACGATAGCGATGACGAGGTGGATTATTCGAAGATGGATTTGGGTAATAAGAAGGGGCCGATTGGGCGGTGGGACTTTGATACGGCTGAGGAGTATTCGGATTATATGAATCAGAAGGAAGCGTTGCCGAAAGCGGCGTTCCAGTATGGGTTGAAGATGGCGGATGGGAGGCGGTCCAGGAAGCATAAGGATAAGAATGAGAAGGCGCATTTGGATCGCGAGTGGCAGAAAATACAGAATATTATTCATAAGCGGAAATAATGGGTTGGATGGGATGCGGCTATGTTTAGGGTTGCTGATTGGAGTTGAGATGAAAAAAAAATTAAGTTGCGCAGGCTGGTGGAATTTTAGCAGATTTTTGTTGCGCCGCTTTTTTTATTATTTTTTTTTGTGGAAGCGTTTGATTATTATAAATATTAATTAAGTAAGTAATTAATTTGATGAAAACATTTTTTAATAATTAATTAAAAAAATAATTTTTTTTTAATTTTTATTTTTTCCGGTAAAAATTAATAATAATTACCGGAAAATTGTTAATTGTAGAATAAAAAAATTCGTATATGCAAAATGCATTTTTTCTTAAAACTTCCTAAAAATTCCAAAATGCTTAAAATTAGCGAATTTTGAATAATTTAAAAACTTCCAGCCAATTATCTAATTTTTTGCTAATGAACTAGTTTTGGACGGACGTCACTGTTTTGCGACCTTCAATAAATTTTTACAAATTTCAATTGACACCGCGAAAAATTATAATATTTTCCTATCAAATTAAAATGTGCGAACAAAAAACACTTAAATTATTAGTTCGAAATTAATTATTATTTAATTCAAATGTTCGTTAAATATATAAACAAATAAATTTCATTAACACGCAAAGTGATTGGTCAACACGAAAATCGAATTACTACTTAAAAACCAGTTTATTGTTTCTTGTTTCCATAAAAGCAGTATAAATAATATGGTAAACTATGATTTTGTAATAATTGTGCACCAGGAGCAACAATGTACGTTTGTTTATTCAGTGTGCTGCTTTTAGTGAACTTGGCACTTGGTGCTAAATTACGTAAGATAAATATTTATGGCTTATTAATTGTATAATACTATATAATTACATGCTAAATCATAATTTGCAGCTGGGCAATTTGTGAGGTGCAAAAAAGATAAAGATTTTGACGCGTGTTTGCCAGGAGCGATTCAAAAAGCCGTCGTTTTTATTAAGGATGGTTTGTACTAATTAATATATTTTTTTCGCTAAATTAAATAAACTGGTGTTTTTTTAAAAGGACTTCCGGAATTGGGGGTAAATAAACTCGAGCCAATTTCCGTGCCAAAAGTTTCGATAGGGGCTGGATCGGGGGCTGTACATTTAGTGCAGAATTATGAGGATGCGGAATTGGTTGGCATTTCGAGTTTGACGGTTACAAAAGCACAGTAAGGGTTTGAAAATTAGTTAAATAGCTAAATATAGCTTTACAAATATTTATTTTCAATTTTCAATTTTTTTTTTCAAAAAATTAAAAAAAAAATCGAAATTTTTTTCAAAATTTTAAAAATTGTTTTTTTTTAAAACCATTTCAGCTCCAAATGAATATTTAGCAATTTTTTCTCTTTCAATTTAATACATATTATAATAATATTGTGACTGCAATTATTTTTTTAAATCTAATTACATATCCAAAGCTCAGATTTTTTATTATCTTAGTTAAAATGATCTAATTACATTTTATGCTAATTAAAATGCACTTTGATTAATAACGATTTTTTTTTGGAAAATCAAATTATCTAGACAAGAATAAACCGATTGATGCAAGTACCATTAATTTCTAATTTAATTTTTTACTCTAATTAATTAATTAAATTTATTTTTACTTAATATTTTTTGCATTACAGTTTCGATTTTGAGAAGAAAATTCTAACATTTACCAGCACTTTTCCACAATTGGACTTTCGCGGACAATACAACATCAATGGAAAAGTTTTAGTTTTACCCGTTTATGGAAAAGGAGCCTCATCTTTAAAAATTGGTAATTAATTTTATTATTTAATAATTAAAAATATAATTAAAATTATTATTTTCTTATTATTGCAGATGACGTAACATTGGAAAGTACAATTCAATTCGAAGAAGTGACTAAGAAAGAAAACACATTTTACAATGTAAAGGATTATACGATTAGTTTAGCGATTAAACATGCAAAATACGATTTCCAAAATTTATTTGATGGAAATAAAGAATTGGGGGATAATATTTTGACGGTCATTAACGACAATTGGGAGGAAATCTTTCTGGATGTTAGAGAGGGATATGAAAATACCTTTGCCGCTATTTTTAAGAGCTTTGCTGAGAGGATATTTAATAGGATTCCGATCAATCAAATTTTTGATTGAAAGCATTATTTAGTTTAAGATTTTTATTTTGTTTACTGATTATAATTTTGTTTATTTATATGCGAGTTTTTTTTGCCTATTTATTTATTTTTTTATTAAAAAAAGAAATTTAAAAAAAAAAATATTTTGTATAAAAAAAAACATTTTTTTTTTTATTTTTTTAAAAAAATGTAGTTAAGTATTTCAAGGAAATTAGTTAGCATTAAAGAATAAGGTCGCAAAAGTGTTTCAAGATTTTACCAAGAGAAAAACCCAACAAAAAGCCATCAAATAAATAAATCCTTTTAAAAATAAAATTATTTTGCTCAAAATACCCTTGAAACCGACAAAATAAAAGACAATCAATGATAAACTAATTAAATTAGCAATTTTATGGCCAATTTCATTAATTTTTTTAATAATAGAAATTGTCACATCGCATAATAAATAAATATGACAAGCAAAATTGCAAAACGGCTGCGTGCAAATATTAGCAATTTGCAGTTCTTGTAATTCATTTGCATATTAGCAATTAAACCTGATTACTTTAGAATGTGCAAAAATTTTAATTACAATTTTTAAAGAAAATTAACGTATAATTACGGATACCTAAATTGTACTTAAGTCTTGCAATAATATTTATTCTTTAAGTTCATCATTATCAGCACTTATTAATTACACCTATTTTTCCCATCCAGGTATCAATATCATTAACAGGTTTTTTTTAAACACGAATATGTAAACATATAAAAGATGAATTAATGCACGCAACATTTTCATTCCGTGCGCCCAGCAAGAAAAGTTTCCCAATCAGAAAATGTGGCTTTTTAATTGTTTAAACCTATTTGTCCTTTCAGTGGTCGTTTTCAGCGCAAAACTACGTGAGTTTAGAATTTTTCTAAAAAAAATTTGAGTGCCAAATATTTTTTTTAGCGCAACAATTCACGAAGTGCCCCAAAAACGACGATTTGGACTCGTGCCTACCCGGAGCAATCGAAAACGCCATTGTTGCTATGAGCGCAGGTAATTAAAGCAAACCAAAAAAATCAAATTTCTACCTTTCTTGAAGGTTTTCCGGAACTGGGAATCCTACCAGTCGAACCAATCGAAATTCCCGCACTTACCATTGGAGCCGGATCCGGCGCTGTACATTTGCAGCAAAACTATCACGATGCTCAACTAATCGGCATTTCGAAAATTAAAGTGCCAAAAGCCCAGTAATTAACTCACATTATTTCCCAGCACAATTTTAAACCATTTTTTCCGCAGCATGGACTTTGACAAGAAAGTTTTGACGTTTTCATCCGCAGTGCCGAAAATTGAAATGAAAGCGCAATATGACGTTAACGGCAAAGTGTTGGTACTACCTGTATACGGAAAAGGGGATTCCCTGTTGCAGCTTTGTAATCAATGCTACCAACCGAAAACAAATTAATTACCTGGTTTACATTTCAGTTGATGTGATAGTGCTGCACACGATCGAGTTTGAAGAAACGGTCAAGAATGGTAAAACCTTTTACAAAGTGAAAAACTACGTGACCGATTTAAGCTGCAAAAATGCACATTACGACTTCCAAAACTTGTTCGACGGCAATAAAGAATTGGGCGACAATATTTTGACGGTAATTAATGATAATTGGGAAGAAATATTCAATGACGTGAAAGAAGGCTACGAAAAGGCATTCGCTGCGATTTTCCATACTTTAGCCGAACGAGTGTTTAATAGGATTCCGATCGATCAAATTTTTAATTGATTCATAATTATATGTGTCAATGTCAGCAATGTTTATATATAAACTAATAAATAACGCATATTTAAATGTTTTGTTTCATGTTTGTATAATTATGTATGCAAGATCAAGGCTCGATTTAATTGAGATTAAAAAAAATTTGAATCCGACGCCATAATTAGGCAACTCACAATACATATTATGATTTATTACTTTTAATGATTTATAGGTCATTTAAAAGATGTATATAATTTTTTTTACATTTTAATTAACAATTATTATCTTCAATATTATGCTAATTTACTGTAATCAACAATGAGATTGTTAAATAATTAAATTTTCGCCAGCATTAGGCAACCCACAATACATTTTTTATAATAGAATATCCATTTTTTATAAAGCTATTTATGTATTATGTGTTGCATAAAAACGGGGGTATCTTTAAATAAATGATTTATAGCTTACCAGTTCGCACATTGTAATTACAATTAATTGAATAACATAAACAGCAATTAGATTTTCTTATTTTTTGTATTAAACGTAAAGTTACATAATTAACTTATTCATTTTCTTGACTGCGCAGTTTAGCATGTCCATTTGTAACCCTAATGCTCAATTGTTGTGCACGTTCAACGATGTCTTTACGCTTCTTCGACGACACTGCATGTGCGATTTCAGCACAGTATTTACGGTTTTGCATCATCAAGACTTCTAATTCCTACAAACAAAAATAATAATAAATTCCCTTCCTACAGGATTAAAATAAGCAGATTATTCTAATACAATCTCAGTTTAAGTTGTCGACATAATCTTTCAGTCGCAAATTACCAAAAGCATCATTGAAACACGCCACATAAATTAATTAAGTTTTACTTTCAACATACCTTGACGTTGTGTACCAAAACTTTTCGGAAGCCAGTTGGTAGCATATGACGAGTTTTAGCATTGGAACCGTAACCAATGTTGGGCATCAAGTTTTGCCCCTTGAAACGCCTTCTTACTCTGTTGTCAATACCCTTTGGTTTACGCCAGTTACGCTACAATCGAAAATAAACAACACATTAGAATAAGTAAGGTTATGTTGCAAAATGTTGGCTAATTTTACAATTTAATAAAAAATATATACCTTGAGCTTGTCATAACGATCTGATTGATGCCGGATGAACTTCTTTGTTCTCTTTTTGATGATTGTCGGCCTATACACTGGTCGGATAGCCATTTTTAGTCTACAACGAAAACATCAATGAAAACAATTAATTATTTGTATGAAGTAGATGATATTTGTGCAGAATTTTCACAGATGTTTAATTAGATATATGTTGATTATTGATTAATTAAGTAATATTGGAAAAATACTCACCGATTGTTTTAAAATTAACAGATATTTATCCCGTGTGCTCAATTTTGACACGCGAGAAAAGAAACTTTAGGGAAAAGGAACGTGAAGTTAGCTGCGCAAGTGGTACCAACCAAATAATTTTAAAGTTTAAAGTAATTATAATTAGGAGAATGCTATTTACATTGCTTATTAATGCAATGTTTTTATGTATTTTAATTGCAATAATTTAATTATAGTATATTAATTCTGCTATTACATATCATCAATAAAATATTTTCATCTGGGGACATATGATAGTGTTGGTAGCTCTGAAAGCTAGTACGTATTTGAAGAATGTGACTGCTTTGCGACAATTTGATTATTTATTGTAAATATTATTGTTTGTGACTAATACAACTGAAAACATTCATCACAAAGGTATGTATTACATTTGCAAACGTTCAATACACTAACAGGTACTATATTCAGTCAATTTCTTCTTCGTCACTAAAATATTCACTTTTACGAATTTTCCGTTTCGGTTTTGAATCTTCAATTTGACTTGTAGATTGGCTTAACTTATCATCATCATATTCTCCAGTAATTACTTTATACCTGTAAGTTTCTAAATCTTTTTTCTCTTGCTAAAAAAAAACATTGAAATAATTGCAGCAAATTAATTTACAATAATTTACTTCTAGAGCGATGGCTGCACTCAACGTCTCACAATCTTCATCAACTTTATCGTCCTCATCATCGGTGCTATCGAAATACTTCACTTGTTCCTGCAATAACGCAGTAAGTAATTTTATGAATCATTTTATTTTAAATCGTTACTTCAGTCAATTCGCTTCTCTCTTTTTTCTTCCTTTTACGCACTTTCTTTGGCGGAGGTTCTCTTTCGCCTAATAAATTCTTATCGCATTTGTAACTTAAGTGTCCAACTTCACCGCATTCGAAACATCGGGATTTATCGGGATATTCCTGCAAAATGCATTTATTTTAATTGCTTGCGATTTCAAGTCGAATGAAATTAGAACCTTTCTGCGTATAAATTCGGTAGTGCGACCGTTGTCCTTTGCTATGCTACATTTTAGAGTTCGGCCAAATACCTACAAATAATCGATATATATAGTATTTAAATTAAAAATATTTTCGGAAACGCACCTCTTTTTCATTCGTATCTTTAATGCAACTTTTGGCATCGTCATAATTTAAGAACAGTACGAAAGCTACTCCTTTACTGTACCTCGTTTGTTTATCCTTTAAAATTGTTACTCTAAAGGAAATGAGTCGGTAAATTATCATTACAAATATTGAAAATACTAACTTAACGATTTTACCATATTTTTCAAACATTTTATGTAAATCGTTTGTTTTTAAATCAAATGGCAAGTTGGAAACATACACAGTGCTTTTACTGGGTACTAGGCCTCCGCTCATTTTGATTATTGGGAAAATTGAAATTGTTTATATTATTCTAACCTAAAAATTGAAACGTCAAAAATGTCTCTTCTTCTTCCCTTTTTTTTGGTAAAGTTGAAAGTGTGGCTACTCGCTGTTAGATGGTGCCATAGTAGCAGTATTTTGAATTTGAAATTTTAAATTGAAAACGTAAAATAAAAATGTTAATAAGTTTTTATTCTAATGTTGAGTGGATGTGCTCTGTACAAATAACCAATGCACAATACGCTTTAAAATTGTAATTAAAGAAACAATACGATATCACTTTTCCTTTTAAAAATCCAAAAAGAAATAGTAAAAATAAAAACAAAACAATTAAAGAAAATGCACAGCATTGTAGTTGTAAAAATTAATTAAAATAAACTTTTGATACATAGTCAAATACCGGAGTGCTAACAACTTAAATAATAACAGATTTTGAAATATATAATATTATATAAACTCTCTCTAATCAAATATACACAATTTCAATAGTTCCTTTCATCATCGTCTTTTTCGCTCATAAATCAATTAATTTTCGTTTTAATCAACATTTAGTAAATCATAATAATCACTGTACACAATTCGGATGCATGCTATGTTCTATACAATCGATTTCCGCCCAAAACGTGCGCACCTTGACGAACAACTACAAAAAACAAATTAATCAAAATATTTCGAACTCACAAAACCACTTACTTGATTCAACCAACTCTCGTCGGCCAGCAGCTCGTTCAATATACACGTCGTATCCTTCATCGGATCGGCCGTACGTTTCTCACTCACACGTTTAGCACATTCTATATACATTAAATATTTCTGATGCGTCACTTTATTCGAAAGTTCCACGCGATTCGCACATTTTCGACACATAAAAAAGTCCTACAACAAAAACACACAATTAACAATCTAAATAACCAAACGAGCAACCAACCTTTTCGTTAACAGCTTGCGGATCGGGTTGGCAACCTTCCAAAGTCGTCGCATTGTAGGGCTGCCCATACATAAGCACGCGAGCCGCCACTCCCAACTCCGCACAAGCCGCACAATACTTCGATTGCAAATCCTGCGAATTCAACTCGCCAATCACATTGAAACACGGCCACGTACAAACGGCCGCAGTGATCGGCGGCGGCCATCGCAGAATACTGAGCAGTTTTTGTTTCTTGTTTTCCGTGATCTCGTCGATTGTTTGCACGTTCATCAAGAAATATTCATCTGGAAGTTTGTAAGTTAGTTGACGAATTTAATTATGGCAGGTTTACCTTTCTCTTGGAAGATTTCCATGAGGAAATTGCTGTCGAGCGCTTGCGAGATGAGCGTTTGAATGTAAACTTCAAAGTTGTCTTGATAGCTTTCCGATTCCTTCATGCAGCTGTCTTGATATTCAAAGTCGATGATCGTCATTTCGTGTTTAAGGAACTCGATGATGGTTTCGGTGGGCGATTGGCTATGGCATTTTACTGGCACTGATGTGTAGAGCTTTTTACTTTCCGGGGTCCAAGACGTATACTAAAACGATAGTTTGTTTAATTAAGTTTCGCTGTAGAATTAGATTCTTACCGTTGCGATATTTTTGTACAAAGTGACCTCATTCTGCTGGAACGCCTCAAACTTCTGCAACAACGTTCGCCCGTCAATCCGCCAAATGCACGGCCACTCTTGCTTCAACTCCGATTTAATCACAACAAATTCACCTATCTAAACAAACAAAATTACAACATCTAGTTCACACAATATTAGTATTACCACTAATACTGCACCAATCTACACACCTTATAAGGATTGTCATCATTCCCACCCACATTGTTCTGCATCGAAGCCGCGATATTGTCCTCCAACGTCGGCGCACTATTGTGCTTATTCTTCATCGTCAACTTCTTCCGCGCCAACGCGCCATCATTCGCATAATCGATATCGTGAATACCCGCACCATGCGCTGCGGCCGCGATTAAATTCTTCGACTTCTTGAATTTATTACCGCCACCTGCCGGTCGACCGCGGCGGTTCTTACGCATCGATAGGATCGTGTCTTCGTCGTCGCTTTTCGCTGCGGGGGTCCACGCGGGATCCGAATCGGAATCGTGGAAGTCCGGCGGCTCTTCGTAGTCGTCGTCACCGCGCACTGCGCTTTGCAGCATCATTTTCTCCTTGGCCGCGCGTTTGCTCGACTCTCTCCGCGGGATGTCCAGCGGGATTTCGTGCTTTGATTTAGCTGGAAAATTAATTTTGCAAGTTAACTAAGTTGTTGCATATTTTGTAGTTTTACCTTCAAGTCTGTCTTCCCGGCGATCGCGCTGCAACTGCTTGATCTGCTTCTCCTTCTGCTTGATCAAGCGCTCTTGCTGCTTCAACCGCCGCTTTTCCGTGGGGCCGCCCGGCTTACACGGCCGCCCTTTCCGCCCCCCTTTCTCCTTCTCCACTTTCCCGTACTCGCCCTTCTTCCCCGTCATACTACTATTGAAATAATCTTCCTCCGAGCTGAACCCATCGTCCGAACTATCGAAACTATTCCGCTTGCGCTCCTTCGGCAGCGGAAAGTACCGCGGATCGTCTTGCGGGTCGCCTTGCGACAATCGCGTAATCGCAACCGGCATCGGCGGCAAATGTTGCTGAACGGGCGGCGGTTGCGGTTTGGGAATTGGAATCGGTGGCGGTGGCGCAGCAGCGCAACCGTTTTCCTCGAGTTTCACGTCGAGCAATTGCGGTTGCGCCGACTTCATCCGATTGTTCCACGATTGTTTGCGACCGCCGCGCACGGCAGGCGGTGGCGAATTGTCGCGTTCGCCTTGCAGAAACTTCAAATAGCTGCTCATGAAACCAGCCCCCGCGGCAATCGTCGCTTTATCGACCACTTTCGCCACGGCTGGCTTCGCAGGCATTTTCGGTGCGGTTTTCGGTGTCGTGTCCTCCGATAGGAAGTTGAGTTCCTCTTCGATGTTGGGCACGACGACTTTCGGTTGCTCTTCGTGTTGTTGCTGGTGTTGATGTTGTTGGTGCTGCTGCTGTTGTTGGTGGTGGTGCGCGAAATGCGCCGCTGCGTGCTGCTGTTGTTCGTAGCTTCCGATTGGTGGGAGTTCGACGGGGCCCGATGAGAATTCGGATGGATGTGTGGGGAGGTGAAACGGTGCGAAATAGGGTAGAGGTGGTGGGGCGTGGTGGCCATGTGGGTGTGGTACCATGAGACCTTGGTGTTGTTGGTGCATACCTTGAGCTGCGAAAATTTTCGAAGCGGGTGGCGGTAGATTCCATCGATCGAAGTCGAAGTACGCGCCCGCGGTGCCATTTTGCGGGGGTTGGTTGGCGGTGGTGCTGTGAGCTGGGGGTGGAATTCGACCTGCATCGTTAAGTTGATTTATAACATGGGGATTTTATGCTTATTTAGTTGGTAGTACTGTGGTAGCGGATAGAGGCAGGGAAATTTCGTATTTTCAGGTGGTACTACTGCCATTTTTTAATAAAATGTGACATTGTGACGTGCATGTCAATTGGCCAAGTTTATTTCATTGTTTGTGCATATTTAACAGTGTTTATACATTTAAAAACATAAATAATGTGAATACATACCCAATTTAGTGGCCACATGTAACGTGGAAGGATCGACAATCGGTGCCACCACCGCCGGCTTATCCGCACTCTTCCTCCGTTTGCTCGGCGGCTTCACCTCCTGCTTGACTTCAATCTGCTGCTGCACATGACAACTCTGCTGCTGCTGCAAATTCTTCACAATACTCATCGGATCGCCGCGACAACTCGACAAATCCTGCATCTGGTTCACATCGAAAAACCCCGTCCTCGTCTGCCCGCTCGCCTCAATCCCGCCACTATTGTACGCAGCACTAGTCTGCGAATTATTCGCCGTCGCCGCAAACTTCCGTTGCTGCTGCACCTGCTGCTGTCGCTGCTCGTCCGCCCAACAATTCTGCGAATTATTCAACGCGCGTGTAATGACCGACGGATACGCGACACCCGACTGCGAATTCGGCCGCGGAACCGAAGCATCTAAAGGCGAAGGCGGTGCTACTTGACTATTGTTCTGCGGCGACGAAATCGAATTCATCGGACTGTTATACATCGGATACGCCGGACTGGCATGGCCGAGCGGCGATGCTTGCGAATGCGCTTGTAGCGGACTCGGCCGACGTGGCACGACGACATTGCAATCGTTCGGCGGTGGCGCGTTCGCCGCATTGAACTCGGAGCTTTTCGGCCGCTGGAACTCTTCACTGGAATTGTAGTGACGTTGGTAATTATGTTGAAACTGCGGTGGTCGCTTGCCAGACGAATTACTGCCGGAATAATTCAAGCGACCTGGTGCATCCATTATCGAGAAACTGATCGGTGACGATTGCGATTGGTCTTCATTATTGCGAGCACGTTCACTGTTGAGTTCCGGATAGATTTTAGTTTGTGCTTTCGTTTGCACCTGCACTACTGGCGGCGGTTTCGCTTGCGCTTGAGGTCGAGGTGAAGTGAGGAACGTTCGTGGCACACGATACTCTTTCGTTACAACCGCAGCCGCATTCGACGTGGCGGAAGACACAATGCACGATTGCTGCAAATTCGCATTATTCGACGTTGACGTGAACGTTTTCGCACTCGGGTTGCTGTCCGCTTGGAAAAACTTGGCGGGCACTGCCGGACTTTGAGCGCGCGATGCATTTTTCGCGATCTGCGCGGCCGCGAACGCGTTGAAGCCGTCGTAAACGGCGGTTTTGTTGTTGGTGGACGCGACTACGCTTTCGTGCGGTAGGATGCCGAACGGACTGTTCTGCTGCCACGCGCCCGGTGCGCCTTGTTCGAAGAAAGCTTGCGCTTGTTGATGGAACTCGCCTTCGGATTGCTTGACGCGATGCTGTTGCAATTGCGTGACATAATGAGCGGCGGCTGCCGGGGTGGGTTTCGCGCCGCTCGGATGGAATAGCGGGGAGAAGACGTTTTCGTAGCCGACGGGCGGTGGTGAGAGGAAGCCACCAGGGAGGAGTTGAGCGGTGGTGGTCGATGGGGCGGTGGTGGCAAGATGATGGTGTAAGTCGGTAGAGTTGGATGCGGTTGTTGGTTGCACTCCAGCCGCGGCCAGGCGGTTATAAGAGGCGTAAGGTGACCATGATCCTACGGGATCCATGACGGGATGGTACTAATTTTGGTCGTTTTTCCATCCCATCTAGAAAGGAGACGATTTTTAAATGGTGCGCACGATTTAGCGGTATGTAACCTTGAATTAAGCTCGAATAATAAGAACCAATCATGTTCGCTTATTGCCACATGTGACATATATTGTCCAATCAAATGATTGATAGCGAAATAGTGCAATTTAGCGTGCGCTATTAATTTTCCTAACCTAATTTCAATTAAATTATTTATAAATTCGCAAAATTTACTGTCAACTCAGCGATATTTGCAAAAATAATTGTGTCAACCACTAAAAAAAATATTCATTCAATAGTAAAGACCCTTAAAATATTATTTTAACAAGAAAAACGTCCAAAACTAATCTAAATTCTCAAAAAAATATATAATATGCACTTAGTGCAAGTCTGCACGAATTGCACTATTGGAAAACGCCATACAATTTGACACATTTTTGACAGCTGGCATTAAAAACCTCCCAAAATTCGATGAAACTCAATACGCTATTAACATATGCTCCCAAAGCCGAATTCTGATGCAAAGCTTTGGATGAGCAGTGATTTCGTGACCTCTAGCACAATTTTCAAAGATGAGCACTTCAAAACAAAAGCTCCCATTAATTGGTGTGGCGGAATTGATTTGCACAAGTTTTAAGTGGATTTTGTTTCAATCGTAACTTACTTCTCATTAAGACGATAGTAATTGTTAGCACTGGATGTAATTGGTTTATTTAATATTTGCAGAAGTATGGCTCCATTCGATAATTCACTTATTGTTAAATATACACACTGGAATTACCGGTTTAAGCGTATCGAATTGTATCGGAAATATCACTCGGTTTTTATATTGGTTTTACTTAATAGTTGGTTACCGGAATTTTACATTATTACATTAAAAATTAACTAGTTTACGATGATCGCTCTGAATACAACAAACTTTTCTACGCCATTTTCAATATCTCAACAATAGAAAGTGCGCCATCTTTGGTTCGGTGGCAGAATTTTGGACCGGCGGGAAAATCAACATTTGCATATTTTTTGTTTATTCTCATTTATTACAATTTACAACAACTTTATGTTTATTTCTACAACGTATATTTGTCACCATTTTATTTATTCTAGTCAATAAGAAACACTTACGTCGAACATGAACGATTTCATTTTGAAGAAGATAAAATAATCATATACAGGGTGTTTCTAAAATATATGTATCAGTAGAGCCCAAACACTTTGTATATAATTATTAATTAGATTTGTATACAAGACTATTTTCTACACACAAAATAGTAACTCTAGGCTTTAATTCTATTGAGTATTGAATTGAAGTAAAGATCTGGAAAATATCATTTTCAAAATTCATTTCCAGCACGTAATTACTAAATTAACATCGTTTTATCACAATAATCAAAAATATACATGTCATTTTGGCAAGAAGTTTTCCCACATTCTCCAAAAAAAATATTCTAGGCATTAAAATTAAAATCCATAAAACTTAACAAACATAAAGAAAAAAATCTGTAAAATATCATTTCTTGGTAAATTTTTTTGTTCAGCTATGAAATCACATTTTCTTGTTTTGGTATTGAATTGAAAGTCTACAAAAAACATAAGACTAGAAAAATGAGAAACTACAATTACACATGCTGCGATGGCGACGAAATTCCATGAGTCACTGAATTTTCCAGAACGACATCGAGCTCATCTAAGGGAAGTAGAATTTGCCTGAGAAAAGTTAACAGGCCACGATTGCGAAGAAACGAATTATCCTCGTACATTTCCGCCGTTACTTTGCAGGATGCCATTGGTACCAACATCCGGTGCAATAAATGTTCTCTAAAAGCGGGAAATTCAAAATAAAATAGTTGCGAATTAATATTTAAATAATTACCGCACGCTTAGGCAAATAAACAGCTGAAACTTGCCGTCTTTGCCTAGCGACTTGCTCATATGCATCATCTCGTCGATTAAATGGCAATAACAGCGCCAAACTGCGACGGTTTCTTGATGGTTTCGCTCCAGACTCGCCGATCGATTACCGGACACTTCTTCCAGGAGTTCTAACTCGAACTGTTCCTTTACACGTACTAAAATTAATTAAATTAATACATTAATTAATTTATCCTTCTATAAAGTACCGAAATAGTCCCACAAATAATTCTTGCCCACAAACATGCGAGCGGATTTGAATCCCAACAGGAAAACGTTTTCCAAGCAATAAACCAATCCATTTTCGCTGCATAAAAGTGCAGTTAAAGTGGTATGTCTTTCGCTGCTTCTCCGATAATGCCATTTCACAATATTATTCACACAATCGCCTAATAATCACAAAATTATTATTCAAACATTTAATTAGTAAGTTATTTACCAAGCATGTGTTGAATTTGCGACGACTTCAACTCCGTGCGCATAGAGGGCGCTGGCGATCGACTGCGCGGTGGCGTACCCGCTTGAGTACTACCACTCGGTACTTCATCCCCACTCTCAACCTTACGGGTAATTATCGTGCCTACTAAAAGGCGTTCAGTCGAACCATCGTCTACGCCTCTGCCTAACCATCTTCCACAAGGAAATCTTTGAGAAAAACATTTTAATATTGTTGGGAAATATTTGAATAAAAATAATTACTTGTAAACATGACCAGTAATTTCATTTCTTACTATCACATAATCAATCATCCATTTGGCATACATGCCGGTATTGTCATGTCCTATTCTTAGTGTTGTTAGAACGCCCAAATTTGAATGCTACAATTATATCGCAATTAAATTATTACTTTTATAGCGTACGGTTCTGTTGTTTACATATTTTGAATAACATAACCTATAAATTATGACGTAAATGTCAGAATCAAATCACATTTACACCACTAGAATTCAGAAAATGAGTATGCAACCAAGCATACACTTATATATTTTTTTAAATATGGCGAGGTTCTACTAACTATAAATATAATGTAATATTTTACCTTGAACTCGAAATTGAGTGTCGATTTCGGAATGAAAACTCGATTCGTTTCCGAGAGTGTACCCGACAAAACCACCCAAACATTCGCCGACGTCATTGTACCTTTTTTCGTAGGCACTATCATAATTCTGTATGATATCACTGCAACCAGTAAAACATTAAACACTAACCAATCGAATTAAAGTCGACTTACCAGTGGTAGGATAGGTGCTAGTAAAGCAAAAATAATCGACCGCATTCAGCGACAATAAATGATACAGAAACTGTTCTCGTTCCTCTTCGCATCGCAGAAATGCGGAACGTTTGTACTGTTGCCGTAACAAGCCTTGATCCGAGAGTAGCGTGCGAAAATGTTTGGATAGCTGCTTCTTTTCTAGCGCAAGGCGCACCCAAGCCCTTGCCATTCCGATGCCGGTTTTCACATCAGCCATCGCTTGCACGTTTCTAAAAATAAATTTTATTAATAGGAATAGAGCGATTATTTGCGAAAATATTTACGCTATATCGAAAAGTAGAGTGGAAGGCAACGGCGCTAGCTCCGATTTATTGCTCCGATCGTCGTTGATGGTCGGAATATGCCAGCTTTCAATATTTAGCGCCAGGCGCGACATTTCCGCTAAAAAATTAATAATTTCGTAAATAATATTTAATTACGAATTTAATTTCTACCTGGCGTTAAATTATTGCGATCCTTCTTAACCCCATGCTGCATTTTCTCCTGGTACGCCGTCAAATGCGACCACAACGCTGACTTTCCCCGCTTTTGCTGCAAATTATGCGACCAAACCCGCTCCAGAATATCGCAAAGCGAAGTGACCAGCGTGCTTTCTTCCACTGCTCCGAAATTATCCGAAGCATTATTACTGGAAAGCGTTACACCTTCCGCACCCAACTTCGCCAACAGCATTCGTTTCGTCTTCGCTTTGCAATCCTACAAAAATCACACTATGTAGGCAACCCGTAAAACACAAATCGTAAACTTACCTTAAGCAGCTTCTCCACGAAAGTCCAATTCGCCTGCGCGATTAACGCAGGCGACATATTATTCTCCTGATTGCGCACCTTTTCGGAGCTGGGCGCGATTGGCGGCCGACCCAAAACCAAACTCTTCTTAAACGCACTGGCTCGCGGTATACTTCCTTTGTTAACCACCGGCGTTTTATTCAACACCTCCTTATCCAACATGGGAAACTGCCGGGACGAACTGCTATTCCCCACATGCTTCACATGCAAAACTTCTCTGGGAACCGGCGACTCGAAATCCGGATACGCAAACCGCCGATCGATCAGCTTCTGCGTGTCGTGCGCCGACGTGCACGGCTCGTATCGCAACGATCGGATCAGATTCTCGCCCCCATATCGTTGCTTGAGTATTTTGATGCGATGGTCAAAAATCTGCAAACTGGCGTCTTGATCGCCCCACGTCGACAGTATCTTGTTATCAATCAACGTGGCGAACGTTTGAGATTCCAGGAAGCGCCACAAGAACAATCGGTCTTGATCGGGTTGGTCCGACAGGAACGAAGCCTTATCGAAATTCTGCATCGAATCGCGGTTGATAATCCACTCATCTTTGTTCTGGTTCGGAAAAATGACAAAGTTCTCGTACGAGTGGAAAATGTGAACGAAGCGATTGAGAAAAATCTCGCGGATGGAATTATTGAACCGCAAATCTTCGATATACGTGTCCGCCGGCTGCGATTGCTCGTTCGGGTCCAACGCAACGCCCGTTCGTCGCACGATATCCGCGATCCGTTGCAAGGCTTCCGAGCGCGCTGAACCGGGCGGCGAAGGCGGCCGATCATTGTCGAGCGTGTCATGCACCGACAACTTTCGCCGGTTTTGCGGTCGGCCAGGCAACGTGCAACTACGCGACATAATTTCCTGATTATTGCGTGAGTTTTCCGAGTTGGGGACGTGCACGCCGTACTTGTCCAGCGTCGACCAGATTTCGTCGGTGAGTTCTTTGATTTGCGGAAAGGCGACCATTTCTTCGGGTTGTTGTACTTTGCATTTGTCGATGTCGACGAAGCAGAGGCTCGCTTCGGACGCTACTTTTATGTTTTCGGATGAGGCGTATAAGCCCATGACGAATGGAACGGGTGCATCGAGAAAGTGGTGTAGAGAAGCAGGCAGAATTGGCACGTAGACATGCGGCCAGACGAATGGAAAGAGGAGGGAAGTTATGCCTTCGGCTACTACCATTAATCTTTGGCTGTCTGAAATTAAAGTTTGTTAATAATTTTGTTGACAATTTACCATTAATTGCAAAGCAAACTCGTATAAGATGTATTGTTGGTTGCATAGTTATTTACCAATTCAAATTTACGATGTATATTTGGTTGCCTACTAATTTTCAAATATGGCCATCTATTGCCCGATTTCCAAACTAAAAAGCCTGACTTACACCATACAAGTTTTTTTTTGCAATCGACAGAATATTTTATTGACTTACCAGTACTTCGTAGTAGCACCTGATTTTCTAACAATAAACAGGTGAAAAGCTTCAAGACAATATCCACTCCCAGCCAAACAAACATCAGTCTTAAGGGGTAATCTAAGTGAGGTAATTCCAGTGGTGGCGCTGGATGTTGTAGAATTGCATTGACCGGCGGTAAATGAGGATCGGATGGTGGTAAATGTACTAGTAGGCTTTTACCAGCTGCAGGTAATTCCACCTTAAATAAAATAATTAGAACAAATATAAGCAAAATTAAATTATCTACCTCGTATAATAAATTAAAAACGTAGCTTTCAAGGCTCAAATTACTACTCGCATTGGATGATCGTTTAGGCACGCACCTGCAATAAGAAAGGGCGTTCGTGAAAATAGGCAACCAGCAATACATTAAATTAAATCAAAAGTTACCTGAACAAGTTTTCAAGGAATATTTTAGCTGCCTGAACGTAAGCTGCTTGACAAATGATGCCAATGCTTTTCGACACAAAAAGTTTGTCCTTAATAATATCGTAATAAGTTAGAGCTGCACCGCTTGGATTGTGCGGACTCAATTTAAAGTGGCGCGGTAGCGATCGTGATTGCGGGCCTTGGTTTTGGGCATGTTGTATTGCACGCACTTTTAAACCGCTTGATAGTTCCGTAATGTACATTGCCTTGAAAGGAATCAGTCAATTAAATAATTACAAACTAGATCGCTCAATTACCTGCAAAGTTTGCATAGCGGAACAAATGTCGCGGTTTTTCACTTCTTCGTAGAAAATCAAACTGAATCCGTAACATCGCTTGCCGTCTTCACGCGTGATTAGGAATGAATGAAAATTGGGGGCTTGCGTCACTGAGTGCTTTTGCGTGCGGAATTTTAAGCCACTCGGCAATGACAGCTAGAATTCGATTAGTAAAAAGAGTTATGTATATCGAATCGACTGCAGTTTTATTTACCATGCTAACAGCAGAAGCATCGAACGGATTCGTAGAAACATTTTCCGGATAGTGGGCCAACACTTTTGACTTGTACGATCGTTCCAGTGGCGAGACATGCAAGTTGTCTTCTGCGAATCAAATGGGGTTATTGTATAAGTGTTTTGGTTGGGTGGCAATTAGGTTTACCTGCGAATTTGTCTGGTTCTAAGCCAGAATTTATGTCCAGTCCACAAACGACAAAGTAATCTGCGAATTTGTTCATTTTATATTGTATTGTTTAACTTAACCTAGATATCCTTTGATAGAGTTTTGCGTAGCTATTTTTATCACATAACATTATTAGATTGGTTTGTTCAAATTTGTACTTAATTTTAGTAAAATATGTTACATTTTACGCTCTACTTTACTGTTCTTGCAGCCATCTTGTATTATTGTTATTCTTTTGACTTTCATTGTGCTGTTGGAACTATTTCGAGAGTCATTTGAACTATTAGAAAGTATAATAAATATTTAATATAAATATATTTTTAAATGTGCAATTTTGATTAAATAAGTTATTACTAATTACTGTAATAATAAAAATTGCACTAATTAATTGAAATTGACGTTCTTAGTGAGTTAATTTTTAGACTATTGGTGCGCATGGTTGCATTTCATATACATTTAAATTAATTTAAGAATTTGGCTATTAATTGCATTAAAATTTACTTTTTAATAATAATTATTATTAATCATACTATAATTTATTTTATTTTTTAATTAATTTGCTCTAATTAGACTAATGAAGCCTAGTCCAGTAATTTAACATTCTAGCGGTTGGCGCCCCTGCGTTGCAGGCTTTTTAAACGTCAGTTTGTCATTTTTAATATTGTCGGTGTTGTGTTTGCACGTCTGTTGAACATTTATCAATTAATCCTGGATGTAGAACAAAAGGATTAATTTAGAACATGACTATTATTGTATTTTTAATAGACACGTCTGCGTCAATGTTTCAAAGGTACTTGAAATCTGCGAAAACACATCAACATTTAAAAAATGCATTTGCTATTTACAGAACATACATAGGAGGTCGGACTACCCTTTTGGATGTTGCAAAATCGGCGGTAGAGACGTTTGTCAAAATACGACAGCGAAGCATTGACAGTCGCATCGACAGATATATGCTGCTTACGTTCGAAGAAACGCCGAATAATATTAAAGCAGGTAAGCTTGTCAAAGGCATCCCTTTTGCAGGAGTAATTAAAAATTGAATTGCAGGATGGAAGGAAAACTTGGCGACGTTTATGAACGAATTAAAAAACCTGCAATGCTTTTCGATGACCACTATGGGGGTTGCAGTGAAACAAGCGTTCGATATTTTGAACAGTAACCGAATGACTTCGGGCATTGATACTTACGGCCAAGGCAGGTGCCCCTTTTTTCTCGAAACGTCCGTTATTGTTTTGATTACGGATGGCGGCAAACTAACAACAGGTAAATATTTGATATTTTTAGCGTATTAGCGCTAAAATTAATTTTTAGTGAACGGCGTTCAGGAAGAATTCAACCTGCCAATGCACTCGCCGATTCCCGGCTCGGAAATGACACGAGAACCATTTCGTTGGGACCAAAGACTGTTCGCTTTGGTTCTACGATTGACGGGTACTCCTGCCGTGGAACGCGATACGGGCTTGGTGCCAAGCGATGGAAGTCCGATTGATGCGATGTGCGAAGTTACAGGCGGCCGATCGTATTGCATCACTTCGCATCGCATGCTCAATCAATGCATTGACAGTTTAGTGCAGAAGGTTCAAAACGGGGTGGTGATTAATTTCGAGAAAATCGGGCCCGATCCGCCACCGCCACAATTCGATAAGGATGATAAGGACGATTTGAAGGACGTGGAGGGTTTGGAGGTCGATCGGGTGTTTCCGGCGCCTAATCCGCCTTTGAATACGACATGGCATAATTGCAGGAAGATGATTTATGTGCCTAAGACGACAAACAAGCCGTATTGCGTTGGTTTCTGGCCGATTCCGGAATCGTTTTGGCCGGAAGTTACATCGTCAGTGCTGCCACCACGTTCTGCCCACCCAAACATCAAATTCACGTGCACTAGTTCGGAACCACTAGTGATCGAAAATTTGCCATTCGATAAGTACGAACTCGAACCATCACCACTCACACAATACATCTTATCGCGGAAGCAACCGAAGACTTGCTGGCAAGTGAGTTAATTCACAAATCATTTATTCTCTCGACTAATACATTTTTCTGTCAAGGTATTTGTAGCGAACAGTTACAAAAACTCGGAAGTGGGTCATCCGTTCGGCTACCTAAAAGCGAGCACCAATCTAAGTTGCGTTAATCTATTTGTGATGCCTTACAACTACCCGGTTCTATTACCACTCTTGGACGAGTTGTTCAAAATCCATCGCTGGAAACCGACGAACGAGTGGCGAACGCAGTTTCAAAATTACATGAGAACGTTGCCTGCCTATTATGCGGGGCCGTTACGGCGAGCGTTAACGCGAATGGGCACGCCGAATCCGCTAGCGCAGACTTTGATACCGGAAAACTCGGAGAACTGTCTCAGCTATTCGGTTACGAATTATTTGAAGCGGTTGAAAAATCAAGCCAAGCTCGAGTACGAGAAATTGTGTAATGAGATTATTCAGCGGCAGGCGACTAATGTGAGTTGGTTGTGTTGTGAGGGTCGATATTAATTTACGTTTTGTAGGGTAATGGAATGCGGATGAATTTTAATAATTCCGAGCAAGTTCGAGTGATACCGAAAGTGTCCTTACGGAAGGAACTTATAACACATCCACTGTTAATTGATAAATTTCAAGGGCAACGCGATCAAATCCAAGAGCAAGGCAGCATGTTTGTTAGCACGTTGGATAAGGAACGACAAACCGTTAGCTTTAAGAATCCATTTGATATTCCGCGCAATCGATTGATTCAACAAGTGAGTTTTGAATTTTGATTTGTTTTGTTTTTGCAACATTGATTTGTAGGTCGTTCGAATGCGTAACAATTTTTTGCAACCCGATTGGATATGTTTGGATCAAGACAGCGCTCATTCACTGCCAATTGCACAAATGGGCAATTACCAGGAATACCTCAAACGAATGACGCCGTTACTACGAGAAATTGAATCGGCCCCAGTGCGACAGCACATGTTTGGCAATCCGTTCAAAATCGACAAGAGGATGATGGTAAGTGGCTTTAGCTTTACAATTAGTACGAACGGTGCTGTGAAACTCATAACTGACAAACAACTTTTAGGTTATGATCGAATTGTAGACGACAGAATTGTTTTCAAGAACACGGTCGCTTTGTTAACACTTACTTATATTGTAATTGCATGTTTTGTTAGTCTTTCTTGCAGTTTCGAAGCACTATCACGTTTAGAACACGTTATTTTAAATGTTGAACACTTTAAACCTCAAACTGTCATTAATTTTGTGAAAGCTTATCATTACGTGTTGCCAACTAAAAAAATTTTTACTCAGAAGTATAATGCCATCTGTTGTCCTATTTCGAAACTAAAATAACCCGCGATTTTTAAAAAACGCCACAAAACTCTAATTGCGACAATCACAATAAAATTACAGTTCCTTAAATTAATATCAAATTTCTAGGTGGACGAAGCTGATATCGACCTGGTCGGCTCACCATCCGGCGTGGCACGTAACAACAAACGTCCAATCCCACTCGGTAACAACGATCCCATTGGTCTACGTCTTCCCGTCAAACGAAAACCCGGTCCACTGCCTAAGAATTTCAGCATCAGACGGCCAAGCATCATTCCAGACGCGACATCGCCCGCCAGTCCAGCGCCATCGCCGATTAATGTCGTAGTTCCAGTTGCGGCCGTAGTGGCGGCGCTGCCGTCGCCCGTTCCGTGGTTGAGCCAGATCGACAAGGATTTGCCGAGTTTCGACGAACGGCCTACACTTGTGACGGTCAATGGTTTGGACAGTCCGAGTTCGAGCGAACGATCGCGATCGCCGTCGCCGCCAGCGCCACTCGAGTTGCCGATGTACAGTGTGAGTGATGTGGGGTATTTGAATCGGACGACGAATCATATTCCGTACAATTATACGTTGTCGAATAGTTTGGATACGGTGACGACGACCAATTCATTGAACGATTTCTATTCGACGACCAGTACGATCAATTCGTTGATCAACGATAACGATCGGCAAATCTCGCAGATACTCAAAGAGGCGAATAATGTTTGCGGTACGAATAATGTGCTGCAAGTGAATAATGTGAGTAACAATGTGGAGATGAAGGTGGAGGAGGAGGCGGTTGTGGAGGAGGATTTGAGTGAGGAGATCAAGTCGGCGAATTTCGAGATTCGCATGATTTTGAATCGGTTGATCAGGAAGCCGGGCAAAAATTTTACGGAACTTTTTCAGCATATTAAGACGTTGAAAGGCGATATTGAGATGCAGGTGGCGATTGTCAAGTTGGTGATTGCGGAGTCGTTGCGATTCAAGCGGCAATATTTGGCGAGTTTGCTTGAGGATCATGTGCAGACTTTGTTGAATGTGGAGAATAAGTGATTATGTTTTATTGAGTTTTAGATTTTTTAGTTAAGATTGTTTTAGGTTCTATTTTCGAATTTTTTTCGTATTGTTTTCTTTTTAATTTTGCTTGGTGAACTTTTTTGTAATTTATATTTTTAGGATATTGTGTCGAGTCGATTTAATAAATATTTTTATTCGATTTTTTGTTTAATTAAGAAAATTATTTGCCTATAAATAAATTAGCGAATATTTTCCCATCATTACAAAATGCAAAACTTTCGTTCAAATTTAAATGGAAAATTATTTGAGCAAAACAATCCTTGTTAGGAAACTGGATTTTTTCTGACATAACATTTTTTATTCCCTATAAGCAGCAATTAAAATAATAACTTTGTTTATATAATAAGCAATAAAATTCGAAATAATCGATCGATTGAAAGTGTGTAGTAGTGTTTTAATTTTTCTTTGAAAGGAATAAAATAAAAAAATCCCTGTAGTGCATTATAGACCTTGTATAATCATTATGTTATAAGATAGGAATATCGTTGCTACAATTATCAGTAACTGTGCACTTTCACATTCAGGCATCATTCATCTTAAGTATATGGCAAGAACCTTGCTGTAATCTGTAAATTCATGCTTTCAGCAAATCTAGATCAATTATTTTCAATCAACATCCTTACACAATGTTTATGTCTTTTTTAACTATTTGTGTATATGGAAGAAAAATTCGAATTTCGCAACATTAAAAAAAATTAATTAAATTATAATTATAATTAATTATTGATCATAAAAAAATAAAATATATTTGAAATAGAATTTATTTTTTCAGGTATTTTGCAAATAAATTGTACTTTTTATTGCAAAAAAAATAATGAAAAAACAAAAAAAAATAAATATTTTCATAAAGAATGTTTGAAAATATTTTTTATAATTTTTTAAAAAAAAAAATTCAAACGATATTTTTATAATTTTTGTAAAATATGGATATTTAGTATTTCTAATATAATTTATGCAATAAATTACAGAAAATGCAAAATCAATTTAAAAAAAATTCTTTAGATATTTAAAAGATTAAATGTGATTACAATAAATAGGTACTTAGAAGTGGAACATCGTTACGCAAGTTGTTTATACTTTGTCATTCTTAATGCTTATGGTATTTAATGGAACATGTCTTACAGTTGCACGGACAGAAGAATTATTGCCTAATGGGCTTTACTATTTACAATATAAAAAGAAAATCGAAGAGGAAATCTTGGCAGTTTCAACCAACAAGTGCTTCTACTCTTCATATCAATCACACAAAAATAAAATAAAATGATTATATGGGTAAGTAAATATTTTTACAATTTTTTTAAAACTTAATTAAAAAAAAAATTTTTTTTTTCAAATTTTTGAAATTTTTTTTGTTGTATAATTGACAAAATTTAATTTTAGGCGATTCTAAGTGCGTGTCTGGTGCTAACCACCGCAGCACCCGGTTACCCCCTCCATGGCTTGGGCCTCGACTTGTATTCGCCACCCTTATTGAAAGCTCCCATTTTATCAGCCCCCTATTATGCACCACCTCCACTATTGGCACATGCACCACTTTTGGAACATGCACCTATTTTGGCCCCTGCACCAATCATCAAAGCTGCACCTATTATCAAGACTATTGCACCAGCGACGAGTTATGCGACTGTCACGCAGTTTCACGTGGCTCATCCTGCACCAATTGTTAAGGTAAATTATAATTGATTAATATACTAATTAATTTAAAAAAAAATGATTAAAATTGAGATTAAGTGTACCAAGTTTCAAATTAATCGGCATTGAAAATACTCGAATAAAAAAATAGTAAAATAAAATATATACCAATTTTTAAAAAAATCGGACTTGTATTTTTTGTAATGCACGAGGTGTATAAATTATGAAAAATTCCTTTAGAAGTCTGTTTTTTATTTAATTGGATCTTTTAGGCACCAATTAATTAGAAAAATTACATGCGTCATGTTTTTAATCGCGCGGGTGACTTTACTAATTTTTTTGGGCAAGTTTGAGTATTATTTTGAAAATTTAAATTAGTCTATATTTTAATCCAATATCTAATCTACTATTCTGCCGCTTTTCAAATAAATTGTTCAAATAGTTTGGGTGTGATGAATTAACAAACATCCATTTCCGTATTATAAAGTTGCGCTTAGTTTTTGAAAATTAGGGACAACTTGTATACAACAATTTTTTTTGTCCCTACAAATGGCTAAAACGACAATCCTAATGATAGATGTATTATTCTAAAAGGTTGATGGAACAATGCTCTATTTTTGTCACGCTATATAGCGTTCTTATGATTGTCTATTTGATTTTTATCAATTGTACAAATAGATAAATAAAACTATCCAAACACACATAAAAGCTAAAAAATAATTTTATTGGTCTACTTCACTAATGTTCTACGTATCCTAATTAATGGCTTATAAAAATAAAATAATTCAAGAAATGGTCAACAAATTTATCAAAATTAGCTATAAAATATTGGCCTCATTACGTTTAACTCTAAACAATGTTCTTGATTAATATCAATAAGCTGATTGAATAATAAAAAAAAATGTTTGTATCCAACTTTTTGGTAATTTGATTTTTGTTTCAGACAATTGTGGCGAGTCCGCCAATTTTGAAAAGCTATGGTCTACCTTATGGGTATCCGGGTGGTTACCATTAAAAGAAAATATAAAAAGGACCTTCCAGTTTTTTATAATATATTAATATTTTAATTCAATTAATTTGTAATAAAATGCATTTAAAGCAGTTCTAGTTTGGTATTTTATTGGAAAGTTACGACCAAGTTTCAAATAAATCGGACGAAATAATTTATATAATTTAATTAATGCAATAAAAATGGACTTTTAAACACTTTTTTACACTTTTTAGTGAAGTAAAAATTGTAATTAATTTGCTACATATTGTATTTAAAATAAAAATCAAAAAAATAAATACCAAGTTTCAACAAAATCGGACTTTTTATAATAAATTAACTCTTAATAATCATAACATTAAAACTTTTGTCTTATAAACTATTAAATCAATTATTAAATAGTCAAAAAAACAATCTAGTATTAACAAAAAAAAATACATAGTAGTAAATACAAACACGAACTGAATAACGAATCCTTGAGTGACAACATTATTAACGTAGTCCCAACACTATATTAGTGCAAACTAATCGTCGAGGATATTTTATGAACCATCGGAAGTAATTGTGATCTGCATTATTAATAAGTTTTTAAATAAAAAAGCATAAGCAATCGATAATTTTCTTACATATCGATTTGTTTTGTCGTATGTATCAGTAATGTTTCAATACGTGACATCAGCAGTACTTGCTCACTCGTCATATTTATTCGGGCCAGGATACTAGGATGAGGTCCTTTCGGTTCCAACTCGCAGTGTTCAAACAATTATTTTTAAAATTTAAGTAGACATTTTTTTTATTAATTAAACTAGTGGTAGAAAATGGATAATTATGCTTACCAGCCGGATGAAGCCGCAGTTCAGAATGGAAATGAAAATGGAAATGGAAGACCTTTTACCATCTCAAGTGAGTTTTGTTAATTTTTTAATAATTAATTAGAACAAAAATAAGTTTAGAGCGCCAAATTGAAATTACTAATGCAATGAACCGAATCATTAAATAAATAATAGATATCCGATTTTTTTCAAGAGACAAAATCTATTATTATAAATATACAAAGAATTTTATTGTTCGAAAATATATTGTTTTACATAATAGCGCAATTCAATTTGTTATATTTGGAGTTTTGTCGGTGATACAAGGATTTTTCGATTTTTTTTTATTTAAATATTTAATTTAAAAAAATATTTTTATTGCTATTAATTTAATTATATTAGTTTTTAGACCTTAAAGTAATTTATTTTGTGTGAAAATAATAATTAATGGATACCAAGTTTCAACATAATCGGCTCAGAAAAAATGCGCGCGGCTTTTAAACACCAAATTTCAAGTAAATCGGCCAATTTTGAATATTTTTTCTGCATACTGAAAGTCGCTTTTTCATCATAATGCAAAAAATATTTATAATTTGCGCAATTTTTCCAATTTGTCAACTAACTATTTAAATATTTTCTTCTTGGAATTTTTTTTATAGCTAATTTTCTACCGCAACCACTAAGCTTTCCACTTAACAAACATGGTCAATATTTGCATTAAAAAAACACTCCCTAGAAACTATCAATAATTTTCTGATAAAAAACAAAGTGATTCACTTGCCGCAAAACCAATATTTGCTCACTAACCGCCACTTATTCAAATTTTTCCAGGATATCCAACAAACGGCCAGAACGATTACTTAGTAGAAGTCCACTCAAGAGCCAAACAGTAAAACACCCCCAATAAAATCAATACCCCTTCAATTAATCAAACTTTCTAATATATAGTTTCAGAAAACCGGGATTCTACAAAAGAACTTCAATCCTCCTACTCATCCTCGCAGTACTATTTCTAATCGCTCTCATAGTCCTCCTAGTACTACGTAAGTATTTCTAAAAAATCAAAAACAAATAATTACGCCCCCAACCGCAGATTTCCAGACCAAACCCAAAACGTGCACCTCAAGCGAATGCCTTCGCGCTGCCACCAATCTAAAGTACTCCATGGACCTTTCGGTGAAACCATGCGACGACTTCTACCAATTCACCTGCGGCAAATGGACCGAAGAACATCCAAATCACGGGTGGTACCCCGTTTTCTCCACGTTTTCCACAATCTCCGAGAAGATTGCCATCGCGTCCATGAAGTTCTTCGAGTCGGAAGCCGAGGACTCGGAGCCGGAAGCGCTGAGGAGCAGCCGGGATTTTTACGAGTCTTGCATGGATGTAGGTTTGTATTTAGTTTGAATCAAAAAGTGGCAAAATATTTGAGTTTGGTATTTTAGAAGCGATTAACGAAGCGGGATTGTCGGTAGTTTACAAATATTTGAAGATAATCGGGCTACCGATAGTACCAAGCTTGCTGACGACTGACAAGGAGAAACGAAGCGACTTTACGTTCAATTGGTTGAAAACCGAGGCTGTGATTAAGAAGTACTTCGCGATGGACGTTTTTTGGGGGTTCCTAGTGGATGCGAATATGTACAATAGGAGCGAGAATGTGATGTATCTCGGTACTCCCGGGCAAAAGTGTCCGTTACCCAGTCCGATCAAAAGTACCCGTGGGGGGAGGAAATTTTTGGATGACGAGCAAGACGATGATGGACCCTTTAAAATGGATTCTCTAGTTGAGAAAATACGCACAAATATTATCAAATACGTCCTCAAAAGTGTGATGACCAATAATAGTGTTGATGTTGAGGATGAGGGAGTTTTGGGGGAAGCTGCGATGATCATCAATAACATCACGAATTTTATGGACGAAGTACTACTTAAATTGAGTTATTTGAATTATTTATTTGACGAAATATTTAGTTGATAGGGAACCACACGGTGGACGACGAAGTCGAGAATATCGTGCGGACTTTCGAAGAGCTCCAAACCAAAACTGACGCGCATTTAGCGAACTCCACCAAGAAGTACCCACAAATTTGGTTGAAGTATGTGAACTACCTATTCGAAGACACAAACGTAACTATAGTACCTGAAACCGATCGCTTGTACGTCATAGAACTAGAAGAGCTATATTTACCAAAAGTGCTAAAATTCCTTCTAAGCACCCCCGAAATCCACTTGGAGCTCTACTTGTGGTGGGCGACTGTCTACGCGATGATCATCAACACGTCGCAAGATATCGCGTCCTACATTGCGAGTCAGACGGCCGCGTATTACGGCCCGTCTGACGTCATCCGCACCAGGTCAGGCTTCCCCAAATTTTTGGCGTGCTTTGGTTGGTTTGATGGTTTTGTTGTAGGTCGATGGATTGCTCCGCGTTGGTGAACACGTATATGGGGATGGCCGTTAGTTACGCGATAGCCGATAGGAGTTTCCCGACGAGGACCAAGCCGAAGGTCGATAAGATGATCAAGGAGATTAAGGACGCGTTTGTGGAGCAGGTGAATAATTTGCAGTGGATGGATGCGTATACCAAGAAGGTGACGTTGGAGAAGAATAATGAGATGATCAGTTTTGTGGGGTATCCCGATTGGTTGTATCGGAACGGGTCTTTGGATGCTTACTACAAAAATGTAGATATATATTTCTTTTGGAGGGGGAGAAGAGTTAATGAGGTTTTTTGTAGATAGAAATTAATGACGACACTTTTTTGGAGAACATGATGAGCATCTTGAAGGACCACTATCCCGAAAAATTGATGGCGCTGAGGTCGCTAAATGAGCGCAATTGGAGCACGGATCCCACCAATGTGAACGCGTTTAACTCCTTCACCGATAACTCCATAAGTAAGTTGCTCAAAAATTTTGACAAGTCATTGTGAGTTTTTGTTTAGATATTCCGATGGCGATTTTGAACTTTCCGATGTACAATTTGGGCCTCGAGTAAGAAATTTCTTTTAAATTTGTCGTAGATTTCAAAATATATTTTTAGAGTGCTAAATTACGGGTCGATTGGTTCCATTTTGGGCCACGAGTTGACGCATGGTTACGACAACACGGGGCGCAAACACGACAAATTTGGGAACTACGTCCAATGGTGGTCCAATCAGACGATTGAGACGTTTGATAAGATGACGGAGTGCTTTGTGGATCAGTACAATAATTTGACCATCAAGGATGTGGAGGAACACGTAAATATTCAACTACTTTATCGAACTTTTTCGACGAAAATCTTAAATCGTAGATAAATGGGAAGAAGACCCTTGGCGAAAATTTGGCCGACAATGGCGGAGTCAACCAAGCCTTCATCGCGTACAAAAAATACGTGAGCGAGTACGGGGAGGAGTTAAAGTTGCCCGGGTTTGAGAGTTACAGTCACACGCAGCTGTTTTTCATCGCGTATGGAAGCGTGAGTTAAATTTGGTCGCCATTTTTTTTTCTGACGTCATTTTGTAGATTTGGTGTGAGACTTCGACACCGGATGAGCTGGCGCTGCAAATCGAGTACGATGAACACGCGCCAAATATGATCCGCGTGATTGGCGCGTTGCAAAATTCGGCGGATTTTGCGAAGGCGTTTAATTGTCCGGTTGGTAGTTTTATGAATCCCAATCGGAAGAAGTGCAAAATCTGGTGATTTTTTTTGATGAGTGCTGATTTTTTTAGAACTTAGATTTTAATTTGCGGTCAAAACTAATTGTGATATATTTTGATTCAGAGATTTATCGCTTCTACAGCAATAGCGTGTTCTTATCGTGTGATATTTGTTACTATTGTAAATTATTTATTAATAATTAAATCTCTATAATAAAATAAATCTTTATTCTTGTATAAAATACACTGATGGTCGTACCATCAAAATATCTTCAATATCACAACATGACAAAATGATGAAAACAATAAACAAATGAAATGCAGATTGATGATGAGGTGTTAATATCTAATATTTGGACGAATGTCCACCCCCGCCGCCTCCAAGAGAGAAGCTGGAATAGCTGGTAGCACCACCATGTCCACCTCCGGAGCTGAACGAATGTCCACCGCCACCGCCCCCAGATCCAAACGAATGTCCACCACCTCCACCTAGCGAAATGCCGCCTCCATGTCCTCCAAGCGAAAGTCCACCTCCATGTCCTCCCAGGGAAATCGAGCTTCCATGTCCGCCTCCGTACGAAAGTCCGCCACCGCCACCATGTCCACCAAGAGAAATCGAACCGCCATGACCGCCCCCGCCAAACGAAAGACCGCCTCCATGTCCACCTCCCAAAGATAATCCGCCGCCATGACCGCCTCCAAGCGAACCACCGCCATAAGAACTTCCATGTCCAATCGAGATGGAGTGGGAGCTTCCACCGCCATAACCGCCTCCATGTCCACCTCCGGAGCCACCGCCGAATCCGCCTCCATGTCCGCCGCCTAATCCGCCGCCAAATCCGCCTCCGGATCCACCGCCGAATCCACCGCCACCGCCGCCGCCACCTCCACTACCGCCTCCGACAAAGACGGGTTGAGCAACTGGTACTACGATAGTTTGTGGTACTCTAACTGGAACGGGTTGTGGTACTTCGACGGGGTACGGTTGTGGTACTGGTACTTCGTAGGGTTGAGCGACTGGTACGCGAACGGGGGTTGGTACTGCTACTGGTACTGGTCGGTTTACGGTTACGGGTACTGGTCTTGGGACGTAAACTGGTCGTGGTACTGGTACTGAAATCTTTTAACAAATTTGTCAAAATATTGCTCTAAATTAAAAATAGTACTATTACTTACATGTACTGGTCGTGGTACCGGTACTTCAACAGGTTGAGCAACGGGTACTGCGACTGGTCGCGTTACGGTAACGGGGTAGGGTTGTGGTACTGGTACTGCTACGGTTTCGGTAATGGTGTTAATGGTAGCTCCACCGCCACCTCCACCTCCGCCGCCACCACCGCCAAATCCACCGCCACCGCCGCCTCCAAATCCGCCTCCGGATCCACCGCCAAATCCTCCATGACCTCCTCCTCCTCCTCCAAGTGATAATCCACCTCCGTAACCTCCATGACCGCCGCCGAAGGAAAGTCCGCCATCGTCATGTCCGCCGAAAGAGATGCTACCACCGCCATGGCCGCCTCCTAGTGAAATTCCGCCGCCATGACCGCCGCCAAGGGAGATTCCGCCGCCATGTCCGCCGCCCCCGCCGCCTCCATAGCCGCTATCAAAAATTCCTCGTTTTTCGTTTTTCTTGCTGGCCTCGCCGGAATATCCAACAGTGGCGACTGCCAACACCAATGATAAAATCTGCGGAAAAATTTGAGTGAAAAAACTGATTATTTTGAGATCTTCTGACTTACCACAAACGGTCTCATGTTTGTGATGGAAAGAAGACCAACTGACAATGTTGTCTACCCCTTGGGAGAGGTGGCTTTATATAGTTGACCCATGTGGAGAGGGATCTTCCCCAAAACACATCCAACAACCACTCACTCACCATATCAACCATTGGTGGTACTTTCACTGGGTGAATCTGCGACGATATGCGGTACATTCACAAAACCGGGACGCATCGTTGAACACGCCTGATGATTTTACTTTACCGTACATTAGATTTTAAGTTATTATTATTGTTCTTTTTATTTTATAAATTTTTTTATGCATCGCGCATCTGAATGTGCTTAACTAAATTAAAAAAATTAAGAGTCATGCAACTATTTATTTTATTGTTTTTTTTTAATTATTGCAATATTATTTTTTAATTGTTTTAATGCATTGCAATTAAACAAAAATCTCGAAATTATTTGAATAAACAATGCTACATTTTTCTGTAGAGATTTCTTAATTATTTCCGTATTAATTGCAATTTTATTTTAATTTCAACTTTTTATTTTCCATTTCATTTATGTTAATTAGTCCATCGCCTTCTAATTTTTTTTTTAACCAACTTTTTTTGCAATACATTTTCTAATTAAACATTAGCCTAGTAAAATTTATTCGCCATCAATAAATAATAACTACAATAAATAATCCAATCAAAAACTAAACGACTTGATTGATAGCGCGCTTGAGCAATAACCAATAAAACAACAACCAATAATAAATTGTTACAATTTTTTTCAACAACAATTAAGACGATCATCACGTTTGCAAATTAAATTAGAGTTGCACAATTATGAGTATGCGATTTAATTAAATTTATGGAAAGCCACAAATAAAATTAATTTTTGTGCTTGAATAACTTTTTTCGCTATTCTCAATAAAAATACATTGTTGAATAAATTAGCTTTCAAACTCAATAATGGCATCATCTCACGCCCAACTGCGTCTGAACTACTAAAAATTTGTGCAAATTTTGAGCAACTTGATTGTTGTTCGTATATGGAAAGTCGACTTTAATAATAAATATTGTCATTTTGAATTTGAAAGAAAGTAGAACAATTACACGCATTATGCTACAACTACTGGACATAAATTAATAATAATAACAAATGACATAACATGAATGCTAAACGATCATAATTAAAATATCTCGAAGTTCCCATAGAAAGCATTTTTGCATAGTGCAGTTCCCATCTACTAGCGCAAAACAAGTTTAATTAATAATTACGAGGAATATTATTTTCTAAGCTAAATTGATCTTTGATACACATTTTAAATAGAAAGTCAAATCGGCGTTTTTTTTCGCGGCATTTTTTCGCACTCGAAGAAATCAACACATGGTTCGCTCGTATAAGGAAACAAGCAATTATGACAATTTTTAATCTGCCGCTCAATAATAATAATAGATGAAATTAGCGATTTTTTTCAATTGGTGGAAAAATTCGCATGCAATTTGCATCAATGTGAAATTGAGCGGAACGCGCGCCGCCGCAATTTAAAGTTTTGTAATTATTTGCACTAAATTTCAAATTGTTTATCAGAAAACTGTAATTACTGTTGGCAATTGTAGCTAACTATTCTTAGATTGAAACTGATTATGCAAATTTAAATCGGATCTTATTTTGCATAAGCGAAATTATGACAGGTGCTAATTACATTTGTAATTTACTCGTTGATATTTCATTCATTAGTTTGCTTGGTAATTATAGTGGAATTAATAATTTCATTCATGTAATTTCTAATCAATTCACACGGAAAAATATAATTAATTGAATATTGCACTTGGGAATTTTTTTTTGATGGATTAGCGCGATAGAAATTTGAAATAATTGGTGGAAGACATGCACAGTGCATTCCAGTTATTAGTGCAATTTAAAATTAGACAATTTCTCTAATTTTGGAATTTATATGAATTTATTTTGTGGAGCGTGTAATTCGCGCGCGAAAATGCTTTCAGGTTGCAATTAGCGCTTTAAATATTTTTTAAAAATATAATTGACTTACAAGGAAGGTATTTTTGTATTGATATTATTTTTTATTTTAATATTTGTTTTGAAAAAAATATTAAAGTTGCTAATTTTTACAGAAATTAATTTTTTTTTAAATAAAAAAAAATTGTTTTCATCTGAACTTCGCTATAAAATTACCACATTGCATCATTAAATAATAACTACACATGCAAATTGTCTAACTTTTGAAACAAGAACGCAACTTATAATAATATTAACGTATCATATTTAATTTAATAGTATGAACGTGAAATAACAAATTATTTCATGCGTATCAAACAAAAGTGCCTTGCAGGACTTGCATATTTGTGATTTAATGATTATTTGATTTTCTCATTTGTACTACATAATAATAGACAACAAATAATAAATCCCGTCTATACTTAATTGAATTTCTGAAAAATGCGCCGCAATTCTCTCCACGTCCATTCAAAAAATCCCGCTTGCTCAATTTTAAACCAGAAGTGCATTATGTCGCAAATTTATCAAAACGAATTAATTAACAAAAATTTGAGGCATGACTAATCATTTAAATTTCCAGTCGTAATTTAATAAAATTATACGCGCACACAATATTAATTATTATCTCGCGATCACGAAGCACGAAAATTATTGCGCCCCAATGGCGCTAGTTGATCGCCTTAAGAGTGGCATTTATTGAGTCATTTTAAGTATGAAAATTGCATTGACAATGGCACTATTATTTATTATATTAAATGTTGCAAAATAACGTGTTTCCTGATTTTGTCGATATGTTTAAAATTGCATTACTGTATTTAATTTCTAAATTAATGCAATTTCGACACCTTGCAATAACAACAGACATTTAAAAGCAATTATCTATGCTTTTAAATTTTTGTTTGATTTTAAAAATTGGCGAAATTAAATTAGCGCAATAAAAGCGCGGCAAAAGTCCGCGCGCAAATATAACGGCTGTCTCACCAAATTAATTTTTGCAAAATGTCATAAAATAATTGATTGTATAATAAATGTTGCAGTTATGAGGATCTGTTCTATTTATAAATATTTATAAACTGAAGCAGTTTTACGTAATTCTTTGAAATATTATTATTATTATTATTAATTGGTCGGCAGTTGGCTCCAATTAGACCGTGCAGTTTATATTTTGGATTTTTTTTCGAACACTTTACCGTTCTAGCTTTATATTACAAAGTAAAGGAACTGATAGTTTTATTATGCATATACACCTCCGGAGGAGTATTCATTTGATTTCCTTATTTGCAGGTATTATTGTCGAGGAGTTTCAGTTTTGTGAAAGTCATTATAATTTTGATCTCATCGTAGCCAAAGGAGATGAAACATTCTTGAACAGTAGGATTTTTTATTTATTTTTTTGTGGAAAAAGTATAAATTAATAACATTCTATTTTATTAGCATCAATAATTATTAGTAAGTAATATACAAAAAAAATAATTAATTTTAAAATATAAAATAATTTTAGTTAAATAAAAATCATCTTAAAATTAATTAAATAAACTAATAAATTAAAAATATAATAATTTAGTATTATTTTCAAAAATTTGCCGTTACGTTTGTTACATAATCTTATGGTAGATGGCGTACGATTGTTAATAAAGAATTAAACTTCCCATAGTTCGTCATGATTTGTGTAGATGTCGCTAGTAAATGGATCATGCAAATTTTATTGTTTGAATAAAAATGGCGGACAAATATTATGAGATCAAGAAAATTAATCTGTTTGGTCGAAATCGAAGTTTTTTTCACGTTTTTGTGATTTTTTCGTATTTAAAAAAAATTATAAAAGAAAATTTTGCAAAAAAAATTATTCCGTCCATAAAATAAATTTTATTTGATTGATTTTTTTGTAATTTTGAAGAAAGTAAAGTTGAAATCCATTCGGTACCAATTATTTTAATTTAAAAATATAGTTCAAATATTTTATTACAATTTTTTTATAAAAATTCTAAAGCACCTGTGAAAGTAAAATTCATTTTATTATTAAACTCGGACTCGGACCATCCATTCACAAACATAAATAATAGAAGAAGATTAACAAAATTTATGAATAAAATTGAACACATTCTCCTTGTACGGTACTTTTGCGCTAAAGCACGCTTGAATGAGTAACGGAAACACCCTGTATACCATTAATAAGCAATAAATAAACGCAAAACAGTTTAAACAAAATTAGATTGCCGACTTGGTAGCGAAAGTGATTCCGATCATTTCCCTTCACTTTAAAGTGACTGGACCTCAGCAGCCTTTTAGCTCTCAAGAAGGAAGAACATGATTTGCAGTGTGCTTCCGATAGATCAATAATTTAATCAATTTTCACGCTGTTATATAAATGCGTCATTTTTATATTTCTTTATCGAAGCGAGCCAAATTCGCTGTAAAAAATCCAATTTAATTACTTTCACGTTTTGCCATCCTTCTCTTCGTATAAAATGTAACAATATTTTGTTTAAAATGTAACTAAGAGGTGATTCGAGAAAGGGGAGCCTTTCTTTTAACTATCTTGCAAATAACTGCATCTCTATCTATCTAATGCAACTACGAATCCATTTCAATGATTTCGGTGTCCATGAACTTCGAAAGAAAGTGAATTCGATTTTTTGAATAAGGGAGTCACCGGATATTCCGGTCTATTCTTCCGTATATAAATACTAACCACTGGGTACTACTCGACAGTTAATATCAAATTATCGGCACAAAGACTAGTATAATGAAATTTTTAGTACGTACCATAATTACACCTAGTTACCCATAATTTAATTCTCTAATTCCAGCTTACAGTTTTTGCAATTTGCTGTTGGCAAACAGCACAGGCAAGACCAGGATACGAGGAACACGGGGGCCAAATATCATTGCAGGGCGTACCGGACTTGGAAGCGTACAGCAAAATCTCCTACCCGAAATTCGACATCATCGACTTGGGCGAGTACTCGAAAGGACATCTACCGCCAACGACCATCCACAGCTCCAAACACGTCACGATAAAGGTACCGGAACCGTATCCCGTTAAGGTACCACACGGGGTACCGGTACCCGTGCCGTACGCCAAGCCCTACCCTGTAGTGCAGACGAAGATCGTGCAGGTTCCGCATCCAGTGCCGTATGAGGTCGTCAAGAAGGTGCCGTATCCGGTTGAGGTACCTAAGCCGTATCCGGTCCCCACTAACGAGCACTATGGAGGGGGAAGCGACAGCGGCGGATCTTACGGGGGATCTTATGGGGGCGAGCAAGGGCATCAACAAATATCATCTTCGCAAGATAATTACGAAAGCCATAGTAGTCAGGATGTTAGTCAATCGTATGGGGATTCGTATGGAGCAGCCGAAGCGGGTCATCAACAGGTAGCGGCATCTTACGGGGTACCTGGGCAGGAAGCGGGTACTCCGTTGGGAGGATCTAGTTATCAGAATTCGTACGAAACGAGTGGGTATCATGGTGAGGAAGGGGGAGGGGGAGGGGGAGATCATGCGGCTGCGCAGTCGCAGGGATGGGTTGCTGTCGCTCCAAATCAGCAACAGAATGGAAATGAGGGAAGTCATTAAGTTTTTTTAAGTTGTTGTTATTACTTTTGTAAATATTTTTTTTCTTGTTGTTGGTATTAAAGACTTTTTTTGTATATTTTGCCGTTTTTTCTTCGCCTTTTAAACAAATAAAATTACAAATTATATTTTATTTAATGAAGAGTATTAAACATAATAAATTAACTTAATGAGAAATGATTGGTGCATAAATACTACAAATACATCAGCTAGTCAGTTGTTCAATGATGGAAGTCCAAATGCCCCCCGAAATCATGACCGCCAAGTTCAATGCCATGCCCGCCGCCAAATCCACCCTCAAGACCGCCATACCCTTCATGTCCTTTGACAAAAACTGGCACGTGCTTCTCGATGTAGACAGGTACTTTGACTGGATACGGTACTGGCTTGTGTACGGGATAGGGCACCGGTTTAGGTACATGCACTGGCACCTTAACGGGATATGGCACCTTCACTGGTACTTTAACGGGGTAAGGCACCAATTTCTCCACGGGGTAAGGTACTGGCTTCTCCACGGCGACGGGGTAGGGTTTTGGTACGTGAACCGGGTATGGGCGATCGACTGGTACTGCGACTTTGACGGGGTAGGGGACCGCTACGTTTTTGTAGACGGGCACTGGGACCGGATGTGGGACCGGGTAGGGCACTTCCTTGGTGATGGTGATGTGCTTGACGTGGCCGTGATGCTCTTCCAGTCCGCCGCCGAGTTCCAAGCCGTGACCCAGCTCGATTCCGCCCAATTCGTGGCCGCCGCCGTATCCGTAGCCCAGATCGAACAAGCCTCGTTTGTCCGTCTTCTTGTCGGATGCCGCTTTGGGTTCGACCGGTTTCTTCTCGCTTCCGGGCAGAGCGGAAGCTAGAACTAAACCGGCGACCAAGACGACCGCGCAACTCTAGAACGAAATGTATTATTAGTTGGAGTTAATGTGGGGTGAGTTTGTCTTACTTGGAGCTTCATATTGAACTATGAACAAGAACTGTTGGACGAATAATGAAGCATGCAGGTATATATAATGCTGATATGTGTCAAATTCTCGTGTGCTTTCTAGCTAAACCCCCGCTCTTCCATTGACGATTTACTAATCGCAAAATATGAAGTTTTACAACATACTATGATTTTTGATTCCAATCGGCCAACGAAGTACTGCTGGTCGTATAAAAGAAATCGCTGCGAAAATTGGTTGAGCGCTTGTGTGATTATTACTTAATCGTTGCTGCTGGTTTTTTTTCTTTATGTAGTATGCGTTAATCAAAGCCATCATTAATTACACGCAGGACGCAGTCGAAGAGAGTAAAGGTTGACCTTGAAAATGTTAAGTAATGTCTTCGGAGTAGTACCACTTTTGTCTCAATAGAAATTGATACATATATGAGATATGCGTGTGGGAAAATTATGTAATAATTTATTAGCATAACAATTAAATTACTATATTGTTTGTAAAAAAAAAAAAAAAAATTATAAACAAATTTTTTGTCTCAAATTTTGCGTTTTTTTTGTCGTCAAAAATTATTTTAGACAATTTTATTCCTTTGACAAGATTTATTAATATCTTGCTTATCAATAATAATTATTTGCATAATAATAGTAATTTTAGCGCGGACCAAATTTCCATTTAAAAATCGTTATGTAAGGCTAACAACAATTTATTTCGTGTTATTGTTTATATTCCATTCACTATTTACGATAAAACGAAATATTTGTATAAATTTCAATTGATACTATTTAGCTAATTATTATTTATGTTTCTCGATTAATTAATTCAATTTAATGCGTATGGCATAAAATCATATTTTTTGTTGCAAACGAATTATTTTATAATTATGTGGCAAAAAACGAATTGCTTAAAAGTATGTTAAATAATATTTATTATGCAATATTAGGATACATAATAATGTAATTATGATTTTTATAAGTTCACTATGTTAAATTGTTTAAGGCGTGAACGTTGTTAGGAGGATTTCGGTGTAGCAACAATATTAATTGTTGCTAAATAAAATAAAAAATCGGGCATATACAAAATAAAATTAGCTTTCGACCAGTTTTTGAATTACAAAAATATTCCCACTACTTTTGAAAATATAAATTTTTAAAGAGCGCCTTCCTGATGCTTTAAAATTTTCTCGATAAACATTTACTCTTAATAATTATTATTTATTATAGGAAGCAAGTACTGCAATTTTAAAAATTACATTTATTATTATTAATCTGCATAACTTTAAGTCATAATTGATAAAACAATTTATGCTTTCTCTAGCTATATTAGCTTAAGTCAAGTCGTCTTAAGTTGCGTTTCCATGAAAGTAGTAGTACTAATTAATTATTAATTTTTAAAAGAGAATCCTAAATATTTTTTTGGTAATTTGAAAACAATTACGCATTCAACTGCAATAAATTTTATTTATTGTTGTTAATTAAATTGTTGCAAAATAGGATATTAAATTTTTGCGCGAACATTTAAATTTGGTTCTGCATTTCGAACATTTCGATTTATGTAACAACATAATGCATGCCTTCGTATAAATGTTGCTAACAAAAAAAAAAAAAAATTAGGGTGGTGCTTTAATTATCGAATCGAAAGTTTAGCGCACTGAAAATCGTGCAGCTAAAATAATGCAAATCTAATTAGTGGATGATATTTTGAAACAATCGGAAATGTTGCAAGTTGGCTAATCTTCGATCTTAATTTGCAATTATTTATTTAATTGTCGCTGTTTAGTAACTATAAATTTAATTTTTCTTTGTTGGCAATTTTATTATTTTGTAATACATTTAATTTTTTTCGAAATAATACAAAAATGTGTAGATTTTATAACAAACGTTTTTATTGATAGAAAAATATAACAAGGAACAACAGAGGTATTAATAAAAAAATATCACATGTTATTGTAGAGCAGGCAAATTAATGGAAACTTGAAAATAAGCGTCTTAGTGCACAATCTGAAACGCAAAACAAATAATCAACATACAAAGACAAACTGTTATTGTAATATTATCGATCAACTTTCTTTAATTTACGATCGCTGTATTTGCTTGCATGTGATGCAATACGGAAATATCTCGATTATATCTCGCTGAACAATTAGCATCTAGGTCAAACTGCAATCAACTTACTATATCACTAGAATTTGTGTCCCCCCAATTCGAGTCCACCTCCAAATTCATGCCCCCCGAATTCGTGACCACCGCCACCTCCGCCCAATTCCAAACCGTGGTGTTCCTCGTGATGGTGCACATGGATCGGGATTTTCTTCTCGATGTAGACTGGGTAGGGTACTTTGACTGGGTATGGCTTGGGTACGTGCACGGGGTAGGGCTTGGGCACATGCACTGGTACTTTGACTGGGTAGGGCACCTTGACTGGTACTTTAACGGGGTAGGGGACGTGTTTCTCGACGGTGACTGGGTAGGGTTTGGGTACGTGGACTGGGTATGGTTTGGGTACGTGGACTGGGTACGGCCTGTCGACTGGTACTTTTACTTCCACCTACAAAAAAAAATTATCATCCAAAAAAATATTAATATTAAAAATAAGTTACTTTGTATGGAACTGGGACGTGTTTGACGACAGGGTACGGTACTGGATGTGGTACCGGGTAGGGCACTTTTTTGGTGATCGTGATGGTCTTCACGTGTTCGTGGTGCTCTTCTCCGCCGCCAAATCCGCCGCCTAGGCCGCCCCCGAATTCGTGGTGGCCTCCCAATTCGAGGCCGCCCAATTCGTGGCCGCCAAATCCACCATCGAAGTGACCAAGTTCTAATCCGCGCTTCTTGTGATTTTTGTCTTCGTCCTTTTTGGCCGCTTCTTTCGCTAACGCCACTGTCGCTAATATCGTTATTAATATCTGCAATTAATTAATTAGTATTGAGTTGTTTATGGTAATAATTATTGTGCGTACAAATAGTTTCATCTTGTGTTTATTAAATGAAGAACAAACACAAACTACACTAATATCAACAAATTTAACAACTATATATAGTTAGCAATTATTACATATTAAAACTTTCCCTAAGTTACCCTTTGTTCCGTTCATGTGTAAAAAAAAATCAAATTGGGTCAGTCAATATACACACATATTCATAAATAAATTTATTAGTTTCGACACTTTGTAAACAATTTGTAAGAAATAGTGCTATTTGTTAATAAAAAAATAGAAATTATATCGAATTCAGATCTGAAAATAAAAAATAATGCAATATATGCACTTCCTCTATTATTGTTGTGACATCCGCACGAATAATAAGTCGTTTGGAAAATAAGTCATAATGAAATGGATATGTTAGGAAATACGTGAATGTCTGTCTGTTTGTGTGACTTAAGCTCGTTTACTATTTACTTGCTTTTTTCTTATTAATATTACATTATGCATACAGCTATATACCGAGTGATATTTAAGAGAAAATATTTTATTTAATTTTTTTTTAAATTATTTTGTGATTTAAAAAAATTAAAATAAATAAATATAAGAAGAATAGGTTAAGTAGACTTAGAAAATATCTTATTTGAATTTTTTAAAACGGTTTTTGTATTTTTAAAAAATAAAATAAATAAAATTTTAGGAAAAATATTTTAAGTAAACTTAGAAAATATTTTTTTTAATTTTTTTTTAAATTATTTTACATTTAAAAAAAACTAAAATAAATAAATATAGGAAGAATAAGTTGAGTAGACTTGGAAAATATCTTATTTGAATTTTTTAGAACGATTTTTCTATTTTTAAAAAATAAAATAAATAAAAATTTTAGGAAAAATATTTTAAGTAGATTAAAAATCATTTTATTTAATTTTTTTGGAACTATTTTTCTATTTTAAAAAAAGTAAAATAATTAAATATAGCAAAATTGACTTTCGTAGAACCCAAAAATATTTTATTTCAATTTTTTAAAACCATTTTTGTATTTTTAAAAAATAAAACAAATAATTCCGTCAAACCAAAATCACGCGGTATATTATAATAAATTCATTAATATTGGATTAAATTAAATAAACAAAAAAAAAACTAGAAACTATGTAATCGAATATTCTATTAAGAAATACGTATAGCAATTATATCAAAATTAAACTAATTATTTATTGAATACATACAAAATCTGTTATGTAAAAAGTGTAGTTGAAGCAGAACGTTCGTTATTTTAGTACCCACATTGCTCCAGATTAAATTAATTGTTGTTTTGTTTGTTTTTATAATTTTGCGCTCATACATTATTAATATTAATGCGTCGAGTTTAGTAATTTATCAAATAAACAAAGGAGAAAAGTTGGTAATAATATAGCATGGGAATATGCAAACCGCTCCCACCTGTTTAAATTACTAGTACTAATCTTATATAAACCAGTGCAGCGGATTAATAGAAAATCAGTTCCAATCCGACGTTTCTAATGCAATTATTACAAATTTATTTTTAATAATAAATTGCAACACTTCAATAATTACATTTGACGCAATAAATAATTATTTATCCGCATGCAAGCAAAACTAATTAAACACTCAAATTATAGTAAAAAACATTTTATTCAAGAACAAAAAATTAACACACAAATGATATAGTATAAAAATAAATTTTTTAAAGCGATTGTTTTGGAAATCATAATAATCGTTAAGTTTGCTGCAAAGAAAAGTACATATCACAGACTGCAAATAGTAAAATTAGTTGAAAAATGAAAATGAGATTAAAATCCTGCAAGAAAAGCAAACAATCGAATTAATATGCTACCAGAAACAATCCTAAATTTAAAACGATGAAATTCTGGCTGCTATAGTAAGAAGACTCTTTATAAAAATAAAGCTAATCTGTACTAATTTTGATGAAGATTGATGATGAACGTCCGCAATAAACTTAGTAGCTTCCATGAGATGAGAAATCATGTCCGCCGCCAAGTCCGCCCGAGCTGAATCCACCATGTCCGCCATCCCCTCCCGATCCAAAGCCCCCTCCATGCCCACCAGTGTGCACGATGACGGGATACGGCTTCTTCACGATGTTGTATTCGGGTACATGCACTGGTACTGGCTTGTGGACGGTCACTGGATACGGTTTGGGCACATGGACTGGTACTTTGACTGGGTATGGTACCTTGTATGGTACTTTAACGGGGTACGGAATCGTCTTCTCGACTTTCACGGGGTAGGGTTTGTCGATGTGGACTGGATATGGTTTGGGTACATGCACGGGATAAGGCTTGTCGACCTTAACAGCGACTGGTACCTTCACGATGTATGGTACCTTCTTCTCTACATGTACGGGGTAGGGTTGTGGAATTGGTACTTTGATCTGCTTGTGGAGGGTGATGTGTTTGATTTCACCTTCGCCTCCGCCAAATCCACCACCACCGCCAAATCCGCCTCCATGTCCGCCGCCGCCAAATCCGCCGCCGTGGCCCCCGAAATCGCCGCCTCCATAGCTGCCCAAGTCCAATCCGCGTTTCTTCTTTGCGGACTCTTCAGCGTAAACTGAAGCTGATATTAAGAGCAAAGCGCAGGCCTAAATTTTTGGTATTTTGATTATTTTTTTGTAAAATATTTTGAAATATTTGCTTACCAGAAACTTCATGTTTGAAGTATAGATAGAAATGCAACTGTGTTGTACAATTTTGGTGGGTGCTCGATCCGCTTATATACTAGTCCATCCTCCCCTTCAGTGATAGTACTTTCTTATTTCCCCCTAACTATAAAATTTATAATATAATAATCACTTTATACACTAAATGCAAAAAAATAAATAATTTGATGCAATGTTGAATATAGTGCAGAAAAATCCGGCACAAAGTGCCTAAGAGATAATTAGAGGTGTGCACGATCGAATATAAAAGCAGACTTGTGGAACTAATTTTTGAATGCATTTTAGCGCGAAAAATACGGAAATTAATTTACGAGTAAATGATTTTTAATTAGGCCAGCTTTTAATTGTCCACTATTTATATAAAAAGTGTCGCTTTATTAGAATTTTGTAAATATAGGAACAAAAAATTGCACATTCACTCGTCTGATATTTGAACAAAAATCGTTTTTATGTAACAAGTGAACTGGAAATTAAGAGGCGCAAAAAATTGGAGCAATCTGTTAATTGCTTTTATTAAAAGTCGTGTTAATTTCGACATTAAATTAATCGTTTTGTATTAAATTGAATATTTTCGAGTTGCATTATTGTTAGAAAAATTGGAAAGGTGTGATGATCTAATTTAATTGAATTCGATTTAATTTACTTCCTAATTTTAAGTGAATGTAGATTAATTTTTTTTTGCAATATTGCAGAAAAAGTGATATATGCAATTATTGGTGTGTATCGAGAATAATTTTTCTTCTCTAAATAATACACTACAATAAAAATGTAATTGTTCGTGTATTGCTAAATAAATAATTATTATTACGTATAATTATTAATAATTTATAAAACTACTACTTATTTAAATATAGTTTACAATTTTTATTTTGAGAAAATATTGCAAAAATATATTATTTAAATAATTGATACAATTTAAATAAATTATACGTCCCACAAAAAAATTGTAAAATTATGAAAGTAGTTAATTTATTTAAAAAATTAATCTCGAGCATAGGCAACCAGCAATACAATTCTTGTATGCAATTAATTAAAATTACTTATCTGTTAAATTTATTGCAGAATTATGTTAATTATTTAATTAAATTAGAGCGCTAATTTAATTGAATAAGTACCAACAATTTGAAAAAAAAATCCAAAAATTTTTCAAGTTTTTTTTATTAAAAATTAAACAACAAAATAAAATTTCCGTCAACAAAATAACAACAACAATATTTAAATATACAAAAACTTTCACTCAGAAAATTCCCTACCATCCCCAACCGCGTTCGCGCACATGAATCCTAATCCGAATGGGTTCCTCCTCATGATGATGATGATGCTCAAAATGTGGTTCCTCATGATGATGATGATGATCCTCGTAAACATGCTCCTCATGCACAATTGGTCGCTTCACGTAAACCGGATACGGTACCGCCACTGGCACATCTTTGTGAATATGCACAGGTACCGGTTTGGGGATGTACACTTTAACTGGTACTTTGACTGGAATTTTTACGGGTACTACTACTGGATAAGGTACTTGTTTTTCGACCGGGTATGGTACGTCTTTGTACACTTTTACGGGTACTTTAATTGGGACGTGGACGGGGTATGGGCGGTCGACTGGGACGTCTACGGGGTAGGGTTGCTTTACGTGGACTTCTTTGATGACTTCGACGGGGTAGGGTTGTGGTACTTTGATTCCGACTTTGTGGTAGACGGATGTGTGGGTTTGGACGGCTCTTCCCAAATCAATTGTGCCACCAAGTCCAATTCCGGATGAAGGTGCAAATTCAGGTCCAGCTCCACTTCCAGATGCTCCTCCAAGAAAAGCGCCTCCAGATCCGCCATCTAAGTTTGAGTGAACTTCATGGTGACCGTGATGGTGATCTTCTAGGTGATGGATTTGGTGATCTTCATGATGATGATTTTCAGATCCATGACTATGCTCAATATAATGTCCTCCATCACTCCCAGCACTGATGCCTTCCGCTAAGAAACCCCTTTTAGTAATTTTCTTAGTACCGGCAAAAGCGGCGGAGATGCAGACTACAAAAATGAACACCTGTAAGTAATTTGTTTAAAATATTAATCCGTAATTTGCGGTGTATGTGAAATAGTTACGTTTGTCTTCATGGTGCTGAATGGGAAATGGATGGCACAAGACTGACGATTTTGAAAAAAATATTTCCGCTTTTATATGAGTTTAAGAAAATTAAATTATGAAGATGTATTTCACTTTCTATTCAAATTTATTTGGAGACGATAAAATATTGTCCGGATGGGAATTAATTCTGGTCATTTGGATTTATGGTAATTTTATGCGATCGATTTGTTCAAGTTTCTTCGGCTAAACGATCATTATTTTTGGATATTAAATTATTACCGACAATTTATTTAATTTTGTTAAAAATATTTTGCTCAATATTTTCAAAAATATTTGATAATTATTTTAAACAATGATGCTAAATTTGGGTAGGAACCAAATCCCATTTGGTTTATTGGATTAACGACTGTGGAAAGTTATAAAACAACAAACATATGTAAAAAAAATATTTTTATTATGCAAATATGCAAAACAGGTGAAATTTTAAAACTAGTTTCAACAACGCTATGAATTAGTGATATAATGACACATTTTTATATCAAAAAAATCTATCAAAATCACCATTGACTACCAGAAGTCCAACCATTATTCCAACCAGAATTAGATCCTAACTCTACAGATCCTAAATTAATTCCCCCCGATCCATATCCTCCTAAACTGCTTCCAGAATCCAAACCAACCCCCGATGACTCCCATCCGCCTCCAACCACAACCGGTACGGCCTTCTTAATGTAGACTGGAGTAGCGACTGGTACGGCTACCGGCTTGTGCACCGCTACCGCAACTGGATGCGGTACCGCGACTTTGTACGGCACTGGCACAGCTACTTTGTACGGAACAGCTACTTTGTACGGCACTGGACGATCCACTGGATATGGCACGTTTTTCACCACTTTGACGGGATATGGCTTAGCTACATGGACGGGATACGGACGATCGACTGGTACGGCAACAGGGTGTGGGACTGGTACTGCTACTTTGCGTTCGACGGTGACGGGGTAGGGTTGTGGTACTGGGATGCCCACTTTGTTGGTGATGGTGATATGACGCGCTACTGAGCTGCCGAGGTTGATTTGACCATGTCCGCCACTAAGTCCAAGAGATGAGGATCCTAAACTGCTTCCAGCATATCCAAGAGATGAAGAACTAAGAGTTAGGGAAGAGTCTTGAAGACCCAAAGAGGATCCGTAACCAACTGATTCGAGTCCAGAGCTTAAGAAAAGTCCTTGGTTCCATCCTTGATTTTGGCTCCATCCTTGGTTTTGGTTCCATCCTTGGTTTTGGTTCCATCCTTGATCAAGAGTGTATCCGCTTCCAAGTCCAATGCTCCCTACATCTAAGCCGAGTGATTCGCCCAAGACACCACGTTTGATGGTCTTCTTGTCACCGGCAAAGGCGGCGGAGATGCTTACAAGGACTAGGAACACCTACAAGAAAAATTAATTTAATTAAATTTCACAAGTGTTTTTAGAGATTCTTACGGTTGTCTTCATGGTGCTAATGTGAAGCAGATGACTGATGCTAATTTGGATGGTAACTGGAGTATTTATACTAGAGCAATTAATTTTTTGTTGTGAAGTGCTAGTGGGGCAAAATTTACATTTTTATTGAACTGGTCTGCCTTTCGTTTCAAAAAAGTGCGAATTTCGAAGGGGTGCTGAAATATCAGAAAGTGGAGTAACTATTGTATAATTGTGTTAATTAATATATTAAAGATGTTTATTGTGATATTTAGAAATTTCGTTTAGATAATATTAATACAGGCAAAAAAATATGGCAATAAATCAAAAAAGATTACAGCAAAAAGCCGTTAAAATTGTTGTCTATTTAAATAATTAATTTGATGGTGTATTGCTGGTTGTCTATACTATGCACTAAATAGTAGTAGTACTACTAGAAGAAATGTAAATAAACATAGTAAAAATCAATTTTATGTATCTCTTATATTTTTATTTGTAGAAAATGAACCAAATATTAACAATATTTAATATTTTTATGAACAACTATCATACGGAAAATAATTAGCCATACAAATTTGGGTAAGTACTACTTTTACTGGTTTGCCGTTTGGGCACGTAGCCGATGTTCTAATTTTTTATGACTCTCTGATTGGATATAGATCAATAAATAAAAACTATTGCGTTTTATGAAAATATTTCAATTAATTCACTTTTATTAATTAAATTTTTATGCAAATATTTTTTTGCCAACTTAATTTAAATAATTTCGTAACATTTAGTATAATAAATAATCATATACTTATTAGTCTTATAAACACCTACCATGACACTAATAAATTCACGATTAAAATTAATAAAAAGTTGTCACCTTCATAAATAACCAAAATCTGCTACAGAAGAACTGCTTTAAATTTAAATACTTTCTAAATACATCGAAAGGAAAAGTAAGAATTTGCGGACCAAATGCTTATCATATTTGATATTAAAGCGACTTATTCAAAATCACTTCCGGTACTACAAACTTTCAAGAACAAAATACCTCCATAAATAAAGCAAACAAGCAATAACTTTTAAAAAAACACTTTATTTTGCAAAAATTCTATTATAAACAGTTGAAACTGCTATCGGACTAGTTTCAAAATTTAACGAACAATTAAATGGCATATTTATAGATGAGATGACAAACATTCGTGGATCACAGTACGAACTAAAATCTACCATTTGCTTCCATATGATAGACCATGACCCAAAGACAGTCCACTATCCAAACTCAAACCGCCATAACTGCCCAAACCATGTCCACCATAACTGCCCAAACCGATTCCATGTCCAGAACTCAATCCATGACCGCCAAGCGATCCCAAACTCAAACCATGACCGCCCAAACCGTCCAACGAAATCCCATGATGTCCTCCAACATAAACGGGCACCGCCTTCTTAATGTAAACGGGAGTAGCGACTGGCACCGCCACTGGCTTGTGAACGGCTACCGGAACTGGATGCGGTACTGCCACTTTGTACGGCACTGGCACCGCTACTTTGTATGGCACCGCTACTTTGTATGGCACTGGACGATCGACTGGATACGGCACGGCTTTTTCCACAGTGACGGGATACGGCTTTGGCACGTGGACGGCGTATGGGCGGTCGACTGGGACCGCTACTGGATGTGGCACTGGTACTGCGACTTTGCGTTCGACGGTGACGGGATAGGGTTGCGGTACTGGGATGCCCACTTTGTTGGTGATGGTGATATGACGCGATACGGAGTGGCCGAGATCGATGGAACCGAGTCCGCTGCTCAATCCAAGACCGCCGATGGAACCGCCATGTCCGTATCCGCCGAGGGAGAGTCCAGAAGCGTGGAGACCGCCCAGACTTAGACCATGTCCAAGACCGTCGAGACTCCCAACACCTAAGCCGAGTGATTCACCATAGACACCACGTTTCGTGGTCTTCTTGTCACCGGCGAAGGCGGCGGAGATGCTCAACAGCACAATAAACACCTGCAATTAAAAAATTAGTACGTATTGTAAAGGTGCTAAGTGGACTTACAGTAGTCTTCATAATGCTGCACGTTGGAGGATTGTTAGCAGAAGACTGATACCAATTTGGTGGCCATATCGACTATTTATACCGGGTGCAATGATAAAAATTCCAAAGAGGGGCGGGATGCCTCATATGTCTCAAACGAGTTGCCTTTCATTCGATATACTCCCGAAAGATGATGGTCTACTTTCAGAATTGTGCAACAATCGTCGTACACACACGTGGGACCGGAAGATCAATAATGACGATATGATATGGCTGACTGAGTGCGTAAGAGGTGTTTTACGAAGGTAAGCTCGAGTACTATATCTTGGTGGTACCCTGACATATCCGCATGGGTGGACTAGGCGCTTTGTTTTGCAAATCAGTGGACGTGAACTCGATCCAGTTACGTAAACTGAGTAGTACCGAGGGCATTAAATGGTACCAGATGGTAATTTTATAGATATATAGGTTTAGTTGAAGAAGTGGGTCGGTACTGCTTATATAAAAAAGTTTTCCTAAAATAGGTTTAATTTCTATTAGGAAGAGCGATGTTAAACCAGTTTGGCTTCTGGTATCGCGTATAGGAATGTTATTGAAATAGTTATTATTTGATCTATGACATAATTGCATCAATTAAGAGAAACTCGCATTGGAAAAATGCGTCTAAATTTTGATATTTTTTTGGGGGGACGTATATTGTGAAATGTAGTAGTACTTTCCATTATGAGACAATCAGGAAACTAGACTGCTATCTTTAGAGATATTAATGGATTTTCCAGCATATGCAATTGCAGGTGTGGTACTACTACTACTTATGATCATATAAATTCAGATTCGTGTAGAAATATATAATAATGCATCGTAGGATAATTATAGTTAAAATCGTAAAAATCATTCTGGGGCATATTATGTTCAAAATGTTACAAGGTGACGCTAGAGATATATAAATGGAAATCGTTCGTATACATTACAATAATTATATCGAAAAATTTGAAAAAATTTTGACCTGATTGTGCAAAATTAATAAATATCTTGACTAATTCTTAGCTAATGAAACATTTAAATAAATCGACAATTCGTAGTATGGAGGACTTATTTTGCAATGATGGATTTCGATATTCCCGAACTCATTTTTAATTTTTTACATAATAACGCGCGCGCTTGTAACTTTGGAACAATAATTTATATGTTTGCTATATTGTAGAGGTCATATGTTAAAAGCGCAAGAAGTGAAAAGTTTTTTTTAGCATATAAGAAAGTGATGAAATGCAGTGCAGGCACAAAGGAGACACTTTAGTTCGGATTTATGGGTTATTTTATTGTTATATAATTTAATAAACAATAATGGGTATTGTGTTTGTTAATTATTTATTTAAATGTTGCTAATATATTTGTTAGGAAATTTTAAGTAGTTTTATTATTTTTAAATTATTTTAATAAAAAAAAAATTTGGCAAATTTTTTAATTATTTTTTTCAAAATTTTGTTCTTTTTTATTTTATTTTTATTAATTTTTGATTTGAAAATTGAAATTATAATAAAAAATTTTGCAAAAATTATCAAAAAAAAAAAAATAAATAAATAAATATAAAAAAATAAATTATTAAATAATAAAATAACAATAATAATTATTGTTAATAATCATATTAAATTTAAAATTCTCAAAATTTGTTCAAAATTTGACCAATTATTTTTTGAATTTTTTTTTTTTTTAATTATTTTAATTTTTTACAAAAATAAAACAAAATACTTTATTAAATAAGACATATAATTACAGCATCAATTGTTAATAATTAACAAATTATAAATCACAATCAATTAGTACTTAGGATTTTACTTTCTTACACGCCAATTAAATATTTTTTCCAGAAAACTGTAATCCAAATATCTGCTTCATTTCTGAATACATAGATGTCGCAGCACTACTAAACTAAGGCAAACAACAAATATAATAAATACAAATTTATCGATTTAATATTTTACAAAAAATAATAATAATAATAATTATTTAAAATAAAATAAAATAAAACAACAACAAAAAAAATATTCTTTATTAATTTAATATTAATCCCTAAAATCTAGACTGCAACGAATACAATTGCTGCTGCTGCTGTTGCGGTACTTGAAACTGTTGCTGCTGTTGCTGAAACTGCAGGGGCGGACTGGACGGCTGAAACGGCGACGGCATTTGCACCGCAGATGGCGTTGCAAACGAAAGCGTATTCCTCAACCTAGGCGGCCTAACCACCGGCGACCCAAACCGCACACTATTGGCCGGCAACATTTCGTACCCGTTCTGATCCCGCGAAGCCGGCTGCTCGAAATTGAAGTACGGATCGTCAAAAGTCGGCTGGTACCCCACGGGCTGCGGTGGCGGGGGCGCATTAAAGTTCGGCGTAGCCGCCGGAATTAAATTAGGAGTCGCTGGCAGCGGCGGATAGACTGGCACCATGGCTGACGGACGCGTTTGCGCCCTGTTGCCGGAGTACCCCAAAGATCCGGAGCCCAACGCATAAGCACCTAAGAAATAAATAATGTGAGCAGTTTTTCTAATAGATTTCCGAGTGGCTTACCATTGCCAAGATTGACAATTCCCAGTGAACCCGATCCGAGGAAAACCGCCCCTCGATCACCAGGGACATTCGAAGCTGCCGCGTTCACCGGAGTGGCGGGCGGAATCATTAGGGGAATCACCGCCGAAGTGATTGATTGTGGTGGGACATATTCTTGCGGCTCGTCGACAGGCTTCTCGACGGAATTCGATACGGCGAGTGGGATGGGTTGGTGGGACTTTTGTGACGGCGGCGGCGGTAAATTAACTTTGAAGTCTATCGATACTGGATTGAAGTGGGTTATTGGTAGGAAACTATCGATGCCCTGTGAATATAATTCAGTCTCTTGTAAAGGCGCATTGCCAGAGTAATCATTCGAGTCTATTGATGTTCCTAATTGGTTTTCGGATAATGAGTAGGTATCAAAGTCGCGTCGCCTTCGATTAGCGGTGCCCTCTTCGGATCTATCAATAGCAATCAGCGCTAGGAGGACTATTGATATCTGCAAATGGTAAATTTTTTCATTTAAATTGTTAATTAACAAATTGGGAAATTTTGTTTTATTAGATATTACAATTTTCTGTTGTATTGCTGGTTGCCTATTTTTGGTGTATTGCTGGTTGCCTAAAATTATCCACAGCTATCTTTTATTTTATTTTATTTGTTTTTTTGCATTTTTTCTCATTTACAAAGTTTTTTCAAAATATTTTTGTATAAAAAAAATATTTTTTTAGCTAATTAAAATATAAAAAACTGAAATTCTTTAAAAAATAAAATTCTACAGGCATTTTAACTCATTCCCATTCGTTTTAATCCTTTTACAATAATTAAATCCAGTTTATTTTCAATTTTTTTTTCGAGAATAATTAATATAAATCTACTTTCATTTGCATTCGCAGCACTGCATTGCATTTATTATAATAAATAGCCGCATGCCGATTTTTGCCAATTTAAACTATTGATTGATAAATACGATTATTAGAAACCTTTCCATACATTTGTTTCAGTTTCCAAATTCTTGCTTAATATAATTAAATTGTGCACCGATTGATTTGCAACAATTGTTGCCGTAATGAAAGTTTATGATTATTGGTAAATGAAGGGTACAATTCGAACAGATGCTAATTAAAAACGAAATTCAAGACGAGGTGTGGTGTTAATAAAAGGTTGACATATAAGTGCATTTTGCATTGTTAGGAAAAACGATTTAATAAATTGTTGACTCACTCGAAGAATGTAATTAGCAATCAGAAGGATAATATATAAATAAATCTATTTATAAATATGCAGTAAAATTATTATATCTTGCAACAGATCCATTTAGTATTATTATTATTAAAAATATATATTTTCTAGACTAATTAACTTAATAGAGTAAAAATGCAACTGACCATAAAGGCAACAAAACTTTGAAATTGGTTCAGCGCTTAAACTTCGATGAAACTGAAACAAAGCTAATGGTAATCTTTCAAGGAAACTTCCGACAGTACACGCTTTGTAAAACCGTATTAATTACGTGAGTTTCCGGTAAAGGAAACGAATCCGCAATTTATGTAAAATTATTGACCGCTTAGTGTTTTCTAAGCGATCAGAAATAAAAGTATTTAATCATGTGGATGCATTATATTCAGCAAATAATGCGGGACAATTTCTAGGCAACCAACAATACATGTTATAGAGCTGGTTGAATTGGATATTTATTTAATAACGTAAATGGAAATAATTTTATTTAATTTGTTTGACTAATTTTTTAGTAGACTAATTTATAATACGAAATAATTTGTCTATAAGCTTAATTTATCAACTTTCACACACTCGAACAAATATAGCATTCGCTTCACAAAAAATTCGCTCAATTAATATTTAACAAGCCCAGCTAGTATAGAAATTTAATTTAAGGATAACTTTGATATAAAATTATAAAAAAATAATGACCTCAAGAAAATAAATGTAAATCTTCACTTCAATGATACATCTGGATGTTAAATAGGTGCGACTAGTTTTGACATTTAGAAGAAAGTGAATTCCTGCACTTTAAAGTCACTCTTCATTTATTGTTTAAAAAAACGCAAATTTTATGGCAGTAATACCAATATTATTGATTGGGTGCAGTGTCCGGCCCAATATTGAAATAAATTTAATTTTCAATTAGCACTTTCAATTTCTATAAATTAAATTTTACTACTATTTATAAATAATGAAAGTAAAAGTTTTGAATGTATTATTTATTATAGGTTTGAGCGATAAAAATTGATAAAAATAATTGTAATCGTATGTAAATAACAATATAATTTCCGTTACTTGTAGCTATGAAATAAAGGATTATTCAATTCATAAATATTTTGCAATGTTTAATTATTTTAATCACGTTAAAATCTGGGGATAAAAGATTGTCGAATAATTAAATAAATTTAATTACTAAATTAGCGGTTTGGTTGAACTCGAATAGTTTAGTATGCGTTTTATGTTAAATTTCTGCTTCGCTGCGTTTCATTTACAAATTGCAGGTGTATTATTATTATTATTTATTTTATTATTGAAATAAAATTTTTACTAACTATAATCACTATTCTTTCATAGTAATTTTTATAAAAGATGAAATAAATCAATAATTATAAAATATATTGAAAATTTTCATATTATATTGAAACCTTGATTCCATTATTCCAATAATTATAAATTATTAATTAACTTAAAGTCAATCAATAATATTTTAATAAATAAATACCATATAGTAACCGCAATTAAATAATTTTTACTATAAATAAATAATTTTACCACACTTTAATTAATTAAATTCCACTCAATTAGAAAAATCACTATTAAAAAATCGCCACCACTAAATAAAAATAGTGAAATAATTACCGTTTTCATAACTAACTAGATAACATTCACTGGTTCAACTTTGAGCAAATACTCTAATTCAATTGATAAGTAGACTTATATACCCCCCTTCACTTTTAAGAATAATTGTTTTCTACATGTAATACGCATCGAACATTGAAGTTCTGTGTCCTTTGCATAGATATTTAGTAATATTAATAATAGTTGGTAATAATGGGGGGGCTGGTTTAACAACCGCCGCTTTCGCTTTATTCCCATGTCCATGTTTACTCCACCCTAAATTATTTTTCTTCTTGTCTTTATTTTTTTACATATAGTACTTCCTATTTGTTTATTTATTTATAGCTTATACCATGATATATCAGCGATCATTGCGAGCCGGAGGCTGCAAAGAGGTTTGAATGAACTCGTCAACCAGTTTTCCTTTTGGTGATTGTATCGCGATTTTGATCTAATAATATTATTATAGTATTTATTAGTTGACTTGGGATTATTATCTGATTTTATTATTATTTATTGCACTGATTTTTTAAAAATTAGAAAGTTTGATATTTTGGTAGATTTAGATAATTTTATTACGATTTGATATTTTTTGGAATTTTCGCTAATTTTTTTAAAGGGAATTGACAACAAAAGATTTTTGGCGGGAAATTTGAATTTTCTTTTTTTTTTAATTTTGGAATTTTTTTTTTACTGTTAAAAATATTTGCAAATATTCCTTGTACGAAAAATTATGTAACAACTTAAAAGTTGCACAATTAGAGTAAAAAAATTAGCTTCATTTAAATTTTAATCTATCAATTAAGAATTTCTATAAATGTAATTTTATTACAAGCGAAAAGTAAAAGTACCTGCACGCATGAAAATATTTCTTCTGAGGCAATATGCAAACAATTTTTTAATTTGAAAAATTTAATTCGAAAATTGTTTTAAATAATAATAATAATAATTTAATTTTTGGCCTTAAAGAAATACCATCCTTCTAGCTCTGACAGCTAAGATCCATTTATCTAAAACCCCATTTTCAGAAAAACGCAATAATACCTATATTTATTTGATTTGTGCACTTTATGAGTGATTGTTCCACCATTAAAACTTCATCTGATTGTATGCCATGGCCTTTGAAGATTTATTGTTATGATGTGCAGATCGTGTGGCTTATCATAAAAAAAATCAGTAAACTTATTTCTAAAATAAATATAAATAATAAATACTATAACATAATAAGGAAATGTTCAACAACATAATATTGTCATGCATATATATTTTACAATAAAAAAAGTTTCTTTCTTCATTGCAACAATAGAAAAGTTGACAGCTTTAAATTACGTTAGATACAATTTCAAAAGATAATTCAAAATGCAATTAAACTGTCCTTGATGTTGCGCGTTAAATAATAAAATAAATAAATATAAACACAAGAATAGGTGCATGCAAAGGAAACCTGCTTGACTTGACATCAACATTGAATTGAAAATTATCTATTGTGCAATGAAAAGGGACACTACATTCAAAAATGCACTATGCAACATCCCTGCTACTGCATAAAATTTAACGATTCCTGGGTATCAATATGGAAAATTGCATTTTTTTCGAATAGGTATTTATTGCTATGCATGCGATTGCATTGAAGGAAAACGTGATAAAGCGACAGTGAATTTATGAAAATGCCAGCCAAAGAACTGTTTCAGGCAAAGGATTTACATGTATGCTTCGAGATGAAAGACAGGCGTGTAATTGCACTTTAGTATTAATGAACTATAGAATGCAGTTTGCAAAGGTAAATGTTGAAAAACATCTGAAAAATTCCTGTTTAGAAATTATGCAAAAAAAAAGAAACAAACTTCCAGCGCTATGTTACGATTTGAATTTGCGCGCACTTAACTAAGAGCCGAAGATAGTCGAGAGAGGACGATCTTGCAGTCGGGCGCCATTTAAATTGAACTAAGCGCGCGTTTTGAACTAAGTTTGAATTGAACTAAGTTTGAATCTTAGATAAATAATTTAGAATTATTTGTAAACTTTTTATAAAAATATTGGCAAATAATTGTTTTTGGATGTCGTATAAAAAAGTTGCGGTTTCATACCTTCTTTAACAATTAGATGAAGGTCCTTTACTTTCCGAAAAAGTAGTCTAATTATTACAAAATATAAAATTACATGAAAAAATCCCAAATAAATATTTTGTAGTTTCACTTGAACGTGCTCGGATAAATATTATTATTCGAATACCTTGAACATTGAAATTATCATTTAACCACGACACGTACTATTCTAATCCCTCATAATTGGGTGCTACATTTAATTAACAATTTTACTATAAATGACACAAATCCAGCTACATTCTCACTAACTAATATATTCTCATGCAATATGTTGGCCATGAGAGGGTATTTTTTATTTCCACTATAAAGTTGTTATGGATAATTTTTAAAGTATCACCCATGCATTATTTTAATATAATTATAATTAATTGTAAACTATATTAATAATTGGAAGGCTAGCCGCTCTATAAGTTTGTATGATACAATTATTTTTTTTAGTTTTATTATTTGAATGATACGATTTTTTGCCGCTATAAATGGCAAATTGTGCCTTTTGCTAAACATCATTAATGTGCGTATGTGAAGCTAATTTCATGGCAAAAACCTCGAGCGACTCACTTAATGCAATGCAATCCCTTTCGACTGAAGCTTTATTTAATGCACTTGTATGTAAAGTAATTATACAAGGTCTTTTTATCATCGGACCAAATTGTAACCTGCGGGACTTGGATTCTTCCTTTCACTGCATGTAAGACTTCTTGGAGATTAACAGTTGCGTGGAGTATTTAGTATTTGACTATTTTGTCATGCTCATGAAGTCAGCAACAAAAGAAAAAAATACTGATATTTTTTCCGGTTGTCGACACCTTTATAAAAATTGCACCAATTACAAAATTGATGCAAATCAATCGAATTATGCAACAAATTTCTTTCTTACGTATTATTTATATTTTTAATCAAACAATACATTTGTTAAGTCTGTGTATGAAATTCACTCCACTTTGTTCACTTTTATATTAATTGAATGCGAAAGAAATCTTAACGGTTTCCGCGAATATAAAATAGCGTAAAAAATTGCAGGCATTCATCTGGAATATCAATAATGCACTTTCCATTATTATGATTATTTTCTTCGTTGCATGTAGGGAAAATTTAATCGTTAATTATTTTTATCACAATTTTATAATTTAAAATCTCATAATTCGGTTTTTCTAGCGAAAACTAATTATTTTCGAAAAATTAATTACGATTTTAATTGCGAATCAATAATAAGATTAATGAGAAATTTTATAAAACACGAAAAAAAATGTTTGAATGCGCAATCCGCTTGATTTTGTTTATTATATAAGCGCGATCATTAATAAAAAGTTTTATTAAATTATGTAAATAAATTGCATTGTTATCTGAATTATTGCAGTTTGTTGTGTGAAATGCTGTGCTTAGATATTTAATAAATAATTCAATATTTGGCACTCCTTATTGTTATTAAATTAAATCGTTTAGATAGAGATGAAGTAATGCGATCATTTATTTTATGACAAAGACATTTTATAATTAAAATAATAAATTAATTTTGTTTGACTTTCTCAAGTAATTGTAATTGAACCGAATTGTTTAAACTTGTCGTTTTCAAAACTATACGAAACTTTTACTTATTGAAATGCCAATAGTGGAGACTTTTGCATAAAAAATATAAAACTCGATCGTTAAGAAAGTTGAAGAAGTTTTAAACAACAATCACTCTTTGCAATTATATTTAATTATAGATCATGCTGAAAAGTGCTTTAATTACTCATAATCTGCATTTATTGCGCTTACTAAGAATTCTTTACAAATAATTTAATCTTCGCATTATTAAATCTTTAGAGTGGAGCGCGCTTTGAAAAGCTTTCAGTTAAAAACAAGCAAATAAAAGCTCTTTACTGAAATAATATCAACAAATAAATACATTATTTAGATATTGTCAAGATTTAATTATATTTTCAGCGCAGCTACAAAAGCTTTTAAGGAGACAAAATAATTAAACCAACAATAAAGCTTTAATAAAATAGGAAATAAATAATATCAACAAAATAAATATGGAATAAATTAAGTTTCGTTATTTTCAGCTTCAGCTTCAATCGTGCTGGTTGCAGCTTCCGTAGTTGTCACTTCAATGTCACTTGTTGCATTAATAGGCTTCTTCGTCGTGGTGGTGGTTGAAAATTCCGAATGTTCACATTTTCGTCCAGACGTTCCCTCACGACAAAGACATCTGTAATTTCCCTCGTCCTTCAATAATGAGATGCATTTGGCACCGTTCTGGCACGTGTCTTCATTATTCTCGCAGTAATTCAATTCTGAAATTGCAAAGTGCGGTGTTTATTTGCACCAATTCGACAATGCTTTTGATTAAGAAAATATAAGTAATTTTATTATTTGCATGAAATTTGTTTCTAGGAATTTCGAGATGAAAGATATTTGATATTAAAGTCGATATTGTAGCATTTTAAGGGAGGTATTTTACGTATATTACATTTTTGAGGAAAATCGTAAATAACGGAGCTTTTTGTTGCATTTTAATTTTGGCGAAGTCGCAAGTACGAAATAAGAATTTTTTTTTTGTTTTTTGTTCAAAGCGCACTATTTTTAAATCATAAAAAAATCATTAAAGCATGCATGACTCAGTCGAATTGATTGAATATTTAAAGAAATGACCAACCTTCGTCACAGAGCATCCCACCCCATCCCTTCTTGCAATTGCACTCCCACGGCCTGGAACAATTTCCATGAACGCATCCTGGATAAGGATAGCACTTCTCACAGTTCTTGCCCCACCAACCTACTTTACATCTAGAAACATCGATCATCAATTACAAACTAAATGTTTTATTATTAATATTGATTTGAAAAATGTATAAAACGTACTACTTATAGCAAGAAATATAATTATACGCATTCAACTTTTATGACTCACCTACATTCGCCAGGTTTTCTACAATAGCCTCGTTCTTTGTGGCACGTTTTTGAACAAATTGCTAAAAATTGTCATTATTAAAATAGCCACAAAGCAAATTGAAATAAAATTTGTTTAGAAAAGTATGCAACCAGGCATACACCATTCAAATATATAATTTTCCGCCATAATACTTACGCGACTGGCATAAAATCCCGGTAAATCCCGGATAGCATTTGCATTCGAGCGGTTTTTCGCAAAATCCATTTTGGCAACCGGGTAAAACCTGGCAACTCCTGCAGGTTTTGCCCGCCCAGCCTAGACGACACCGACAATCTCCAGGGGAGTCGCAATAACCTCGAGTAGCATGACAATCCAATCGGCAAATTGCTATAAAAATAGCGAAAATGATTTTTTTTTGGCGAATGTAAAATAATTACGTTCAGAACAGAAGAGACCATCCCAGCCTTCTTGACAAATGCATTCGAAACTAACGTTGCAAAATCCATGCTGACATCCCGGCAACGGAATGCACTTATTGCATTTGTCGCCATAATATCCGAGTTTGCATAAACATTCGCCCGGCCGGTTACAATATCCTTGGAGGGGATCGCATCCCGGTCGACATTTGGGGACGTCGCAAAGATCGCCAGTCCATCCTGGTAAGCATTTCACTTCACCGTCATCCGAGCAAATGTAATGGGAGTGCTCGTTTTGGGCTGAAGGAATTTCGCAAGCCTGAAAATTAATTTTTTTTTGGAAAATAATTTTTGGTTGTGTTTTTATTTTTTTTTTTTTCTTGAAAACTAGTCGAACGATTTTTTCCTAATTTACGCATATTATGCAATAGAACATTTTCTATTAATTTAATATTTTTTTGTAATTTTTGAACGTACAGATTTTGTAAAAAAAAATATTAAATAGCTCATTTTTGTATTTTTCAAAATTAATTAATTTATTATGATTACAAAAATTGTAATAAAATTAATAAATAAATAATTAACTAACCTGCTTCTTCCATTTGGGCACATATCGCGGCTTAGCCCCCCAAACGCCCCCAATTTCCAAAAAACTCGCCAAAACCACACAAAACAAAATATTTTTGTACATTTCACTAATCCATCAAAAAAATAATATTTAATAAAATAATATTTCAACTTATTTCAACTAGTATTTGTCTTCGACCGTGAACTTGATGTTCAGTATCGATGAAGAAGTGTACAATGTGGACATGATGACCTGGATTTACAAGAGACTCTTGCAAGTAACCGTAAATGTGACGTCTTCGAGTGGTATTAACAACTTATACTGCATTGGGTTTAATGACCAAACAAACAGAAAAATCGTCTTCTTCTGCTTATATTTCGCTCTAATTACTTGACAAAATATTTGCTCAACTTTTAACGACGAAATTTATGAAGTCATGCGAATTCTTTCGCTCCGCATTTTGCTTCCTGGACCGCAATCTTAAATCGCAAGACTTGAATGTAACTTCTTTTTTGCGTTTTAAATTTTATTTTATTCAAAAAATAGTTGGCGGGAAATAAAAAAATAAATTACCGGTAAATTTGATTTATTGATTAGTACTTAAATTACTAGGTTTCGACAGCTTTGTTCAAAGTCCTGACTAAATCGTCATAAACGACCGCACGAGCATGTCGACCAAAAACAAAATCGATATGATTGAATTTTTCTAAATTAATCCTCCGGATTCCATACCGCGACCCCTTCGGTAAATTCCGATACAAATTTAGCGCGTCCTAAAAAAAAATAATTATTCCCGCCAAAAAAATAAATGCGCAATAACTTACTCCTTCAGACGTGGCCCAGTCATTTGTACTATAGACTATATAAACAGGGATATGTATATTACTAATATTATAAATAGGGGGCGTGAAGGTGCCGTAGAATTTATAGTTCAAATGTTGGTAGTTATATTTTCGAAAATTGCCTAGCACTAGGTCGGCGGCATGGTTGAGGATCTTCAAGGAAGTGCCTCCAGGTAGTTGGTTGAAGTATACAGGAACTATTTCCTACAATTTAAACATTTAGTCTAAAAAAAAATTTGGGGTGGAAAATTACGGGTCCTAGTTGCGTGTTGGGCCCATAAAACAAATTATACAACTGCATGCAGAAGCGCATCAACGGCGGCGATTCCAAGCAAAATTGCCGAACGGCCGTTCGCAGCGGCCCCGCTTGCGAGACAATACGTGTCATTTCCAGCTGTCGTACCATATCCTGAAAAATGCCAATGCCTACATTCTCAATTCTAGTTTAACCCTGAACCGATATTTGCTAAATATATGAATAATTATGCAATTCATTTAAATCAATAATAACATTGAATTCAACATTCACTTGCTTATAACATAAATCACCACATTTTTTCCGAATTCCAGTAGTACAGGGCCGGCCCATAAAATTTTCAAATTACCACTATTAAGGTGCCATAAGGGGCGGCCAGTCGATAGGGCGAGATCATATTCGCCAACGAATAGGCGGGCGACATTAGCACGAACATTTTCATGATCCGTTGAGTGACTTCCGGATATTCGGCGCCAAACATCAACGCCAAACTGGTGCCCAACGAATGGCCGACGTAGATAATTTTCCCGCCTTGCGGGGTATTCGAGATAATCGTGTTGAAAATGGCGGGGAGATCGTACATGACGATTTCGTCCATCCTGGAATTTTAAAATAATTAAATAGTGAACAGTTTTTTGGAAAATTGGGTACCCATGGTCCCAATATTCCTCATCATCGGTCGATAAGTTAATGTGCTCTTCGGAATATTGGTTTCCGCGGTAGTTTCCCAACCAGACGTCGTAGCCCGCATCCGACAACACAAAAGCTGCAATTAAATTTGTTTAAACTTTTTGAGTAATTTTGAAAAATCGTTACCTAAAGAATCCTTCCCCAATCCGATGAAATTGGCGCAAGTGGCCACCAGTCCGTGCTGCAAGTAAATGGGATGCTTTTTGGCGTGGGGATGATTATGGTTTGGTATTCGGAAGACCCGCAAAACGAACCCGTCCTTCGTTTGGATGCGGTACTCCTGCAACGGGTACCCTTGCATCCGGATTATTTCCGGCTGGAAGCATTTTTATGACTCGCGGGAAAAAATGGTAAATAATGGTACTTACCGCATTGAATTCGGCCGAAAGGTCGTACCAGCAGTTCGAGTTATTTTTGAGGGTGTAGTAATCCTTGAAGGTCGGACACACGTTGTTTTCGACTGCCGAAATTTGTGGCGTGCAAAAATTGAACACTACTACTAGCACTAGCTTAATAATCATGGTGGTTGGCGGTTTTCTGAATTCTAAATTACATTTTGTTTGTATGGCTGGTTTGTAAGTAAAAGGACCTTGACATAATGCATTTATATATAACTATAGCAAAAGGATTTTATGCATAATGGACAATTAATAACTGTGATAGTTGTGGATTCGGTTTGGCGGTTACGAAAACTTGCAAATAGGGAAATTCGAATTGGTTTTTGCAATTATTTCGAGCGATTTAATTTAAACTTTGTCGCAATTCGCTTAAATTTGAATAATTAATTGGGATTTTGAGAAAATGTAGATAAAGGACCTTCATGATTTTTTGGTACGAAGTGGGTTAATCGAGATTGTTAATTTTGGTTTCACAAGGTGAAAGGAGTTTTCATTTTTGTGAAGGAAAATCGATTGTTGCTGTTGGATATAAAAATAATATATTTTTGAAATAAAATATGACATAATAATTAATTTTAGTACATAATTCGCGATAAATAAATAATACTAGCTTTTAAAAACTTTTTTGGCGGTAATATGATAAAAATTGCGTATTTTTTGAACTACATACTACTTACTTAAATAAACTTAATATAAAAATCTTTTTTCCTTCTCAAGTTTGTCCATAGAATTGATATCTTCAGTGCTGTTCAGGAATTTGTCCATAACTTTCATCAAGGGTTCAGCGACCAGCTTTTTCGAGTTACTTCCAAAAACCATATCGAGATGATTGAAGAACAAATTTGGAATTTCGTGGATTCCATATCTGACACGCTTTGGTAATTTTTTATATAAATTTAAAGCGTCCTAAAAGTCAAAATAGTCAAATATTCCTAAATGTGTGTCAAATCCCAAAAGTCCACTAGACCCAGAATGTCGCACTTACTCGTTTGCTTGTAGCCCAATCATGTGCCGCATACATAATATACGTAGGCACATTTATTTTCGTTATATCATATTCCGGTGGCGTTTCACTACCATAATGGAAAGAATTTCTACTACCATAATCGTACTTCTTAAATCGTCCTCTAACAGCTTCCGAGATATAGACCAGCGTCTTGAATGAAGTACCACCAGGAATCATATTGAAGAAAACTGGTATCGTTTCCTAAATCGAACGCAACAAAATTAATTCATCCAGAAATATTTTTTGACCAATACGTACTGGTGCCATTTGGGAAAACGGTCCCAAAAATAAGTTGAACGCCTGCAAGCAGGCGAGCATCACTGGTGGGGATGTGAGACAAATTGGTTTGGATGCGTTTCGCAGACTGGAACCGGATAGCAGTTGGACGAAGTTCAAATCGTTGGCTATTCGCTTCAAAAAAATAATAAAAAATATTTTTAACTAACATGCGAAATAAAAAATACCAAAACTGATTTGAAAAAAGGTAGCAACAAGCGATAAGGCGACAACATATTATTCAATTTGTAAGCTGGTGATAACAGGACGAATAATTGCACAGTTTCCTCCGCATGGTCCGGATACTCGGAAGCGTACATTAAGGCGGCCGTGGTACCCAACGAATGGCCGATGTAGATGATTTTGCCCTTATGGCCGGCGTGATAGCGGACCAGTTGCAGCATATTTGGCACATCGATCAAACCAATTTGATCTGCACTACAAAAAAAAAAAAAAACAAATACATGGTTTTGCATAAGAAATAATTGCGGTGAGTTAAAATAGAATCAATATCATGAGCAAGGTTGTATTTGTGTATAAATTATTCATGGAGAAAGTTGATTCAAGTTGTACAAAAATTTCTATAATAAATGTTAATTGGATTATGCTGGCTATTTTATCGTTTGTGTAGAAATATTTTGTGCGATGCATTTTTGCAGCTTGTTTATTCGCTAATTAATTTATTTTGTGATTATTAAGTTTTTGTTTTGTTTATTACGCGCACTTGACTTGAGTCAAGCGCTTGCGTCAAGTCGAAGCGCTTGATTTATTTTTGTAGGATTTGTATGATTAAATTTTTTTCTAATAATTTAATAAATTAAATTAATTCTAGTAGTAGAAAGTGAATTATAATTTATGCCGAAGTGCAACAAGCAAAGACGTCATGTTCGCTAATAATTTAATTGATCGCAGCCCGAGAAACATTTAAGTTTCAATTTATGCCGATACGATCAATAATAGTTGCAAAATTTACGGAGAAAAATAATACTACGCGGAAATCCAATTTATAAATCATGCTACTACATACTACTTTAAGGAATATAATAAGCGGAGAGGAAAAAATGGAAAAAATGTCTCATGCAATATGATTTCGAAATCTTAGAAAGTCACTAGGATTTATGCGCGTTGTTAATAGAACATGTAGACGTTAATTTTTTTGATTTTTTTTCTAAATCTATCACATAGAAATAAAGAGGAAAGTAGTGCAAAAGTATTACTAGTTATACAGGAAAGATAATTATTAAATTTATATCGCGAAATTATGCAATTGATATAACAGACGGCATGCATGCGGAATTTTTATAACAAATTAAATTATTTATTGGTAGTTTCATATGGGTCTAAATTATACAGAGCGATCATAAAGTAAAAAATTTAAATTAAAAAAAATATTTAAATAAAAAATTTGTAAATTTTTTTTATCAAAATTAAGTTTAAATCAAATTTTTGTTACAAAAAAATTATTTTTTTTCAATAAGTTTTATTTTTTTATTTTTTAAAATTACTAAAACAAAGCGACTTATTTTATAAGAAAAATTTATATTTTTTTTTTATTTTTTTTTCTAAATGATCACCCGGTATAATCCATATAAATTAGCTTAGTGGCCTTTAATACAAATTATAGTGATCTTCGGAATCAAAGCGAGTAAGTACCTACCCAAAGTCCCAGTACTCCTTTTGCGTGACATTAAGATATGCGTGGCCTTCTGAATATTCAGTGCCGCGGTAATTGCCTAGCCAAACGTCATAACCACGGTCTGCCAAGAGAAAGGCTACAATAAAAAGCAAACACATTCCAATGAGTTTCCGTTTTTCCGTGAATTTTCGAAATCAAAAAAACCACCTAAAGAGTTCCGGCCAAGTCCCACAAAAATGCCGGCAGTGCAGTGCACGCCATGTAGCAGGAACACCGCGGGTTTCCCCGAATTGAAGTTGGGTATGCGAAAGATGGTCAGAATGTAGCCATCTTTCGTCTGGATTTTGTACTCCATGAACGGGTAGCCAGTGCGTTTAATTATGTCTGGCTAAAATTTTGCTTTAAAATTTATTTACCAAAAATTTTTGGGTACTTACGACTTTGGCGTCCGCCGCAAAATTGTACCAGCAATTTGTGTTGTTGGCTAACGAGAAATAGTCCCGAATTGATGAACATACGTTATTTTGGGGTAACAGCATCACGAAAGCAAAATTTGCACTGAGAATTATTATTGAGATTGAACGCATTTTATTTTTTTATGGCACTTTTGGGTTTCGATAATTTTGTTGTGTTGATTGTAATGTTAGTAATTTCACTGAAACACAAACCATGTATATTTTAAATAGATAGAACCACTTTCTTCCGTATACTTACACTACTATGAAGTTATTCGAAAAAGATACGAAATATCCTTTTATTTTCTTTAGTTCACTGAACTAATTGGCTTCCACTTTATTGGTCTTTTTCGCAAATAGAATGTTCAATTCATAAGCCTTTTTTGCGAGTCTATTGTTGTTGATTGGATGAAGAAGGTGTTGGCAATATTTTGCTATTCGTATTAAATTTATATTAATAAGGATTGTAGTCGATAATTTGAATAATCGTTATGATGAGCATATCAAGGTTGAATAGTATTTAATTATTATTATTAATTGGATTGTTTATGTTTTTATATGCAAATTAATAATGACTAATTAAGAGAAATTATTCTGTAGTTGTTATATTTTTTTTTAAATTTGAATGTCATAGAAATTATTATTTCGAAATATTTTAATCGATCATTGTTTGATAAGATAGAGCAATCAATGAAATTAATCATATTTGTATTTTTTTTTCCAATTTTGCGATTTTTAAATTTTGCGATAAATTTATTTTGGAGAAATTTTCGCAAATATTTTGCAACATACAATACAAATATTCTAACTTGTTTCTTATTGAGAAATGCAAATCAATAGTTATATTATTATTTACTTTCAAAATGGTATTGTTGGTGGCTTGCAATTTTCTATTGCAACTACAAATTGAATTAAATTGCATTCCCGCGCTTTTTGTATTTTCAGTTAAAAAATATTTTATTGATTAAAAATCGTAATTTTTGCAGGTGAGAAATTAATGCGAATTAAAAATGCTTTGTTCTAATAATAAACAATCGTTCATTCAATTGATATTATCAATTGATTAGAAATAATATCATCAATTGATTAGAAAAAAAATTCTTGGAAGTAAAAAAATTATTTCAAAAAATTGCTATTCTGTTCAAAAAAAATTAAAAACTAATCTTTTGACCAATAATACCTTTTTGTAATTAATTAAATTGATTAATAAAATTATTTAACTCGCAAATAAAACACTTACTGCAATACGATTCATTTTTCTTATCTAAAAAATAAATTCAGCGATTATTATCATACAAAATGCAAGATGCCACATTAAAAATAAAATTCAGTACAAGTTTGTTCGGGTTTCAAGATGCAAATGCACGCGTACAATCCCCTAACTAATTTAGACGATCCCGATATTGATATCGAAGAAGAATATAAAAAACTGTAAGAAATAATATCACTAAATATTTTTATTTTTTGTAATTACGTATAATTTTAGTTCCAAAAAATCAAAAAAAATTCAAAAAAACTTCCGAGTAGCCCTCGGCCTTATAATTTTACTATCAAGCGCTTGCGCAATTCAAGTAGTAGTGCTTTATAAATTAAAACCACAAACTCCACTTGCTCCAACTCAAGCTCCAAAAATATGCGCTTCAAACAGCTGCAAAGACACTGCTAGATATTTCCTAACTCTCTTAAAGGAAGACGTCGATCCTTGCGCAGACTTCTACAAATTCACTTGTGGACGCTTATCGTCCGAAAAATGGAAGGAAACCGATTTCCAAAATATTGCAACTAGTTTTTTCGAATCGAGTCCTAAAGTCAGCGAGCCTAAGATGTTGAAAGAAGCCCGAAAGTTCTATTCATCGTGCGTTCGTTATCAAAGTGAAAGTTTTTTTCCTTTTAACCTTTTTTCGGAAAATTTGAAAGGAAACGTATCAGAATATCTTTCAATAATGGGATTACCTAAAGTCCCAACCTTTTTTTCTAAAGATGATAAAACAATCACGAATTGGATTAAAATTGAAACGGCACTTAAAAAGCAGTTGGCTAAAGACGTTTTTATAGGATTTAACATTGAGCTTCGAAATCAAAATGAAACTTTTATGATTATTAGTTCGCCTTATTTGGAGCTTAGGGCCCCTTATGAAATTAAAGAAGTGCTACAAAAATATTACTTAGAATATCAAAATCAAAAAGATGATAATTATGAAAATGAAAGTTTGAATTCTGCAGTGCTTAAGATCGACGAAACACGTCGAGAACTTGTAAGTACTCTGATAACTAGACGATGAGCGTTTCAAATTTGCCGCGCCCCCCCCTCCACGGTTATGGGCAATTGGCGCGGCAAATTCAAAACGCCCCATCCACTTGAATCCAGCTTCAATATGAATATTTGTTCAGTCGTCTATATTTTCGAATTCGATGGATTTTAATGACGATTTCAATGCTCCTTTAGAGGGTCTAACAGTTGAAGATTTGCAAACCGAAACTGATGACGCTTCGCTTGATTTCAGTTGGGAAAATTATTTTTATCACTTATTTGAAGATACGAACGTTGTGATTGATGCTAAAAAAGATCGGGTCTACATGACATCTTTGACCAAAAGTCAGATATTGAATATGTTGAGGTATGTTTCCCGTCTGTCTCCAATTGACTTGGAGCTGTATTTTTGGTGGGTCACAGCTAATCAGTTTGAGTATGACGACAATCCGAGGAGACTCTCATATTTTTTGTAAGGAACAACATCGTAGAGTAGAAACAATTTGCTAATTGCTGTTTTAGTTTAGATGATAGAACCACATGTTCGGATTTGATTAATGATCATATGAATTTGGCTACTACTTACATCCTGGCAAACAACAACAGTCGCGACTCTAAAGCAAAAGTAGGTATTTGGGCTATTCAGTGAACACGTGTACCTAGGACACGCCCCCAAATGTAGCGCGCATGTAGGGGGCGTGGCCACGCTATACGTGTTCACTGAATGACTGATTTAGGCGGAAAAAATGCTGAAGCAGATTCGCAAAGCGTTGATCGATGAAGTGGAAAACTTCGACTGGATGGATTCGGAAACCAAGCAAGCGATTTTACAGAAAAATGAGAAGCTGATTAGCTACGTCGAGTATCCGGATTGGTTGTTTGACGAACAGGCTTTCGATGACTATTACGAAAAATATTATAATAATGTAAATATAGCGAAATTGACTATTTGATATTATTGCTATTTTCTAGATGGACTTTTCTGCTCGTAGTTTGTCGAAAAATCTGTTCATGATTTTGCAGAACGACTACAATCAAATGTTAAAGTCTCTGCGACGAGATAACAAAAACGACTGGAAGATGCAAGATCCTACAATTCTAAATGCGTTTTACTTTGCGTTCACGAATTCCATCCGTAAGTTAATCAAAATATAATTGAAATTATTATTTCGGTTTATTGTAGGGATCCCATGGGCCATCACTAAGTTTCCAATGTTCCATTTGGGTTTGGAGTAACCAAGCAAAGCACCCAATTAGTTTGTTATTCGTTAAAATTGTTACTTTTTAGCGCACTGGATTACGGAGCGCTTGGATCAATTTTGGGCCATGAAGTGATTCACGGTTATGACGAAAATCGTATCTATGACGCATTTGGAAATTTGAAGAGACTTTGGACGGAGGGATCTGATAAAAATTACACGAAATTGTTAGATTGCTTTATCAATCAATATATGGAACTCGATCTTTATAAGGCTCGCGATACCTTAGATGAGAATTTATCCGATAATGGTGGTGTAAATCTAGCATTCAAGGCTTATAAAAAGTCGGTTAAAGAGAACGGGGAGGAAGCGAAATTGATTGGATTTGATTCGTACAGCCATGATCAGCTTTTTTTTATTGCTTTTGCCAGTGTAAGTAATGCAAAAAATAGGCCACCCACTATACATGAGAAATTACGTCACAATGACGTCACTTAAGTTGCATTCATCCGTGACGTAACTTCTTAAATAATTTTTTTTAGGTTTGGTGCACATCTGATCCGAATTATGATTATGACTCCGTCCACGCTTCGAATTTTGTTCGTGTTTCAGGTACGCTCCAAAATTCCGCAGCTTTTTCGGAAGCTTTTAACTGTGCGAAGGGTAGTTATATGAATCCAAATCGGGAAAAATGCAAAATTTGGTGAATTTTGGATCTAATTTAATATCTAATATTTATTTAAATAAATAAAATATGAATTTCCTAACTTTTAAAAATTTTATTTCTGATATTTTTAGAACAAAATATCAATTTTATTGATTAAGATCCACAAAATAAATAAATACTACACTACTTCGACTTACAAACCCCTTTTTCCAGATGGCTAATTGACGACAAAATTGGATTGAACAAATATTTAACAATATCTTTTGCTTGGATAAAATCCAAATGCGCCCAATTCTCATATTTAACAATATTATAGCCACAACGTGCACTTTCATGCAATTCGTTATAAAGTCGCTTAACATTCTGCAAAAAAAATCAAATTTTTACAATCAAAATAACAATTTTTATCCGAAATCGGCAATAAAATGCTATTTTATTGACCCATTTGTAAAAATAATGTGTTAAGTTGGTTGCATACAGTTAATATTACACGTTGGTTGTGTATGCAACCAGCATTACATGCATTTTTTATGTTTTTTACAATTTCGGATAAAAATTCCGGCATTAAAAAGTTTTTTTAATGCCTTTGATCCAAAAAAAAATATTCCTTACACTATTCATCGAAATCGGATCGTTCAAACCGACATAGACCACAATAGGCACTCGAATTTTCGATAATCGATACAAAGGCGCCACAATTTGTCCATATTTTTTCAAATTTTTGCTTGGCCCAAAATCGTACGCCTGGAAGCGCGACGTTTTGAAATTTTGAGTGTAATGCACCACCACCTCCATGCCAATACTATCCTGAGCTTGCGAATTCATTACGGGCAGATCGACCTGAAACTCATACTTATCAACAACCACTTTGTGAGAGGTTCGATTGGTTTATTACTGGATCCATCTGGGAGAAATCGAATCCGAAAATTGGTCCTTTGAAAAATTCGCACAACTTCATTTCGGCCGCATTTTTGGTGCAGAAGTCGCGCATTATGTTGTTTCGCGGCAGGAATTCGCCGTGCCATAATAAATATACGAGCGGCTGAAATTTATAAATAAATTAGTTTTTTCGAAAACCAAATGGATAGAAAACTAGCAAAGCAGAAGTTTTGGCGAATATTTATTACCCGAAATAAAACCGCCGTCTGCAGCAGGGATTTGGACCCTTCAAAGTAAACGGTGGGTGCCAAGGAAATAATTCCTTTCAGCAATTTCTGCGACTCCTGCACAAACATAATAGAATAAACGTAGCTTAAAGTGGTGGACATGGAATAGCCGATAAAAATTGATGGCTGATGGGTTTTGTCGTGCACATAATTCAGCGCTTTTCGCAGATCGTAGATCGCTACTTGATAGTAACTGAAATCCGTCATAATAATTAAATTTGCATTATTAATTAATTAATTAGGTCAAGCTCACCTGTAGCTCCAATAAGCGGGGTCCTTAGTGGTCAAATTAACATGCCCTCGACTGTATTTCGTACCTCGGTAATTGATTATCCAAACGTCGTACCCTAAATTGCCCAAAATGTAGGCTAAAAAAATTTACAAAAATTAATTATTAACAAAATTAATTAATTTAATTAATTACGTAGTGATTTGTGTCCCCGCGAAACGAAAACCAGCCCGTTCATCACAATTCCATGGCCCAGAATAATTGGGTGAGGTTGCCGGATTTTCTTGTAGGCCCGCACCATCAGAATTTTGTATCCATCGTCCGTTTGCAGATAATGTTCCTCCGCAGTGAAATTCCAACCGCGAATAATCTCCGTCTGCAAACAGTCGTTTAATTTGGTTTAATTAATTAGCGGATTAAGTTACAATATTGGATTCTCCATCGGGATTGTTGTGGCACTTTGGGTTTTCTTGTAAATCGTATGCGGCAAATGTGTCACACACTCTAATGCCCGCGATGTTCGTAATTAGCAGACAACAAGCGAATAGAAACAGATTTAATTTAATCGCGCTTAGTTTATCAGTTGCCATTTTTATTTATTATTTATTTTTGATTTGGAAAAATCGAAATTAATTCGCGAAGCTTAGTTAAGTAATTGGCAGTGGCAAATGATTAATTTAGTTTAGTTTTTCATGACTGACTGATAAAAATGTAGGTCGCATTTAATATATAGTAAGTGCGGTTTGTTGTTCTAAACTAATTGGTGCGGTTTTTTAATTACTAATTATAATTAGTTTGTTTTTATGCAGTGTATAAGAAAAATGTTGAATTCGCAACATTTGTTCACGATTTATCTGAACTTTACACTGAGACGTTGCGCGAGATTTGAATTTCGGAAATTGGCGCCATTTTGGAACACGCGCGCTATCGTTTGCATTATTTGAACCTGTGATAATTAAGTTCATTTCGTAATTATGGCAGATAAGACTGTACTTCTTCATTGATTCAATTGTTGCGCACCTTTTTTGGATTTATCGTAATTATTTATTGCGTAAATATTTATTAATTTAATAAATATATTTGGCATGAATAACTGGTTATTTTTGGAGTTAGACATAAATATGTTATTTATATATGTAAAAAAATTCAATTCAAGCTTTGGAACTCAAAAATTAATTTTTTTGCGGCAAAGCGCTTTTTACCAAAAAAACAGAATTTGTTTTTATTAGATTAGCGCTAAATATAACTATCGAGACATTAGAAAAACAAATTAGTGTTATCTTATGCCAAAAAACGATGATGATGGTACCAAAAAAATTCCGAAAATTTGCGCTGACCGCGACAGTAGATAAAATAATTCATTTCGGTAATAATTAAATAATAATAGATAAGTGTTAAATAATTATTGCGTTGTACAACTTTGTTTCATAATTTAAATATTATCAATAATTAAATTCACTCAATAAAATCGTTATTTGTGTAACAAGGCTTTAAAATTGCTTTTTTATCACGAAAGCGAAAATTAACTAAGCACGTGTGTGATAAAATACATTAAATTTTATCCGAAATTGTAATTAACTAAAATATTAACATGTAATGTTGGTTGCATAAGTAACCAACATTTTCAATAATTTTGAAAACCAACAGATGGCAATGCGATAAACAGTTAACAAGATGCGCGTCTTGTTAATATTGAAGTAGGCAACCAACATTACACATCAATTTCGTCAATAAACTCGCATTTTATTGCCGATTTCGCATAAACTTTATTTTTAATACAAATAATTTAAATAAATAATTAACGAATACATGTAGAATTTTGCATAACGGCCATAGAATCAATTGTGTTTACAAGATTGTCATTCAAATAGTAATTAACGTCTTTCGCAGTAAAAAAATCAAAATGGGTCCATTTCTCGTAGTCGATCTTATTATAGCCGCATTTGCTTTTGCTATTAAGCTCGCTGTAAATTCTATCCGCGTTCTAAAAATAAAATACAAATTAAGTTTCGCCTAAAAAAAAAACAAAAATTAAAATTACTCGAACGGTAGCGACATAGTCGTTTTTTCCAACAAATAAAGCGATTGGTACTTGAATATCCGCGAATTTGTATAGCGGCGGATTAAATTGTCCATATTTTTTAACATTCTGCACCAATCCGTAATCGTAGTGCTTGAACTCCTTGGTGCTAAGGATTTGATTATAATGCGACAGGACCTTTACGGAAATAGTGTCCTGGTATCTCGTGAACGTTAGTGGAGTGGATACCTAACAAAAAATTACAAATAATAATAATTAAAAATAATAAAAAAAAACTAACAGGATCAAGTTGCCCGACATCGAATCCGCCAGTTATAAACATCACGAAATAACAAAACTTCATTGTTAGCAAATTTAAATTGCAAAAACGGGCCGCTACGGTTACGACCTGCAGGAGTTCACCATGCAGAAAAACATCTACAAAAAGCTGAAAAAATTTAAAATAGTACAAAATAGTAATTAAATAGATAGTACTCTTAAAAGTGGTAGAAATGAGTGAATCTTCGCAGGGAACGATTTCAAATGATCCACATAGGCAACAGGCGCTATCGAAATAATTCCTTTCAAATTGTTTCCCGCCTCTTTTTTGAAGATGCTTGAGTAGACGTAAGATGTGGTTGTTCCTTGCGAGTAGCCGAGATAAATAATTTTTTCCTTGCATCTTTCGTGGATGAAATTTACAGCGGACCGCATGTCGTAGATGGCCCATTCATGAAAACTATTTTTGATTAATTATTTAGTCGAAAATTCGGGTCGCCTACCTAAAGTCCCAAAAAGCCAGATCGGTAGATTGGAGACGGACGTGGCTTTTGCTGTATTTAGTGCCGCGAAAATTGATCAGCCAAACTTCGTAGCCGCTTTCAATTAAAGCGTGAGCTGAAAAAAGTTTAAATCCAAAAAAATAATAATACAATTTTTTTTTTAAATTACTTAAAGAGTTATTCTTTCGATAAACAAAACTCAAACTATTTCCATAAGCTCCATGTGCGAGTAACACTGGATGGTGTCTGGTAATATTCTGATAAGCGCGGACTAGTAATATCCTATATCCGTCTTCCGTAGTTAACGTATATTCCTCAGCTATAAAGTTCCAGCTTCGAATAATTTCAGACTGAAATTATTATTAATTAATATGTGGGATAATGAAGGAAATGGATACTTACAACATTTCGCTCGCCGTCAGGATCATCAAAACAATTTGCATTGCTGCCAAAAATAGTATAATCCTGAAAGCTGTTACAAACCTTCAATGAAATAGCATTTTGAAAATAATTGGTGAAAAAAAATACTGCAAGTGCAGCTTTTGCGAAAGGTGGCATAATTTTGACGAAAATAATGAAGCATTTTTATTTTTTTGTGGAGGATATATAGTACTAGGTACCGCCAAAAAATATTCATAATAAATTAGTACTATCAGAATGTAAAGCAAGGATTGCACGCAATTATGAAATGCGGAAGCTAGATTATCAATTTTCAGTTTAATTAGAAATACATTTGCAATTAGGTTGAAACTAATTTTTTTTTGTATTTTACTAATTTATGGTGTAGATAATTTTTGGTGTATAATAATTAGCACTTTGAGAAATATTTAGGGCAACCAATTACGTGTCGTAAACTTCAAAAAGTTTGGTGAATTTAATGCGCAAAGTATTTTATGTAGGCAACCAACAATACATTTTCATAAATTAGTCACTAAAATATCATTTTAGCGGCGCATTTGCTTTCTTTTAGTGGCGATATTTAGTATTTTATTGACGATTTTGGATTAAAAAATATTGTGAACGCTTATTTCAGCAATATTCTTGTATTTTTTTTTTCTTTGATCTTAAAACTATTTTCAAATTTTATTTGCATCTATTATTTTTTTTTATACCTCAATAATGGTACCTTTAAGGAAATATGGTACCCTTACAGGAAATATATTAAAGCAACAAAAATCCGTCAGAAAAACAATTTTTATTCAATCAAATTTACATAAGAAATTGAAAAATTTTATACACAAAAAGTACGAAAAGACGCAATTACGCAAAAATTGCATTAATTACCAGTGACCCCCTTTGCCACCAAGACCAATGCCTCCAAGACCATTAATGCCTCCAAGTCCATTGATACCTCCAAGTCCGCCAATACCACCTCCAAGACCAACATTGCCAATAATTCCAGAGTGCACTGGAACTCCAACAGCGACTGGTCTGTTCACTGGAACAGCAACGGGTTGTGGAACTGGTACTCCGACTGGATGCGCGACTGGCACTCCAATTGGCTGTGGCACTCCAACTGGGACTGGTCGGTCAACAGGGATGGTGATGGTGCGTTCGATTGGGACGGCTACAGGTCGTGGTACGGCGACTGGTACTGGACGATCGACTGGGACAGCGACTGGATGTGGTACTGCTACGGGAACTGGACGGTCGACTGGAACAGCAACGGGTTGGGCCACTGGTACTCCAAGAGTGCGGGTGATGGTGGTGTGAGTGTGAGCGGATGCGCCCAAGTCAATCGCGCCTCCGATGACTCCGGTTCCAACTCCAAGAGTGCCGACTCCAAGAGTACCGGCTCCAAGTCCGAGACCAAGACCGCCGCCGTTCAGGCCACCAAGACCAAGCCCGTGTCCGGCAATTCCAAGTCCCAAAAGTCCACGTTTGTCCACTTTCTTCTCCTTGGTTTCTTTGGCGACTTTTTCGGAAGCCACAGCAAGGCCGATGATGACGCAAATAATCTGCAAATTGTTTGTGAATGAGAGAAAGTCTTTTCTAATCGTTGCATAAGCAAACTGTGTCAAATGCATCTAGTAAATCAGGACCAAGCAGTTCCTTGATCCTTATAAGGACGCAAAAATGCCAATCGTGTGCAATTTATCGGTTGAGCAAATAGATACATACCAAAAGTTTCATGTTGATTGGTAAACTGTGCACTAGTGTTATTATCCTGAACAAGGGTGCAACTGAATGTGAAGGTTTCGCGTTTATCTATATATGTATTAAGGTTTGAGCCATCCCCCACTAATGGTCTCTTGCATCAAGATATCAAATCAGCATCTGTCCCGTTCAGGGATACCTGATAATACACTTTCTCTGTTTCATGAGTCTTTGTGTCACTCAATTTGCATTTACGCACACAAGCACCTTGGTACCAGATAGTGACAATTTGCGCGCTCGTAACGGTACCACTTTTTTTTCAGCAATTATTCAAAAATATGTAATAATTAATTGAATTCTTCGAGTAGGTGGTGATTTAATTGAAACGCAATAATTTATTAATTAACAACTAGATAATTATTATAGAACTTAAATAAAATGTTTGAATATTTTTAATAATTTTAATTTACGAAAAAATTAATGAAATAAAATTAAAGTAATTTATTTTAGAAAATTCTTATTTTATTGTTTTATTTAAATTTGTTAATTTTGACGCAGAGCTCAAGATCCAAGCGCCAAATTATATTTTACTTTTTTAGCGCTCAGGATAAAAATTAAAAATACTAAAAAATTGTTTTAGGTCAAAATAAATATTTTATAATTTTTTTCAAAATACGAAATTGTTATTAATTATTACGCCTTTATCCTTGCATTTGCGTAATGCGTAATTCGAAAAAAATTTGAATTTATGATTTCTAAGAAATAGTAGACTGTCACTCGGTAGTACGGTGTTAATGACAATGAATGTAAAATATGTCCTTAAAATAAAAATAGTACTCCGTTCCTGTTCGACTTGTTTTTGATATTAAAAATCCATTCCAACAATTATGAGCAAATTACAGTCTTTCAGTTGCACCACTTTGAGCTTGAGCTTTCGTTCCGCTTGCTTGTTCTTTTTTGGTTGGTAAGAAAGATCAATTTTAATTATTTTTTTTTTTTGGTTTTTCGTCTAGTACTAGTTCAATAAATATATAAACGCTTTTTATTTATTATTAATTAAATTACTAACAAATTATTTTTCGTAAAACTTTATCGGGTCCAACGTTATCAATTATTTATCGTCACATTTTACCTTGTATTACATTAACCTTTTTAAATTAAATTAATAATTAATTCAGATGATATAATAGAGCAATTTAAATAATTCAAAAAATCGATAGTCCACCCACAATAATTATTTTTTTAAATCGAGCGCATACACGTAAGTAGCAATTACTCGTTTACATCAAATAATACTAATTATTATTTTGCTTTTAATCAAATTTTTTATTTATTTCAATCATCTAATTCGTCACACATATTTCCACCCCTAAAGCCACGTACGTGAATATTTCAATTTTAAATTTGTTCGATTCGATTAACTAGTCGCATAAAAAATGCATGAATGCAGTTATTTGTGACTGCATATAATAATGCATTTGCTGCAATTGTTTGATAGATTCATTTAATTTTGCTTTTGAGCTTTATGCATTGACTGGGTGGATTTTTCTATAAATAACTTGATCCAATATTATGTTTGTTTTTGATCTTTTAGTATTATTCATTTTTTAGTTTATAAATAAAGTTATAAAAAAATAATAATAAATAATTGATTGACCTATTATAGGTCAATATGTCATAATAACAATTCGTTAATAAATTTAGTATTGCTCTTATCGTTTTGCCATAAGTCAACATGCAAATCGTGAGAACATTTTCGAATAAGCAAAATATTGCGACACGTGTAACATTTATCATTTATTTTTTATTAGCTTTCAGGATGGTAGAGAAATTGAATAATAATTTTTTTTGTGGATGAAATTTCCTGAAAATGAAAGAAAATAGCTTAAAATATTTTTTTTATATATTTTATGAATTAAATATTTTTTTTAATTTATAAAAATAGTGTAAATTGATAATTTTTCAAAATTAAACTCAAAATCTTATAAAAATATCTCAAAATTTAACAAACATTTGAAAAAAAATTATTGAAAAAATAACTATTTATTTAATATTTAATAATTTTAGCCGAATTTATCAAAATATTATCAGAAATTATCAATATTTGTAAATTATTAAAATCGAAAAATTGAAAAAAAAATATAATTGCTTCAAAAAAATTTCTAAAATATTTCTTTTAAATTATTTTTAATATTTTTTTCTACACTTTTTAATAAATAATTTTAGAAAAAAATAATTTTCGAATTTTGTCCTTAAAACCCGCCTCGAAGGACACGCACTGTTTATTATAAACAATTAATAGTGCACTTTCTTATGCATAAGTGCTAATGCCAAGGTCCCATTATTATTGCGAAAATCAATAATTATTAGATTATTAGTTGACAATCCCAACATCGCCTATTATTAATAACAATGCCGATACGCGCGTAAATGTATTATGGTTTAGTTTCAATGCATTAATTATGCAATAAATTAGGCACAAGTTCAATTCAGCTAATAATAATTTATAAGGGCTTAATATAGTGGATTTGTCATCGAGCTTGCAAATTACCATAAAATATATATTCGCCTAAATTGGATTTAAATTTAAAGCTCTTTTACTAAAACTAATTAGTAATTGCATTCCAATCACATGTAACTTTTAATTATAAATAACTAAACTATGTCATAAGAATAATTCAAGTTTATTGCAGTCTAGTTACTCTGCAGTTATTTCAAATTCAACCAAACGCACTTGATACATTGCTAATTGCAATTTTGTTTTTTCACTTTTGTGCTATTGCCACATAATGCAAGTTTAATATCGTTATCGGTGGTGGGTTGATGTGTGAAAGGTGCTCAACATACTCCTGTAATTAATCTACTACGCTATATTCCGAAATTTTTGTGGCTATTAATAGCGAGCTAATTAATTTTGTATTATAATTAGTATTTAATGCAATGTTGTATTTAATCGAGTGGGATGTTTAAGGGTAATTTAATAATTTGATGAATTTGTGAAAATTAATCCGCTATTTTGAAAATTAAGTTAAATTAATTAAAATGCGTTATTATTATAAAATGCAACCACCAATTCAACTAAATGTATTTTAAAAAAATTTATTACTTAATTTATTATGCAATTAATAAGAAAATAAAAATTCCAAAATAATTACCAAGTTATGCAACCAGTAAAACAAAAAAAAATTATCCCATTAAACAAAACGCGCTCATAATTAAATAACGAAATTGTAATTGCTTTATGTAGGCGAATCGTAACGCTGAATCTAAATTATCCATTTAATGACTGCATTATTGTTTAGTGCATATTATTATTTTTTATGAATTTGAAAAAGAGTAGGTTTTATAAATTGCTTTATTGATATTGCACAAACAAATGGGTTTGTTGCATTGCATTTGTTTATAATATCCAATAATATAATTATTATACTTCAAGGATTATTTAACAGGATATAAAAGTGACTAGATAAAAATGCAGCCGGTTATTTGCTCTAATTGCATATTTTCTTGAAAATTTGTAACCTACATATTTGCAGTAAAAAATAGTGCGCGCCAAATAAATCAAAAAATCGCTGCTGATGAAATGATTTTTCGAAATTTCAAATCAATATTTTCTAATCATAAATTAATATATTAACAAACAATTAACTGAGTGGTTATGTAAATTGTTTATACGATAAGATGTGTGGACCAAATAGCTAATTGTGAAACGTATTCTGTAACTTTGTGAGAGTCGCTCTTTGGATTCACATTTTAATTTCCTGCCTCTCTTAATTTACGCACTTTTTAATTTTGCGAATTTTATATAGCGACGATTAACCTGAAAATCCAAATAAATCCAATTGTTCGATTTGGAATTAATTATTACATAAATGAAATAATTGGCAGATGGCGCGAAAATTATTTTCAAAAATTAAATTTTGCTTTAGTTAGTTATGCAAAAATATGAATAATTGTTTAAATGGCGATAAACAATAGTAGAAACAATTCAAACACTTGTTTGTTTACATAATAAATTAAATATGTATGTTTACGCTCGTTAAAAAAATTATTTGATTGCAAAAATTACCGAGGCAATTAACAAATATTTGTACTAAATTAAACTGGTTTAAAATTAAACTAGAATCCAATATTTTTATATTTCCTCAAGTTACACCGCGACATAAATGGACTTTCTTCTTATCGTCACTTTTATTATTTAATTTTAAAAATTCAAAAATATATTTTTCAAAATAAATTCAAGTACTTACTTAAGCTGCACAAAATAATGCGATCGCAACAATGCAGTTTTTGAGAAAAAACCACAATGACCTAAAATGTGTTACACTAAACCATATAAACAGTGGTTCAACTGTTTAACCTTCCGGTACCATACATTTATCAGTGAAAGTGTTTCATCTCATAATTTCAAAAATCCCTGCCTGCTGGTGAACAGGGGGGAAACGCCTATGGTTTAGCTATAAAAGTCAAAATCTGCAAGACTTTGTTACCATTCACCTGAGACTGTCAAGTCACAAAATGAGGGCATTCCAAGTAAGCACTAAATTAATCCCAATTACTAAAAATTAATTCGTTTTTCGTACTAGATCTGCACTTTGCTACTTGCGGTAGTTGGCGCCATCAACTGCGGTGAAGTCAAAAAGGACAAGCGAGGACTTCTTGGTCTGGGATACGGATCCGGTCTTGGGGGCCATTTGGGATCCGGAGGCATCGCGCTATCCAGCGGATACGGACTTGGAGGTCTTGGTTTGAGCAGCGGAGGTCTTGGATTGAGCAGTGGAGGTCTTGGATTGAGCAGTGGAGGTCTTGGACTCGGTCTGGGAGGCATTGGAGTCGGACACGGCATCAACACCGTCTCCACCATCAACCGCGCCATCCCCATCCCGGTACCACAACCCTACCCCGTCCACGTGAACCGTCCAGTAGCCGTTCCAGTCGCTCAACCCTACCCAGTTGACGTCCCAAGAGCCGTACCAGTCGAAGTACCTCAACCATACCCCGTCACCATCACCCGTCACGTGCCGGTTGATGTCCCACGTCCAGTCGCAGTACCGCATCCAGTCGCCGTACCCGTGCGAGTACCTCAACCCGTCCCAGTCTCAGTACCCGCACCGTATCCAGTCACCATTCCTCAACCGGTGGCCGTCAGAGTGCCAGTTGCCGTACAAGTGGCGCAACCGATAGCTGTCAGCTCCGGACTTGGGCTTGGAGGACTTGGATTGTCTTCGGGTCTTGGAGGAGGATATTCGCTTGGAGGATTGGGATTGGGCGGACATGGTTTGTCGTATGGCTCCGGATTGGGACACGGTGGAGTTGTTGTTAGTTCCGGCTTAGGGTCCAAATGGTAAATTAGTCAATAAAGTTGTTTATCTGTGAGATATTTTTGCATACATTTTTGTTTTTTGTAAATAGTGTGGAAATATACGTTTATTTTTAATTATTTATCTGATTTTGATTTTTTATCCGTCTATCTAAGATACGTAAATAAGTTTAATCTAATCGAAATATTTTATTTGTTTGATAATCCTTGAAACTTTGGAGTAGGAGATAGTGTGGGAATTTTTGTGAATGATGATCTAAAATGTGGAAAGACTGGTCCAAAAAGTGGGAAGACGTCGAAATTTCGCTAAAATCATGGGCGCTCATAATTTCCTTCGCTCAATTCGTAAGTTTTTATTTTAAATAATTATTGAAATTAACTTCAACTATTTTTAGACGATATATCTTCTGCTATTTATTGGAGTTTCCTATCTTTCCACCTTGATAGACGAAAATGAGCTTGGAGACACCACAATTTCAAAATGTAAGAAATTTTTATTAATTGACAAAAATATTTCACGAATTATTTTCAGTTCAAAAATATGTAGTATTGGTTTTATCGCTCCTAATGATAATTCCGTTCGCCTTATCGCTGGTTCTAATCCATGGATTAGCGTGTGTAAGATTAATAAATTTTTTTTAATAATTTTTTGACTATTTTTTTATGTATTTTAGGACAATTTTAAATTGCTAGTACTTTGGATGAAGATATCTGCCGGTACTTCTTCAGTAATTTATTTAACAATGTTCGCAGCAGGAATTTACGTGATTGTTGATGGTAGCGGATATATTGGATATAGTTTATTAGGGGTATCATTATTTTTGATTGGTAATTATTTTTGTTACAGTTTGGGGATAATTTATTATTTTTTTTTTTGTAGCGTTTATTGTTGGAAGCATTTATTTAATTCGAAAATTCGTATATTTGTCTGTTGGAGAATTGGATGATGAAATTGAAGTGATTGGAGAAGAAACCTGTGACGCTTAGAATAATTAATTAACGAAATATTTATATACTTTTTATAATTTTGCGTAGTGTGATGTATTACTGGTTGCATAAATATATTATTTCTAATTTTTATAGATAAAAGTTTATTATAATAAATCGCGCTAAAAAAGCTGTTAATTGACGATAATAATAATTAATAATAATTTTTTTACATAAATAAAAAAAGTTTGCGCTATTTATTCAATAAAATCGATCTCAATTATTGACATAAAATAATTAATTCAATAGTCTTAATTAAAGAACTTTTGCTCAAATCAAGACGCATAAAAAAATTCATAGAAATGAAGCTGAAATTTAATTACGTAATTAACTAATTGTCCAGTATATTTGCTAACAAAAAAACGAATAAATATTGAATAACGAATTTTGTATGATGGGAATAAAAGTTGCCTTGGACTTTTAACATATTTCTGTACACTAGAATTTTTATTAATCAAAAATTGTCATCCCATTAATTACATATCATTAACAATTTCAGATTACTATAATATTTCGACGTGAAATAAAAATATCCTTACCATCAATAATAATTAATAATTTATACAGTGTTTTTTTTTATTACTTAAGTTAGTATGTACTACAAATAAAAATCCGTTCTCGTTTCAATAAATATGATGATGCACAAATGTAAGCGCATGATGCCGCACAATCGGATCATACGAATGCAAAACTACTGGAGAGTGATATGAATGCACAATTGATGGAGCACTATGCACATGATGCACGACAGTGGGACTGCCAAAGTGCAGATGCAAGCCTCTTTTGTCTCTTAAAATATTGTGCATACCGACTGATGATGCTACAATCGCAATTAAAAGCAGCAGAACGGGCTGTAGAAGAACAATCAATTTAATTACAAATATTACTTTTAAATTTTAATGCAACTTACCGACGACTTCATTTTCGGGTATGTCATCAGACAATTGAACGCGATTGAAGCGGATTTCGGATATTTGTTCGGAAAAGTGGCTGTTCTTGAACTGCATTCGCGAATTGGAGCAGAATGGGAGGGTTGGCTTTGATTTATTATGTAATTGAAGATTTTAAAATTATGAATTTTTCAAGGGCAAATATAAAAGTCCGCCCAACAGAAAATTACGGCTAATTATGCATAAATTCTAATTATAGTTATAATCATCCCATTTGTTGAAATGCAAGGTTGTTTGTAAAAGCAAATCCACCAAATCGCAATAATAGAATAAACGCTATGATTGCAATCAATAAATAAAAGTTTTGCCATCATCAATAACCGTGGAAAAGCAGTCAGTTAAACGCGGTCGCAACAGACAAGCTTCTCCTCTATAATTCCAATAAATTTCAATTATTTATCAAAGTATCGTCCAATCTGTTTTGTGACAGGTGGAACTTAAAGCAGTCTCCCCACTCAAATTGCAGGACGAATGATCCTGCGGCTTTTCAATTTTCTAAACATCATAAGACGTGAAGAAGCGACAAATAGTTAGTTAATGAAGAGTCGTCTGAAAAAGTTGTTGTTTTTCGTTTTTCCGCAATTACGTTTCGCCAAACTTTCGTTTGACACCATCAAGTCGATTTACAAGTTCAAAAAGAAGCGCAAGAAAATGCAGTTGCCGGTTAAATTGGCCATTGGGTCCTTGTGTGCGCTTATTTTCATCGTGATCACCGGATTCATCGTGTTTCCCAAAATGATTAAGGGGAAGGTCAAAAAAGTGAGTTCCAAAATTTTGCGCAGCAAAAAAAAATCGATAATGAATAGTAATCAAAATTAATATTTAAAATCCAGTTTTTCAGGTCAACTTTAATTAAGTTATTAATCTATTTTTAATATTAAGTAAAGCAGAACAATCAATATTTAAATAAATAATTTACAGATGACGGCATTGTTGCCCCAAAACGACATTCGGGGGATGTTCGTCAAAGTCCCCTTTGGACTAGATTTCAACATTTACATGTTCAACGTAACAAATCCTATGGAAGTTAATAACGGAGAGATGCCGATACTTCGAGAGATAGGACCGTTTTGCTACGAGTAAGTCAAAAAAAGCGCCAACAAATTTGCCCTTCTCCATATTTTTTTTTCCCATAGAGAATGGAAGACTAAGGAATCCGTCGAAGACATGGAAGGCGATGACACGATGTTCTACAACGCGACGGACACGTTTTTGCCAAAACCTGGACCGGGATGTCTTAGCGGCCAAGAAATGATCACGATGCCGCATCCGCTAATTATGGTAACTTACCAAAAAAAAAATATTGTCGCTAATAATAATAATAATTATTTAGGGGATGGTCAACACGCTAATCCGCCAAAAACCCGGCGCCTTAACCTTAGCGAACAAAGCGATAAAGTCCATCTTCGAAAATCCCGCTTCCGTTTTCCTAACGGCCAAAGTTACGGATGTCCTATTCGATAGCGTGACTATAAATTGCGGGGTGAAAGATTTCGCGGGGAAGGCCGTTTGTTCGCAATTGAAAGCTGAACCGTCCTTCAAGAGGCTTAGCGAGGATGAGCTTGGGTTTTCGCTACTTGGAGCGGTAGGTCCAACTTTTGGTCGAGTTTTGACGATAGTAAAAATTTGTTTTGCAGAAAAATGGGACTCCTAGTAAGAGATTTAAGGTGTATAGAGGTAAAAATAACCCGGCCGATTTGGGACGGATAGTGGAGTTCGATGAGAAGCCATCGATGAGCGTTTGGCCGACGGACGAGTGCAACGAGATTAAGGGTACTGATGGTACTATTTTTCCCACCTATCTGAAGAAGGAGGATGGACTTGTTTCGTTCGCGCCGGATTTGTGCAGATCTTTAGCGGCGCAGTACGAGAAAAAAGACGAATACATGGGAATCCCCGTCCGAGCGTATTCGGCATCCCTTGGAGACATGTCCAAAAATGCGGACGAAAAGTGTTATTGCTACACGCCGGAGACTTGCCTGAAGAAAGGGTTGATGGATTTGTATAAATGCGCCGGAGTGCCAGTTTACGTCTCGCTTCCGCATTTTTACGATTCGGATGAGAGCTATTTGAAGGGCGTTAAAGGGTTGATGCCCAATAAGTCAGCGCATGAGATTATTATTTTATTTGAACCCGTAAGTCAAAATTTTTGAGTTGACGAGATAATTTTGGATTTTTTTTAGACAACTGGAAGTCCCGTCTATGCGAAAAAGAGATTGCAGTTCAATATGCCCATGGAGCCAAACGAGAAAGTCGAAATCTTCAACAAGCTACCAAATGTGGTTTTTCCGTTATTCTGGGTTGAAGAAGTAAACTTTCCTATTTTTTTTTGGGGGGGCTAGTTTCATTAATTAATATTTTTTTAGGGGGTTGCGTTGAACATCACCTACACCAAGCAACTCAAAGATTTTTTCCGGATAACCAAATCGGTCGCGTTCGCCAAATGGGTGATTTTGCTCGCAGCTTTAGGCGGCTTAGCGGCATCTGGATATTTGTTCTACAAGAATAACGGCAAAACTGAAATTACTCCGGTGCATAAAGTGGCGCCAGTCGACCAAATCAAAAATGCGATCAGTACCATGAATGGTAATGGATATAACGGGGAAGTGAATCATGGCATGGACGATCATGGAGAAGACAAATACTAACAAAAAATTTAGTTTTAGATTTATTAATTTTATTTGTTGCATTATTTTTGCAGCTGTACCAAATGTAAGAATTAAGTTAGACAGATATTTTTAGAAGAACGTTGATCAGTATTTTCACAATTTTGATTTATTGGAATATTTCGTAGTGGAGAAAACTTTTTACACTATTTTTAAGGCTGTTGTAATTATTGCTAGTCAAATAAAAGTTTTCAATATTTGCCGTTATTTTATTTCCCGCCTTTTTCATTGAAAATTTTGATTAGTTGATCAAAGATTCTATTTGGCGCCAAATCCTTCAAAGAGGACAAACTCAAACAGCTTAATGGTATTGTAAAATATTAACGCCTGAAGGCGAATTTGCATTTCGGTGTGGTTATCCATAATTCATAATCCCGATATTATCCCCGTATTATTCATATTATTGGAATAATCCATTAATTTTGTATAATAATTCAAAATCTTAAACAACAAATTAATTTATTATTTAATTTGTACACATTTTTTTGCTAATTAAAGTGCACACACAAAACTTTTAATTGAAACTAGATTAGTAATTAAATTTGTATTTTCGTTCTACGACGACGTTTTTTAATGCAAATTGCAATTTATGGTTGCTTGGCGCAAATAGACTTTTGCTTCCATGAAACTAAATTCCATTGAAACCTGATGTAAATTAATTAAGTGTTTACTAGTACATCTATCTGCTCAGAATAGCGGTTTTGTCTCAATTATGGTGCTTATTTTAGGGTTGCAATATTATTACGATAGGGCGGAAAGTTTGTATAACGAACATTATTTTGTTTGCTCAATTTAAGTTGGAAATACAAAATTAGATTATTTTTTAAAAATAGTTCTAGTGGAGATACGTTGAGAGATACAAATTGAGCTTCTTGGTGCCAACTCGCTCAAAATTTAAATGACTATTAACACCAAGACGCGCACTCTATCACTAATCTATTTCAATTTAACCTGTCCATGCAAATATTGAAACTACATAGTAATAAATATAAATACCATTTTAATAAACATTTAATTTCGTCATTTATTTTAATATACAAATATTAGCCGTTTATTATTTATATTGATTGTACATTTTTACGAGCTACAATCAACTACTAATTTTCCGTCTAGTAAAATACAATTCATATACGATTTCAAAGAGATGTCTGTGCTCTTTCATCATTGCCAATCTGAAAACTGCATTTTCATTTGAACTTTATAAATTATTTACACAATGTAATATTATTGAACTTGATTTTTATTTCTAGAAATGCTGCATAATTTATTTTCGTACGTGTCTCAAAAATTATTGGACTTTTGCAAAATTTCTTAGCGCTAAAAATGAGTGTTCTAACTATTTTTTTTTATTAACTACTAGACGTCCAAATAAATAATTTAAAAATAGGAAAATCCTTCACCCAATTCCGCAAAAGTCTCATTAGTGCAATAATTGTTTACCTAAAGCACCTATTAATTAATCGAAAAATCTATAATTAATTTAGTACAGTCATTAGCATTACCGTGTCTTTGTTTTGACATTAACCTTCATCGCGTCACAATATCATTTTCCATCTATCCTCACCCCCACCACAATTTTTATAAAACCCCATCAAGATCGCTCTTCAAATTTCCATTCAATTTCCTTCAATACCGTCAACCACATAGTCCAAAAATGTCCCGATTATTGAACCGATTCAAAAATCCCAGATTTCTAGTGACAACCGGGGGTAGTGCTCTTTTGGCCACTGCCGTCCTATCGCTTTTTGGATTCGACCAAATCGTGAAGATCGGCGTGCGAGATGTGAGTGCTAAGCGCTAATTTAGCTTTTTTGTAATTATTTTGAATCCGTAGCAAACGGCTTTGAGGAAACGGAACGAAGTGCGAGACATCTATTTGAAACTGCCATTTCCGTTAGACTTTCGAATTTATTTCTTCAACGTGACGAATCCCACGGAAATCGAAACTTTGGGGGCTAAGCCGATTTTGCGCCAAATTGGTCCGTTTGTTTACGAGTACGTATATTCATTAATTAGCTAATTAATTGTTGTTTGCTTGGAAATTTCTTCAAACAAACTCAACCCGTAATTAAATCGTTTAATTAATATTGTTAACAATTAATTGCATACGGCTGAAAAGGAAGCTTCAATTTTATTTAACAATTTAATTTTAAGTCGCAAGAATTAATTTCTTAATTTTTTCTACAATCACAAGAATAAACTGTCGTTAGCAATCTAGGTCAAAATTTATTGTTTCTATTGCAAATGAATGTTAACGATCATTGATTCATCAATAACAAATAAAACACGTAAACGCAACTTATATTCTAATAGCTAATCAATTATTTTCCAAAGCGAATTTAAGGAAAAAGTGGACGTCGTCGACAATCAAGGCGAAGACAGCCTAACTTACACGCAATTCGACACGTTTATCTTCAACCCAAATAAATCCGGGACCCTAAGAGACACCGATTCCGTGACAATCATAAATCCGCTAATTGTCGTAAGCGCGTTAAAAAAACTAGTCGCTTGAATCTTGAGCTCTACGTCACAAACGCACGTAGCGCTCAACATCCAAGCGCCAAGTAATTTAAATTGTTTTAAGGGAATGGGGAATTTGGTCTATCGAGACACTCCCGCCTTATTATCGATAATTAACAAAGCGATCCCGAAATTATTCGACAATCCCACATCGATCTTCACGACAGTCCGCGTCAAAGACATCCTCTTCGATGGAATTCCCATCAGTTGTCGGAGCAAAGATTTTGCGACAACGGCCGTTTGTGCGCAAGTTAAAACGTTAATTCCCGATTTGCTACGCGTTGGGAAATCCAAGACCGAATTCTTCTTCCTTGGTTCTGTAAGACTCCTTCTCAAAAAATCTCCAAAAAGTCTAATAAATTTTTTTAGAGGAACGCCACGCTGGGCAAAAGGTTCAAAGTATCCCGCGGTATCCAAAAGTCGAAGGAGCTGGGCCGCTTACTGGAAGTCCAAGGCGAAACATCCCTCAGCATTTGGAAGACGCAATTTTGCAACCGGTACCACGGTACCGACGGCTGGATTTTCCCGCCAATGTTGCCAAAAGAGGAGGGGATTTGGTCCTATAGCACTGATGTCTGCAGAAGCATTAAGGCCGTTTATATCGAAGAAAAGGTGTACAAAAAAATTCACGTGCGGAAGTATCACGCGACTTTAGGCGACCAGCAGACGAACGAGGAAGATAAATGTTACTGTCCCGATAAGGGGTGCTTGAAGAAGGGGGTTTTCGATTTGAGTAAATGTATGGGGGTGCCGATTTTTGCGACGTTGCCGCATTTTTTGGAAGCGGATCCGTCGTATTTGGACAAAGTGGAAGGGTTGAATCCGGTGGTGGATGATCACATCATTCGGATCCACTTTGAACCCGTAAGAAGTAATTTTGATTGCAATAATTTTAGTAATTTGGAATTTTAGTTGACAGGGACTCCTTTGGAAGCCAAAAAGCGCCTTCAATTCAATTTGCTGTTGCAACCAATAATGAAGATTGATCTGTTGAGGAAGGTTCCGACAGTGATGATGCCCATTTTTTGGGTGGAAGAAGTACAAAGCAAATTTTAGCTATATTTTTGACTAATTTGTTTTGTTTAGAGCGTGGAAATCGAAGGAGCGCTTTTGACGAAAGTGCAAGTTATCTTCATGCTACTGAAAGGGGTGAGGGGGACGTTGTATGCGGGGATGGCTGGAGGGGGTGGACTTCTAGGACTTGCCGGCTACATGTACTACAAAAATCGGCAAACGGTTAGTATTACTCCGGCAGGAACGGAGCGACAGAGCCAAAGTCATAGTGCTAACAAAAGTGGGAGGAGTATAGTTAAGGAAACTATTGAAGATGTGGAGAAGAATCAAGGAGTTGACAATCCGGGATTGGAGCTGGAAAAATATTAGTTGTATTAAAGTTTCTTCTTTCTTCTATAAAAAATTAATTTTCTAAGCGCTTTATAATTTTTTTCGACAATCCAAAAGTCCAAAAAAATCTTCCAAACAATGTCCAAAAATTTATTCAACTTTAACATGATTCCTAGACCCATTGCCAATATTCGCCCTATTTACAAATATCCTAAAGGCCACTTTAACACTAAACCACATCAAAACTAACAAAGATAACAAAATAAAAACTACATCCAATAAATAATATTGTACAACAGATAAATTCCTAGAAGGCGATTGCAGATGCTTGGCACCGCGATGCCTCATCACATATTCAGTCCAATAAACTGCACGCTCCAATGGCGTCTCTTTCTGATCGGTCAACAAAAATTGCCGTTTCTTCACCTCTTCGCGATACTTGGGATCGTAGATCACTTTTTTAATTCCCCACAATAAGCCATCGGCCGTCAAATGGTACAAGTCGAGTTTCAACGCATAACCATCGGTCTCCGCTTTCGCGGCGTTGGATTCGTGGTCGCAGAAGACGGGCAACGTGACGATGGGCACTCCATGGTAGACGGTCTCAAACATGCTCAGAAGGCCGCCATGGGTGACGAAAGCCTTCAATTTTGGGTGCCCTAAGATGTCTTGTTGCGGCAACCAGCGCCCTAACTTAACATTAGCGGGAAGATCGGTCATTAAATCGTCCGCTTCGTACTTCCATAAGACTCTTTGGGGAAGCTGCCGAAAGACGATCATCAACATTCGTCGGAGATATTCCGGCATGTTTGCTGCTTTTACTGAGGATCCCATGCTGAAGTAGATGAAGCCAGCATCGCCGGCACCGCGGATGAAGTCTTCCAAATCCTAAAGATAAATTCGCGCCATTAATTTGAATTTAGCGGGGTTTTAAACCAAGTAGGCGTGGCTTAAAATATATGACGTCATATAGAGAATTTAAATAGCAACTTTAAAGGGCTGTAACTTTTTTGTGAGATTGAAATTTAAACTTCTGTTTTTACAGAAACTTAGATTAATGCTTCTACAATATATAAAAAATTAATTTTTCAAGATACTTACATCAGGTAACGGCTTGGCGCGCTTGCAATGAATGCAAGCAATTTCCGCCACATTCGGCAAATAAGGCCTCGGATACGTAACGGTCGCATGCCCATTTTGCAAAATAAAGCTAACATTCTTCGAAATATCGTACACTGCCGGTACATCCTTCCCGAAATGCTTCCGCACCACCCCTTGCAACACAAAGCGCACCATCGTGGCATGCATGGTATTGGCCGCAATGTACCAAAGGGTGTTCATGGTTCTTTGGTACAGATTCATGTTGTCTGTGAAAGGTTGCGATAGGAAGGGTGTGATGGCGAACGGGGATGGATTTCCCGCTAGGGATAAGGAGCCGGTGTAGAAGCCGACTGTGTTGATGTAGATGAATGGCGCATTGTAGTGGTGGGTGAACGCCAAAGCGCATTCGGGGAAAGCGCCATCCAAGACCAGCAAATCGAATTTTTGTCTCGAATACAAAAAGTCCTTTGTTTCCGGGTCTGATAGCAGCACGTCACATGCCTGTGGAAATGATAATTAGAATTGTTTTGTTCTGTGCGGAAATATTGATGTTTATCTAAATTGTGGAAGTTAATCAATTTTGCATTAATATTTGTGATTTGTATGTTTTTTAAAATATGCTATTAAATTACTTATTGTGTTTTTATAATGCGTTGTACAAAATCGCAATAAATAAATAAATATCAGTAGTTTTATTATTATTAAAAAATATTTTAGTACTTTTATAATAATTACTTTCTATTTGCCAAATTTAATATCTTATAAACGACTTTTGTAGTATTTAATGTATTTTTAAATCAAATTCTGATTAATGGACTTTTTTTTATTATATTTTTAATCAATTTAATTATAAAAAAATATTTTTACCTCATATCCAAAGCGGAAAATGTCATACGGCGGAACCGGCTCCTCGCCCCGCATTTTGGCGCCAACCAAATCCCAGTTGGTGAAATTTTTCACGTAGAACACGAGTCCTGCAGGAGTGATTTCCTCCATTCCCGGTATAAGAAAATCGGCAGGAAAGGCACTCATGAATGTGATATTGTGTCCTCTCGGTATCAAGCCTCGGGCCAATTCCCAAAAAGGAATTTTGTGAGACTTGGTACCACCCATGGTGATCATTAGAATATTGGCACAGGTACATAGATTGATTGCAGCTAATATTGTTGTTAGTATTGATAAACGTTTTGTACCCATTTCTGAAAAAAAAAATATATGTCATTTAAAGGCATTATTGCTTGGTCCGGAAATTACTAGTAGCAATGTGGAAGGAAAAAATTCGCAGTCGTTCTTATTGAGTGCTAAAACAAATTTACTTTCACTCTAGGTCAAGGTTGTAATTTTTTTCTAATTATTTCGTATTTGCAATAAAAATTACCGTTTATTAGCTGGTTCATTTAAAAGTCTAATGTAAAGTTTAATTACCTGTAAAATTTATTTTCAAATAATAACAATTGTAACAAAAACAAATTAGAAACGAATTTATTTGTTTTTTTTTGTTCATTTTATTGATGTAAAAAATTAAAAATTAATTAAGTTGCATTAAATTAAATAACTTAAACAATATTAAAAATATTTTTTTCAATAAAAAAAATAAAAACTCGATTAAAATGAAACTTTTTGTCGGTATTTCGATCTGGATTTTAAATCACCAAGATTATGCAAAATATCTGACGATAATAAAGAGAAATTAATTTTTCCAGTTAAATTGTGTAACAAACTAGAAAATGCCAAGATATAATATATGTAAATATATTCATAAATTTATGGACGTTCATTTTTATCCAATAATCCAGACTATTAGTTCACAACATTTTTATGACATTAATTTCATTTTTATCGCATTTCCAACAAGTAAAAAAATATTTTGCAATAACAATAATATTAAATAAATGGCACAATAAAAAAGTAACAATTCAATTAAATATCGTTTATCCAAAATCGGCATAAATTAATAAACGGCCTTAATTAATAATTCATTTTATTAATAATTTATTAAACAATTAATAACTTCTAAACCATAAACCCTATTAAAATGATGATGGCTCGGTTGGATTCTACGGATTTTTCTCTATCTGTGTACAAAATTTCATCTAAATCGGTTAAACTTTAGGTTTGAAGGGGCGAGGGAATCCCCAACCGTTTAAGAGCTGCATCGCCGCATTCCTCAGTTACATAATGCACCTGCACTAATCGATGCGCCCGCACATTCCAATGCAGCCCCCACATGGCTATTAGTGCAAGTGGTGCGCATAGGGCAATGGCCGCTGACTATCATCGTTGAAGCGAATTTCCGAACTGTGCCGACGACAGCCGACCGATGGGCAATTTCAGTGCATGAAAGCTACAAGTGCGAACTGTCATATTATTTCGTGTAAAAAGTGAAAAAGTGTGAATAAAACATTTGTGAAAGGTTTTCGGGCTTAAACTTTGAATGAAAAAACATCTCTACGATAGAAAAAGACTTTATTTGAAGCTGGAAGCGGAAAATAGAGCCGGTCCGAAACAACCACGGATAAATTTGAGGTTAGAATTTTCCATTCAATAACAATAGCTCGATTGTTTAATATTTCTTTATTAAATGCTATTTTTGTTAATAATTTCCACATTCGTGATAAAGAATTCGACTTTACTGCCTTGACACATAAATAACTATTTGCTTGATTAAAGTAAACCATTTAATAAATCAATTTAATAATTTACTATTAGAAACTAAAATAATTAAAAAAAAACGAGAAGGTTCCACCGAGATTTGAACTCGGATCGCTGGATTCAAAGTCCAGAGTGCTAACCATTACACCATGGAACCTATTACTATTCCAAAAATTTCGCCCCGTTACTTGCCACCGACTTCTAATGCAAATTATTTATATAAATTTCAGAATTTTTTTAACATAGCGTAAATAATTGCTAAAATTAATTTTCTTATTATGCTCGTAATCAAATAACCAAAACGAGGAACGAAAAAACAAACACCACACTATTTAATCATTGATGTGTTAATGTTAATAGATTCTGTTGTAGAAAGTGCGGTGCGGGCCAAAAGAATGTTTTTTTTTATTACTTTTTGAAACACTTGTCAATATTCGACTAGCGTAAATTGCGAAAGAGCATCTTCGCCTATCACTTGCACTTTTCAGCCACGAGCTATTCCATAAATAAACAAATTAAATAAATAAAATAGAGTGTATGGAAAAAGTTTATATAATCAGTCAGACTGTTACAACTTTCTTTTACTTTTATACCTTTTCGTTTTTAACAATATACAATTTAATATCGTTTTAAATAAACTGTCGAAAAATAGTATCCTTCACGTCCATTTAAGCCGCGATAATAATTTGTAAGGACGAGGTTTTTCGCTAATTAATTAATCTAATAATTGCGCTATATAGTTTGTTTGCTTTAATTAATGTAATTTAAATGCGCCACCCGCGAGTATAAACGCGGATCGCATACAAAAACCAAACAGTATGTTCCACATCGATTTATTATTATTTGTCTAACAATTTAAAATTCGAAATTCGCGCCTTGATAAGGCTAGACAAATGGGGCGTGGCTTACGATCTTGATTAGAGGATTCATTGTGACGTCATCGTGTGCTCTTACTATTAATTGCTAATTTATTTAATTAATTGTAATAATTTTATCGTTAGTTTGTTTGTTTTAATTAAAAGATTATAAATAAATCGCGACTTGTGCAAAAAATCGTGAATTGCATACAAAAAATATGTTTTTAATATTAATTTTGTTATTAATATTGGTTGAGAATAATTTAAATTGTTTTGTTATTAGTAATACAAGCAAAAATATTTTTTTTACGTTAATTTGTTAAATTTTTACATCTTTAAAATTGGCGCTAAAATTAAATTTAAACATGGCGGCGGTCTTTCCACTCCAATTGGACTATGACGTCACATTTTAAGCGTATTCCGTAAATTTATTAAATTAATTGTTGAACAAATTTTCGCATAAATTAGTTTGCAATTAGAAAAATCTTACAATTGGTGGGAAAATTGAAATGTAAATGAATAGTACTAGATTTCTGAAAAGACACACAGTAACTAATTACTTCATTACTTGTTTATGTATAAAATTTACACACATATTTCGACATTATTATTTGTTTACGCTTTCATTTTATTCAAAACTTGATTTTTTATTTACACAAAAATCTAGAACATTATTATTATCATTATTATTATTGTTAAAATAGTAAGTGGTCGCTTAATTCTTCCTATTAGAAATTGAGTCGTTGAATTTTTGTGATTTTTTTCAATACGCCATTGATTGTTCTTACGTAATAATTTATATAAGATATGAATAATATGCAATTGCAACTAAGAATTATACTGTCTTGTATATTTTTGTTGAACGTTTTGTTATGCAGGTATTTGTTTAACTACTTCTATACTCCAAGTTAGGCGAACGTAAATAATTACTTCCGAGTCTACACTCATACGAAACGCTTATCCTGGGACTTAGTCCTTAATGGTATAAAAATAAATTTTAATAAATCCAATTTTACTGACGTTGACAAAATGCAAGTTGCGCAACAAATCTTGCGACAACCCGAATTTCGATTTTGGAAATTGGATCGATCCTTGTATAAAATCATAAGAATTTTCCTATAGCATATTTATCGATGATTGTGACATAAAAGGCGCGAATTATAAATAGGCTTAGATTGACCTCCAACAAGCAGTCAGTGTTTATTTATTTGTCTTTATTACTGTTTTTGAAATTTCGTTCGACTTATTGCACAATTTTTCCAAATAGTGGAAAGTGGAAACATTAAATAAATTAGACTACTCGTATTATATCACAATAATTTTCATTACATCGCTGCGTCAAATTACTTAATTAAAACCCATATGAAAAAAAATCGATTTTGGGTTACGTAAAATTAAATTAGCTTCTTTTAACGACTGAAACTGAAAGTCGAAGAGTTTTGCGCCCAGTGGCAATAATAATAATATGATTGAAAACACATGCCACTAAATTAAAAAGGAGAAAGTATTTTTCTTCTTCATTATACAAATAATCTATAAATAAATAAAGTGACGTTAATTTTATATTGTTTGACATTTTTGAAAATTAATTTAGAAGTCAAACAACTATTTTTTAGAAAAAATTTAAAATAAAAGTAGCGAAAAGTGGCTGAAAATATAATTGCCAACTCAAAGTGACCGTTTATTGAATTGCATAATCAATGTGCATTGCTCGTGTAATTGCACTTTTTGGAATCTGGTTTACGTTCTAATCGAATTGGGTTTAAATTAATTAATAATAATTTGCGTTTGATTATTGCATTTCCAAATTGGACCTAAATTTAGCATTTTTTTTCAGCAAAAACGACTTTCTTTTATTGGCCGTATGAAATAATAACAACAAATTCAATGATTATATAGCTAATATTAAGGAAAGTGTATACTTGTAGATATAATAAGGTCAGATAGTTTATAAACTTACTTTTACTTACCGGTGTAGTTTGAAAATATAAACAAAACTTTATTGTAAATGAATTCCAGTACAGGTAATTAATGCGACAAAAAGCTGCGGCACTATAATATCGGAAGAGATTTCGAAAATATCATTTTTTTTTATGGCGGGTTGGATTTAGTTGCACTTTGGGGTTGCACTTAATTTATCCAAATATATTTAAGTAATAATTTATGGATGTTTGATTATTTTACTGGTTGGTTCTCTTGTTAGAGTGGTACTGGTACTGTTTTATTTCAAGTGAATGCGGTTGAAAGTAGGAGAAATGGTCATGGTAATGATGGTGGTACTGGATATCAATATATTATCTCGTTGCTCTCAAGATTTGGCATTTCAACTGTTTATGTAATTGGTGGAGGTGAGGGGAATACCAGATTTCACTAATAGTTTGATTTTTCAAAAAAAAAAACAAATAAAAATTATTAAAAAAATTATTGCAATTTAAAATATTAATTTAATTGTCTAGCTTTTTACTTGCAGCAATTTACTAGACATTATTCTTAGATTAACGTAAAAAGGTAATTTAATTTTATTTAGCGCACGCGACTTTTTTGCAGGAAAAATAAATGGCTAGAAAAATCCTTCAATTAAATTATTAAATTCTTAAAAGTGGCACAAAATATTTTGCCTGAAAATTGTTTTATGAATTATTTAAAAGTTTTATAACGGATTTTCCGTCGAGCGTGTAAATTATTTCGTAATTTTTTTAAATTTGTTGTAAAAAATGCGGGAAATTTGCATTTTCCGCACCGGGCCACAATTATCCTCGCTTAGTTAATTTTTTGCGTAAAAGAAATTAAATTTAGTTTTAATATTTTAAAACGTTTGAATAAAATAATTTCTTGCGATTTTCTCGATCCGATAACGACCTAATTGTTCGATTAGGATTCGATTGCAAAATATCTGGTTTTGACTTAGTAAGTAGAAGATTACAGAATTTCATAACATCGCAAAATGCAGAGCGAATCTTGACACAATTAAAATCGATATTTTTTCTACAGTTTTGTAAAACGTTGATTAATGTTGCATTTTAATTAACGTTTTAATTACTTGCGTATTCATTTACTAAATTAATAATATATATTATGCAATCCAATATGCCGCATTTGTTGATTTCGAATTATTATATCAATAATTTCTGCATCAAGGATAATTTGGTTAAAATTGCGATGATGTTTCGTGTGGAATACTAATGATTTTTATTCCATAAAAAATTGCAGAAAAAATCTATTAATAATTGTTTGACAAACACAAATAGTGCAGCAGACGATAGTTTTGTTTGAATTTTAATTTAGTCGGTTCGATTTTTGCGCGCGATAATTTATTTTTAATCCTGCGGGAATTTTAAATTAATTTTATTTACGTTAAAAACTACACGAAAAGTGAATACATTTTTCAAGGATTATTATTTTTCTTGCTTCGCATTTCTAAAGATTATTTAGTTTTTTATTTATAAAAAATATTTATCGGATTTCGTAAATCCAGAGCTTATTTATGGATTTCGCTGCGACTTATAGGAAATATTGTTTTAGCCGTTAAATAAAAAAGGAACATAAATATTTATTAAAGTACTGGATAAATATTTAAATAAAAAAGTCGACTTTGACGCGTGTGGGATTCGAACCCTAGAGCTTTGAATTGCCGGCTGAAAAAGCTCTTGCGTTCAAATCCCAAACGCGCCAAATAATTTTTTATTTAAAAGTCATCTTATTTATTATTTATTTTAAAACGAAAAAATCGCACAAATTGTAAGCCAACAGAATATTTTATGAGACTTGAGAGTTTTCCATATTTAAATAGTAGGTTCTAGGTAAAGTGAATAATATATAGTAATCGTAACAAATTTAACAATTTTGTTTGCAAAAATGTAAAATTTGTTTTTTAACTTTGAATTAATTTTTGGCTGTCCGTTTATTAATGCCGTAATTAAATATACATTTCCATCACTTTCCGTACAGAAAATTTATAATTGGATAGCGCATAATACACAACATCGCAAAAGTTGATTAATTAAATGACTAATGAAGAAAATATCAAATTACCGAAATTTTTCGCACACAAAACAAAAGCGACTGGTTTAATAAAATTTATTTCAAAAAATACCCTGCAGTACAAATAACATTTTGACTAAAATACAATCACATAATTTGATCAGTACATTTATTTTGTTCGAATTCATCTAAACCATAGTAACGTTACTAAATCGTATTGACTCATCAGCGTCCGGTGCAAGACTTGCATTGATCGATTGCATTTGCAGCTGTATGAGTTGCTTTTTCATTTTTCGATTATTATCGTCGACCAGATCCTGTGTGGTTTGCGATATCGCTTTGGAAACCCCATACGCATAGGTTTCACTCGTCCATCGGGACCGACTGCGAATGCCAATCCATTGTTTCACCGACTGACGAAACTGCATAAGAACAAAATCTTTAATACATAAACCGCAAAAGAGCAAATTCAATTACTTGAGTGTTTAGTCCGACATAGATAATCGGATTGTAGCAGATGCTGCTTTTGGCCAGCAGGGCTGGGAACACAGCTGTTGCAGGAGAAATAACGGAAGCATCCCCGAACTGGACAATTAGGGCCATGACGGAGTAGGGGGACCAGGCGATTAAAAATGCAATTATCATCACGAGGACCATGTAGGCCACGCGTCCTTCGGCTTTCGTTACGCTGCCCATTTGCAGATTGCTCTGGAAATTTTTGGCGGGAAATTTATTTTGGCGGGAAAATTTTTATTGTACCTGTTTCATGGTGTTGATTATGTGCAAGTAGCTGAATGTGATTATTGTAAGAGGAACCACCAACCCGAACGCAAATAAATAGATGATGTATGTCATGGCGTTGAATGTTTGCTCTTCCCAATTTACCGAACAACTGAAAATTGAGGGCAAAATTGTTTTGTTGGTTTAGTAAATTAGTTAGCGCCTCGATAAATAATGGTGTTACGGGATTTTGATTGATTTGGGATTTTTTAATAATTTTATACAACTAAAAAAAAAATGTTAAAACAAAAAAATAGTCTGCATTCGATAAACAAATAAACAACACATGCAGCTACATAGAAGCAAAAAAAATGGACAGGCAATAAAAATACTTTTCACCTGATATTGGCAGCTTCATTGACGTATTTACCCCACCCCAAAAGGGGCGGAATTGTCAACATTAAGGAATACATCCAAATTGCCACAACAACATAAAAAGCGGATCTTCTATCCAACGATTGATTACGAAACGGTCGACTAACAATTAAATATCTCTCAAACGCTAAAACTGATAAAGTCGAAATTGATGCAATTCCTTCAACAGACAAAAAACAAAACAAAAACTTTTGTTAAAACTTTTAAAAATCCTGTGGTACCTAAAAGCGACATGAAAAACCCGTACATCGTGCACATAACTTTCCCGAAAATCCAGTGATAGGAGAGCGCCGAAATGAGCGTCCAAGGATTGCCGAAAATCGAAACAAGAAAATCGCTGAAAACTAGATTGAACAAAATTATGTTTAAAGGCGTCCATAACTGGAATGAAAAATTGTTTTAAAATGCTACAGGCACTCCAACAAAAATCAAATACTTTTTTATCTTTACACATGAGCACAATAACGAAAAGGTTGAGAAAAAATCCGAAAAATCCGATGAACAATAATGTTACAGCGGCAGCAACATATCCTGCCGATGACATTAACATGGGACTCTCAAAGTCCTGCGAATCTGATTCGTTTATCACATTGAATACATTGAAGTCACTCATTCGCTTAGACAAACTTTTTAATTGAATGTTTAACTTCGATGAAACGGTAGCGGCACGAGTACGTAAACTTTTGATTTGATTTCGAAACGCAGCATCCGCGTATGTAGCCAGAATGTAACTGAAACTTGGCGTAGATATTTCAACCCTTATATAAACAAAAGCTTCGATAGCAGGAAGATATGAACGCGTCGACGCAATTTTTTGTCCATAATTGTCCTGTTGGAAAATAATTTTATCACTAAAAAATAAATTTGTTTAATAAAAAATTAAAAAATATATTAATTGCTAAATTTTTATTTATTTTTTGAATTTAAGTTAAAATATTAAATTAAAAAAATAACTAAATATTTTTTAAAAAATTATTAAATGCGCTATTTTACTTTTCTAAAAAAAAATAATTTGTGCTAAAAAGTCTTAAGTACTTCGATAAAATATTGAAATTTATTTTGATGAATAATTTCAAAGCAAATAGCTTGGTTTGCATTTTTATTTAACATTTTTTCAAGAGTAGCTAAAATCAATGTAAAGCGCAAATTAACATAAAGACACTTAATTGATTTAGACGCTAAGAATACAGCTTTTTGCCTATAAATTATGAAAACATTTTTTTTTAAATAAAACTAATCCTACTTATTACCGTCCTGGAATTCTCTTTCATATATTATTGAATGTCAGTTTCCCGCTCATTACAGGCGATTAAGCTTGTTAGCATTCACATGCTTTTAATATGATTAGAAATAATATCCCTTTATCCGAAATTGATTTCAAAGCTTTTTGTATAAGATTTTATAAAATTTCATAAAGCCTGATGAACGATAATGCTCTTAGCTGAATATTAAATTTAGTCTTTGATGCTTACATCATTATTTTCTATAAGCTATTCTTGGACTTTGTGTGATGTGGACAATTGGACCACATTTTTATATTTTTTGGAAAATTGTACAGTGCAGGATTTAATATTAATTTTATTTACAAAAATATTATTTCAAATATCTGGAAAAATATATATTTTCTAATCTAGATCTAATAAATAGTAACTTAAGGCTGAGCGATTGCTTCTGGATTTTTCTTAGCGGTGGTGAATGGATTTGTTATTAACTTGGCCACAGATTGAAGTACGGTAATGGGAATCTAGAAAAAAATAATTCAAGGATTTGCCGTGAGAACGTGCAAATACAGGGTGGCAAAATCGTATGAAAAGTTTCAAACTTTCAAGAATTTTCTGAAAGTCTGAAAAAAATTGTTAAAAATTTAAAAATTATTTTAAAATATAATGGAAATATGAAAAATGCAAAGATTTCGATGAGAACTCATCAAAGCGTAAATTTTCAGGAAAAATATTTTTCCTGAAAAATTGTTTAATATTAAAAAAAATTTAAAAAGTCCCAAAAAAATTAAATCGTCTCAAAATACTTCTAGAAAAATTATAAAAAATTATTTTAAAGCAACAAAAAAAATCTATCTTGTAATAAATTAATTAATAAAATCAAAAATTTCATAATTTTTACACTTAAAACTTTTTTTTTGCAACTTTTAGCAAATCCACTATTTTTATTAGCGGCAGCTATTTGCTTGTAAACATTTTGCGGCACCCTGGCATTTATGAATGCAAGTCGCGCATTCTTGCATCACTTTATTCTGCGTTCAATTTAAAAATTAGCATAAAAAACGTCGTTTTTTTCAAACTCACTTGGAAAATATCGTCAATAAATCGAGCAAACATTGAGCCAGCTCTTTGTGGCTTGAAATTAGAAGTATCATGTTCAGCGTTATCAGACGGCAAATCGAGTCCGGTTGAAATGCCTGAAATTTCAATCGATGCTGTCGGCTTCTTTTTTTCTTCTTCATTTGCCGCAATTTCTGCCTCGATTCGCTTATCGACTGCATTTATCGAGACATCATGTACTGTCGCCTAGAAAAAAAAAATAGAAATTTAAATACTATAGCGACATGTAAAATTACTTGAATTTATCATCAGTCATTGAAGAAAGTTTTGACTTACTTTGTCTAATTGCTCGTTACTGGCTGGTAAGGCAAAAACGCTACCAATAAGAACAATGCAACTGATTAGGAATAATTTTGTCATTGTTATCTGGAATGGAAATTAGAAATTTATTAGTTTTTATAAGTGACAAATAATTGGGTATAATTTTCTCTAATAATTAACTTGTAATTAGGTGGACGATGACAAACTGATTAAATTGCGGATGTTTACACAATTGATGGGAAAAAGTAAACAGAATTTTTATGTCGATTCAAAATTAGTTCTATTATTTCTAAATTGTATTGCAACTAATTTAAATAATTGCAAAAAAAATATTTGAACCGCGAATGTATTGTTGGTTGCCTAAAACTGCCCAAATATATTGCAATTTTTTTAAAATTTATTTATTATTATTCAAAACAAACATTTATTCTTATAACTATCGACCTCAAAAAGTTCCTCAAGTACTTTATTTTTGTACAAATTAATTATTATTTAAAACAAAAGTAATACTGCGCTTGAATATAAATAAATAAATTTGTATTCTAGACCGCGAAAATCATTCAAATTTAATTATTCAAATTTGATGAATCACTTATTTAAATTAAGTTAACTTACATTCGATTGCACAGAAATAAAGTGTATTGATAGTTAATTTTTTTGCGTGTAAATAATATTAGAAAGTTTCTTATGCAATAAGCACTTGTTTTATAGTTGCATAAGTAACTAAGTGAAAATTGCAGAAAAACTGTACATCAAGATATGAGATCGATTAAAAAATTGCAAAACCGCACTGAAATAATTAGAATTAAATTATTTTTAATTAAATTTGGTTAGATTTTTATTATTAAGAAATTTTAAAATTTGATTATTTATGTGTGTATGTGGAAACTGAAAGTTTTTTTTACTATTATTATTATTATTGTGAAATAATGTTTGAGCTAAATTAAAAATTCAATTTATCATAACTATTGTTGTATTAAATTTTTTTTTATAAATTTTAAAATACTATAATTATTCTTATTAACAATAATAATATAGAGATTTATTGTCAATGGTACCGGATTATTGCACCAAGGTTGCAAATCCAACTATGCAGAAATATTCTGCACAAATAAATCTATTTACATAAATTTAAATTATTATTGTTAATATTTTAAAAATATTGTAGCTTATCTAATAATTCGAATAAAAATTTGCATACCAATTCGTCAGTTAAACCACACAAAATCGAAAAAATTACGGAAATAAACTTCTTTGATTGCACTCAACCTGAGTAACTGCAACTGACTGGACAAGGTACGTGTGCTAACCGCATATTGAAGTCTCCTACCTTTAAGCTTAATTAATACGGCAATTAGATCCGTTATTTTGCAAAACGTCATAATTATGATTGCCTAGTAAAATTTCGTAGAAAATTAAATTCGTAAACTATCTTATTCAAATTTTGCTCTAATAATTTAATAACTGTTGCTAAATATTTTTTTAGAAATTAAATAAAAAAAATTATTGTGTATCATCATATTTAAATATAAATAAATAATTATCCAAAGCGAATTCAGTAAACAAATTGTTAATTATCCATATATCATCATTGAATGGAATTTCCGAACCATTAACTATAGTACCATAGGGTACAAAGTCGCCCAATTAAAACAAACATTACTGTAAAAAATTTATATAAAGCTATAAAAGTAGTACAAATATTAAAAAAAAATATTATTAATAGTTAGCTGAATAATTTTTCGAAATAGCCACGGAACCACTAGTACCACCGGCAATACCGCCGACTAATTTGCTGACTGCGCCCAACGTCGAGATCGGGATCTAAAAATATGAAATTAGATTATTTAATTAATTTTTGTCCTGGAAATTACATTAAAAATATCTCTAAAAAATTGAGGATTGGCAGATTTAGTAAAAGTTGCTTGGTACTGTCCTCCAGCTTGCCCGCCATAATTGTTATCACTATAGCCGCCACCGTAGCCTCCGAAACCGCCTCCAGCCAGACTAAAATATTTGTTAGCATTTTACAAAAATGGTACCACAAATTATGAGACATAAAAGAGTACTGTAACCAAAAAGTTAACAACAAACTTACAAATGTTTTCGGAAATAATGATGATGATGCGGATGGTGATGCACTTTCGTCTTTTCTACAATTTTAACTTTACCAACACCCCTAAAAACACACAAAAATCACACAAACCCCACACAGAAAAAACCACCAAAAAAATACCTGGTATCCAAATCAATGACTGGCAAAGGCGCTTGCTGAACGGGTACCTCGACCGTCTTCTCAATCACAGTCGGAGGAGCTGGCACCCGAATCGTCTTCTCCACCACAGTTGGCACCCGAATGGTTTTCTCCACATAACTTGGCACCTGGATCGTTTTTTCGACATATTTTGGAATAACCGTGCGTTCGATGTAGGTTTTTTTCGGCTGGACCTCTTCTTCGATGAGTTCCACCTCTTTGTGCTTAATTACGGGTGCCGAAGAAAATTCAAAGTGCTTGTGTGCGACAAAAGCTGGTGCTACTTTGGTGATGTGCGTTTCTTTGATGCCTCCTAGTGAGGCCCCTGCGTAAGTTTTGCCTATGGAAGCGCTAGTGTCGCCTGCAAGGCCTGCAGCGGCTGATACACCGCCTCCTGCAGTCGCTCCTGCATAGAGGCCGCCAGCGTTTCGACCTATTCGCCAACAGAATTTATTTTACTACTAAATTTTATTTGGTGGGGATTTTATTTTATTAAGTTGTGCGTTACAATTTTTTGTGGAAAAACTTAACAACTCGCTTTTGTTTGCAAAGAAGATATTAAAGGACTACGTCCGTTTGTTTTGTAACTATATCTTTTCATGACGGTATTACCATTTTCGTCGACGACTCCTTGAATGCCGGCTCCTGCCGCTTGGCCGAACGGCGTTCCAGCTTCAGCTTGTAGTCCTCCGTCGGCCGAGTTGCCGGTGAGCAGGCCTCCGAGGCCGGCAGACGCGTGGAAGCCCAGGAAGTTGACGCCGACTTTGCCGCCGTCGAAGGAAATTAGTGGCTTGCGCTTAAATGGATTTAGTTTTATTTCGACAAATAATTTCCTATATTTTAAATTCTATCAAAATTCCATTTTTTGCTGTATTATTAAAAGCTCTTCATAAGTATCATTAAACTTATTTTTCCATAATGTTTTATGTCTTCGAAAAGAAAAGTAATATGTTCGAAGTCAAGCAAGGAAATCGCATTTCCGCCAATATTTACCAAGAAAATACCCTTTGAACTTATTGGTTGAATTTTATGGCATAAAGTTTTCGAACTTGCAGCTTTATATAGTCACGTTTGCCAATCAATCAATATTAATAATAAAATAAATTTTTGAAGAAAAAGTTTCGCTTAAAGTAGGTACAGTTTGATTAGTAACTTACATTGCTTGGTAATTCTGAACTGGCAACTCCACTAACTTCAACCGATCCTGAGGGAGCTGCATGGCAAACACCAATCAGCAATACCAATGTTAGGCAAATATGAAACATTATCTGCAAATATAATTGTTAGTAATTGAATATTAATTATTTTTCTATTTATATCGAAGGCTAGAAAATTACCTATTATAAGGAATATTTATTAACAATGAATGTTGTGTGTTAAAGGCTTATTATTTATATAGATATTTTTATTGGCGTAAGTGGGGTTTAATTGCTATTAAGAAAATTAATTTGTAATTTTATTTCCAGAAAATTATTCTGACTAAGCTTAAATAATTTAAAATTACATTAAAGGCGGGAAAATAAATTTCAAATATGGTAATAAATTATTATTTGTTAAATTTTCATATACGTTATATAAGAATTTTTTTGCTCCTGTTTTGAATAAAGACACATTGTTTTAAAAAACATTTTTACGAATCTCATATTTCATATTCTTATTTATTGTCAAAATAATCGAATTATAAAAGCACTTACGTCGCGAAACTAAAAACTTTTCTTACTTCAGAACAGCGAACTAAATTACTTCTTGTTTGTGTACTGTTATTCCATTATTTTCCATAAGTAAACACAAACTCAATATTGAAGGTCTTGTAAAAATTTGAATTTAAAATTAGCTATATTGTTACATCTACGCGAATTATTTTTTAAATTGGTATTGTTTAAACTAAATTTGACCGCGAACTTTTAGTCTATCGCGGTGGATAGGAACAAAATAACTAATTGTTTAAAACTTTTTAATTGTAATTAGACAAAAACTGCTACAAGGAAAACTGGTTCAAATGACGTGAACATGGAATTTACAAACCGTTTTTTTTTCTCTTTGACTCTTTCCTAATTAAACAGGTTTTAACAAACAAACAAAACAATAATTTTTATAACAAAGTTTGCAACATTTGGATCGTGTTTTATAATTATTTGGAAAAATGTTTCTACAAATTTTAGAAATAAATATATAAAAAAAATTTGAGTATTTGCTTAAATAATTTAAATAAATAAAATATTTAATTAAATTATTTTTTTTTGCTACAAAACTTTTACTTTGAGGGCGATTTATGTTAAATAGTAAATTAATTTAATTATTAAAAATATACCTGTTGCACTTGTTGATAAAAATAATAATTTATTGATAAAGACACTGCACCAAAGCTAAAATGCGACTGTTAGTGGAATTAATTATTACGTTATATTTTATACACTTGTACCTGCTTGATGGCCACTCAGTGGATGGGATGAGTGGAAGGTCATTAAATCCAATGGAATTACCTACTCAAAAAATTATAGCAAAATTTCCATCCATCACAATAAACAAGCTCAATTTGAAGTAAGTAGCTTAAGTTTAGCACTGTTGCTCTAAGTCAAAACTAACTTAATAACAGCTTTAAGTCTAAATTACTTAAGTTTTAAGGGCTTTATTTAATATTTTCGTTTAATTAACAATCCATTACCTAATTATTTTATTTTTGTGTGCTTTTGATTTTATTTTTTATGAACTTTGCTACTATTTTTTTACCACTATTTCTGCACGTAATAATTTTACTAAGTAAATTTTGCACTTGAGGAAATATTCCATTAGCGTAATTAACAAGCTGAATTTTAATTTCCAGAATTTCATTAAATTAATTCATCAAGCTTTTGAAAATTATTAACACGTATGCGAACGTGCGATTTCATTGCTGAAAGCCGAGCGCAATCTTCGTCAAACTATTGAAATGCCGGTTCCCTGAAGTTCCTGAAACTTGGCCTTTCACTACCAAAATTACTTATTAATCCTAATCCAATTAAAATATTTTTTTGTGATTAAAATTCAAATTTGAAAATTGACTTTTCAAAAAATTTAAAATTCTAATGAATTATTTTTCTAGTTGATTAACAAAATCTGATTAGAATTGTTCGCTAATGTGAGTAATAGTCGTTATGAATAATATGAATACTATTTTAATTTAATTGTAAATCGTAATTACGGCATGATTAATAAATGGTAATTACATCTGTTTTACCTCTTTCATTTAAATTATAAACAAAACAAACTATAATTGTAAACTTCCATTTAATTTTAAATTTTTAATTAACGACCACAACTATTTTTTTTATATCCGTTTAATTAATTTTGATTCAACTCCAGCGTTCCTATCCAAAAATAAAAAATATTTATTTATAATAAAAAAATATATTGATAAATCAAAATATAGTACATAATATATAACAAATAAAGCAAATCAACAAATAATATTTACATTAAACCTAAAACTATAAATTTCGCTCTTTTTTCAGTCTCTATAGTTCATGCCACATTATTAAGTCGTTAAAGAAGCTTAAAATATAATTTAATCGAATCGGCAGTGCTAATACTACTACATCTGCAAAAATATCTAGTACAAATTTATGCAACCAACATTACGTATTTATGCAACCAACAATGATACTTATGAAGAATATAGTACATTTCTACTAAACTTATAATCACAATATAATATACAAATACAATAAAAAATACGACAACATCCAATCAAAATTATGGCAAGTTGTTTCCTAATTTTTTTTTCAAATTAAAAATCCAAAAATAAAAAATTGTTACTGCTCTTCCTCTTTTGGGCGAATGTACACCGGATAGGAGCGTTTCTGCAGATTGGACGAATGTGTGGTCGTCACTGGAGCTTTAGTAGTTTTTTCAAATTTCTTTTGCGCATATTCCCTGAAACGCTGAAACGCCGGCCTCGAGCTTTGCACCAAATTGTTTACAGCAGTTAGTGTTGAGATGGGAATCTGAAAAATTGCCTTGCATCAATTTCAATTCGACTATTGACGCCTTAAAGAAAGTTTTGATGAAATAATAACTGATGAAGTGATGCGAAATTGATGAGCATGATGGATGATGGTTATTTTATTGTGGATGTTTGAGTAACAAGTCAAACTTACATTTAATTACATTTTCGCAGTTATTACTTTAGTTCGATCTATCCTGTGGTAGTAATCGCCTTGGCCAAATTGTCGCTAATGGTAAATAAAAACAGTTCAGGTCAAACATATTGCAGGAATAATTATTGTGGGTAGTTCCCCGAATGTGCGCAAATTGATTTCGTGGGAGGTGTATTACTGGTTGCCTATACTACATTATGTACTTTACATTAATTAATTCCGCGCGCTATTTGAATGAATAAATTAATTAGTTTTAGTAATTTAGATTGTCAGATATTAATTTATTGGTTGATTGAATATTTTTTTTTGGTCTCGATAAAACAAGAATTTAATATTTAGTGCAAAATATTGAATCAATAAATCGTAATCAACCTTCAATTATTTTTAATATTTCATAGATATTATAATAGGTATTTCATAGATATTATCTAATTTAAAAATAAATAGATTTAGATTATAAAGTAAATATAAGAAAAAATGCGAATAATTTAATTTGTTGAAAAATAGTATTTTTTGCAATTTTTTTATGAATTACAATTTTTAAAATTTGCACAAAAATGCAATTTACTTAAAACACTTAAATTTTGCAATAAAAAGAGTTATTTTAACAATTTCTCAACTAATTAATTATAAAAAAATATTTTATTTTTAAATAACTGGATTTTGGAGCAACTTTCAAAAACAGCTTGTAGTACCCCACGTACAAATTTCAATATTCAAGACAATGGCAAAAGATTTCATAAAATGAGCCATTAGCAAAATAAGCGAGCGCTTAACTTACAGTTAGATGCGCTTAATTGCAAACAAATTAAGTGGACTACTAAAAGTCAGCCAGTAGGTCATTGAATGTGTTATAACAAGTATCATTTGAATGCAGCTATAGACGCTAAATATTAATAATATTAAATATAAGTTTCAACTCACATTAAATAGGCTATCTATGAATTTATTTCGGTCTTCAGCCTGTCGCTTTCCTCGAATTTCTCCACTGCCCACGGACATTTGATAGCTATATTCGTTATTCTAAAAAGAAAGTAATTAAATTGAATTAAAAATAAAATCAATAAACAAAACTTTAAAACAAAAAACTCAATATTAGCTTTGCTATTTTTGCATCGATGCAATTAAATGTTTTTTCGAGATGTCTGTAGCCTAAAGAGATTTATCTAGTTTACTACCAATTTTTATTTTTTTAATTATCAATTAAATGACTCACTTGTGAATAAGACAAATCACCAAGGCCTTTCGGTGCGTCAACTATTCCTGCCATGTGCAAAGCTTGAGTTGTCAAAACGGTGATAATCAGCATCCAAACGAGCTTATCCAAAATGTAAACGACGACCTGGAACCAATAATATTGATATCATAAAATCTATTTTAGAAAAAAGAATGTAGTTCAAGTCGGATTAAATTCTATTAGCACGTATTTTTAGACCAAACGAAATTAAATTAACATAAATTATGTTTTCTGACGTATTCCTATTATTTATTATCGTGATTTTAATAACTACTGATTTTTGGCACGTAGACAAATTCGTAGAAAAATTAATATAGATCGCGTGTGAATTTAGGAAATTTTTCAATTTTTTTATTTAAATATATTTTGGTTAATTATGCAAAATTGCGTATGGTTTAAACATTCGATCTAATCAAGGATGAATACTATTCGGATAGTCACTTGATCAGTGAATATTTATAACAATCCAATGCCACTGATTTTAAAGTTAAGCGAACTGAGAATTAATTTCAATAATTTTTTAAAAAATGTTTTTAATTCAATTATTATTTTTTTTCCAAAAAAATTCGATGTGTACTTAGAAAAGCTCCTTCCAAGAAACTTTCGTAGCGGGAAAGCTCAATATCGATTGAAAACGCTATTCGATCCTTGTATTTATAGTGTCCTCATTTCCTTAATAATTACATAATTATATTATTATATATTTATAGTAAATGTCTAGCTTTAATAAGAAACTTTTTTCAGTTTCAATGTGAATGAATGATTTATGTGCGTGTTGAATCAGACTATTATATTTAAATTATTCAATAATAATAAATGACAATCCTTGCATTAGCTACAGCAATTCTTAACAAAATAAAAATTAATTAACTTCATCATCAATATTTTTGCAACAAACTGAAAAACAATTAAAATCGCACTGAATAATATTTGTTGAAACTTGCATGTTATTCAAATAAACACTATAATGTTAAGTAAATTAATTAAATTGTTCACAATATTATACAGAAAGTCACACCGAAATGATTTTTTGAATTTTTAAGCGCAACCTTTAGAATTAGAAAAATTGATTGAATTATTGAAAATAATTCAAATTTATGTGGCGGCAAGTTGCTCCATTTAAAGAACAATAGAGAAGCCTTTAAAATTGTAAATATTACTTATGGTTTAATAAACAAACTCAATGCCAAGTTTAACACCTTGTTATTGAAATAGCATTTATTTTATTCCTATTTAAATTTAATTCTTATTTTCAGCTAAATAGTAAAAATGCATCATTATACTTTCGCTTTTCTTCTTGGAAATAAACCTTACGCAATATAATTCGTCTAAACTTTCTTTTCAAAGAAATTATGTACAAAGTTAAAGAAAGTTATCCGTTTACTATCAATAATAATTTTTTTTTATATTAAATTACTTCCTATTTATAAATTAATTTTAGAAAATTATGCATTTTAATGTGCAATTGAAAATGTATGTATGCAGTTGAAGCAAAATATTTACAATTCAATGCAGTTAAATGATTTATTTTGGTCGCATGTTTGAGAAGATTTGTTGAAATTTCTTTCACATAAACAAATAACACGATGCAAAAATTAACGTTAATGAACTTACTTTTTGGACATAGTAATTATTTTGCCGAGAATTTATTTTATTTAGAAAGGTGTTTATTTTTTAAAAAAAAATATATTATTAAAAAAATAAATTTTAAGTATTGAAAAATATAAGAAAGCTTTTATTATAAAGTTCAAGTATTATAAAATATGTTAAAAACACAACTTGAATTGATTATTTATTTTTTATATAATTATTTTGTGTTTGAATTTTTTATCGTTATTTAATATTTAATTTATCGAATTTATTTGTATAATTTTTATATATTTTTTAATGTCAAAATTTGTAATAAATTACTCAATCGCATTAAATTATCAAAATTAAATTATTTAATTATTTTCTTTACTACAATAATTTTCTAATTATTCCTCAACAGTGTTCTGCATTACATAAATAAATTAAATTTAAATTTTTGATGCAGTACAGTGGCGGCCAAAAAAAACGCAACACCTTTAAACGAATAGTAGGCGTAATTTTAAAAGTTTTAGTGTTGTAAAATGACTTTATATTAAAATTGAAAAAAATAAAAAAAATTGATTTTTAAAAAAAATATATATATTTTCCTGCAGCAACTTCTCGCAATAACCAACCGTCTTCTAATTCAGCAATGGCTCTGGATTTTTGAAATGTGTTTAATTGAGGCATTTATTTGAAGGATTTAAGTCTGTTGTGATAATTTATTATAAAATTATTTTGACACTGACAATAAATATGTGACTAATATCAAGTATGCTAAAAAGTTGTAGTTACAAAGGGAAATATTAGGTGTTGCGTTTTTTTTGGCCGCCACGTACGTTATTTTTAAACATTCTAGGTCAATGCTTCCTTCGTTCATTTAATTAAAAACAATAACAAAAAAATCTCACACGTTTTTCTAGTCAAAATCTTATTATTTTGACAAATAAAATTATTGTGCGATTTCCCACAACGCGCATGCTTATCAAAGCACCCGCTTAAAATTCAAACGTCTCCACTTATATTTAGCGATCAATAATAATAATAATAACAATTATTATAATGAACCAATTAAAATGGATAATCTCAAGCCAACTACCGGCCTACGTGCAAGATCTCACAGACTTTCTGGCATAAACACAAAAGAATGTCTTAATAAGTATCAATTATAATAAACGTATAAAAGAAATTAAATTCAACTCACTTTACTCATGTTTGTTGACTATATTTGTATTATTATTCGAATTGGAAACAGACACTTGACTCACGAGTCACTGGCTGCAAGCAACTTTTAGTTGATTCTGAAGTGTATACCTGATAAACGTTAATCTATATACTGAACTGAAATTGGCGGCTGGAGTGCGACTACTACAGTTAGTACCCACCAACACAATTGCTGCGGCCGCAAGTACCTAGTACTAGGTCAGATGAAATATTATATTTCCCTGCTCCTGCTGCCGCCGCTGTTGCTCTCGCTCATTCAACTCAATCAGCCACTTTATTATTGACATTCAAACGAACATCCTTTCTCTCGGGGGATATTATTTATTCACTTTCACATTTCTCCGGCTGGTCTCGGTTACAAAAGTCGCAGCGTTGTGTCCGAGAAGGGACCAGAATGTTTACCTGACTTGGCACTACTTTTTTTATTTTTTTCCAAAATATTATTCGAGTTTTGAATTTTATAGCGTGACTTAACTTTTATCTATATGATTTAAATTTGGCGCCAGACTTAGCAACTTGTACTTTATTTTTGAAATAGTTTAAAACTAGAAATAAATTCGAAAACATCGACAATGATAAAAAAAATGGGATATCTTATTGGAAGACCTCGAAATTTATCTCCGTACCTGACTTTCCAATTAATCACTTTGCTATAAAAAAGTGCGTTTTTTATTTATGCAAAATAATTAGCAGTCTGGATAAATTAGTATATTAAAATTCTTTAAAATAAAACACATTTTCTGCATGTTTGTTTTTGTTTATCTACATATTGTGCATAATTATAAAAGAGAGTTTTAATAGAGCCAGACTTTTAAGACAAATATTTTTAATGTAGCCGCGATACCTGGAAGAATTAATTATTTTTGTTATCGCAATTAAGAGTGTTATTTTGTAAAATATGAGGATTATTTAAAAAATGAGCAAATTTAACAGACTTACCATATTATTATAATTTTTTTTTCATTTATTTTATTTTTTGAAAATGCACTAAACCGAGCGTATCACAAACAATATCAATATAATATGATTCATATCTTTTGTTTGATAACTTTAAATAGGTATAGAAAGTTTTAAGTAAACTAAAAAGATAACTAAGTCAAATAAACAATATATGTACTTGATTTTGCCATTTATTTTCAAAACAATGCAATAAAATGTTCTACAATTTTTTTATGCAATATTACAAAATTTCAGGAAGAGATTGAATTAATTAAATATTTTTATATTATTTGCCTCAATAAATTCATGTTTTGAAGTAATATTTTTATTATTAGCATACTATGTATTCATAAAAACAAAATAATGCATATTATTATAATATGTTAATATATTTTGTCTCTGCATAATTTAAATATTTGTATGGGAATTAAAATAATTCTTTAAACTGAACAATATTTTACATAAAAATAGTCTACAAGCTAATAAATAATGGATGATCCAATCAATAATTAAATTATTTATTGGTATTTAATTGGCACTTGTAAAGTAATATACTATGTTTAAAATTAAAATATATCTCCGGAAACAAAATTAATCAATCATTTTATTTTAAATCTAAATATCAAGTTTAATTTATGCGTATTAAATTTTAGAAAAAATTATTCAATTCTCTTACGTAATAAATTAGGTATATTTATCATGATAATTTACATATATGATACGTACATCTAAAATTGTTTTATTGTTGCTTTACAACCACAAATTGTTCAAATTAGGTAAAATATTTACGACCAATTAAGGTGGAATTGTAAATAATTTTAAAATTGCAAAAATTAATAATTTTTTATAAAAAAAATTGAGAAATATTCAAAAATATTCTACAATATTTGAAAATATGTATGATCCTTTAATTACGAACTGCTATCCCGTTAAAATAAATTGTACTGTAATTTGATTGTGGTATTCTAATGCGCTTGTCATTACAATACCACAATTAAATGTCTATACGGATTTTAATTAATTACGCCCTTATTTTCAATATTTTTAAAAATAGTTTAACGTTATGAATAGTTTATATTAATATTTGTCATTAAATTTTAATAAAAAAAATTTAATTTTTTGAATTTTACGAATTTAAAAATTAAAAATAAAACAAAAATTAACAAACTTTCTATTATAGCCCAGTGCACAATACTAAAATAATAATACGAGAAAAAATTTGACTAAATATCTTAAAAAACAAAGTCAGAATAATTTATTCTTTTACAGTTGATAGTCCCCTATCATAAAATTAGCGCAAATATAAAGCGCGCCACTGAACAACTAAACTGCAGTTATATAACAAAAGCCAAATAGATAAAAGAAATTGAAATTGCAATGTGTACTTAATTTAATAGTATAATAAATCAATGGTATGTGGCTTTGGTCGTTTTGTATGGCGGTGATTATTTCCTTGTTCCATACAAGAAAACGGTACTTGTTATCTACTAAACAACTTGTAAATAAGGAACTTGCCAGTCTTATGTAATAAAACACATCCACTATTTTTATTTGCAAAGTATTTTACTATGTACACAGCCTGATAGCGTGAAACGATAAATGTAATTGCGTGTTTGGGAAAAAAAATGCGTTTTCTAAAAAATATTAGGACTATGAGTAAATTAATTAAAAATTCAAATGCAGCTAAACGAAACAGGAAATCCTGAAGGCGACTTTTACTTATTTGAAATATTGCGTAAGTGCGATGATTTCCAATTAATTTAATGTATATAAGGAAGAAAATTTAAATTGAAAATTTATTCCTACTTAAATGTTTTGATTTTTCGCGCGAAATTTAAACTGGATCGCGCTATAAACAATTTTTATCGAACTAATGTTAACATAGCATTAGCGCTAATTAGCTAAATGCGCGACAATTAAAATTAATGATTCTAGAGTGAAATGTTTGATTTTTCATTCAATGTTTTAATTGTTTGTTAAATGGATTTTTTTTTGTTATCGTAGTAAAAATGATTGTTGCTTGCATTAAACAATAGAAGTCATTTATTAATAACTATTCAGAAAGTGAACAGCCTTCAATATTGACTGCATTTTATTTCTTCGCGATTAGTGCAAATTGCAATTAAATCGATTTAATAATTTTATCTTAAATAAATAACTAGTTTATTTACAGATAAAATTTAAGTTTTTGAAGTTGCATAAAATATTTAAAATAAATTTTAAAAATATTTTTTTTCAATTAAATTAATTAGTGTTCTTTTAAATTTTTACTATATAATTTAAAGCAGATAAACTCTGTCCTAACAAGGCTTTCGGATCGTCAAAAAAACATTTTAATATAAATTAATTAAACAATGAATAACTCAAAAACTATAAATCCAATTCAACAACTGATTGAGTTTTTGGATTCTACGGATTTTGTTATATTTTTACACCAAATTTCATCAAAATCGGTTGAAGTTTAGGTTCTACAAGAGCGTCGATGCAGTTGTGCATCTGACTATTAAGCGGTCATTCACCCCGCACCACAAAAACGATTACGCTGGCGCCTGGCACTTAATGCGTGATGCAGTATTATGCAATCGAGGAATGCGCGTTACTCACACTGCCCCACTTAGTTAATAGTTTTCTGGTGAGGGAATTTCGACCATAATGACTGTGTCTGTTAGCTTTAGTGCTCTTGCGCAGCCAACTTCAATTGACAGTTCAGTCTTCGGTGCCATATTTATAAATTACAACTGTGAAGTGTCAAGTGTTCTTAAAAAGTGTTAAAATGGAAATTATGAACAGTTTAGGGCTCCAAGTCATGGCCCTACTATGATAGAAAACCCCTACGAGGCTAATAATATCGTGGGTATGTAAAGCGCAAGATAGAGCCGCCCCGAAACAGTCGCGGGTGATTTTAAGGTTAGAATTCACAATATTTTACAAGTAGTGTAGGACACTTGCGAACATGTTACATATACCCCCAATTAGCGTTTATTCTTGATGCACTCTAAATAAATTTCAAAAAAATATTATCGGCCGATGTTGGTTTGTTATTGAAATTTGTATTTGCAGTTCAATTAGTGAGTTAACTTATTCGAATGAAAACAATTTTTAATTAACACTTCCAATCAATTTTATTATGTAGGAAAATTTTACAAAATAATGACTATCTTTTTACACACCTTTACAAGAGTACTATAATAAAAATTATGAACACATTGTTTAATTTAAATATTTCTAATTATTTACTAGCAATAAATTATAAACTTAACTTTGAGCAAAAACCATTCTACTAGATTTCCTATTTTCACATTATCACAGTAACTCTGGCTAATACATTTTAATTTAATTTCAATGTATTACAATAACGGATTTATAAACATTTTTGAAAGCTCCAAAATTCTCAAATTTTTTACGCTTCTAGTAAAATTGTTCTAAAATCCGTCGTCAATAATTTACAGAAATTTCGAAGCCTCCAGCGATAAGTTCCTATTGAACTGCTTATCAGTTTGCCTAGATTGCTGCAAAAATATTATTAATTAATTCACGTAATAATCGTTAATTATTAAAAATATACCACAAGTGCGTCGTTCAACTCAAGATTAAACAAACGAACCAATCCCTTTAAATTTCGCTGCAATATCTTATTGAATTCAGATCGGGTTATTCTAAAGGGAGCTTTCGTTGTCGTTATATTAGGGTTACTGCTTTCAGTTGTCGCTTCTGTAACCTGAAAAATAAATTATTAAATAATAAGTTAAGAGACAAATATTCAAATTTGCGCTCGACTATACGATTGGTTCAATAAATACGCGAGTATGTATGTTGTATATGCAACCAGCAATACATATTTCAGCAAAGTTAGTGTTATGTTGGTTGTATACTTACAGGAGGATTTTCAGGAAGAAAGTTATCATTAATCTGAGTTTGGACTGAATTTATGGTATTTTTCGTATCGGCCCATTGCTGAAAACAATTAATTTTGATTTATATTTATTTTAATTAGTATTTTGTTTTTGGTTTTTTTAGTCGTAATTTACTTCGTAAATGACTGAAAATAAGGTCCTGAAAAAACCTGGTTTATGTGCGGCTCGTTTTTCTCGTACAATAGGCACCTAAAAAAATTCATTTATTAATTTAAGTTTAGTTTAGTTAATTTTTTAGTAACTAAATTTTTTAAAATTGTTTCAAAAAGTTTGAAAATATTTTATTTTTTAATTTATAAAAATTACCTCGTAATAAACAACGTCGTTATTTTCATATTGGGCCGAATTTTGTAACGCTAACGCAAAACAGGTAGTTACTAGGAATAACAGGATACTTCTGAGAAACAGATTGTTCAGCATATCCTGCAACAGAAAAAAAACGTTACATAGAAGATGATTAAGGCACTCCTAATAAATATTAATGAAATCGATGCTCGGAGTTGTATAAATACTTTCTCCTTCAATGTATATCATTTTTCTCATAATTTATATGCTTAATGGCGTATTATGCAATTTGCAGTAGAATTCCAAGTAGTAAGAAATGCTAAATGCTATGGTTTATTGGTTTGCATCAGAGGGAAATTCCAAGTCATTGTAAATAAATGTAAAACCCAGCAACTTTTTCATAAATACCGCAATATATTATTGATTAATGACCATTTATTATCGTAGGTCAATTTTCCAGGCTGAGAAAACTAGAAAAGCATTGTTTATGCTCAAATATGGCTAATTATTAACTTTCTATGTTAGGCTATTTATAATATGGGAAAAACTGAAAATCATTGTGTATTATTTAGTTAATCATAATATAAGCTAATGCGTATACGAATGAATGGACTTTTAAGTACATAATGTTTTTCTTAATTAATATAAGGAAATCACATGCAAATTACGGGGGCCACTGGGCTGTAACGGCCAATAGCTATTCTGACTTTATTTTTTAAGATATTGACCTAGATTTTTTTTGAGTATTTTTATTTTAATATTTTCCAGTGAGCTACAATAGAAATTTTTTTAAATTTTTGATTGGTACGATTTTCAAAATCACTAAAATCACAAACTAAAAAATATTTTCTTGTAGGTCAGTGACAAATTTAAATACAAATATATTTTGTAGTAACACTTTTTTCAAAAAAACTTAAAATTACAGCGTAATTTATCAAAAACTGTATAGAAAGCTAATTGTGGTATTGTAGTGGCAGGCGCCCTACAATACCACAATGAAATTACAGTAAAGAAAAATTTAAACGGTTTTTTCAAATATTTGTTTCAATTTTAAAAAAAAATCCTAGTTTAAGATTTATATAATTAAATCCTATTAAAGAAAAAACAATCAAAACAATGATTCATTCTTTCTACATAAAAAAATAAATAAATTACCCATCCAATTGAATTGTCTCTATATTAATTGAAATTGTTGTTACATACTAATTTATTTATTATGCCCGGATACAATAACGAGCAAAATAATACGATTTCGTAAATTTTAAGCAATAATAAGGACCTTCATATATTTCTAAGTAAATAATAAATAATATATTTCAAAAAAACCATAAATTTGTAATAATACCAACAATTGCTTATATAATATATTGTTTATGTTGAAAGTAAGATGTCAAGTGTATTACATATTGCCAATCAACTATTATGTCTTAGTTTATTGCTTGACCCACATTCGCTAAATTATTATTATTATTCATGGATGAGTAGAAAAAATCGTAATTTCCTATTAATTTTCTAACAAAAAACATTTATTAGTCACAACTTTGCGTGTTGATTTATTTTATAATAATTTGCAAAACTTAATTACACTCAATTTCACAAAACGCTAGAATTTCGAAATTTTCGTCTAGTCAATTTTTGACTTTTTTTGACATAGTAGTTATAATTTTGCTAAGCAATTATTTTCTGGTATTATCTAATTAACGGGCAATTAGTGCGTTATTCTACCGCCCAAAAAAACCGAAAACTTTCGATTTTTAATGGTCAGGAATGCTTCAAAGTATTTATAAGGTTGATTTCCATTCCGCCAGCTTTTACATCATTTTTACAACCTAGATGTTTATAATAATATATTTACATTATTATATTTGAAACTAATGAAAGTTGTCTTGGCTCTTGCTCTAAATTAGTTGCAATGTATGCAATACTCATTATAAGTACCTTTATATAAATAAATCATTATTTTGTGGCTAATTTTACTACATAATTGTAAAATGCAACTGATGATATAACCAATTTTTTAAAGTTTAAATTATTATGCAACTTAATTACTTATAAATTATTCAGAAATTAAAAGGACAATTTAATAAAAAAATATTTAAACAAATAGTAAAAAAATATTATTATTTAATTGCAACATTAGCTTATTGTTTATAGTTTTTATTAAGCAACAGATGCGAAGATTTGACAAATTTTTACGATTTGGCTAGAAAGTGTATTCTATTAATTTTTAAAATTTGATATAAAATTCTTACTCAGCCAAATAATTTCCCAAATTTAGCACACTTTAGTCAAAATCACAGCATACCGATTTTCACACACAAATTCGCACAAATCCAACGTTTGTTGCATGTTGCAGTTGCACCGTCATCGACTTCGTATGTAACTAACTACGAGCTGAAAGACTACATAATATTTGAACCGGCTTTGATTGCAAATCGAAAATCACTACACGTTTTCTGCATTGAGCTTTCTCCTTCTTACACACTTATAGCCTTATTATGAACAAATGTAGAATATTATGAATCAGTTTTTGATAGTAGATATTATAGTCTGTACGTGGTTAAAATTTTGGCCAATGGTTTTACCGTGTGAAAGTTTTTTTCCTATGACAAAAAGTGGACAAGCAATCAATTGTTAATTAATCTGTGATGATAGTATGATTGACAATTTGATTGTATACAAGATTTGATAAAGGAAGATTTTCTAATCGTCTTTTAAATATTTATTATTTAATTCTGCAGATTTTTGGCGGGAATTTTTGAGACTAATAATAATTAATTAAAACTGGTACAGTTGCCAATACAAATGGAAAGTGAAATTCATTTTCAAGATGAATTTTGCTGTAATTTAGCCAATTTAATGATAATCCAAAAACCACACAAAAGAAAGTCGAATTAGCTATTAGAAAAAACACAATGCGTTTGAAAATATTTAAAATTTAAATTGTATTAGTTTCTTATAGCGTTAATTTATTTTTATAGAGATTAAACTCATTAATTTTTAATTGATCTTATGTGAAAATTTATTAATTAATTTTTATTTCCTTGAGAAGTATAAATAAAATAATTGTGAGCAAAAGCGCGCCACAATAAACGAGCGCGAATAAATGCGAATATTTAAATTAGCGATATAAATAAATTAAATTATTAATAAAAAAATAATACGCATTTAGTTACATATCAAAAAGCTGCTAAAAAGCATGTAATTGTTTTGAAATCCGTATTTAAATTAATTAAAAAATTACTTTGAATCCCAGTCATCTATAACCGAAATTTTTCTTGTTAATATTTCTAATGAAAAATAAACTAATCTACTCAACTGTAAAACAATTTAATTGCTTTATATAACCATCATAGCAAATTACAAACCAGTTACAACAATTTAAAAAAAAATAAACAACTATTTGATTAAATGGTTATTATTTTCATCCAGTTAAAATTTCTATTTTCACATTTAATTTTTAAAAGACGGGTATTATTTATTTCAAAAATGCACCTGCAGTAAATATTTGCAGTTTCATAGTTATTAATTTGCATTACTTATTAGGTAAAACAATACTTTTACTTTTGAATTTTTTACAAAAAGCTCCATCAAGGACGAAACGAGACTCCTTTCAACAATTTTCTACTAAACTAAATTATTTTTAGTATTTTAATAAATAAATAATTAATTTATTTACTAAACCAAAAAATAATAAAAAATACAACAATAAAAATTTGAGACAAAGACTAAACTTGGAGCAATAAAATTGCAATTACAAATTTATGTACTTACGGCAATAATTTCGCTTTCTAATCCAGCAAATAAATAAATAAATAAATAGAATTTCAAAATGCTGCACTTTTTGATATAAAACAAGTTCACATAACTCTTGAGTGCACTTGCACACTGCACCGTCGATTACGAGCTTATGGCTAAGCTAAGATTTTTTCTCACCGGCCTTCTTTTACAGAAAAAAAATATTATTCCAACAAATAAGTCAAGGTTAGCCTTATTAACTAATGCTGTTCTTACATAAGAATTTATATTATAGGTATTTTTTATATTTTTACGAAATACTAGAGTTCAGTTCTATGTTCTTTAATTCGTTGTTGATGATAAGCAATGATAATAATAATAATAATAAATTAGCTGCATTAAGTTTTTTTTATGATTTTTTGAAATACTAATTGCAATTTTGGTTAGTTAATTATTTATTAAAATTTTAAAATTTTAGTGATTTGTTGTAGGATTTTAAATAATCAAGAATAATCTGCATAAATCAATAAGTTACAAAATTCGCGCTCATATAGAAAGTATGTTAAAGTTAAATTATATAAGTTTAATGTGTTATCTAATAATTAATATTCTCTTAAGTCAGTTTGAATGAATTTTAATGAATTTTTATTTTTATTTAAATAAAAATAATAAATCCAAAAAAATTAAAATAAATTTGGTAGCTATAATAATTAAAAAATCAACAAATATTTAATTTTATTTAATGAAAGTTACCGGTACTAATTTTAAAAATAGTAATATGGATGTATAGGCAACTTAAAATACTTTTTCATGTAAAACATTTTGCAGAATTAATTTAATTTATTTTTTAATACTAATTAGTGGAATTATTTATTGCATTATTTTATATGTTTAAAAAAAATAAGAATTTTGATAATTAACTATTAGTACATTTCTAAATAGGATGGCCCACATTTTTCTCCACTTAATCATTTTTGTAAATTATTTAAATTACTAATAAAGGTTACCTTAAGTAATCACCCACTTAGAAATTTAATGTAAAGTAAAATACCCATTGCACAAAATAATTTGTAACACAAGAATAATTATTTGTAAATTAACAAAAAATTGCAATATATTCAGAAATTAAATAATAATTGAACTCAATTTAATTAAACTATTTCGAGTTCATCATTTTTCCATGTAATTTACTTGTACATGTAATACCAAGTAAAAGGAACATTAAACAATAACTGCAATATTTATTTACTTAAATGCATTTACACAATCTAATATAAATTCTCATAATAATGAATAGAATAAATTACAATTAGTACTTAATTTGTAAAATAAACTACTATTTGGTGCAACAAGCCTTTCAACTACCGATATCCATCATCATTTTTCAGGCGCTGAAAAAATCGGCTTATTAGTTGTCGCCTCGATAACTATTCCTTTGGCACCAAAAACGCCTCGTAAGAAGGGTCGCATTGATTCCAGAAGGCGTTGAGCTCTCAAAGCCGAATTCTGAAAAATAATTTACATAAATTATTACAAAATAAATAAATTAAATAGGTAGATAGTTAACAATCATAAAATCTCCAACAGTGTTCGATAATTTTGTAACTAAAGTGAAGGAAGAGCCAAAAAGCTGGTCGGGAATATCCAAAGAAACTGGCTTGTTCTTTTCGAAAATTACGATGTCTTCGGTGGTCGTTGGGTATTTCTTCAATGGCTTCGTGGTGGTTTCCCAAGCGAATTGAATGGCGCGCTTTTGTTTCTAAAAAAAAAAAATATAAAATATTTAAAAATAATATGAAAATATTTAATTAACAAAGAAAAATATTTATTATTAATTTATTTAATTTTGAATTTAAATAATTTAATTTAATATGTTTAGATAAAGAATATTTTTCTTACTGAAAAATAAAAATTTGTCTTTTATTGTGGAAACAACTCATTTGAATTTTTTTGATTGAAAATAATATTCTCACGTCAACATAAATTCCTAAATCCTGAAGCAATCGAATTGCAATATTGCTATTGGTACAAGTTGAATAAAAACAAAACATATTTTCAACATTTTTTATTTTAATTAACTTATAAATTAAAACATCAATTATCTACTACATAACATAATAATATAATAAAATAATAATAATTATTAAAATCGAAATTATTTACAGATGGCCCTATTAGACTCTCAAAAATCATCAATGATTTGTTAATTTCACAATGATACATTTTATACAACAAAAAAATGGCAATATTTTGAACAAAACTAATAAATACAATAAGGAAACATATATTATTATTTTATACACATTGCCTGCGATTACAACAAAATAAAACGAAACTGGTATTTCAAAAAGTGAAAGTGTTATCTGGTTTGCTTAAATACATGTCTAAAGATTTTTTTTAAACCCAATAATAGTGACTAGATTCATACAATAATAGAAAATCGAATTTAGACTAGATTAGTTCAAATCGTTGTAACGCGCAGGCAAAAAAAAAGGAAATTTCGAAAATATTTTTTTGAAAAATTAAATAATTAGAGTTGCGAATTAAGCATGGCCGCCCGCACTGCCTCCCAAAAGGGCACCAATATTGAACCCGGTATGCCCCCCACTCGACGAGCCGCTACTTAACTTATTAGTAACAACAGTGAGCAGTGGCGCAGCAGCTTGGATTTTCTGACCAATCACGCTCGACAGAATTCCAGAAAGGGATAAAACTGGATCTTTGGGTGCTTCGATTCCATGGGCGCGATTTTTGGCAATATTAGTGCGGTCCAATTGGTCAACCCAGGCGGTTTTCTGGTCGATAAACGAATTGATTTTCTACACACAAAATTATGTTTGAGGATTTTTAGACATTTTTGAGTTTGGGTAGACTTACATTAAATACAAATCCTAAAATAGCATTTTTCACTCCAAAAGTTGCCTCGACTTTTCGTTTGTCTCTATAGGTGTCGTCTGAATCAATGGCCTGAAAGTGAGGGGCAAGCTTTAATTTTGGATATAAAATATTTTGAGTGGGGGGCTAAAAATAGGAAATAAATTTTGGCTTGCAGATAACATCCTGTAAAATGCATATCTGGCAAATCGATGTAGTACAATTTTAGATGAAAGTGAGTTGTAGAAAGCAAAACTTGTTTGCAGAGAAATTCCTTATAAAATAATTGAGATAGAATAGCTTTCATCGTTTTATAAACTAAGGTACTAACAATTTTTTTAATTTTTTTGAAGAATTTTAGACAATTTTTGAAGATCTGGACCAAGTTTTCAAAATAAGTAATTGTGCCATTTTTTAAAAATTAATTTAGGAACAAAAATTTTAAATTTTTTAACTATTTTTGAAAATTCGAAAAAAAAATATTTTTGAAAAAATAGTTAAGGTTCAAGAATTTGAATAATCTGATAAAAGCACAAATTAAAAAGACTGATTTTGACCTTAGCTAGTTATTGCATGTTGTATTACAAAATTCGCGATTTGCATATCACCTACATGTACTAAGTAAAGGTGAGGTAACAAGAAGTTTTCACTTTTTATTTGAATTTAATCAAGATGCGTTTTTATCTTGTCACTGTTTATCTAATTTCTTCCAATTAGGCAATTTGTGAGCCTTGAAAATAATTTTGAATATTAATTTTGCATTTCTATCCTGAGTTCCTTTCTACCAGAAGCTGCGGTTGCATTACATTAAAATAGAACAAAATGCAGTTCAGTAAGGTTATTACTTTCTTATTTCAAGGGAAACACATTAACATGTAAACTAGTTCAATTTTTTATCGAAAATATTTTTTGAAATTAATTATGCACAATTCCAATGGATTGAAAAGTTAACTGTTACTTAACGCAATTAGATACAATTACTTTTAAGTTATTTATTATTGTAAAATTATTACCACTAAAATAATTTTAAGCTTTAGTAGCAGATGAAAGTTTAAATAAATAAATAATAATATTTTAAATAAAAAAACATTTTTGTAAATTAAATCGTAAACAATTATAATAAACACTTTCTATTAGCAAGATGATGTTTATTGAGGAAGCAATCAATAAAAAAATCAAATGAGTTGTTCCGATATGGTTAAACCATTTAATTCAATTAAATAAAAAATTGTACGTACTTGTTGATGGTTTGGATCAATTTCGGAAACTTCCCGCTTTTCTATTGTCCTGCCCTCAACATTGCAAATTGTCATCAGACATAATAAGGCTGCAGTTGACCAAATGTATTGCTTCATTATTTCGACTCTGTAATAACAAACAATAATTTAAAAAAATATTTTTTAGAAAGCAAAAACACTGTTAAATAAACCCCCCAAAAAAATAATTAAAAATAACCACCCGCACTGTGCAAAAAAAAATAATTAAAAATGGCGCTAACCACCCTTTAACCAATTAGAAAAAAATTAATAAAAAAACATCTTACACCGTCCAACGCTGCGTCTTAACTAAGGAGTGAATGTGATAAAGTGTTAAAGTTCTTCTTATTTCAAAGCTCATATGTAGGTCGTAAGTACTCGAGCGATGGTGCGAACTACTGCGAATGAGTTTTAGTACTATTACCAAGGAGGTCAAGGAGGGTACTACCACAAAAATAAGACCCACGAAATTTTCCAGCTGAAAAAAGTTGGTCCTGAACTTGAAAAGCGACCAACTGGATCAAAACGCATCGAGTCGAATTTGGATGGCGCAAATTGGTGGAGCTTTACCGGCGCCGCCGCCAAAATTTTAAATTCAAAAGTCGACTATTTTATGGTTTAAACATTCACTATTATTTCTACTTTCTTGTTGCATTAATGAATGCAATTTCAATGCCACACGAAAAAAAATATTTAATGGAATAATTAATAAATTAATTGTGCAAGAATTTTTTTGTTTAAAAAAAATTAAAAATTGCCAATAGATAATTAAGATAATTTTACTATTTTGTTAGCATATAATAATTAGTTTTTCCATTGTGTGGCGTTTGGTTGCAATTAAAATTTGAATATAATGAAAAATTTCCAGATTTGTTTTAAACAAATTCGATTGCTCAATATTCGTAATAACAAATAAGGTTCCGGTGTTTAATGTGATTTTGATTGATTAAATTACACTTATGAAAGAAAGTGATTTTTTATGTTGTTAGGCAACTAGAAATGTTTTTAATTAACTTTTTATGATCTCAATTATCTTTAAGGAAGTGATTTTCGAGATTTGAATAATACGATGTATAGTTGGTTGCCTAATTTGGTATTAATATTTATTGCAGTTGTTCTTCGTATTATGGTAAAATTAATTGCAGATCATTGACTCGGTAATTACGATCTAAAAGCGTCTTAAAATTTGCATGAAGAGTTGAGCAATTTAATGATATGTTATTTTTGTTACAAGTTTGAAAAAATAGCGTTAATTGTCGAATTATTGCAAAATTAGTAACATTACGCGCTAGGTTGCTAGAAATATTTAAAAATATTTCTCAAGTAATTTTTTACATGTATAACATATTTATTAATAATGCAAATTACGTTTCACAATTATTTTGACTTTTTGCAATCCGTCTTATAATTACGATGCAGTTTATTTCAAAATTATCGGAACTGTACCGTTTTGCCATTCGCTTATATAAAATTAGTATCAATAAATGTTGCAAGTGAAACAAAAGGACTAAAGTTGATAGTTGAATGCATTTATTGTTGCCACATCGAATTTTATCGAGGATTTGGAAATTTGCATAAAAATGATCAAAATTCGCAATCATTTCGCTAATTACTTAATTGCGCCAGGGTTGATTATTTTTCAATTAACGATAATTTATTAATTGTTGCAATGTTGGTTGCATAGTATATCAATAAATTAATTTATCGAATTTTATGTAATGTTGCGATGAATAAAGATATATTTGAAAATTCCATGCAGCTTTCTATTTCCGCTAAATTTTACGTTTATTTATTTATAGAATAAATTATATAATGTGTGGAAAATAAAACAAAGAAAGTGTAGTATCTGTGTTAATTAAACTGCAACATTTTTTTTTTAATTTTTGCTAAATTAGTAACTAAGGCAATTACGAGGGCAATCATTTGAAAAAAATCTAAAAGCGCGCGCTTTTTCATCATGCATATAAATATTAATCATCTCACATTTAGTGCAAAATACTTTTACTTTTTTTTATTCTAAATTCCCTGAAGCTTTTTGGCGATTATGTAACGACTAGCCGGAATGCAAATTTCGGCTTCAAATCGAAAAGAAAGTGCATTGGCATTTTGGTGAATAGTTTAATAACGTATCATAATAATTGAATATTAATAGAATGAAGATCGGAAAGAAAGTTTAAATTTTGATTTATTTTATTGTCAAATAAATTTGTTATTAATTTTTGTTACATAATTTCAGTGCATTTATTGGTTCATTTTGTGCCATCTGCGATGATGCAATAAACTAATTTCACCTGTCTGATGCTGAATTATTTTTCTAAGATATAAACTTTCAATTTTGTTTGAATTTGATTGATGCATCCCACCACGGATTATTTTATTTTTATGCAACTTACCTAAAGTACCACAAGGAAAAAAAGAGCGCACTCGATGCACCACGTAACACTTAAATTAAATTAAATTTAGTGATTTGTACAATTGATTCTTAGTGCTTGTATTTATAAATACCACATGGAGTTTTGTTACTACTCTCTCTTCAATTCAATGTCGTCTACTGACTGGGTTAGGTACTTTCTTCTTTTCAATGCTTTTTTTCATTTCGATTTGTTACACTTTATGAATTTTAATATTTTGGCTTCTAATTTATTTATTTCAATTAATAATTTAATTTATTTTTAAATAAATTAATTCTACAAATAAAGTTGATTATTGCTACATTTTTTTGGGTGGTTTAGTAATCAAATACTGGGTTAAGGTTTTTTTTTTAGACGAATTTATAAACGTCTGATGGATTGTAAAATAATTAGTTTTATTTAATTAATTATGGAAATAGTTTTTTTACGATTTTATTGCACATGGTAAAATATATCAGATAATTTATTCTAAATTGGCTAATAATTTATTTGAATGTCAAAATACGTAAAGTAGTACACAAAGTACACATTTTTGAAAATTAAAATAAATATTGCAATAATTCCACATTTTTGCAATTTTTTTTAGATATTTTATGCAAATTTAAAATTATTATTCGTAGCGCGAAAATTTTAATTTAAAAGTTTTTGGTCTTTTGCTGCATTTTTTATATATTTTTTTAAGTTTTAAATTAATATTTTTAACTGTTTTTACTAAAATAATATTTTGGCAATTATGTGAACCAAAACAATATTTTTTTTCTCTTAAAAATATTTATAGATTTATTTAAATTAACTCAATCAAACAAAGTAAATAAATTTATTAAATAAATACTGTCTCAATCAATTACCAACAATACATAATTATACAATAAACTAATTATTCATATACTGACATTTAAAACTGACATTTTACATACAACCTTTATTCTATTTCAATATCCATATTAATAACAATTTATTGTTAACGCTCATAAATTGCTCTAATTTCTGTCATTATTCGCTATCTACCCATTAAAGTCACATTAATGCTGCTGCTTCGATGAAGCAGAAAACACTGACGTAATTGCTGAAAATAGCAACTTGAAAATTGAAAATTTTGAACCACCCCCATGACCGCCGCTCTATAAAATATTTCTTTTTTAATCTACGCTACTAAAAGTATATTAAAATTTTACATTATCGCCGCCACTGCCACTACTGCCTCCATTCCCACTTAAACCACCCAGCGCCCCCAAAACCGTCGACAGGAACCCGCCCAAAAATCCACCCGAATCCAAGGGTTGCGCCGGGGCACTCGGCTTAGCATCATCGTCTTTAGCGGGCGCCTACAAGAAAAATTTTAATTATGCAATAAGATAATGAGAAAGTGAATAATGCGTCACTCTTTTCTGGGTACTACTAAAAATCTTTCGAAAAACCCACATAACGTTAAATCACCCACTAATTAATTACACATTTTACTCTTACCGGTCCGCTCAAGGCTGGTAGCACTCCAGCCACAACTTTTCCCGTGAAAATTCCAACTCCTTTCTAAAAAATTATTAAATTAAATTTATTAGGAATTTATTGAATGGGTGAATGTTTACCCCTCCTGGTGGGTTTGCGCTACCCTTAAGTACGGCGCCCACTAGGCCCCCGACGAAAGCGCCCAAGTCTGAGCCGCCACCGCCTTCTTCATCTCCACCCTATTAATTTAAATAATTATTTATAAATGCTAAGTATAATTATATGGCAGAAAAGTTATAGTATTTATTTAATTAATTAATAATATATAGATAATTAATAATAACAGCGGAACTTACTCCAAAGAAGCTCATTAGTAATTCAGTTACTCCGCTGAAGTCATAAGTTCCATCCATATTTTGCTGAAATATTTTTTCAAATTATTTATTTTCGAGTTTTTGAAATTTTAATAATTTACCGTACTAAGGCTGCCCAAAAGTCCGGTGATTGCTTCTACGTCTACGCTTCCATCCGGCTACAAAATTAAAAAAAATATTTCAATGCTAATTATTGATTGCATTTTTAATACCTAACTAGTATTTTAATTATAATTTTTTTTCAATCGGTACACTTACTTTTTTCTATTTTTAAATTTATTACGATAAAAACCGTTACTGCTTATTTTAATTAAATAAGGAAACAATTAATCTTTTTAATAAATACAATTAATCGCGCAATTAATATTCCAATTGTGTAATTATTAAATTAGTTACAAATTTATCAATTAGAATATTTTTATTAATTTTTTTCTCAAACATCCTTCGCCTTGAAGCAATTTTACGAACTAATTAACCAATTTTTTTGCTGCAAAAAATACATAAACCCCGAAAAACATTCTTACCCGACTAAGGCCGCCCAAAAAGGACGAAATCAACCCCGTAACCATATTTTCATCCTCCTCCTCACTCTCTTCATCTTCCTGATTCTCGCTCTCAACATCAATACTAGTACCATTACTAGTACCATTCACGACATCAAACTCCTGTCGCGGTACCCGACTAGTGTCATTAAAGTCCGATCCCGAATTTTCAAAAACTTGGTCTACATTAAATTTTGAAGACAAAGTAACATTTGCCAAGTCGTATTCTGTAGTAGTTATTGATGGTTCATTGGTCGTGGTTTCTTCGATGATATTGAAATTGAACGTGGTTGTCGTTTCCTGAAAATCAATCATTTGCACACATTTTCTTTTCATATATTAAAAATATTAAAACAATAAACCGACCATGACATGTTCGATAATTAGTCTTTGTTTCAGTAAATTTGCTTTTATGTTTGTTAGGCAATGATTCAATATAAAAATTATTGCAGTTTCATGTGAATAATACAACCTTCATAATGAACGTTTACAATTGCATTTTTTATCAATTTATTTATTTATTATTATTATAATGCAATATTTCCGGATTTAAAGGGACATTTTTTCATTTCAATAATTTTATGTTGCAATTTAAAAAATATAGTTCCGTTTAATATCTTTTTAATTATGGGTGATAATTGCATATTACCTTTTATATTATTATTTAATTGATTAGATTTGCGTATAATTAATAGTGCTTTAAAAATTTAAGTCGGACGGCAATTATTTTGATATTATATTGCTTCAACAATATTTGTTAATTCCGTAAAGATTTAGCAATTTATTTACTTATATTAAAATTAATAAATTAATAAGCATTTAAAATAGAACAAACATTTTTATGTATTTTTTTCTTCGAATTAAAATATTAAACAAATTTTACTCACCGGTTTTTTGGTCGTAGAAATCAATTCCGACAACTTTTGCACTAATTTCGTAATTTGCTTGCCAGTCTTTCCATACACAAAAATTAATTAATTATTTTATTTACCTCAAAGTTTCAAACTTACAATTTTTTGAATATTACTTTTCGGCGTAATAGTACTAGCACTCTCCGTTTGGTTTTCATCTAAATGACTTTTGAACAAAATCTCTTCCGGTTTAATTTTATTATCCGCCGAGTACTCAAATTTGGGCAGCTCGCCAAATTTCGGCAAATAATTATCAAAATTCTGCAAAATTTCACCTTAACAAAATATTTCCAAAAACGAAAATTACTACTTACATCATCAAAATGATTATTCTCAGACACACTTCTCGTAATCGAATCAAGTGGATAAGCTTGATTAAAATTGGCGTTAATAATAATTAAAGTGATAATAATTCTAAACATTTTATAAATTTAAATAAAAATGCATATAGTAGTACATTTAACTAAGTTGTTTATTGTTAAAGTGTCGCATAAAAACTGACAATACAATCGATAGAAATCAAAAAGAGGAAGACGATATTGGGAAAAAAAGGCACAATAATTATTATATTTAAGTTTTAATAGTTTCCAGTATTTAGAAATAGATTTGATGGGTTTGTGAGCAAGAAAAATAAATTAACAATCGAACAATACAAGTCGTCTTTATTGGAACAATAATGGATTGTTTATAACAAATAGTCGGGCCGCTGAGTGCGTATGGTATAGTCTATAATTTGATTGCATTTAAAAATAAAAACGAAAGTCTACTGTTTATTTATATAAGAAAATAAATTAATAGATATGTGTATTATGTGAAATTTATCGGAATATAATTATTTGTGAATTAAATACGGAATATTAATAAGATTTAATTATTCACAAATAATTCAGATAATTATTTATGGGAATTTTTAGTTCAAAATTTGAATTATAATTATAGAGAAATTTGAATAACTATTTCAGATTTTTTTCGTTTAACTTATTCATTAATTATTGTTTTCAATTTATTTATTATAAATGTTTGAGAATTAGAAATAAAACGAAAAGAAATTTAATGAATTCTAAAATGTTCGAAAAAAAATTTATCACGCAAAATTTGAATATTTTCGATAATTGCAACATTTATTAGATTCCAATTAATTCATAAAAATTATCTAACAAAGAGATTAAATTGAAAGCAAGGTTGATTAAATTTTTTCATAATTAATTAAAATAAAAGTTCGATTAATTTATCTGAAAAAAAAGCTGATTGTTACAGTTGCAGTATTTCCAATAGTTTTCTTCGTAAAACCACGCGACATTATTGCAATATTCTAAAAACAATTAAAAGTATATTTTATGTAAATTATTTCTCCCACGATTATTAACCGTTATTAGTAATATTGCTGGCCTTTTCTTTGCAGCTCCACCACCGTGTGGCTAATATAGATTATTATTAAATCATTTGTTTGTGGAACTGTACATTTATTCGTATTACCATTATTATAGTTTATATACAAAATCATAATTTATTTACTTTCAATGTTTATTAACCAAGGCGATCGAGATTTTTATGAAAATAGTGCCCCAGATTTGCTTAATTTAGCGTCATATAGAGTGCATGTTACGCAATTACGGCGTATGTTCAAATTTTATTTAGAAAGTCTAATTTGGTTACAATAAAATGCACGAAAATTATTTAAACAATCGATAATAATTCGATAGGCAACTTGGCAAGCAACGCTGTTTGTAAATTGACGCACAAAAAGGAAGACGACGATGGAAACTTTCTTATATAATTTGCATATAAAATTGGTTTTTTATCTCGGGTATTAGTGCAATAGCTATCTTGAAACAATTTATTTTGAGTGGTCAATTAATTATTGCTATCAGTTAATATTACGTGCGCGTTCTTTTGTTGTTGCATTATGGCACCGTTTTTTCCTCAGATATTATTGTTGTTGCAAAAGAAAATTGGTATTGTGTGCAAATTATTTCACTTGACAAAAACCTTCTCAAAATTGACAAATAATTTTTTTTAATAAAAAAATATAATAATTAAGAATTATTTATTAGTTAATTGTTACATTATTAAATTTTCTACTCATCCAAATAATTTATTCAACAAAAAATTCAATTTCCCGCCAAAATTTATTGAATCAAATTTCAACATTCCGCGCAAAAATAATTTCCGCCGATTAAACTGTGGACTTAATGCAATAAAATCACAATAATAACGCTATCGACTGATGTTTTCTAAAAATTTCTCTAATTTGAGTAATCAAGCACATAGTAAAATGTTGCATAAAAAACGCCGATATCTAACGAAAAATGCAACTTTGCTATTTTGATAATTATAGCTAAAAATTATGCAAACCATTTTTATTGTCCTTTTTACAACTTTAGGAAAATTTTATTTAAATGCACATCTACAAAACAGAGTGTGAAAGTATTAACCTACTTTATTGCCGATTTTTTTTATTGGCCATTGGCGATGCGATTGAATATGCAAATAATAAAATAATAAAGTCTTTTGTTCGATATTGCATCTTGCATTTAATTGGCAACAATTAAGAAAAAATGTCAAGGAAGTGTGAGTTTAGGAATTAAAACTATTTGTAAAATTAATTAGATCATGGTTTTGCAAGTGTGGGTAAAGGATGTTAATTATTTATTTGAATTGCATAAAAAATTCAAAATTATGCCAGCAATTTTTTAATTATTACTAATTATTTTATGCATACTTTAAGGTACACATATATCGATTTGCTTTATTTATGGTGACTCTAGAATTAAATCAAGTTTAGCAATCTGGAGATAAAATATAATTGTTTATAATTATAGATAATTCACCATACTAGTACTATTTATTTTCTATATTTTTGAAAAATATGTGATGTATTTATTTTGCGCTATTAATGTAAATGATATTTAAACATTAATTTTTTTTTTCGAAAAAGAAAGTAAACAAAGTTGATATTTGTAAATTTAGAAGAAAGTTTGTTAATTTAGCGAAATAAAATTATGAAACTGGATATTTGAATTAATTTCTAACAATATCTTCAAGTGCAAGGTTGTGCAATTATATCGTGTTAAATATTGTTTCTAAACGGAAAAAAAATGTTTAAAATTAAACATGGAAAGAAATTTTAAGATAAAAATTATGTAAGTTTCAAAACGAAACTTTTCAAAAATAGCGGTTTTTTATGCATAATTAAAATTTGAATGTATAATAAATTATAGGAATACAGTAACTATCACTTTTTATAAAAAAAAATGTAAAAATAAAAGTTAAACTGATATTATATTTTTCTTTTTAGAATTTTGTACATTTTTTGGGGTTTTAAAAATATTTAAAATAACACTTTTTTAGAAAATTCAATCATTCATAAAATTTAAATGTTATTAATGTATTTATACATTTTTTTTCGATACATAAATATTTTTGTTTTGAGCTAGTAATAATTTTATAAGCAAATTTAAGCGTTAACGCGCATTTTTTCCCATAAATTATGAAAATTAATTATTCAAAAATAGGCAACCAGCAATATTATAGTTGAAATTAATTTATTGTGCAAAAAAAATTAATAAAAACATTATGGATTTAATTAAAAACAATAAAAACGCGATCCGAGCGTATAATTCAATGTAAGATCAAGCGACGAACCCCAAGCGCAAATTAATTTAACAAACTTGAACAATCTCTTTGTTTTCTTTATAACAAATGCACTAAATAAATTATAATTAACTTTATTAACAAAATAAAACAATAAAATTCAAAAAAATATTACTAAATCCATTAAAAAAAATTAAAAAGCTCAAAAAAAATTAATATTTCAAATAATTGTTTTGTAATGCATTTCATCCTGGACCAAATCGAAAATAAGTGAACAAATTCAGATATGCATAACAAAAATCGATATTTTAACTAGTGAGAGACATTTCTCGGTTTCTTAAGTGCCTTTGGTGGTGGTTTTAACAGAGTGAATGGCGGGAGAAAACAGTTCGAATACGATTAGAAAACTCACGGTAGTCCGATGTCGGTTTAGTTCTTTTCTCGTGTTTGTGCTGTGTGCATTAGTTGATAACTTTTTTTAATTCACAAAAAAGTAAGTTCATCTTTTTATTACTACTACTACTATAAGGAATTAATTGAAGCGCAATAATTTTCAAATACGAGCCGCGCTTTTAGCGCTTAGAATTTAGAAGCGCTTTACTTGAGTGCAAATTTAGCCTTGAGTGCTACGTTTAGTGGCGGCGCCAAATTTGAATTTGAATTCGTAATTAGATTAGTGACTAATTGAGTTAGTTAATTAAAAATTCGCAAGTTGCGATAGTTTATTAATAATTTTTGAAAGTTGGTTTACCTTCATCTAAATGATTGCGTTCAATTTATGATTAACTGTACTATATTACAAAATGAATTAATTTGTATAATAATCGATTAAAGTGGGAAATTATATATTTAATAAATAATTGAATCGAGGAAATATGTATTGTTAAAAGATTTATTTTATTTTTACCAACGTAAATTATTTAATCATCATTTATTTATTAGAGCAACTTTCTCTTGGTGAATTCATTTGATCAATGAATCATATAATTCGCAACGATTTTATTTTTCTTATATACCGCTCGTACTTTTTATGACCAATAAATTTAAATAGTCAAGGATTGTAATGGTACCGGTTCCATAAAGCAGGATGATGAGAAACGAAAAGACTAAAAAGTAAAAGCTTGGTGTCAAAAAGAAAGATGAAAGTTATTACAATAATAAAAAAACACGTCGTGAAAACAACATTAATTTTATTTAAATTAATTACGGTTGAAAAATTGAAGGCTGCTTTTATTATTATTATTATTTTTTTGTAACTTTACGAAAAGTTGCTGCATACAAATTTTGTTTAAACATTTGCTCAACAACGATTCCAACAAGATCTATATGCGATATGAATAATATAAGGTTTTATCGTATCTAATTAAATTAATTCTAATTTCAGTTACGTAAATATTTAATTGTTAGTTTCACTTTTTGTAGTCGCTATACCGGCTGTCCCATTTAGCACAATGCTACTGATTTTGCCATAAAAAAAAATATTTTGGCAAAATTAGTGTTAAATGTAGAGAAAGTAAGAGTAAATATTATTTTACTTAGAAATATAATAAAATTGAGTAACACTCATGGGAAAAAATTGGATTTTTTAGAGAAATTTTTACTAAACGGATATAAATTGACATTGAATCAATTAAGACAATAAGTACTATTTCTAGTCAAAGGCAATTAATTATATATTCCTGATTTTAATACAACTTAGTTGTACTTGAGTTAATTAATTTACTTAAAAAGTTGACGCAAAGCGATAATAATCTTGCAAACATTCACACCTTCCATTATAATTTCAATCCATTTCATTATTATTATGCATGTATTGTAGAAAGAACACTAATAATAGTTTACTGGGTTTCTGTTACAATGAATAAATTGTGGTTTAGCCCGAAGGCGACGTAGCGCACAAGCGAAAGTGATCAAGTTAACAATTGATGGGTTTTTTTTTAAAAAAAAGCGCATCACAAATTAAAAACTTAATAAACTTCATAAAAAAAAAATTGTTATTGGAATAATTGCAAGGAATTTCAATTGAATTTAGAACAGGCGCGTGGGATGGCCGCCGCGGGCTTCTATAGAAGATATAAGAAATACCATTAGAAATACGATAAAATTGCATATAGGCAAACTTGTAGACAATTAAATTTTCTTTAGAAAATTATATTTTTTTTAGATATATCTTTTACGGTTTAGAGGTGGGGGTTGGGGGCGCCGAAAAGTGAACGTCTAGTCGCAACTTTGCTGGCGCATCCTTTTAAACTATAATTTTGATTTTCTGTCTAAATTTTTTTGAGACTTTTTTAATTTATTATTTTAAAATATTATTTATTCAATGCGAAAACTGTTGAAAATTTAAAAAAAAATATATTATTATTATTATTAAAAAATTTCTACACTTTAAAGTAATTTTTATTTTTATCTTTGCTATTGTTTATTAATTTAACTGTACCTTTTGTTAATGCATTCATTAATAATTTATTGACATACTAGAATATTTAATTTAACAATTTAGCGTTTTTGCAGTCTATAAGGCCAGCTGTCTGGAATTTTCATAAATAACAATATTTAGAAGGGGTTCGCTTGTTGCATGCAAACTGCACCTTCCATTCTCTTTTTGTATTTAATGTTCTATATACGTTAATAAACATAAATAAATGCTCCAGTTTCAAAGGCGTTTTCTGCTCACATATCTCAGCCTCTGCAACAACACAAAATTTTATCTTAACTAATGAGTTCGAAGTAAATCACAAACTGGCGATATAGGAGAAAGAAATTTATCTTTTAGGCGAAATATAGTAGTGGAATGCCTTGACTTGCATTTGGCATTTCAGTTTTTCGTTATTTGGAGAACTGAAAAATAGTAAAAATTATGTAACAAAATTAATGAGAAAGATGTTTAGTTTCTTAACCAGTTTTATGAAAACAATCACTTTTCATTATTACATTAATACTTTCATAAGCGCGTGGTGCATTAACATTAAAATACTAATTAAAGTAAAGAATGCAAGTAAACAGTAATTAATACAGGAAATAGAATGTAGCGGTACTAAATATCAAATTTTAATTTTTTCATAATATATTATTGAAGGTGCTAAGTAACATTTTTTTGTCTACGTATGCAAAAAACGCGCGCGCTTTCTCTTATTTCAGCAATCAATTTTTTTTCAGTTAATTTGGTATAAAATTGATTGAATTTGATTAGCAGGGTGTGGTAGAACAAATAGAGCTATAAGACAACACCCACGATTAAGGATTAAAATAGTATTTAAATTAAATATATCAGATGTGAAGGTGCAAACATTATTGCAATATTTAATCGTGCTAATTATTTATAATAATGTAATATTTATCTTCATTGTTGGGATACGTTAAATTGCCGCTATTTTGCCGGATTATTAAATAATAGATGTTAATTTAGTTTTGATAAAAATAATGTTGCAAAATAATATTTTTAAATTTTTGCGCGAAATTTTTATTGGCGCCAAAATAAGCTTTTTTAAATTCTAAAATAAATATCCTGTTTCTTCTAATAGTTAAGATTCATTAAATCTTTTTATTCAACACCTTGGACTAGCGATAATTACAACCAAATTTAATGCACTTTTGCATGTAATTTTGTCCAAATTTGTAAATCACCTTCACATTTTGTAAATTAAATTAAAATCAAATCTTTTATTAAGCAAGTAAATTAATTTTTTTTTTTTATAAATTTCGACACTTTTCAGAATATTTTAACTTAATTGTAATGAAATGAAATCGACCTTTTAGTTTGCAAAATTTAGTAAAATCATGTAAATTTACGACTAAATAAAATTTATTAGGAAATTTTGTCAGATAAAATCTACACTTAATTTATTCAAATTAAGCGTACTTATTCTTAGACAGTTTGAAAATTGGTAAACAAAATTATTGGTCACAAAAAGCGCTATTATAGAGACAAACAATAATTAAGCGGCAATTAAATTCTAGGAAAAATATTAAATAAATAAATACTTTTGTGTATTATGCAAAACAAGTGTTTTTCAAATTTATTATAAAAAAAATAAAAAATTAAATTGCGCAAATAATCCTTGATCCTTCAGTATTGCACAAAATAAATAATTTAAAAAGTCTAAAGGTGAAAATTTCGAATCAAAAAAATTTGCTCCTTGGAACTTTTTTCGATTTTTCCAAAACTTCCTTAATTGTTTAAATTAGCGCAGCATGTCACAATGCAAATTACATTAAGCAATTGATGTGTTAATTGCAGTACATCGTCATTATAACTAGTAATTTTTTTCATATCGATACACTACTATACAAAAGTTAATAGGTCTAGGTCTTCATGTTATTCACTCAATGAAAACTTCTTCCCTACTTCTCCAAAGTGCAAATCGAATTCAAGTAAAATAACGAGCCGTTTAAAAATGTTGTTTATATTTCTGGTAGAGTTTGATGCGACTGCACCAAAAGTCCAAAACCAATTAATGGCATAATTTCCCAAAATTAATCTGTGATTATAAATAATATTAGTAAGATTTTTTGGATTGTTGTATTAGTTGACTAATTTCGAATTTTTTTGTTTCAGAATTTTTAATCTAGTCTAGTCAAAATGAAGTGTTTCGTCGTTAGTTTCGTGTGTGTTTTGAGTGTTTTGGCAGCCACTAGTGCAGCTCCTGCTCCTCTCCTTCCTGGATCTAGTTTAAGTGCTTCCACTAGTGTTCAGGTAAAAATAATGCATTTTGCAACATTTGCTTGCTCAACCAAAATTATAGGAAAATTACTTTCGTGTCATTTCAGTTTTACCTTGTATCCATATGTTCAATTTTTGAATTTACAAATCGTTTACATTCACTTTTTTATTCCATTATTGTTAAATTAAATTTATGATTATTGTTGTTTTAGAACAGTCATGATTTTCCATTTTTTCGAAATGGAAAACACGACTGGTTTAATTGTGTTACACTTTTTTAGTTTTGTGAATGTGCATTATTAATAATTATTCAATATTGCATAAGTTATTTGCATATTATTAAAGTTGCGCGCCGCTTTTGAATTCAATTTATTTTTTTTAAATATTTTAATTGGATAGTTGTCTTATTAGTGTGGAAAAGCAAAGGTTACACTCATTTCTAGTGACAATAATAGTAATAATTTTTTTAAATAGAAAATATTTGTATTTGAGCAGTTAAGTTGTCACCAGGTTAAATTCCTCGTAGTTATTAGTATTCAAGGCAAGTTGTATTAAAGTTGAAATGCATTCTAAATGACATACTAAACTAAACAAATAAGAAGCTGGAAAGTTAATTTTACTAGTTTACTGAATTGTACAAGGTGTTTTATTGGAAAAAATAAATTAAATGTAAATTAGTTGGTTTTAGCGGGAAAAGTTAGGTAACGCAAAAATTTGCAAAAATGCGTTAAAAAGGATAAAACGTCTAAAATAAATTTAAATAATTTATATTAAACGGAGGAATAAGAAATAATTGTTAATAAAAAAATTTCAAAATTTTCAAAAAATTATTTTTGGCAATTTTTGATATAAAAAAAAATTTTTTCACTCAAATTTTAATTAAAACTAAATGATATTTAATTTAGCACCATTTCGATTTTTACCAAAAACTACAATTTGAAAGTATAAATTAATTATTTTCTAAGTGAAAGAAAACGGACGTTTTGGATGACACTTGGTATACAAAAAAAAATAGTGCAAGATGTTATTAATTGAAGCAACTTTCCAGAGATTTGCTATCATTATTATATGTTTGAATTAGACTGCAACTGGCATTATTAATTTATCTTGAAAATAATAATAATAACTAGATATATTGTTACACAATTAAGTCGCAAATTAGTGTTTGCGGTTCAATTAAATATGAATGCCATAATTAATTATTCATTTATCGAGTTAGTTTACAAGATCGAATTAAATCGCTTTGCGGTTATGGAAAATTTGAAAATATTTTGAAAGCGCGCTCGCGTTAAATAAAAAACTACTTTCAATTATATTTAAATTTTTGACAATTACGTAACACTTTCATTTCGGCTCTAATTATGAGCTCTTTTTACTTACCTATATGTAATTTTTTTGGCGCCAAACGAGACTAGTTTTTTTTCGCTGCTGATGATGATGTAATAGTAGGATTTTCAAAGACGATCAGAAACTCGCAAGGTTGCGAAGAAAGTGAGTGAAAGTACGCGACACATAGAAAAGTTCGTGCAACGCGTCATTACATTACCGGATTAATATCGAATCGTTACGTAAGAATATATTTTACACGGATGCTGAATTCAAGCATCATCTCATTGGTGCGGAAGTTGTCATATTTTACGATAGTTTTGAACAATTAGCGAAACATTATTTTAAATTATTTTTACTTTCACAACGTTAATAATATGCAATTTTATTGTATTTAGATTTTATTATTATTGTAAACAATGCCACATTTATTTATTTAATTTACAGAAAATTGTATCAATAATTTATTTCCATATTTAGCAATTTAGCTCGTCGCTGAAAAGTCCATAAACGGCCCTGCGATTACATTTTTACATAACAAATATAATAATGACTATTTTTTCCCTCCAAAAAATGTTCTACTAATTAGGCGACAGCAGGAAACGGCAGTTCAGGCGGCGGTGGCGGCAATGGCCTCACAAATATCCTGTCAAACATTGATTTGCCCGGATTGTTACGAGGCGTTAACAGTTTTGTGAAATTAGTCGGACAATTCTGTCCGCCCCTGTCTCAGGTAAATATCCATTCATCTCCACCATTCAATCAAACGCAAGTTACGGTGTCGATAATAAATTATTAATTAGTCATGCACTTTCAAATTTTATAAAAAAACTATATTGTTGTAAAAGTCAATAAAGAAAAATTATTTGTTCTGATTAATTGCACAATCGAGTGTACATGAAATCGCATCAAGGACACCGTTCTAATTTTACGCCCTCTAGCTATGGGGTAATTAATTGGTTAATTAGCTTTCTTAACGTTTGATTTTTTATTTCCCGCCATCCCGAAACCATCACGAACATAATAAAACCGACTTTTTCCATCAGGTTCTGGATAATGTTATCCAAAACGTGACAAGCACAGCGTTCCGAGTATTCGGCCGAATAATTTTGCAAAACGGCGGTTTAGGCGGCGGCTCGAGTGGTGGAAGTAGCGGTGGGGGCGGCCAAAAAGTGAACGTCGTCCTGCCGACATTCCCGCCAGATGAGGATTACGAGGATGAGGACGAAGACGAGGCAGATAATGAGACTAAAAATACCGCAGCTAGCGAAATAGCCACTACAATAAGTAGCGATGATACAGTGGTAAACACACCTTTAACACTTTACACTGTGAGGTTCCGCCGAAAGCATTTATCACTTAGCCTCAGATAAATCTTGCCTCAATACTTTGCAAGACGGGGAACTCATTATTCTTCTTAATCATAACTAAACTTCATCAAGCCAATCTCGTCTGAATACGAACGAGACTCGAAACAATCCCGCCGAGCTACAAAACCGGGACCCATGCCATCATTTATTGTTATTAATTACTTTCAGCCACTTTTCCGCATTGCACTAAAAATTATTTATTAAGAATTGGTTTTGATTGTGATTTTTTGTTCCAGTCACCTGCCGAAGAAAATAACGTAGCAAAGCGGCACGTGAGGGTCACTAGAGACGCGGAAGAAGAGGACGTAGATCAGGACGGTGCGGAGTCTGCACCCGAACCCGCACAGGATTTGAACGTGGATGCAGATGATGCTGATAGAAACAAGAGATTTTTGCCGTTCGGTGGAACCGTCGATGGACATGGTTCCACTGGAGGTTCCGGCAATTTCTTGTTCGATATCATCAGGGTAAGCACTAAGTGGTCGTGAACTTAAGGGTTTATTAGGGATAATACTATTAGTTAATCCTGCTGAATCAGTTTGTTGTTGTGGTTTTTTTGCAACAATAATTATTATTTAAATTATCGATCGACAGGTTTTCAAACACACTTTTTCTTTTATTAGTATAATTATTTATTCGCATATAATTTAATGTGTAAATATACTTACTTACTTAAAAGGACGCATATTAACCATTAATTATAGCTACTTTTATTACATGCAAGGCAGCGTGTAATGAAATTTGTTGTTACTCAGGATAATTGTTAAACATTATCATAAACTATTATTTTGTTACATTACTATAATAGAATCATCCGCTATTGTTTTGTGAAATGTATTATTTGTAAATAAATATAGCATTATTGTTTATATTAAATATATTACCTTATATTTCATCGAGAAGATATATTTTAGGTTTCAGCCATAAATTTGCTTATTTTAAAAAAATTGGAAGCGTTAAAAATATTCAAACTTCGCGCGTTAAACTGACAAATCTTAATTTTTAATGAAAAATTTGCTCTAAAATATTTTTTTCTGACAAAAAAAAAATTAATAAAATATACAGTATGACTCAGAACCCTCTAATCACATATCTTAAAGGGCGCGTGACTCATACAGTTTACTAAATTTTCATAAAATTGAAAAATTCGCGGAAAAAAGTTGGGAATATATTTTTAATTGTTTATTATTAAATTCTACGCATATTTTTGAATCAAATGTCCCCAGACAGACTGACGTACTTTTATTTCAGGATTTTACACAGCAAAAAATATTGCAAAAATTTGTCGCAACTTTTATTATTAATTTGATCGGCTATTAGTGGGCTTTGACCAAAAATCAGGTCGTTTATGTAATAATCCAATAAACTTTGATATTACATAAAAACCAGTCAATAACATGTCAAGGTAGAATAAGTCTCGCTAATTAAACCATCCAAATAATTAATTAAAAATTGCTAATAATTATAAATAATATGTTATTGGCGCTTCATATGAAAATAAATATAAAAACTTTTCCTTTCAACAAATTTAAATTATTTAATGCACTACTACAGTGAAAGCAATCTGAATTCTATAACGTACATTCGTAAAATAAAATAATATATTAATTGCAGTCGGATAAAGCTTATCGTCGACTACACGATTTCTCTATTAAATGCGAATAGTCTTTTTCCTATCAACCACATTGCCGCACACTTCTTTGTACAACAAATTGTGGTTTACTCGACTAGAATAATTTTGCAAGTTTTTATGAACAAAATAACGTAAATAAATAAATAAATAAAATCGGACGCAAGTATGTGAAGCTATAAGTAGCTTGGATTGAATTAACTTTCGGAATGTCGTAACCACCGATACACTTTCAATTTTATATCGCAGTATAGCAACAACAGCAAGAACAATTTTATTGCACTAAAAATAAATTTAAAAAAAATAGTAGTACGCCAAAAAAATGGTTACAATGGTTGAGTGTTTAGAGTACCGCAGATAGAGCAGCCCGAACTGTGGGCACCGTCTACAGAATGGTTGCAGGCACTGAAAACTTAGGCTGGGGCTTGACTTCGACAGCAGAGACTTCCCAGACGTTAGCACCTTCAGCCTCTTTAGCAAAGGTAGTCACCGACTTTTTTCCTTTCAAAATCTGAACCATCCAACACTTTTTGCACCCTTACACCGGTCTTCTTACTTTTGGGGCTTTTTTGGCTGAAATGGTAGCAGATTTACAAATTGGGGAACTTATTTTCAGCTTTTTTGGGGAGAATTTTAGTGTGGGAAGTTTGTTTGGTGGAGTTTTGCAAAAGGCCAGCTGAGCGGCTTGAGCTGAGTCCAATTGAGATTTTTTAAAATTAGACAAATAGCTCAAAATTTGTAATATTTTTTAAATGAATTTTTCTACACATAATTTTATGATAAAAATTTGTTATTTTTATTCAGGAAATTCTTCTTCTTCTTAATTTTTTCTTCTCTGAATTTTTTTCTTTACTAATATTTCGAGTAATATAGAAAATATTTATTTAAAAATTACATTTTTTGAGCGAATAATAAAAATCTTCCTACAAATTTTTGTAATGGCCACTTAAACCACCCGATCTGCATCCTATTGACTTTTTTTTATCTCTTTCAAACTAACCACGCCAAACTAATTCTAACAATTATTTAGCCAAAAATCTGCTACTGCATAATTTTCGCAAATAACTTTATTATTAATTTATTTATTCACTAACAAATCAACTAATTAATTTTTCAGATGCATTAATAGGTGAGTCACTGAAACCATTTCATTGTAACCAACTTATTTCCTTGTATATAAAATAGTGCTTGAAATTATTTATTTATAACTAATTTGTACATATAGTATATTTAAAATTATAATTCGATGATTAATTGTTTATCGGTTATTTATTGTCATCATGTCTGTCGATTCGATTCTTCAAGCACTATTATTTTGTACAGTCTTGTACCGCATTTCAACAAATTATCATATCATTTAACGCTCTCGCTTTTTTTAATATTTAAGAATCTTTTTAACCACTTACTTTTTAATAATGAATAATGTTTGTCCTTTAAACAATTTCCTCCACTTCTCATCAGACATGACAGACTAGATAAAATACCGACAAAACAAAACGTGAAGACGGGGATGAAACGAAGAACTCGCTATGTGCATGGTAACATTTCGTTGTTGTTAAGATTTTTTGTATAAAATTACATTAGTATTGATAATTTTGAAAGTGTTATGTAAACCAACTACTAGACTGGTGTGGTTCTTGAAGAATCCACACTCGAAATAAAAGTGAAAGGACTTTCACAACAACATAATAATGCAAAATGATTTATCACAGTTGTACCTTTAATAAATAATATTTTTACATGCGTTAATTTTAAATAAATATAAATGATGGGAAAGGTGAGTATTTTACAATTAGAAAAACATATATTGTTAGAAACAATGAGACAATTAGTATTTTCTATTCTAATTATTAAGTCGTTGTATTGTTTTACGCGTATTCGGTTCAATTGATTAATTAGCGAATAAACGCGGTAATTAAATTGCGATGTGAAAAAAATAATTAATTAATTTGCTTGAAATAATTGTTTTTTAACGTCTAGTTCATATAATAATAAATTAATATTTTATATTAAATAAAAAAACGAGTAAAAAAAAAAGTAAAAAAAATTAAAGTGCCGCGACTGGGATTCGAACGCTGGCCCTTTCAATTGCCGGCCGTGCGCAATTTGTTTGTTTCGCTTCTAAATCGATTTTTTAACTTATTTTTAAAAACGAATTTTTGTATAATTATTCACATTTATCTAACAATCTCTTTCATTTAAATTTTTTACCCTCTTTAAATAATTAATTTGTAAAGAAACAAAATAATATTAAAATCGCCTTTCTAAGCCAAATCAATAATGCACCTTTTACTTTTGATTTAAATAAATAACATTGCTAAATATAATTTAAATAAATAGTATAATTAATTTCGAATATTTTTGATAATTAGCTATTAAGTAAAAGTAATTAGAATATTATGCATGCAGGTGTAAAATAATTTCGCTTGAACATAAATTACAGCAGTAGATTATTGTGTATAAAATTTCGCAAAAACTATTCTTCAAACTAAAAATAATTTATTATGTATCTGTACAGTTAGTAGCCGGATCCGGAGCCACTGAAGAGAGCGACGAAAAGGCGAACGCGCCCGGCGGAATCGCCGAATTAGACGTGTCGAAAGGCGCTGACGGCTACACAGAAGGAATTCCCGGACCCATCACTCGTCTCTTCGTCATCGCCAATCGTGGTATCGCCAACTTGGTGCAAGACCTAATCTTGGTAAGCAATTCTCATAAATAAACGGCCATCAGATCTACCTGATCTGAATGCCGCAGAGCTGATTGCGAATTTGTTGCAATAAAGCGGCTTTGCACAATTCGAATTTGAACGAAATGAACCTGAAAAAATTTCAACATCCATATATAAATAAATTAATAAATAATATGAAATGCAATTGCATTATAAATGGATCCTTGGCATATAAAGTGCTATCTAGATGTTGTTTAATGTGAATTTGTATTTTTGTAGCGTTTGGCTCAAACCAGTGAGAGATTAGTCAACTTCAAAGCCCGTTTGGTCACATCCCTCATTTAAGGAAATTGAATTTTTTTTGCCATGTAAATTAAAAACAAACAAAAATCGCATCATGCACACTAATTCGTTTATCGAACACATTATCTGGAGGAAAATATATTGAACAGCATGACAACACCATTTATTATTAAATAATTTGTAAATTTATTTATCATTTTTTTTTTGTTATATTTTTATTTAAATTTGTGTACGTGTATATAGTTGATGTTAATCTTCATTTATTTTTCTTGTTTATTGTATTTCTTCATCAAATTTCTTGCCATCTTCTCATAATTCTTATCGTGCTTTAATTATACGAATACAATAAATGAACAACAACTTACTAGTAGTTTGTAGGTTTCCGCTTTAATTTAAAATAAATATTTTTGATTGAAATTTCATCGAAATGTAAATAACCTGAACAATTGCTCATAATAAGTTTTTCCCGCATTTTTTTAAAATTGTATCAAAATATTATTATTTTGAAATATAATTATTGCTTACCTGTTAAATTTTCTCTACTATAGTACTTGTAGGTAAAAAATTATTCTTTATTATTTCTTTTTGTAAGTAGTGTAAATATAATATAATGATGAAAGGCAGACTATACAGGTTGAAAATTGTGTTATTTTTATAGTGAATTTTTTAAATTAAGTTTATGTTATATGTTGATTTAGATTAAATAAAAAAAATTTAAAATAAAACGTGTTTGATATTTTTTTGTGTCTGTATGTTTGAATTCGGTCTCGTTTATTCCATATAAAAAGCTACAATAGATTTCATATAAATACATAATAATATCATCTAACTTTGGTAATATAATATAATTAATTAATAATATACAAAACTAAAAATACTATAAACTTATAAACTAAAAAACGTTTTTTTTTTTTGCCACATAAAACATAAAAACATCAATAACAATACGTTGGTTAAAATATTAGTCGCACATCTAGTTTAAAAAACTTTCTTCCATCTCTGTCGCACTCATTGCTTCCAATGCGCGGAAGCGAGATGGAAGATAGTTAAAAAGGTATCAAATGTATGCAACCAACATTACAAATCGCCCGACTGGTTTGATGATTATAGTATGTAAAATATATTCAGTCTTACATGTACTGAAAATAGCGTTTATTTTAAACATTTATACAAAAAAAATATACCATATAAGGCTTAGTAGGGTTACACATATTTTCAAAACATTTAAAAGCAACTAAAACTATTCCTATTTGAATAAAAATAGAGCGAACTTTAATTAATATATATAAATACTTAAAAACATTAAGCTAGTAAATATAAGTACATTTTTCATTCATATATTTTCCTAACACATAAATAAGTCAAGTAAGTAGTTAATTTAAGTACAATAATTAACATAGAGGAGATATTTTCAATTTTTTCAAGATCAAAAATACGTCAAAAACTGAAGCATCTAGTAATTTGGCACATTTTTTGTATAGTATTTATTTGTTCCGGTATGTAAAACCTTGATGTCATGTTTTATTAATAAATATTTGGAATGGACTTTTTTCTTAATTAATTAATAGTAAATTTATCACACATTTAGACTGCTGAATTTTTGCCAATAATTTCTCCAGTTTTGCTATAGACGTGCGTGCCATCATATTCAATCGTCATCGGTTTTTCGCCAGCTCCACTAATTGGCTCGGGGCGAAGTGGTTCGCGTTCTTCCCTATTAAGAAAAAACATAATTAATAAAAATAATATTAATGTATTAAAAACATATAGATGAATCATGCAAAATAAATAATAGCGACGAAACGGGTTGAGAGGGTTCAAAATTCATTTTTGGCCCGATTAAGTTGAAACTTGGTACATAGAAGAAACGTTAAATTAAGCATCGATTGCGTTGAAACTTAGTATTTAGTGGTTTTTGGTGGATATATTGACAATTTTATTCATAAGATTGAAAAATAAAATTCATAAAAAATTTGAAGTTGTAAAAAATTTTTAAATTTTTTTTTTGAAAAATTTAAAAAAATGCAAATTTAAGAAATATTTACTGTTTTAAGTGACTTTCTTAACAAACGCGCAGTCACTTTTTACATTAAAACACTTTGAAATAAATCTGTGACCCGATTATGTTGAAACTTGGTATATAACTTTTTTTTTTGAGCCCTCCCTTAAAAAACGAGGTCTTTTCTTGGATCATGCAAATAATAATTGAGATGCATTTATTTAAATGTGCTAGAGCATGCAAATGTGCAAGTCCGTCTTACGTGGTAGGTGAAGGTGCCAATTTGATAGGCTGGGGCAGGTTGAGACTATTCGGATGGGCCGGAGCAGCTTTGTAACTGCAATAAGGCAGCGGAAATCGCCAACTGTATAGACTAATAAAATTTCCAATATGTATGTTGTTTGATTTGTGTTTCAATTTTTTTTCGAAAAAACGAAACAATTTTTTTTTTGAAAATTTTAACAACAAGAAGCAATAAATAACGAGTGATAGTGCAAAGGTTAATATTTATGTGTTAGTGAGTAATGGTGTTTATGAATTATTTAAGAGCGCTAAGTGAAAGCTAAGTTACCTTCCAAGTTTCGGGTCTTCTTCATCGGGTTGCTTTGCCTTTGAGGTGCACATTAGAGCCAATATTCCCGTTCGGTTAATGCAGAAACATGTGATATCGACTAGTAATAGTACGAGTACCACTGATCCAATCACGATGCCAATTATCTTTGTACTGCTGATTGACGCTTGCTTTATTGGAATTATGGGATCGAGTCCTAAATAGAAAAATTACAATTACAATTTCGGTCGAATCAAATTTATCCCAGCACTGGTGTGGTGGTGTGTATGGCTTATTTGGGACTGGTGTGTAGTGGAGATTTTGAGAAAATTCTGGAATTTTTGATTTTGCGCTTTTTTGTTTCTCCCTCCACTACACTCAGCGACCCAAAATAAAAATGGCCAACATTTGTGTGTGTTAATATGTTAGTACATTTTCGAAAAATAATAAAATCGTGTGCTGATTATTTGATATATTTTGGTAGTAAACATTTGTACTAAAACTATTCTAAATCTAACAGATCATGCGGGTAGATTACCCGGTATTAAATCCACTGACCAAAATAAAAACAGGGGACACTGATCGTTTATAATCCGTTTTTATTGTTTGTTTGAAAAATTCATAAATAATAGATAAATGTGGTTAGTATATTACAATACAGTAATAGTAGAAAAAATAGTAACGAAACCCAAAAAGTCATGCCAAGCCATCGAAGATGATCATCAAAATTAAAAATAAGCCACTTACTACAACTACGGTTTGGGTAGGTACTGCTACATATTGTCAACATTAAGCTACGTACATTTTCGAAAATTGGTGGTGAAAATGGTCCACATGTAGATGTGATTTTATTTTTTTTGGGTACACACAAAAAAGCGGTATTTTAATTATCTCGCTCACTTGAAAGCCACTGAACACACTTCACATAAGCACAAAATTATAAATAATTTTTTTTAACAATAATTAATTAAAGGAATTCTGATTTATTTTCTTATTATTTAATAATAATATTAATCTTTGTTGTCTGTATAAATTGACATAATTAATTATGTGGTACAAACTTAAATAATTAAATTATTATTGTCGAACTAGAAAAATCATAACTGGATTAGAAAAAAAAAATTGTTTGTTAAAAATATTTTTTGAAAAATATTTTTAACAATTTTAAAAATCCTTTTAAGTACACACAACTAAAAATATGACATGCACAATTTTTAATACATGCAGTTACAAAATACAAAAACAATACATGAGAAAATTTACGACATGTTACAACATAGCGCTTTTTTAACGATTATTTTACTAAACGTCAGTCTTTTCGATCTTTTCGTCTTCGATGCAAAAATTGATTAAACTCTATTCTATGTTGAAACACGCGATAAAATTTAATCGAATAATTTTTAACACATTTTATTATTCAAATATTGACTTATAAAATATCTTTACAATACTAAAAAACAACGTTAATATATTTAATATATTATTCTAACGATTGGCAGCGATTTATATTTTTTTCTTGTTTAGAAGGGGATGGGGTAGATTAGATTTAGATGTTCACATTTAATTAAACTTATGGTACTATATGGATTTCGCATTTGAACCATGCTGATCGCTATCACTCATCAAAACACTCGCTCGCTCCTTTGATCGCTATAAAGATTTACGATACGATGATTTCCTATTTTTAATGTTAGTATGAAAAATGAATGGTAAGCTAAAGTATCGAAAATGAATCATAAAAGCCAATAAAAACGGATTTCCATTGAAAGCTGCTTTAATAGTAAATTAAAATTCAAAACGAAATAATATCAACGTAATGTGCCATGCGCTTTTTTATTTTTTTCAATATCAATTTAAATGGAATGTTATGTGAAATCAAATCATGCCAGAAAGCTTTGCGAATTATTTTCAATGCCGGATTTATTTGTATGACAAATATTTGAATTGGTGGAATTTGAATTTTGAATAAATGGGGAAAGCGCTGGTTTTAGCGCTTGGGGAAATTATTTAAAAAATGCTAAATTTAATTTTTTAAAAATTAGTAAAAAAATTTAGAATTTTTTTTTAAAAACTTTTTAATAGAAAATATTTTTAAAAATATGAAAAAAAAATATTTAAAATATTTGTAAATATTATTATAAATATTTTTGAATATTTTAAATAAAAAAAAAAAATTTTTTTTTCGAAAAAATAAAAAAATTTAAAAAATATTTTTTTTAAAAAAAAATATTTTAAATATTTTTTTGAATATTCAAATATTTTTCAAAATTTTCAAATAAAATTTTTAAATTTTTAAAAATTATTTCTAACAAAAAAAAATCCAGCACTGATTTCTGATGACAAAAAACATCGATTACTGATGCACTATTATGAAAACTAATGAATGACAAAAATGATACCATTTATTTACAATAGAATATAATAGTAGTACTTATAAACAATTTATTATTTTTTTTTAAATTTTTTGGGCACACATTTAATTAAATTAAAATCGACCCCTATACGCCGTAAATGGATAGTTTTAGTTTTTAAGTCTGCATAATTGAAATACTGATTCATTTAAATTCGGTAGTGCTAATAATTGGATTTAACACCGAAATTTGTCGTAAACCCACAACACTAAAATTGTCATTGCAGCTTGTAGATAGCAAGAGAAGGATGCACTCGAAGTTGAGCCTCCGTAAAATACACCTAAAGAAGGGCAAGGGAGGAATATTTCATATTTAAAAATCGCATCCACACTCAATCATACTTAAACTTAAAAAAAAAAATCAAATCACAAAAAAAAACTGTCTAACGGTAACTAAAACAAAAATAATAATAAAGTTCACATTCGCGGCACAACCATCACTACTGTACGTATTGTAAGAGTAATATTGTTGATGCTCACCTCTAGCTGTCTTCATTCGAATCTGCGCAGGCGAACTATCGCCAATCGCATTGTGCGCGCGCAACTCAATCTTATAAGTCGTATCCGGACGCAACGAATCCAACTGATAACTCGTATACTGCACCGACTGCTGGATCTGCTCGCTGCAATCCGAATCCCTCCACTCGCCATTCACCTTCTCCGTCTAAAACCCCCCAACAAATTAAATAACCCCTCAAAAAATTTAGGCGGGAAACTCACCACACAGAAGCGCACCAAATAATGCTGAATCGGATCGCCATTATCATTCGGCACATTCCACCTCAACTCGAAATGATCGGCATACGGACTAACGGTCACCATATCCACGCGATTGCTGCTATTCAGATCGTGGTTGGACACCAAAATTTTGGGCTCCGCCGGCTCGGAACGTCTGGGCATCGTAATCGTCTCAGAATTCGTAAACGCGCCCATCCCCACATCGTTCTTCGCCGCGAACCTGAAATGGTACGTAATCTCGGGTTCCAGATTCTCCAAAATGTACGGAGCCCCATTGCTCCAAGTGTGATTGCGCGCAAAGTCCCACGAAATCTGCCGCTCCGGGCGATATTGCACGATGAAGGAGCGGATTGGGAGCCCTTCCCAATTACTGGGCGGCACAATACTGAACTTCACAGTCGTCGCCGTGATGCGCTGCGCTTTGGATTGCGCCACGGATCCCGGAACTGTCGCATGTCGCAACTCGATCCGGATCACGGCTTCGCCCAACTTATTGGACGCGTGACATTCGTAAGTGCTGTAAAAGCGATGATCGTTATGCGGTCGCACGATCAAGAACCCGTTAGCTCCCCAAAGCTGCTTCTGGAAAACTTGGTCGTTCTCCAAGATGATCCCGTTCTTCTTCCAGACGATCGTCGCGTTCGGGATCGCTTCCGGCAGACAAGACAAGTTCCCGGGTTTGTCGTCCCAGCTCCAAACGGGCGGGAGGTCTTTGGTGCGCGCGAAAGTCGGCGGGAACTCCACCGCGATGTGTCCGTTGCGGTAATCGGCCCCCGCTTGGTTCTCCGCGATGCACTCATAAAGCCCATCGTCCGTCCGGTTCAAATTCGAGATAATCAGAGTCGCGAAGGTTTCGCCTTGCTCGTCGCGGAACTCCTGCTCCAAAATGATCCGCTTGTCCAAAAGCTGTTGGTCCGGTCGGAAGGCTTCGGCCGCCCCGCGTTTCTTGAACGTCACCTTCGGCGGAGGTCTCCCTTTCACTTTGCAGATGATTTTCGTCTCCGCTGTAACCGGAGCGGTGACGTTAAGCAACTCGTAGATTCTTGGTTTGACCAGCACGTTGATTTTCACGCGCGTTTCCGAACGTCCGGCCGGATTCTCAGCGGTGCATTTGTAGTAGGAGTCGTCGTTGTATTCCACGCGCGTGATGATCAAATCGCCCGTGTTTTCCTTCACGCCAAAGCGATCGGTTTTGCTGAGATCTTCGCGGGTGCGCTCCTTGATCCAGCTGTATTTCGGGGGCGGTTTGCCGCTCGCTTTGCAAATCGTGGACGCGGTTTCGCCTTCGATTACCGTGACGGTCTCCATTGGGGCCACTTTGGGGGGGACTTGCACTTCCACCTAGTTAGCAAAAAAGTATAAAAACGTCTAAAATATTCGGGTAGTTACCTTGATGTTGCGGTTTTTGATTTGTCCGGTAGATAAGACAACCGCGGTGCATTTGTACTCCCCGTCATCGATCTCCGACACATTCTTCAGGAACAATCCATCGCTCATCACCACATACTTCTGATTGGTCACGATATTTTTGTCGTTTTTGTTCCAATCGATCAACGGCGCAGGATTTCCGGACACTTTGCACTTGATCTTGAAATCCTTCCCAGCGATTGGATACTGGCTTTCGGGAGCATCGACGAAAATGATGTCTTCGAAGGTGCTCACCAAGATGCTGGCCTTTATCGTCTCGGAACTCGCGTAGTTCGCGTGGCAGGTGTATTCACCGCCTTGGTTGTTGGTGATGCGGGAGAAGATCAGCACGGAGCCCGGCTCAGCAGGAAGACTCTGGAATATCATCGATTAGATCTATTTGGGGGGGAAGAGTGGGGAGATTACCTGGACGTAAATCGGGTTCGTACGCGCAACGCTATCAATTCTCCGTCCTTTGGAGTCGCGCCACTCCAAATTGCGCACCAAGCTCGGATCGTCCACGATGGGTCTGCAAGTCAGCGCTAAGCTTCCTCCGACTTCCTTGGTGACTTCCTTGACGTTCGGTTGGATTTGCAGTTTGGCGGGAGCAGCCAATGCGACTGCAATAATGAACAAATTTTTGGGTGAATATTAGGAGAGAAAGTGCAGCCCCATGTGTCTGGAGGTAATTGTTGTTTATGAGGCCATTATATGTATTACTTAGTGGACCCCTTATTGCGACCTCAGAACTTTCGTTTTTGCGCGGTAAAAAGTTTGCCCCAGGTGGGTACTTAATTGCAATATTGATAATTTAATGCTGTAAGTTTGAGATTAATTGTAGCTATAGGATGTTTTTTTGATGTAATAAAGTTACATATTATTTATTAATTGCGTCTTCTCGAAGTGCATTAAAATGATGGATTTTTGGCTAATGGACCATAAAACTACAAATGACCGAAATGCATTAACGGCATTGGGGCCAGATTTTTGTATTGTGCACTTAGATAAAAGTTAGTTTTATATCAAAAATAAATATAATTCGCTTAGCAATTCAACAATTTTACCCATAAATATCCAGATACAAACATTTAGTAATTTATTCAATAAACAAGCAAAAATGCTGAGCGCCACATCAAATATGAATATTCGCAAAATTGCAAAATCTCGGATTGTGGAAGTATAAATTTAACGCACCACCATCAATTTCATGGTCTGTTAAGCCTGTCCGAAGGACAACATTGGGGATGACAAAAGTGCCTAATACATCACTGACTAGGCCCGACAATTCAGAGCAAAAACATTCGGAAATATCTCGAAAATTATGGTCGCGCTATTTTTACTTCATATGACGTCACAATATGTTGAGCGCTACGTCATAATAATACTCTGACTAATGAACTTCATGTTAGCTCCAGATTAGTTTCTCGTGTACGCAATTAATTTAATTTCATTGTTCTATTTGAAAGCTGCGAAGGACCATTATTAACGCGATTAGAAGAAAAAGTTACGATTTCCGAATGCAAAGCAAATGTTTACAAGAATGCTTTAATTGCTTGCATTATCAACATAATTGCAAAGCGCACAGCGAGATTTTTCATATTTCTGTTGATTTAAACTCGGAAATGTTTCACTATATTGCGAAAAATAAATACGCAGAATTTGTATTTTCGCTGATCCGACTTTTAATTGGAATAATTGGCTTTATTGGAAATTGTTTGATATTTAATTAATACAAATAATGGAATATATTGCCAACCGAAAGTACTTTATTCCGGTTTTGAATAATTAAAATTACATTTCGAGTTTTGTTTGCGGAAAAAATATTTCCCGCCAAAAATAAAATATTTGCAATTTAATATTAAATTGTTTAATAAGGACGATAAACTTCAATTAATCCCAAAAAGCACATAAAATATAATTAAGATTTCGTATGACCAGCATTGATGTCTAAATTAAGATAGATGTTGATGGTCCATGCTTTGAAATGGTCTGAGGGCAGAACAACCCACTTGTAATAAATTGAATTACCGACATCAAATTAGTGTAAATTTGCTTGAAAATCCACCCTACATCTAATTCAATAAACTCGGCGATGACGTAGACATTTAATAATTTAAAAACCACTTTTGCCGCGCAAACCACAAATATATTCAAGCCATTATTTCAAAGCTGACTTTTCAAATTGGCGTAAATATATTATGAATGAGAACATAGACCTTTCGTGTGCAAGCCAAGTCTGATCGAGATAATTAGTTTCCACTGAGATATTCACTTCTCATACAGAGTGTTCGAAAATAAATGGAGCAGACATTTTTGGAGTCCATTTTCTAAAAAGTGGGAGTCGATACTTAGGATCCGATTTTTATTGGAGTCGAGAAACTGGTCCTTGATTTTTTGCAATTTACTTAAACAACAAATTTTAGTTGCGCGCGATCTTACGAGATGGCGATCAAATTTGTGGGAGGAGTCACGTTCTGAAACTGCAATTCCGATGCATTTCCAACACACTGTATATGATTACCTGAGTATTCCAACATTATGTTAAATGAAACCGCATTGCCTCCTAGTTTATGCATGAACCTACCGCGTTCTGGCAAAAAGGGATGATTTACTTCGCTGTGACATACAGAAACTGCTATTTAATAGTTTCTGACAAAAGCAAATAGTAGTAGAATCGTGTCACAGCGATATTAGGAATAATAATTTCCATCCCGCTCTATTAATATAAATATGATTATTTTTTACGACGACATAAAAAGAATAGCAGTCAATAAAAATGGCGATTCGGGATCGAAAAACGTCTTACAGTTATGATAAATTGCATTGCTAGGGCAAATGGTGTTACGCGTCATATAGCATAAAATAAGGGAAAATTGCACCCCTGTGCGCGATGCAAACGAAACAATGTCTAATTCTCGATTAAAATTTTCCGTCCTGCAAATTCTGCAACGTGTTAAGTGCGGTACTTGATAATTTTCTGCTTAACTTTTCATATTGCAAATATTTCAATTTTCCGGTAAAAATGCGACATTCGGTGGAGATTTCTGTGCATGAAATCATATCACTCAAGTCCTGTGACAGGGTCGTATGACAAGCATTTGTTATCGTTTTGCTCTTGTCACATGTTACAGAGCATGAATGCTGAACGAGATTCGTCTCTAGGAACAAACAAAACACTTTTGCCGAAAATCCCAACATAAATATACAATCAAACATGTCCCTCAAGGCAAACGACGCTTTCTATTATCAAATATTAAAATTTATTGTGAAAAATTGAATGAATTACCATTTTTTGCGAGGATTTTTGCATGCAAATTTTATTATCTGTCAATTCCTGCGAAAAATTCAAATTACGCGCTAAAAATATTCGGCTACCAACTATAAATATGAAACTACATATGCAACCAACAATACATCCGCAAAATGTAATCCTGCAAATAAATTTCATAATGAAATTTAATTTTCGCAAACTAAATTACAAATTCGCTCATATCAAAATTAAAAAAAATTCCCATTCGTTAGAAAATACCCCAGAGAGAGAGCAACGTTCACATTTAACGATGTAAATTATAAAATTCATGAGATCTCTCTGTGCAAAGATGAAAGACCACATTAATGAACTGTCTCCTATTAAAGGACTGTCAAATGCTAAAAAGCCTCTTCAACTATGTAGAATAATGTAACATAGAAATTTTTTTTGCAAGCATCACAGCTCATTGAAGTAACCGCAGAATTATAAATCATTTCCATTTAACATTATTTTTTTTTTGCAATTGTCTGGCTTAGTATTATAATTTAATTACAGTTTTCATGTTTGGAAATTTATGTCACGTTGCAGTTTATTTGTCGCAAAAGGACGTTATTTCTAATTAAAAAATATTATGAGCTGCAAATTTATTCAGGATGTATTATTATTGTAAATAAATTTAGTGCAAAATTGTGTTTGCAAAATAAATACGACGCAAATATTTGTAAATATTAATTGAATTGTTGTAAATTTATAAACTCAATTTCGTTACAATAGTTTGCAATTTTATTATAAATTTTCCAACAAATTTAAAGTTTGATTAAAAATTATTTCCCAAAAGAAAATTGCTTACATAAAAGTTTGTTGTTTTTTTTTCAAGGCGAAAATAAATATTCGCTGGCGGGTTGTAATTTCATTAGCGTATTAGCTAAAGATGAAAATTGCAACTTTAATTAGTTAATAAATTATAAACATGTTGTCGGCGAGAAAAACAAACAGCGATTAGTAATTTGAGCGAAAGGTCGATAAATCCTTAAAAAAAATAATTTTATCGACACTCAATATAAAATATTGATAGGCGCTCATAAAAATAAATTGCTGTATATCAATAAGAAATGAGCTTTATTCGATTTGGTTCAAGTTCGGGAAATTATTACGATTCTGATAAAGTACATCGGAGAAAAACAGGAAATATTTTATGGTATGGGAGTCATGTACTGATTTATTAGAGCGCTCTCCGAAATATTTTAAAATTATAAATATTTATCGCAAAATTTGCAATTAATTTGCTTTTGAATATAATATTTGAATTTACGCGCGCTTTGATGTGTTGCTTACACCACGGAAATTTATTATTATTTCCAGCTAGCGCCATCTACTATGAATCTACATCAAATTTGAATTTCTACTGTAATTAACTCGAAATAAAAATTTCTGCTCTTACCAGCCGGTTAATAAATTGCATACAATAAACCGCCACATAAAAAGCGTCCAGAAAAAGGCCGCTGATTCTGTCACAAGGTTTTAAAACACTCCAGACGCATCCCCTGCTCATACGAGCGCTTTTTCATTCCTTTTTGTTTAATTACTTTAATATTTTACGACGTAGAGAACGAAAAATCTCTCATTCCCTCGTTAAATGTACGCGACAAAATAAATTCCAAAGGTGGACTTATTTATCCGCTTTTGCAAATTTCTCCAGAGATTTCGCCAGCACGATTCATTTATCAGAATTTAAAATACCCACAACACAAAAATAAAATAGACGCAGCAAAAACTACAATGTTTTGAAATTTAATGCAAATTGTGTGACAAATGTTTGCAAATAAATTCCTCTAACTGTTTGCCGTATTTATTTACCGTAAGTCCCTGTGGTGTCAGTTTTAGCCTAAACAGCGAATTTCACTTCGAAAAAAGTAAGGGGATGATGCAATTCGGAATCTTAACCTCAGGGCTGATTTCTCCACTCTTTTGTCTCGACATCTGTTCGATCACACGCACTTCTTTTTCCGATTAAGTGGCTGCAGTTGCATCCATCAATCACATTTTGCTTCGAATTAAATAATAGCACGCTTTCATTTTCTCAGAAAGTTACGATGCGAAAAAATTGGGGAAAAAGTTTGAATTGCAAATTGTGACGAGAAAATGTAATAGATATGCGAAGTCGGCGTTGAAACATTGAACCTCAACAAAATCTAGTGACATTAGAAATTCCCCAGATAATTGCAAATGGCCGCCGATCAGTTTGAAATGTTTGACAGATAGTTCGACCGATTTTTAAAACTTCATTAAAATGAAGCGGAAAGGGTCTGAAGTAAAATCAACTTGTACAACAGAAAAAAGAATAACAAGATCAGCTACAAAGCTTGAGAAGTCAACTGCCGCTCCCGATGTGCCTCCTCCAGAAGTTTGGAATCCGTATGGTGAGGAACCAGTTTTTTGTGTGTGCCAGGAACCTGCAGGCGGTACGATGATAGCGTGCGATAACTTCATATGTCCGTGGGATTGGTTCCACTACCCCTGCATTAAAATGAAAAGGCGCCCAGCAAAGGATGCGAAATGGTACTGCACGCACTGCCGTGGGGATACTTGGAAGAAACAAAAACCATGGCCGGAACTTGTACAAATACTTGTCAATTTTAATGCGGAAGAAGAGGCCCGATGGGTACTTGAATGCGATTAGAATGTTGTACAAATTCTATATTTTTTATTGTAGGATCGGTGTCAATTAAATCCGTTACCCGAGACGGAAAAAAAGTAGGTAAGTTAACCTAACATATTTTTGCGATTCAAAATGGCGCTTGCTGAACTTATACATTGCCATAGCAATCAAGATGGCGTCACGACTATGTGACGTCATAGCAATGGAAGCGATTTCCAAAATGTATTGAAATTTCGGTTAAAAAAATGTTTGTTTGTTGATTGATGCGGGAAAATTAGTTTGTAAAGTCGCAAAGCCAGCAACATCTGCCGAAAATCGGGAAATATGAGCGCACGTAGCTTTATGTATTTGAGCGTTTGAACGATTGGAAAACAACGTGCCATTTTTTCGGTTCGATGAAAATTGAAAAAAACGAAAATTTGATAGCCAGTTTAAATTAAAGGTGTGTGCTTGGAATTGGTGCGATATCTTTTTAATAAGCGCCGCGATAATTTATGATAGTCAGAAAAGCAATTCTCGCTCGCATAACTCACTTTTGCATATCATCGATGTCGACGGTGAGGCAATTTAAACTCCTAATTTAACAGCCATATAGTAAAATTTCCAATTATCGATCAAAGTGCGCCGGACTTTTTCCGCTCCGCACTTCACACATTCGAGTGCATCAACGCTTAAGTGGCCTTAATACAACAATCCCTCCGCATCGCATCCATATATTCATAGCAATAACAGGAAATAGTGGAGAGCAAAGACAGAATATCAAATTGCATCAAGTGAACAGTGTCAGTCACATGCGGTTTTCAACTTTGAAGAATTGCAACCCGCTCGAATAACCATTCAAAGGCATCGGATATCTATTGTTTTCCAAACTCTTTTGTTTGACGGCACAATGAGATTGCCCAGCATCCACTTAAACACGCAATAGTTGCGAAAGGATGGCGGCTGATGTGAGAATCCGAGGCTTGTCTCATCATCGTCGTCGTTTCTATACAAACAAACGACTCAATGCACTTTTTGCCCGATCAATAATAATAAATTGATATTTTTTCGAAAATTACTCCGTTTTGGATTTACGCGTGTTGTATAAATATTTCGTGCGAAAACGACACGATTTGGCATTAGTTTAAGAGGATCGACAAACATGAAAATCCATTACAAGTTGCTATACTAGACGAATTTATTTTCCAAAGTAATGCGACATTGTTGTCGCTTTACGGAATTAATATTAATTTTCTAATTAAAATTCCCATTTTTTGCCAATTAATTGCAACACCAACCATAACAATAACCCGCGGAACTTTAAGTTTACCAATTTAGAAATCATTGAGCGCTTTGTAATTTAAGAAAATTAAATATCCATTTAATGGAATAGCAAAATGTATTTCGACTAAAATAAGGATCCGAGTTGTGCAAAAGCATCGAAGAAGGACGTGTACAAACAGACCGAACTGATTGACTCTAATACTACTGAAAGCACAATCTGCAATCAATAACTGATAGCATAGCGGGCGAATACTGAAGGCGAATGTATTCTTCAGCATGTAAATAGGAATACATGATACAATATCTGGAAAATTGTTGCGAATTTACATAAGATAACGAGCTTTGCACAAAAAATCGGGAAAACTTTAGCATCTGGGAAAGGGCTAGAAAAATTATTATATTAGTTATTACGAATTTGCATAAAAACTGGAGCGCGGAAATTTTCATAAATTTCGAAAAAAATATTGTAAAATGTTTGAAACTGAACGTGAGAAAACTTATTTTTGAAGAAAAAAAGGAGTTGGAATTTTTAATAATTTTTATCTTCGTTAAAAAGCGTCGCAGAAATTTGTTTTGATTTTTTAAAAAAAGCGCGAAGTTTGAATTATTAGTATTTTGTGGTACTTTTTTCAAAAAGTAGCAAAAACTAATTTTTTTCTAAGAAAGTCGAACAAAAATGGACCCTCTAAAATTACCAAACAATTTTATTTTCCAAAACCGGAAACACGCATCGCTAATGATGAGTTGTAAGTTTCGAAACCGATCCCAAAATGAATCATCTACAAGGGATGAATTCCATTAGTACTTCCCGATGCATTTCCTATATTTGATATTGATAATCGAATTTTATTCCGATGATTGATTCGTATGGCACAAAAAACCTCCTCCTATTGTTTACCATTATAATTAGATGCGTAAATTTACATATCGTAATTAAGATTAATTAGATCGGCAAACTAAAACGCAACCTCATGATTCCGCCATATATCTCATTAATGGAATAATTATGTATTCCCTTTCGTCAATAATAAATCAAACGCGAAATAAATAATTTTAATGTAAGAGTGCATTGTTTCAAATCCTTGGGGCAGTTTTCTTATTTTTAAACGCGCGCGTTTGCTTTTAAGGAGATTGCTCGAACAAAAACTTGGCCGAAATTATTTTAATACGAAGAGTAACGCCTAATAAACCCCTTAATGTCATACATGGTCTAGCACTTAGCACTCCATGTATCAAACAACCCCCTTATGAGTTTCCGTCAATTACCGCAATTTCTCACCGAATTTTTGCAAGCAAAGTCGTAATGAAAATTCGGCGAAATTTTCTCACTCAGTGAATCTTAAATAGCGTCGGAAAACTGGACTGGAAATTTATTTTCCCGATAAATTTCCACACGCTAGTATTTAAACAGACCATTTATTAGTCGAGATTTATCTCAGTCGTATATTGTTCCTTTTGCAAAGCATATTGTTATAATAAACATGCTTTTTAATTATTTCTTGCTTTCCAAATGCGAGTTATTTTTACCATAATAAAATTCGTAGTATTTTTGTTGCAACTCGCTAGCTGTAAATTGTGAGTGCAACTTTAACTTATGGATGTGCAAGCTCCATATCCATTACATTTTCTTTCTATCTATCGTATAAATTTAGAAATGCAATTTTCTATTGTTTGCTTCTTGTTTTCAAAGGATAAGAGCTTAACCACAGATTGCTGCATTATTTAATTTTCTGCTTCCTATTCAATTTATTTAATGGAAATAAACGGATTCACGTCAAAGGACTTCAATTGCGTGTGGAATATCTGGACCAACAATTTTTTTGTTGTTTCAGTTTCCCATCTATTCCTAATAGATACGAAATGCGAAAGAAAACGCCTAATTGTAAGAAACTCATTACAGTGGAGCGAAAAACAAAAACTATCAGAGGCTTCCCCGAACGAATCCTATATTCATTCCAATTTTGCTTGGCGGTTTTTCCTTTCGGGACCTAGTGTAGTGCTTTTCGACGAGTTCCTTTTGATCCATCGACCACTCGATGTCGGCTTAGTTAAGCTTGCTGAATCTATTGAAGCAACTTGAAAAGTTCGTATTGACCAAAAGTTTCGGCCTCTTCACTAACTAGCCGCCGCAACCCTCTCTCTTCACACAGTTTAATGTGCATAACAGTCAGTCTCAAAAGAGGTCGCTATCGATTTGATCAACAAGCTTTCAAGAAAGTTTAAATTAAAATTCAATTATCTTGTGACTTTGAAAGTTGGCATGCTTGAAATTGATGTTTGGGGTGCAGAGAATGGCGCAAAGAATTAAGATAAATCGAGATCTGACTAAGGACAATGTTTATCTTATTCCGTTAATTGGAGAGGATTTCTAGATGAGATTTTTCAATGTAGAAAATTATTTTCACACTTGAGGGACGCTAAAGGACGAACATTTATTTATAGAAACACATACGCGCCAACGAGCTAATCAAATTAATTTATTATTGACATGATAGGATGCGAATTATTAATTAAACGCAGAATCCTTGAGGCTATTTTAAATTTGACTTAAAATTAAATTTCTACACACTTTTGCTCGGAAAAAATAAAGCTCTCAGTTTAATTAGATTTCGGGCCTTTTGAAAAGTTGCGGATAGTTTACCTTCTCACATAATGTAACATTTTCGTTTCGTATTTTTTGATGTACGTGCTTCAGATAGAAAAGACGCGCGCGGCGTCTTCAATTCCATATAAAAGGAGTCGTAATAAGGACGTAAGAGAATGAATGATGGATCAATATCACATGACTTGTCTGTATTTTCGGGTTTGACTCAAAATGAAAAATCAAATTTATTGAATCCGACATCGACAAATAAGTGTTGAAATCAAAAAGCTTCTTATATTTTTAGAATTTCGCTAAATATCCCAAAATCCAATTAAAACTTTTAACCAATATTATTGATGCTGTACGAATTTTTTCGTCGCTAATTTCCCGCGTAATAAGCAAAAACAAAAAGCTTATTTGCGGCTTTCTTGCTCAATTTCCCAACGTTGTAAAAGTATCAAAATTAGTTTGTCTCGCTATTACGAACAAATTGTAAATCTAAAATTGATTGTAACTACCTGAGGCTGCGAAGCGCTTTCCTTCTAATGCAAATTAACCAAATAGAAACTTATAAAGTTGGGGAGCTTTAGAAAATCTATATTGAGAAACTTCAAGCTAAGTGACTGCTATAAGTGCAACGAAATTATATTATTACCAGTTAGTTTGTATCATGTGTAGAAATAATAATTTCATCTTATAATAGAAAATGAATTTCATCACATCATAGACGTACAAAAGCAATTTCATTGTATGAGAAAATCATCATCATCTCCAGAGATTGCGAACGGAAATGTGTTGTTGTTTTACGAATCGGACCAATTTTCGATCAAACAAATATTGTTTTATGTCGTTCGAGCTTCGATTATAAATAATTAATAAAAATCTCATACAAACATTTGTATCCAGATTTGGCATCTTAGCAAAGACTCCTTGGATACCAGCGGAGGGGCGGTTATATCGTAAATTTGCTGATACGAGCTTGTCAGCACTTTCAAAGCTCAACCTTTGTTATTATATGGAAGGGGGCCGAAGGGGTGGTTATATAATTTATACTCAAATGCTTCGCTATTCTCGTCTATTCATATTTTCAAATTTATCTCGTTCGAGCGCAACCAACTAGTAGAACCATAATTTACTGTCGAATCTTTCGCTCAATGGTAATTAACTCGGGTGGAGGAAAAGTCGTTGGAATTTTCTTTCTAATATAATAAATGCCGTTGGTACATCTTCGTGTAAATTACATTACACTTCAGCAGCAACCCAGTCGAGATTTAGTTTCACTCAAGAAAATTAAGTACACATGCTAGTTGTTCATTATATTATAATATATAGCTAACTTATCTTAATTTGAAAAGTTACGACAAACTTTGATAAAATTTGCGCTAATTTCGGCTGGCGGCGGCTTTTGTTTTGCTTTTCCACCTTTCAAGTCGCTGTATCATATTAAACTTACTTTAATATCATTACGGGATTTATTTTTTCTTGTTAGCAAAAAGTTTATCAAATTGGTTTCTCAATTAAGTGGTCCTTGATACGTGATCTTAATTGAAAATTAACAACAGTTCAAGTGGAGTTTATGCTATAAGGAAGTTGGTCATTAACCAGAAGTTTGGGAGTTTGGATTGACTAACATCTTGACTAAATAATTATTTGCTTTATCAAGGAATAAATTAATAAAATTTTATTGATACCGAACTTATGCTAGTTCCGATGATAGGGTGGAAACGCAAACTAATCCAACTGTATAGACACTCAATAAGGCGACCTTCTCGATAGCGATCTTAATTTGTTTCATCCCTCCAGTTTATGCGTCATTTGTTTTCGCAAGGATTTTTTTTTTTGGGATAAAGGTCGCATATTGATTGAAAAATGCAAATAAATCACATCAATATTGGACCGCGTCTATAAATAGCTTAATAAATATTATGTATTTATGCAAATTTTTATTGTGTTGTGGCTCGGAACGCGATGTGCTCCTGTTGATAACTTTTCAAACGAGATTTCTTTTCTAACTTTGTTAAACTAGAAAGAACAACAAAAAGCCGTTCTATTATAGAATGCGACATCAATGGAAACAGTCGAGTTTGATGCATTTCGAACAATTTTAAAAATTAAGTTCCCATAAAAACCGTCCACTAGCGACACGAACCAAAAATGTCGTCCAACTTCCAAACTAATTTAGTGGTTATTTTGTAATTAAAACTACATTGTTTGACAGCTTGTTATTTCCTATAGAAATTTGCAAATTAATTTTCAAACTAATACATAAATTAAATAAAAACGAGATGTATACTACTAACTAATTGTATAAAAGATTATTAAATGCAAAAGTCGTGCTAAATGCGAAATTAATTAATATGAAAATAGTAAACAAAAGACGTCTTTAATTAGAGCAAACGTCTTTTAATTCCAAGACACAAAAGACTTACGGGAATAAATTACAATTGCCGGTTGGAACAGAAGAGACGCATTTATTAATGGTGAAACTCGAAAACTCACACAAACACACCAATTCCAATAATAAACTTTAACAATTAAAACACTATTAATTATTTCGGGCTTTCAGGAAAAATGATCACGTGATTGTCAATCAAAAAAACATGTTGAAACTAATTACATTTCGTTATTTATAGCGCGTAATTAAAAGTGCAGCGCGTCAACAACAATTTGTTAAATAATAAACAAAATATCGAGCCATAAATATCTTTTACATCCCTTTAAGTGTAATGCATGAATAATACAGCATCAAATAAAATTGTATTGAAAATCCCATTCGCGCGAAGCATTTGAGTCACTTATGTTTTTAAATCTACAACAAAAACAAATTTAAGAAAATGCTAAATTCTTTGAAAAGGAAAAACTTGAGAGCACGCTCCATTTTTCCCACTGCATGCGCATATTTTGCACAATGTTATGAAAATGATTTTTTTCCAAGCAAATGTAACATACTTTGCATTTTCCGACAAAAAGCTTAAGCCTAGCAAAAGTCTACAACTAGGGTCCGCCCCATTATCAAACTTTTTTTTTATTCAGTCGCTTTAAAATTCCACTACAATGATTTTCAATTCGTATAAATCCGTCCGATGATTTAAAAAGGAAATTTTGCTTTACATTTTTATATCCCCCCTTAAAAATAAAATTTGGCGCTTTTTCACATTTAAGAAACATTTTATTTAACAACGCGAGTTGACAACGAGCAGAATCAATTTATTAATACAAGTGCATTAGTAAATTACGAACGAACGCAATGTGCTGTTAAAATCCGGCGACGGCCTCTCAGGAAGCATTCCCGTTAAATTAAAGCTATTAGCACTACATTGATTTTTCTTATCAGGTTTAGCTTCCAGCTTTTACCTCGTATTATAAAAGTAACACTTTCGAGCAAGTTTTCTCATATATAACCATTCAAGCTTACGATAAATACGAGCAAAAAATTTCAGGAAGCGATCTTTTATGGCCCACATCATTATTGAGGAAAATTCGACTCAAGAGTCGATTACTCATAGATAATCACGCTGCATACTAATTTTTAACCTTTAAGGGTCATTTCTTATCTTAGGTGTTCATAAAAGTGGGGGATCGATACCAAGTTTCAATAAAATCGGGCACTTATCGAACAAAATCGGTGCCGCACATTTCCAAGTCAGCTTTAATGAACTGAATCGCAATAATAGAGAGCGAAATAAAAGCTTTTATAGCCCACATTATTATAGCAATTCAATAATCAATCAAACCAAAGCAAAAAGAGCGATTATTTCCTTTATGTGCGCCTGAAATTAGATTTTTCAAAGTGTTTCTTTTTATTCGTCTCTTCTCGTTCGTATCGGCAGACGGTCTTTATCACGATGGTCTCATAATTTATAGGACTGTAGAAAATTCTTCTTGGAACGTTAAAATTTTACGTCTCCTACGTGCTGATATGGAAATTTGCACAGAAAGACACAAGTTGCGCTTCATTTCCCTTACACTATTATCTACCCGACGAAATGGTACATTTTTACAAGGCAATTTTTTCATAAATGCAAAAATATTTGTCAAAGTAATACGATTATTTGGTACGACAACAATTTATGGAACAAGTAACGCTAATTAGTTTGAACAAATTTTGCCACTTAGCGTGGAGCGAAAAAGTTGCCAAATGTATTTAAGCTCGTCAATTTTTCCTTTTTCAAACCAGATGAAAATCTTGTGCAACGAAACCAAACTTTAATTTTCCAATTAAGTTGGACAGGCGTGACAAAAGTCGCTTTCCAGAGAGACTATTAAAAAGTTGAAATAGTATTTTAAATGTTTGAGTGAAATATTTGCGGGCAAACTTCGCGAACACGTCTATTTTATTTTAAATACTGCGCTGGAAAACGGATCAATTTTTTTTTTGTATTTATTTGGCCATACAATACCAGATCGAGACCATATTTTTTAACACCGCAAACAAACGATTATTGCTGCGTTTTTCTCACACAAACTTGTCGAGATAAAGTAGAAGAATGGAAAAGTTTCTGGTGGTGTGACTCTATTTGTTTGTATACCGCGTGTCCTGGCCAAAAATATTTTTTTAGTTTATAATTTGGTCAAAAAATAATATTTTCGATAAAAAATCCTCAAAATAATTTTTGCGACTTTTGGGGGTGAGTTTTGGGACACGCGGTATAGACACTGCGTGGCAAGAAGGAGAAAAGCTCGACGCCTGAAAGTCGCGACGCTTTTCAACGCCCTGACGCAAAATGAATGGAGAAAATGCCAGCACTGAATTTCCACAGCAACAACTTCGATGCGACGACGAGAAGCAGGAGAGAATAAACTCGAGTAAATGATTCATAGTTCAATTTACAAAATAGAAAAAAGCTCTGTCATAAAATTGCTGGTAGGAGCACTTGTGATTAATTGGGTTTTTTCGGTGGAAGAAAAAATTTGTAGGTGCCATATAGCGGCTTTTCCCACTTTATGTTAGTCGAATAAATTTGCGCGCTTTTAATCACATTCATCATATTTTTAATAATGTGTCATAAAACTAGAATTCAATACAATAAACCAAATGAAAAATTAAGTATGAATGAACATCGTAAAAAATTAATCTGGTGGCTGATCAAACTAGCGGATTTTCGCAATTAGATATTTTAGTTGTGTCGTAACTTTTATGGCGTCTGGAAAATGTTTGCAATAATGAAAATTAATTATGACGATTCTACTAGAAACTAGAATATGAAATAATTTTTTTTTTATTATTAAATCAGTAGAATTAAGAAATATTCAAGTTATATACCAATTTCCAACTAAATCGGCATCACATATAATAATAATTTGTGTATTAAATCTTTATTGTCACAAAACTAATCGACTGTATTTTTTGTTTCAGCTGAATTATCACAAGAAAAAATATTGTTCTGCAAAAGAAGTTAAATTAATATTAATATGTACCCAGTTTCATCTAAATCGGGGCTACATTCACTTGTTAAAATTCATATAAAATTAATTTCTTATTTTTTAATCACATTTTAAATAATTCTTTCCTTTAACTATTAAAATTCAAATAAATATAATTGTAATTAAATACTATGTTCAAAATAAATCGTTCAAAAATTCAATTTTGACTACAATTTAAATTCTACTACAAAACACGATTAATGAACTCGATAAAAAATACCTGCCAAATTGCGTATAGGCAAAATAAACAACGGGCGTGAAAAACATCTAGTGTCCCTTTGAATTGTAAGGGCTTTTCATTAAACTTGCCGCCCCCTTGTTTTTGTACTACAACGCGAACAATTAATACAATTCCAGTTCGTGTGTTCTAATTATTAGACACCGAATATATAACTAAATTACTGCTAAACGCATCGTCTTATAGAACAAAACGCAATGTCGCACGCAATTGAAAAGGGTGGCGGATGGCGAAAAAGCTTTTCATTTATTCAACCCTCCGCATCCGATGAGTATGTGTGTGTTAGACAAGACTTTCTTTCTTGCACCCTCTCGTCTTATAAAATATTCAAAATGCATGTTTACACTTTTGTATTTATTATTTAACGTTCGCGTAATTTTTGTCCATTAACTTGATACGTAATGGGCTTTTTGGGAATTTTAATTTTCGCATAGTGATGATAAAATTTTAGTATGCAAATGGCATCACATTAAAATGAAAACATTAAACGCGGTGCTAAATGCTAAACAAACGGCGACAATTTCATTACCAGTTCGCAAGAGCATCTTCTAATTATTTCCATGTTTATATTTATCGAATATCGTCGGAAATTAATCGTCTGATGCAAAATTAAATTAAGCGAAACAATGGATGGCAAGCGAATCGATAGAAACACAAAGAAAAATTACAAGCAGATAAAAGATTAAAAATACGGTAGTGAATCAATAATTTTGGCGCAGAATATTTAAGGGAAATTAGCATCATAATTCTGTTAAACAAATTAATTGCGTTACGGTTTGAGACGATATTATTATTAAGTTATAGTGAGACAAAGTGTTTGTAAGTGCTGAAAATAATAAGCAACTAAAATACAAAGTTTCAGGGATAATATTTAGTTGGAGATTTTATTCAAAATTTAATAATAAAATTTTTATTTAATTTTGTACAATTTTTTATCGGGATTTTTTAATAAATCTGGACTCCGATAATTAATTGTAAAAGAATTAAATTGTTTGTACCATTTATTAAAAATAGCAATGTTTCGTCCAATTACGCAAAATTAAATATTCTGTTTGAAAATATGACAAAAAAATTCCAAACTATTTTCAATTGAACTTTATTGAAATGCAACAAAACATCCTACCTAATAAAAACAAATATCGGTACCACTTTACATACACTCAACCTGAATTGCAATATAAATAATATCCAACATCATTTCAACTGGAAACTGATTTAGCTGCACCGAGAACTGCAGTTTGAAACTCAGTTATAAATGTTCAAATGGAAATTACAGTTTGCAAATAAAATTGAAATAAATATCAGCCAGTATGCGATATGGCGAATCGTAAACAAAATTAAGCAACTCCATTCGAAATAATGAGCGACAAACAAAAAACATTATAAAACATGTGAATTAAATTATTGTATAAACATTGAATGCAGAACATTTTGCGGCTGTTCAAATCGTATGTTTAATGAAGAGAATAAATTATTTCGCATGCAATTTGTTCCTGCAGGATAGCACTGTCCATTCGGAATATTTGTACCACTAAAAAGAATCACTGCAACAATGAGGCTGGACGAAAATTAATCAATCCAAAGCCAGCAGTTTAAATTAAGCGAAATTTGTTTAAATAAAGTGAATGGAAACGAACCCGAAATCCCCAGGTTTCTTGCTGCAATCCTCTAGCGACTTCCCCCTTATATTTTTAAGCTTTTTCCCGTCTCCAAGCTAATATAATTCTAATATATCTGTTTGATATATAGATTCATGTACAAATCTAATAAAGTAGCAGATTTTCTTGACATGTTTTCCCCGAAAACCTCACTTGACTGGTGGTGAAACTTACCAAATAGTTCGATTCAATTTGAGGGTTGCTGGTTAAAAGTCTATGTACAGAATAAAAGTGCATCGCCCTAGAATATTTGCGCTTGTCAGAAATCACGTGATTGATGATAAGTGAATATTCAAATCAGATTCGAAACTTGACGGATCGCTTTCGGAATATTTGCTTTTATTATTTCAATATTTGCGCGGAAAAAATGAAAATATTTATTTTTATACGCAAAACGTCGAAATTTTATCAAATTAGCTCGAAAAGTTTAAAAATGGCGAAACAAATAAATTTTCAAAACTGGCGCCTGCGCCATAATTAACAAAATCTTCAATTAAATTTAATGTTATTTTTCTCAAACCATAATTCAAGTAAAATGCCCCAAAAATTAAATTTATATTGTTCTCCCTTCACAAGGGTTGCAAAAGAGTATCAAGTTTCAGTAACTAGATCGAAAAATGTTATTAATGACTTCATTTATAAAGGCTCGAGACAAAAGTGGTTCGTCTAAGTGAAAACGAATGTAACATGACCAAGGGATAGTGCGAACGCATATAAAGGGATGAGAAAAGGATACTGACAATCCCATCAGTGCAAGTTGCGAGGATCATATTTAACCACGCAACGCGTGAGGGATCGCAAACAATCCTTTCAAATCCCCAACTGCAACAATCATTTTCGGACTCCAAAAATATTTAGCCTAAAAGTGGAAATTTGATAAAGTCTAACGAATTGTAAAGTCCCCAAATGTGTCGACCGCAAAAATTGGCCGAAAATCGAAATACCATCGTCTGGATGTGACAGATTTTTGAGGTGGTGATCGTGAGGGACTTTGCGGTCTGTTCGCCCCAATCTTGATTCAAACGCGCCCTTTCAGAGCGATATGATTTCCCGGGTGCATGCAAGGGAACGTCACCTTCGTTTGGCTCCGATTGTTCCCCTTCCGGACCATCCAATGAAATTGGATTTTAAACAGATCACAACTAAGGAAGACCACAACCAAACTTACCGCAAATTCCTTAGCGGATTTCGCACACACACTTTGATTATTAACTAACAAGATCGTAACTTTTAGATACTATATAGAACGAGGATATGCAAGAGGATTAGTTGGCGCGTGGTTTGAATAAGAAATGGCAACATCCGCTGCATATGCATCATGCATTTTGACTCGGAATTATTTGAATGGACCAAAAATTGAGGTGAATAAAATTTTGCGCGATATAAAACACAATTGATAAAGTTACTCAATCTGGAGTCATAAAACATTCACTTTGTAATTAACTTGGCAAATTGCTTTAATCAATTTTGAGTTGAATTATATTGCACCTACTGCGATCTTCTCTTTTCCTTCAACTTAAAATACGTCTCCAACGAACAATTAATATTCATAAGTCATGCTTCATTTACCGCTAATTGAAGTTTATGCAACATTTCACTCCAATCTCTACTAATTTGTCGTTTGAAAAGGGCGCGCAATATTTCATGGTACTTGGCATTATTGGTCGTACGAACCTGCAACAAAAATAACAATAATTATTGACGAGATGTGGTTGGAAATGAGATTAAGCTGCTTGGGTTTCGATTGGCCGGAAAGCAGTTGGGTAAACGATTTTGCATTTGATTCCCGAAATTGAGTGACGTGTCTAGACCGGGTTTGGGCGTGGACATATCCTCATTATTGGGCGCAGATTCCATCAAATTCGGATTCAATTATCAAATATGTAGCCATATTTTTTTGCCGAAAACTCTTTAATTTAAATTCAACCCCAAAATATCCTCCTAATGGCGTATGAAATCAAAATCAAAAGTTTTGCTAAATAATTTGACCTAAAAGGACCCAATTTCGTGCCTTGTCATTATATTAAATGTGATTTAATCTAATTAGAGAAACAAAGTGCTGAAGGCAAAGAGACAATGCTTCCGTCACATCAGCATTTTCGTTCCGTGCTACCCTAATAATGAAACTTTACTAATCTAATACAAGTTTAATTCGATTTTCGTTATTTATTCGAGACGCCCTTGATGCATCTTTCACCACTCAAGATCGATTGCACAGATATTTCAGCAATTTCGGGGGTCGGTTTTAATTAGTATAAATTGCAGACGTTGCAGCACAATTAATAACAAATTAACTTGCAGAACAAAATTTAGTATTGTGTCCATAAAACCATTTCATGCACAAAATATCCCTTTTCAAACCGCTTATTGAAGGGTTGGTAACTTTGACGGTGGATTTAAATTTTGCTAAATGTTGTGCAAAATTTCTAGAGAACTAGTTTTGCAATATGTAACATAAAGTTAAAATTTCGGATTATTTGCGTGTTTCTCGCCGCATGGCTGCTTTCATCCCCGGCCTGTAATTCGGCCGATATAAAGAAGATATCAAATAGCGCAATATTACAAAGGACCTACCTACTCTTCATTCATGTTAGGATCCACTAAATTACATTGTGCTCGACTTTAAACTTCTCCATCTGTAATTACTAATTGCTAATCGAATTATTTCCATTACCTGCAGCCAGAATACCAACATGTGTTCGCAACGATATTAGAAATACAGAGCAGCATATTATTGAGTTAATTAAAAGCATCAAGGAATAATAGGAGATAGTATTCGTTCTGTGATAAATGTTTGTTTCATAGCGGAAATGAACTTTTTTAGGCGCCAATTCATTTCAAGGCTTATTGAGATTTAAAAGGATTGAATTTCAAGATTGCAACCTTTTTTCCTTCAATTACCCCGACAATCTCTAGCGTCAATCTTTAATTCCTTTTATTTTGTAGCTTTGCAGCTCGTTCTGTTAAGACTCTTGTGTTTGTTTTGTCCTGCAAAAAAGTAATTTTGTAGGAAAGCTGCGCGCGCACTTGCGTCAAGCGCCATCTTTGAAATATGGCTACTTTTATAACCTTAATTTACTGTATAAATAGCCTGCTGAAAGAAAGCGGGCAAAACACTGAATAAACTAGAGCGTTTTGTGAGATTGAGCGAAATAAAAAATAAAGAAAAGATTCATCAATCAGATGTCAAATAATCGTGGTCGAGTCTTTGGCAATGTATATACGACATGTCGCGCTCGGAAGAAAAATGATATAAACATAAATCCTGAATGCAACAATGTTTTCAAGACAAAAGAGATTCAGTTTTATAATGTACAGAAATTTTATAAACTTCAACTTTTCACATCAACTTTTCTAACAAGCTTTCGGAATAGTTTTTTTTTGCGGCTCGGATTACGTCAAGTTGATTTACTGGGACGTTTTCGGGGCGAAAAAAATTGTCAATAATCATAATTTCAGGCTCGTTTACAGAAAAGGCGAAAATGAAAAATTGGGGCTGAAAATTTCCATATAAATGCAGCAGTTGTCGATGTTTAACACCGTGCATACATGAAACCCCTATTCTTATATCATCCTCACCCTACCGACGCGAAGAACAAATGAAAAATGCATTATTGTCATATATCTATACATGTTTTTGTGAATTATGCAAGGAAATTTTACGCTTGCCATCGAAGTCACCAGGAAAAACTTTTAAAATGAGTTTTTTTTCTAAATATTGCATTCAACACGTCCAACCCGCCATCAGCGCATTTTATTCCGCACTTTAACGAACCACATGCGTGAATAATTAGATTGATGAAACGACGATTGAAATTTGTTTTAACACTCGACTAGACCGAAATAGAATCATCTCTTAATTTGATTTGAAATTGGCTAGTCTTGAATTATTGCAGGAATTTTACCTTATTCGATCCGAAACATAACCAACAAAAATCGGGGCAGCTTCGCCCAGAGCTTTCATCCAGTGAACACAAATTTACCATTAGCACACACACAATTATAATTTAGTTTTGCATTATTTACGTGACTAATTTTATCGTATTTTCGTCAATCACAAAAATCACACTTTAACTTCACTCGTCGCCATTTTTATTTAGTTCACTGTCGTGACTTTTCGTGTATAGTCGGGCGCGCGCAGTTTAAATTTGAAACACGCGCGGGAAGTTTGAATTTTGACAGAAAAAGGCGTTTTTAATGATTTTAAAAGGTTTATTCATATTTTTTTTGTAAGAAAATTCAATTAAAATGTAAATCGCCGTGATTTATTTTGTTTAATTCGTTTTATTCGCTCCGCGACTTCTTGAAACAAACTGCTAAATCGCTGTACATTAGATATACAAAAGAGGACATTATACAAATAGGTAAAATAAATAACAACAGAATAATCTTATAAAGGCACTCAGATATTCCGAATAGATAAGAAACAGCGCGTAATTTTTCCATAGTGTCACCAGATAGTTATTTGCGCTACTAGTAGCGGTAAGTAAACTTTTTTGTCCGAGGTAGAAGTTTGTGTACCGAGGCGGAGCCGAGGTACACAATCTTCCGAGGACAGAAAAGATACTTACCTGCGTGTTGCGCATTACGTTTTTCTCACTACCAATTTGAAAATCATTAGTAAACTCTACTAAATTAATAAACTGACATTCCATTTATATCTATCAAAAAGTCGCGGCACACTGGTTTCGTGTTTATATTTATAATATTATAAAATCTAGTCGTCTATGCTGAATGGTTGCTAAGGCAATGTATAATTTGATATTATATATTATATTTGCTTATTCTATTTCAAATAATCAAGAAACGAAAAAAATTGATCAAAAAAACAATGTTCCTTCAATTACCCTTTCAAATTGTTCAAATTGTTCTGTTAGTATTAATTTTAATAAATAAATTAAATTATTTTAAATATATTCCTCATTCGTTTGGTATATTTTTAATTTTTAGACACCCTAGCGCGGAAAGTGTCCTATCGCGGAAAGTGACCTAATGCGGAAAGTGACCTGCCGCGGTAAATATTGTTTTTACATAGTTACGGCGCGTTGTTAAGGTAGCTAGGTGTTCTACTTTCCATTACATTTGATTTTTTATCAATGTAATGTCAATTTACCTATATGGTAGTGAGAAAAGGTATTTTTGTGTTTTGTTTCGAGACCAGGGGGTCTATTTTGTGCTGCTTGTAAATAATAAATGAGGTCTTGTGACTTGGCGCCTCAGATACATAATTCAAAGGTCTTTTGTGCTGAGCTCCTGCTGCAATTACCTGAGGCACAGCTGCTCTCACGGCGGTCACTCTATGCTGATAAAATGCTCATTTTCCTTCCTTCCTGCTTTTAAATTGGACCATATTCGTGTCGGTTAAGGAGATACCGTTTAATCGGTCTTTGATGCATTATTGTTCGTCCTTCAACTACTATTGCGAATTAAAATTAGGAGGAATGTTATGCTGGGAGACAATTGGAATTAATGGAAAATGATGACAAAGAATTTAATAATGAGACGAACAGTTCTGTAACGATTTTGGTGTTGTCTTCCAATTTGGGATATTTTTGGCTGATTGGAGTTTTTAAGCTGCCTGATTTTTGTGGATAATCCTCAATGTTGACCACATGTTATTTTGAGGCAGCATCAAAATGTGCGTTAAAATCCATACATAATTGAATAATTCTCTTAGCCGGTACACATTGGCTGTATGCAAATCTAATAATCAACATGCAGACCATAAAGTATCAAGCTCCAACCGAAAACCATTAAAATTTCAATGGAACATAAACCACATTTTCAAATTTACTAACAAACCCAATATTATGATTTTGCTGACATGGACACGCAAATTAATTAAAGTCTTCCAAAAAGAAAACAAAAAAAAATATCCAGAGCTTCCAAAAAAACTCCAACATCTTCAAAATTACCCCTTCCAATAATAATCCCAAAAAGATCTTCTAAAATATTGTTCTTCCTTTTTTGGCATCTCAACAAAAAATTCCCCATCCCGAAGAATTCCTTACAAAGTATGAATGGCAAGCAAGCTCGTAGAATGACGTAATCTGAAGTGCTGAAAGCTGTCGACGTGCGGATTGCAATAAAACACCGCGAAATGGAAACTTTCCTTTAAACTATGCACGCTATCTAATGTAATGGAGCGGCGTCGTATTAAAAGTTGTTTTGGGTTGCAATGTTGCCTAGTAAAATAACAATTTTACTGCGTATTCGGAGGGAAAACCCGTAAGGGCTGTATGTGCAAGGCGCTATTCCCAGCCAGAGTAACTAGTCTTAAGGGTGCAGTTTATGTTTGCCCTTCAACATGTATATCTGCGACGAAATGGCCCTTAGGAACAACTGGATGTGTCTAAGTGATATGTGGTCAACAATTTTAATTTTTCACTGATGCATCATGTTAAGTCGAGATTTGGTTCGAGAGGGTTGCAATCGAATGGAATAAGGGTGTTAAGGGTCAGCGTTCAAGTGGACCATCTTCAGATCTCATTGTTCCGAGTTAAGGATTTAGTTTTGGTCAAACTTTGATGAATAAAATTTTCCCATTCCATTATTCATCGATTGTCTATTGATAATAAAATTGTCAACCGAATTTCTCAATGTTTTGGCGTAGATATTGAGTGTGCAGATGTTACATGGCATGGAAGAGGGAAGCAAAAAGCGAAATTGTCAGTTCGTGTGTCCCCTTGGGGTTGTCCCATCAAAAGGCAGCGCGGTCTAGATGCGGTCGTAACTCGCAAATATGCCATGAATATTGTTTAGTGGTGTACGTCTGTCTCATGTGTTGAGGATCAGAGGAATTACTTGTCCGCTTCCATAGACTTTCCACAATACGGTCAAGGGGTTAGAGACCAATGCGTTTTTACGACCACCATATACTATACGAAATTAGACATTCTTATGACATTTATTAAATACCGTAAGGCTGGAATGCTTATTTCATTTAATTGAACGAAAATATTTAATTTTACCCCCACCCAAATATTTTAACGATCAAATTTAGGCATTTATAGTGCGTTTTGATTACATTTTTTTGTGAAATATTGTGGGAGGCGTTGTTTTCTACTAAACAACAAAATAATTGTAGCAATTGCATCAAAATTGTGGAAGATATGAGATTCCATGTGATTGGACAATTTTTAGATTTTCGATTTTTTGGGGATTTTTAATATGAAATCGGACTGGAATGAAATATAGTTCGAACGCACTTAGCACATAACTCATTCACTTCACGTATACTTTTACCAGACGCATTTTTATGCACCCCTTGGAAAGCAGCCTCATTTCGTACGACTCTGTTGTTGGTGCTGATGTTCGGGATTTGAAGTCGGCACGTGCACATCAAACCGACTCACACCAGAGTGTCATCAACCTCGAGCTGGACCGCCCTTGTAAACTAATTCAAAATGTTGCCAAATTAATAGACACACATTGGCCCCCGCTATTAAACCCCTAAACTGAATTACCTCTCCGATCAATGAAGTTAGTTAAATATTTCGGGGATGATACTATCCAACTGTTTTAAATGCGTCTGTGGACGAAAAGCTTTGTAATAACTGCTCAATTTATCAAGGAAAGCCAAAAATCCTGGATGGATTTTTATTCAGTTCGTGTACGCTCTGGCATGTTTAAAATCGCTCCTGTTCGTTCACTAAATGCCATCGTCTTTCCACTAAGATGAAAAATCCGGCATTACAAGCCATCAGTCGATATCAAACTGTCTTTCCATCGGTGCAACCATTTGTCATATTATTAAGTTGATCCTTTAATCTTTTACCATTTGTTACTTTCATCACGCTATCTATTCGCAGCTACTCCAAATTTAACCAACGAATAGAAATTTTGAGGATCTGACAATTAAATAGACTCCTTCTAGTCCATATATTTCTCAGATTTTGCGAGCTGACGAATTAAGCTCCTTCGAAGAGCTCAATATTTCAAATTTTTTTAATAAAAAAGTATTACTTCCTGCCTCCAATTGGACGACACTGATCTTCGCTCGGATTTCTCCATCACAAGTGGCAGAGCTTAGGTTTGTTAACCTTTCGGAGCTCGAAAAGTAATCAAGTAAATATATCATCTTGAGAATTGTTGCGTTCGTGACACGAGTGACTGTAATAATGCGAGACGCGCCCTTGTTCCATGTGCAATGCTCCGCAAATGCGTGCAGTGGGTTAATTAGTGTACATACCACTTGTAATGTGAGTGGAAAAATTTAGTGGAAGCGATCATTATTGCGGAATTAGTGGCGTGCTTTGGACATTTTGCCATTAGATGCGAAACGAGCTCACATATTTATAAATAATGTTTTGGCATGGAAGCTGCAACTTTTCGCTTTTTGAGCGTCATCACGAAAAGATTAGGGAAGCGATTTGATTTACGCCGTATTGGGAATTTCGACCAAATAGGCGTAGAGTTTTATCGAGAGTCCTAATTTAGTATGGTGCAGTAAACATATTCGTAAATCAAACATATATTGTATCAATAGGTGTATTGGATGTCACATTAGTATAAATAATGATTTCAATAATATTGTTATGGACAATGGTCAATGTTTGGATGTGGATTTTGTTGCATAAATGGCGGAAATTATTTGAAATTTGTTTTGGCGGGAAAAAAATATTGAAACAAATTCAACATTTTGGTGTAAATTAATTGTTTATATAACTTGAATAGATCCTCTCGTACGACTCGAGCCGTATTTTGAATACGAAAAAGTAACTAACAATACATTTATCCGCTTTGTATGCAAATAAGCTGCACCAATTCAAAAGGAACGTAAATGAAACAAAGCAAAAACACAAGTATTCTCTACACATAATCAAATTTACTAGTAATTTGAATACAAATACACTTCTTCCCAACTTTTTTCCTTTTATTCATTTTTTTTTGCTACGTCGTGTGATGCATTTATTTCGAAAAATTCAAATCAAATCATTTCCGCCAGACTGAGTCCACCAATGTGGATGTACACACAATGAAAGTGCGTTTCAGTATTTATAAATTAACTTAGTTGCAGCATAGAGGATCCCCTCGATGGCGAAAAAGCTCGCAAAAGATATAGAGAGACGGATAATCCGGACATTGGCCTTTTTCTTCTGCCTTTTATTACTTACTTCGATCTGCTCTATTAGCTAAATCTACTCTGAGGGTCGTTTTATAGAGCAACACATGTCGATTATTATTTTATGTTGAGATTTTAATTAGCGACAACAAATCCTTAATAAAAATAAACACCATCGTGCGAAAATGTAATTGGAACATCAAAATGTAATCCGTAAAGATAATTCACTTTGAGAAGGACTGTAGACACTTGTTGCGCAGTCGTCGGTCGAGCGCGGCACTGGGCGTTCTAAAAACATCACGCGCTCAACGATTTGATATTATTAAAGTTTCTTCTTTCAATAATTTTATTTTGAATGAATCCTTTTACAAAATAAATTGCGGTTGTTATTTTAACCCGAACGCAAAGCTCTCTATTATTTAATTAAATAAATTTTATCATGATATTTCATCCTTACAATTTAGAGTGCATGTACGCCTAAAGCAATTCATGTTTGTTGTTCTATAAAATACATACGCAGTTGAAATATTGTAAATTTAATTACGATCATGACTTAGTTTAATGGGTTATTATAAATCCTCCATTATTTCCATTAAAATGTTGTTTCTCAATTTCAAAGGTAAAACTTTACACTCGTAAATAATTCAATATTTTGTCAAAAACAACTTTTCCTCTATATCCATCTATAATTCATTGGGTATTTTTTTTTTGGCATCAAATATGAAACACACGCAGGCAAAATATGAAATAATTTTCCGACTACGTAAGAAGTTAAGCTTTGGCTTAACGTTTTCGTTTGGTCAAAGAATAAGATAAATCCTTAAATATATGGAGAAGTTCCGTCTTGTGAAATATGTTTTTTGTTCTTATTAGTTTTGTTTGTCGGAGGGCTCGCCGTCCTCCCTTTGTCTCCAACTCGTGTAGTTTTAATGGAAGTTGACGAAAAGTCTGGATCCTGATATATTTGTGCTTAAAAGCATTTTCGCATTCAATTTATGTTTAGCATAAACAAAAACACGGACGAATTTTAATTCCACCACTACTTCCACTTTCAATAGAAATTTAATCATGATATGACCGCGTGTAAAGGAAAACTTTTATTTCAGTCGTAATCAAACATGTTTGAATATAAAAAGCGCAAAGCACTTTTGGTTTGATGCACTTTACTTTACTTCCACAATAAAAGTGTAAAACGACTTTTTCTTTTGAATGGCGACCACGCCAACCAAAATTCGTTCAAGCCAATCGAATAATTGTGAAATATTTTTGGCAACTAGATCCAGCTGACGACAAGTCATTCTCTCCTCTGGAATACGAATACGCGCCCCTCTTCCGACAATAACTATACAACAAGAGAGGGGACATCCACGTTAAATGACGAACGTGTCCTGACTTGCGAACGTCTGGAAAGGGGGGAAAGATAGAAAAAGGACGAAATATTAGACTTATTTTTTTGGGGACAAGACGACAGAAATTTTAATCTGCGCTATAATGATGGAAGTTTTCTGTTTTTGTGAATATTTTTCGCGTAATAGCAAATCAAAAAGCCAAGCACGATTTTTTGGTGCAGCTTTAAAAGAATCCATTGGTCACGTTTTTAATCTACTTCTTCAGAACGAAAACATTGGCGCTTATTTAATTGTGTTAGTTGGACTTGTATCGATTTTTAATCTTTTGGCAGATCATAATGTTGAGTCTATTGTTCTTGGAGATCAATAATGTCCAAGGAGGACCAAAGTTGGAATCTTTTTTCTCGTTTGCTTAAGAAAATATTGAATATTTTCCAAACGGAAACTTCTACGTAGCAAACTTTCCATATTATTTGAAACATTGAACAAAGTTCCTTACATAACAAATATCTATATTGCTCAATATTCAATATGTACTACCCTTCCAGCTGGAAAAATGTCCAATATTAATGCGTCCCAATTTCCCTATTATCGGATAACTAGACATGCTTTGCACATCGTCTTAGTCGACTAATAAGAAGAAATAAAGTTTCATTTTAAACATCACATCACCGCATCCCCTTGTGTGGCTTTAATATATGTATATAAAGTAACACCCAGGGGCATATTGTAGAGGGGTTGAGGTATAAGTAATATAAATATTTAGCTAGCTTTTTTATTTGACGGTTAAGTGAGGGCGAACTGAAATTTGATAGGTTGTCAATGTAAATGAAGGATTTTTTTTATCCGGCCACAAAATGATATTGGATTTCCCATAATGTTAATTAGATTGAATAATATTATGGTTCTTCTCATTTCCAAAAATTTAGGCCAACTTTCAACCGTCTCCAAATCGAGCGACAGTTTTCACCCCCATAGCACCCTGTCATATCTTAATTATAATGTCATAGTGGTCGTGATTTGGCAGACCCTTTAACGAGGTGACACACTGTGATTAAATCGTTCCAACATTATAGAAACGCATTCATACCTCAAGGTCCCCACGTAGTATACATACAAGTCAGAAGGCATTACTAACACTTCCTAAGCACGGCGAATATTTCCGGTTGGCTTAAACTGTGGTCTATACAGTTCCGGTCTCGCCATCAGGCGGAACAGTTGATTAGCCTTCAGGGGGTGGTAAGCGAATTACCCTACGATACTGGTGCGATCACACACACAGCTATTAATATCGTACCCTAGAGGCTTCTACCGCAAACTATTTTAGCCGAAACTTCCATATATTTATCCAACTTTTGCGATGTGTATTTCATCATTGACAATTCGCAAACAGCGATCGATTCATTCATTTAATTGCAATGCTTAATTTGCGTCGGGTAATTGCATTTCGAGCTGTGACGTAGAGTTCAAGATCCAAAAGTCAAACGATATTTTCGCCAAATTGTTCGAAATTTAATTGTGATCCACAAAATATCCTCCAGCTGCATTAAACCAGTGGCACAGTTGGTGCTACATCCCCTCAACTCGATTAAACTCATAAATACCAAAAATTTCCAAGTTAAGAGTCACGTAGCCGAAAAAGGAAGGCAAAGTAAAAGCAAACATTTTTTTCATATCGATAGCAGCCTTTGGTATTATCTCGTAGGTCATTTTACAAGTCGTGATGTGAAATGGCAAAGTGAAACTGAGCATCGAAAGTTTTTCCCTTTGGGGTGCAACATGTGGTAAATAACATTTATACGAGACGCGTTTTCTTGTTTTCGACCCGAAAACTTTCCGTTTTTATGTCCGTCTTGGCTTCTCAACGCAAACATTCTTACAATAATAACTAAGTAATTTTTCGTGGTTTTGTTTCAATATTTTCGCGATCGATTCATTTGGATATTATTTCAAGCGTTCGAACTTTAGGAAAATAAATTGTTTATCCAATGTCTGATGGGTTTATTATCTTTGAAACTCGACATGGAACTGAACTCAATTACAAACAAACATTTTTACAAGTGGTCTAAATATTTTTCGATGACAAATTGATAATTTCGTTCTAATTGGTCAAATTATAATTTCCGATGATGGAAATTATAGAATATTTGACAAACTTTTTGTGCCCGCCAAACAAATTAATGAATGTGCCGTCGTTCAGCACCCCTTAAAAAACAACACCCTTCCATGTAAATTCCACGGTCTTTCGCGAAAACATCACAATACCAGAGTGCTTAATCATAGAATGCACTCATTAAAATGCCATTGCTGTTTGGTTTATAATATACAGACTCAAGTCGCAGCAACCCTGTCATTTAAAACCTCCCTTACCACTTCTATACCATCCAAGCGCAAGCAAATCTAATTATTTTTGTATTAGACTAAGTAGACTCGTGGGTGAAATTTTTCGAAAAAACTCCGCCGTCTTCGGAGCTAAATGCAATAAGGGAATAAATTGTAAGCGAAAATAATGGCAGTGGCGTTTTTGCTCTTATAGCTCTAATTTCGTGCCAGTGGAATTAATTGTTTGGTCGAAACTCATTTGACCCATAAACAGACACTGCTATAGCCAAAGTTTAAATCAGACTTGCACACACGTAGAAAGTTCACTGTTTTACCTCAGTGGAATACACAATTGCTACAACAAGTGATCATCAATGTTGGAATAGATGAACATCAGCTATTGTTAAAATATGCAAATTAACTATAATATTATCTGATTTTGTTCAGTTCGGGCTTAGAATTATAATAAAAAGATTTACCTTTAATTGTAGTCGATGTCATGGCGGCCATTGTGGTTTACACTCGACTACGCCCTCGTCGTGAGTCGGCTATATTCGTGCGCGCGTGATTCAAAGTGGCGCCATGCGCGGGAAGTTTGAATTATATCGCGTAAAATTACCTAAAGAGTTTGTTTATTCATTTAATTTCGTAACTCCTTTAATTCCAAGACCGCTCTCATTAATTAAATTAATAACAGCAACATATTCACATAAAATCCTCATCAAACTCGAAGAAATAATGAAAACAGCTCCCAGAATTGCATTCAACTTCGCGAAATGTGGAACAGAGCTTATTACTATCGTTGCAATATTTTTAAACGATAACAGTTCATATATAGTATGTTCCTATGCAAAATCTCGCAACACACACATAAATGTAACAAATACTAGTGCAGTTTACAAAAGCTCAAAGCTCCAAGATGCTTTGTTTCTTAACGATACATGAAGCTTTTTCGAGCATAAGACGCAAAGCGACACAAAAACCATTGTTCCTTTGCACGGAGCTTTAATACTGGAAAAGATAGGTGGCTGGAAAGCGAGAGAGGCAAAAGCATGAGCGTATTTCGGTTAATCTGCGGCCCTGAAAACTGCAAATTAAGGTGCATGTACACCGAAAACGTAATAAAGTTTCGTTATAACTGACACGTCTAAACTTATTTACCCTCTTTTTCGCGCGACCCTTCAGCCACCTGTACACATACACCACCATAAAGGGTGCTGAAGAATATATGGAGCTGGAGGAGAGGTGTATTCGTTTATTTGGTGCAGATATTTACTGCTCGCATGAGATGCAGGGAGGGCAAAAAGTTTTGCCATGGAGAATACACGCTAATTGGATTGCATTATTGCATAGTGTGCAATAATTTCTATCAAGAGCATAAACTTTAATTACCTGGATTCATTTGAATTGTATTCCCAAGTTGCGCAAAAATTTTGATTTTGAACCATAACTTTTTTTTTATGGTAGCCATAAAAAATGTTTTCCTACAAAAGTTGTAGAGCTCGTCATTACCTACATTTTGATATGACTTTTGTGTTACAGGTGCCGGTACCAGATGCGCTGCGCAGTTTTGAAGTCGCCGACCACGCCTCTCATGTCAGCAACCACGCTTTTAATTATTAATCGTTTGTAATTTGTTAAATAGTTAAAATTCGAAAAAATTACCTTAGTAGAAACTTGTAGAGAATTCATTTGTCTACAAATTTGGTATCTACAAGTTTTTCTGTAAAATGTAAATTAACCTAGATATAATCTCCAGTTGCGTAAAATGTTTGATAATTTTAAAATCTGAGCCAATAATTGCTCAAATCTTCTATTCTTCACGTCATGGTGAATTGAATTTATGTATAAATTTGTTATAATTGATCTTACAATAAGGATCTAAAAAAATTTGATGAGGAAGTTAGTTTCTAATAAAGTTTCGATTTTTTTAAAACATATTGCAACATGAAGTTTCTTTTATTAAAATTAAATACTAACTAAAACAATTCGGATCCATATCGTGATCTAGATGTTTCGATCAAATAAATAATGTAACGGTTCGAAATTATTTTTATATCGAATGAATAATACTTTCACATAAAAATACTAATAATAATTAATTGAATACAAATAAATAAATACATTTCCTATAATAGTTGCGAAAAAATTTAAACAAATGCAGAATTAAGGTATATGAGATAATATTGGTAATTATATTTTAATCCATAGCAATAATGCTTCCTACAAAGTTTCTATTCCATTGCAAAAGAAGTCGAATATATTTATAAGAAAAATCCTAAAGTGCATAGCGTGGAATAGAAGCAAGAAGCGCTTAACGTTTTATGTAACGATTTTTAACACACTGCTGCACTAATTCATAATGAATGTATTTGGTAAATGACCAGCACGCCAGCCATGCATGAATCCACGTAAATAAAATGCATTTAAAACGGCGGGGATGCAATTAACTGCACAACGTATACAAATGGTGAAAGTCTACAAAAAACAGACACTATACTAGATAATTTGCTCTATTAACATATTGGGGAGGTGCAACAACTATAAAACGATCCAACCACTTTTTTCAAACTCATTCTGTACCATTCTTTCAGTACCAAACATGAATCAATTAACCGTAAGTACCGCACAATTTTTTTGCAACTAAACTAATTTTTTTCCGCACCAGTTTTTAGCTATTTTAGCAACAACGATTTCTCTGGGTGGCTGCGGCCATTATTCCGGGGGAGGGAGTTTTGGAGGGGGCGGCCATGGAAGTGGAGGCGGCGGTGGTGGCGCCACCGTCAACACCATCAGCCAACAAGTTCCAGTGCTAGTACCCCAACCCTACCCCGTCACAATCACCCGTCCCGTACCCATAACGGTCCAAGTCCCCTACGAAGTACCAGTACCAAGAGCGGTGGAAATACCAGTGCCAGTACCACAACCGATTGAAGTACCGCGACCAGTGCAAGTAACCGTCAATCGTCCCGTACCATACCAAGTGCAAGTACCCGTTCGAGTTCCATACCAAGTACCAGTGGAGGTTTCCGTCCCTCAGCCGTACACGGTGGAAGTACCGCAACCGTACGAAGTTCGCGTACCGCAAACGATTGTGGTACCGGTGCCTCAGACCGTTAATGTAGGTGGAGGTGGTGGGGGAGGGTATGGATTTGGCGGAGGTGCCGGGGGTGGACATGGTTTTGGCGGCGGTTCTGGAGGCGGACACAGTTACTCGTCTTCGGATGGTCATGGTTATTCTACTGGTACTTCAGGTGGACATCATGGTGGTGGATACAGTTATGCTAGTGTGCAATTTGGCAATTCTAAGCACTAATTTCGTTCCAATTATTTTTTTGTACTATTTTTTGTGAATAATAAAAATTTATTTTTAAAACGTGAAGTTTAAAAAATGGTGGCGCTGCGAACATCTGGTTTTGCATAGTTTCCAAGTGTTCCACCAGAGGGCAACCGTTCTAATATTCATCAAAATATGCTAGTTGCAAAAAATACCAATAGAGGGCGTCCCTTCTGTTATAGCGCTAAATATGAAAAACTTCGGAGATAAATTCTATTTAAAGCCCCTTGTAATGGATTTTTCTAAGTAGAAAATTAGCAATAGCAACTAGTTTCTGGCAAACTACAATTAATTATATGAAACATGAGTGGAAAATTAGTTTATGGGAAAATGTATCAAATTTTATGGCCTAAGGGTGGAAGAAGCGGCATAACGGAAATAAAATAATGCACGTGCGGTTCCTTACATCAAGACAAGATACTAAACGCACCCTAAAATACAATCTACTTAGTACTACTAATTCAAATATAATTAGTAGGCAATAATGCGGGCCTTAACTCAAAATCTTCAAGTCCGCATGTGTTAAAGTGAAATTACACTAAATTTATTACGATATTAAATTAGCCAAATATTAATAAGACCCCTTTATTAGCGTTCGCGATGCAAAACCATAAAGCGCATCTTTGTTTTATCGGTGGACAGACAGACATCGGCAGGTGACCTTTTAGTGAGCCGATGGCTTGCAGCGATATATTTTCAATTTCCAGGAGCACATCATGAAGTCCTATAAGGGTTTGTTTTTTATACCATACGTATACCAATCAATAGCAATGTAATTTAATCTTGGTGAGGGTGTTCGTATCAATTCTCTCTTGTACAGCTTCAGAATTATTAGAATTTTACAGTGTTGTAATCATCTGACGATTTAATTTGACAGGTTCAGACGTTTTTTCTATTAAATTGAGAAGGCATACAAGCGGAAAATGTTTTTGATGTGTAAATTGGCGTGTGAAACCCTAATCGCATGGTCGTAGAGGCCAAAATTAAAATAATATCGCTTTGGTATTGATTTACAATCAGATATAAATTTACCTTGTGAAAATCAATACAAATGTTGACCTTAGTCGTAAAAATTTAAATAGTAAGGTCAAACTATTTCTATTTCTGATTTTATGGGAATTTGTGGGGAAATCAAAATAAATCTGTCGATGCTCGAGTTCGCAATCCAAATAAAGAAACGGCAAAATATGGAACTAACGTTCATTCTTGCAACGCCGATAAAGTAGTTTTACTAGCGACATCTATGCGGTTTAAAAAAAGGGACGATAAATCTTCGATTATGGGCGCGAAATTTAAATTTATAATAAAACATTTTCTTGAATAAATAACACTTTGTTCCAAAATTGAAACTTTTATCTCGAACGTGAATTTACTACCCCATAATTTTCGTCAAAGCTATCAATAATATGTAAATCTGTCCCCAATTTTCACACTTCTCGAATAAAATGTCTAATAATAGAAATGTTCCTCCCAAAATATCAATACGCATTTAATACGCAAACATCCCCTATTATAAAAACTTACTCATAAAAATTCCTGCTAGCATTAATCCCCCCCTCAGTAATTCAATATCGACATACCTGCAACACAATAAGAAAACAAACGATAAAGAAGTTGTCCCAAATTCACCAAAAACTAATAATAAAACTGTCTAAATTACACACATAAAGGGCGGTATTTTTCAGGTAACCCGAGACGCTATTAACTATTCACGGAAAAAACTATATTAGAAGAAAAACACACACTGGTGAGACAATGCAATGAAAGCCGCACAAAAAACACTAACAGGAAGAGAAATATATGTGCTCAGAGTTCCAAAGGGATTAATAATGCCTTTTCGGCCACTTGTAACACGATCTTTTCAAGAGTTCCCAAATTTATTGCTGATCAAGGTGGAGAAGCGAAAATATATCGCTAAACGCGACCCTTGTCGATTACATCATCGCATTTTCTTAGCCTACCCGAATGTTAATCCAATTTTGTGCGAAATTACTTTCAAATTAATGCGGAAACAAAACTCTTATTTCCCGGGGCAAAAAAATTGAATGCAAACTCTTGGTGGAGCTTTAAGGATCACCTTGAGTAAAATAAATTGTTAAATCGCTTCTAGTCTAGTCTTACACGAATAACGTTATTGGTACACATTGAGCAAAGGTGATTGCTTTTTTTCGGTGGATAATGCACTTCCAGATCTATTTCGGAACACAGACAGGGGCGTAGTTACTGAGTCTTTACCTGTCGGTCTGCTACATTTATGTGCTTTTTTATAGGCCAATTACCTGCTAGAGCCGATGTATCTAACATAAGGGTAGCAACTTGCAAACCAATTGCAGTAGTGCGCTTAATCTAATCCTTAAACTTTCCTTCGAAAAGAATTAAACACGCTTCGGTTTTAGGGGGTTTGTATAGTAAAAGTTTGTTCACAAAGTTTGCTTGATGCACGTCAGAGAGCGAACGTCGATAACTATAAACGAATGCGCATGACAATGCGCAAACAAGATGCGCAGGAAATTGCCATACGTTCTATATATTTGTGCGGATTTATTTTGTAAAGCTGGGAATTAAATTAATGTTTTGTGTCTATTTTTCTAAAAATAGTTAATCGAAATGCAAATCTACGTGCTATTTCAATCAAAACGAGTAAAGCTCGTTGGACAATGAAGGTATTTTGAATTAGTCTCGAATAGCGCATTTCCAATCATTCGTTCGCAGTCGATTTTTTTTCACACACACACATTCAGCCGAGAAAATGCCAACTGAATAAAATATATTCGCAAATTCCACAAACTTAATTCTACAAAGCCCCAAAAAAATCGACCTAGATTTATCAAAGTTGCGCTTCGTTCAATATAACTTGAGCTTTCAGGTTTCATAAGCTAATAAATGATCTTAATAATTAAGATTATTCGTTTTTCGGTGAGGTTTAAATTAAAAGCAAACATATAAAACAAGACGTGAATATTTATCGTTAATTAAAACAAAGAATATTCATTAAAAAACGGGAACTTTTCTCATTAGAATTATTCGCTAGAGAGCAAACGGAAAAGATACCAAACGACAACGATGACGGAAATGAAAATATTTCCAAAGAACTTTCATCTATCACAACTATGATGTATTAACAACTTTTTTAATTATCGCCATTCATCATATTTTCAATAAAACATTTTTATTCCAATTACTATACATTTAGATTCAAAGAAATAATAAACAAACTTTTATCCACACACATGTCGACAACGATGATGAAATTTCAATTCAACATTCGTTCACACGGTTTATTATAAACATAATGCATTTTTGCTGTCATCGGAACCGAATGCATATTGCACTCTAATTTTATTCAAAAAATATTTATTAAATCGTAACGCTTTATTTTAGAGCGTTTTAAATGTGCCGCGCAGCTTATTACGTTACCATGGTTACGGACCGATTTACAAGAGCGCGGCAAATTTAAATGCACTATAATTATTAAGCTGTATTTTCCAAACATACTTATTCGATATTAATTACATTTTGGTTGCTCTCAAACGTAATACATGTTTAATTACGATGCATACAAATTAATTATTATAATATCAAAATCAAAATAGAATTAAATTCTATACTTATACATAAAATATTCCATATTCGATAAATTTGTTGTATTGTGCCGTAATTTTAATTAAATTACAAATGTGCCTAATCCATGAATAATTAATGCACTTTTCATTCCCATCTAAATCGAAACTAAATAATATATTTTCTATCTCGCAAAACTAGAATATTAGCACGTTGTTGAATTAATGTTTAAATGACGGAAATTATGCACTAGCGGAAATTACAAGTTTATTTTATGAATGATCCAAATGTTTGCTGCCATTAATTAATTATTTAAATTTGTAAAATAAAAGAAGAATACAATTCGCAAAAACTTATTTAATTAAGAAGAGAAAAGTTTCGAATGAAGAATATTAATTATCCGCTTAATGTTAAATGAATAAATAATTAGTTGGGACAGTAGCTATGCGTATTTGGAAATAATGTGCTCATTAACGCGGAATTAAAAGAGGAAACTTCCAATTAAAATAATAACATCATTATTGTTGTTTGTTTTTATTGGGATGAAAAACAGCTGAAAGCAAATGCTGATGGTCTGCTACTGACATCTACATTATACAAGTATATTATTCCCCTCAAAAATTACAATAACATTTCTATTAATCACCAAAAAAATTTCCATCTTCATCCCTTCAACAAAAAAAATAAACTACTTTTGAGATCGAAAGTATGATTGTCGATCGCTTAAACAGGAAGCTCGCTGGATGGAAAGTGCAAGCTTCACTGGTCACCGGATATAAACTAGAACTGACCAAGCAAATAAAAACTTTTACCAGTTCCTCTTAGCTTAAGTCGGACTTTAAACAACAATAAATAAATATCACTCGATAGCAAATTGATTTGGCTTGGTTGAGCTTCCGAACTGGATTTCATGTGATCTTATAAACTAGAGTAAACCGAATCTTGTCGTCTATATATTTACGGTATTTGGTCTCAAAACAAAAAATCTTTATAAAAATTAATAGAGCGAAACGATAGTTTAAACTGTCTGCAATTCAAAATTCCCGCCATGTTGAAAATTTGAAAAACGCGCTGTAAGAGGGGAGTTCAGTCTAGTAAAGATGGCGGCGACTTGAGTTTGAACAAGATTGTAATTTTAGTGATTTTCGAATATGTGATAAAATTTAAAGCATCCGACGTTTATTTTACGTGAAAAAGATCATCCCGAGGATGATCTTAATAAAAGAAATTGTGCTTCTTACTTGGAGTTGGACGAGCGAAATGTGAGGTTAGGAGACACTTGCGGTAAGTACCCCCGTTTTGCTTAGAAAATGTATACTGCTGTGTATTTGCGTGCCATTTATTTCATTCTCACATTGTATTGTTGTTTATGGCTTTTATCTGAATATACGAGTGCTGCGTTTGTTCTAGTGTGTTGGTAGGTGTTTGTTCTATCTATCCGAAGCAAAGCACTAAACGGCCAAATATAATTTATATAGACCTATCAGTACGCTTGCATGCATGTCAAAACTTTATACTAACAATTGTTTTGATAAATATTCACCCACCTAAAAGTGTCTACATTGTGTGCGGGAATTGCATTCCAAGATAAAGGATTGATTTTCGAATTGTTGCATAGGCGACACACACAATGAATGCAGCAATTTTTTCAATCATAGACGATCATTAATATTTATTTTTAAGCACTTTACCTAAATGCGATTTTAATCGGTTCTGTTAGACTCCTGAAAGCTTTAAATGTCAATAATGAAATATGGAAAATTAATGAGCTTTGGTAAAATGTCCATCCATATAATTAGAAACCACTGAGTTAAAATTAGCTTTTCCAACCTTTCATAGCAGACATAAAACTTGGTTTGTTTGGATAAAAGTGGATTCAATTACAAAGAAAATATCATTTATTGTTATAAATATTTATTTAATAAAATGTGGCTCTTTTTCTGTTAAGTCGCTAGTTTCAGTTGCGTTTTTTTGAAATATGATTTATTATAAATATTTAGTTGGCTATTAAGAAACAGAAGCCAAAAAGTTAGACCCTCTTAACCACCCATAAGTACCAGATGCTTCCAGTGATAAGTTTATAAAAAGTGGTAGTAAAAAGAGCTCTGTTTTATATGCCATGAAAGTATTTTAGAGTTGCATCTTCCTCATTTTTTCGAAAGATAAATTCGACTGCTTTTACCTATAGCGCAAGCAGGATCACATAAACCGTTTTCAAGCATTTCCTTATAGTGGTGTCGCCGTCCCGAGATAACTACCCCCAAACTAAGTCAAAGTGATTCATGGCCCAACACGGCCCATTTAACCAAAAATACTAATAAATCTATTTTCGGATAATCGCGTATAGTGTGGGCCAGCCCGTCTACAATAAAACTTATTCTTGCGATATCTGTCAAGCTGAAAAAGATTTTTCTCCGCTGAAAGCGATGATGTCTTTTTTTTTCGAACTGTTTCTATTCAAATATTTAGCATGAATAGTGCAAGGAAATGCCAACCTCATTAACTCACTCCCGTCTGCAGATTGCACACTAAAAGGGATATTTACAAATAAATTTCGATCGCTTTATAATTAAAAAAAAACTTTCATATATTAATTTCTAGATTTATAGTTTCGCATTCGAATCAATATTGCATCTCCAACAATTTATCCCAATTAGCCGACTTTATAAATCAGTTCGTGCCGTTCCGCAATTAAGAATCATTGTGAACATCCTAATCTCATCAACAGTGATTGATTAAAATTCATTCATATCTTCTAAACCACCCCTATGCTTCCACTCGCAAATCAATAATTACATTAGTTATTCATATATTTTATGTGGCAGCTATATTATTTGCATCCCTATTTTTGTATCCGCAATTTTGAATAATCAACAAGACTATTGAGCATGCTGGAATTATTCAAAACTCAAAAGCTCAAATATTGTAAATTCTGCGGAGCAATATTTTCAGGAATAAACAAATTTTTAAAAAATTCTTCATTCATGAAGAAATTTTCTAAATAAATTCTAGAATGAACTTCCCAAGACAGTGACGCATTCTTGTCTGTTTTTCCCTCCATCTGACATATACCGGAACGCTGTTAGATAAAGAGAGGGAAATAAGGGCATCAAGTCATAAGTGCTGGCTTTTAACAAATGACAGATGCACACTGATATAATTATAGAAGATATAATTAAACACAGGAGAGGTCATGCTTTTGCTACTCTATTATAGATACCATTACTTGAATTCGAGTGGCAGCCTTCTTCCTCGCATTGTTGATTTAACCATGTTATTATTACTGGAGTGCAGTTACATGCAACTCCAAAGTACACTGACCGTTAAATTTTATATATCTGCATACTGGAAGTAAATACTATGCGAAACAAAGGGAATAGTTCCCGAAAATTTGAAACATTTACAAAGAGAATCGAAGGAAATTGTGGAAAAATGATTTTAGACTACCTTATTGAATTATGCAAAGCAATTCGCAGTAATCTAAAAACCACCACGTACAGAGAGAAATGCTTCGAAGCATAGAGAGTAGTGCATTTAGCTTAACTTAATAATGCATTGTTAATCACCGCAATCGCAGCCGAGAGGAGCCAAAACGCAACCAGAACAAAATATCTCCAGCATGGTCATAAATTATAAGTTAATCTGAGCCGATTGTAAATCCTAGCCCGATTTCGCCAATTAAAGATATTAGCGAGGATTTGCGGACTGTAGCCGCAGGAAGAATGTCGTTAATTTTATACTTAACAGATTATTCTTTGCGGCATATTTTTTGGATGAAATTACTGGGGATCGATGAATAATTGGGTCAATTCCTTGCTAAAAAATGTTGTGACTTCTGGAGACTCCATAGAATTTTCCAAATGTCTTCATATTCGATCATTTCATTATGTTATCCGACAATGCAGCAAATACTGGAAGCACTCATTCATCTAACAGGTCAATTACAGATTGCAATGAGCCACTCAACGTTCTCCAATATATTAATTCGTTCATCTTCTACGTCAGTAAATTGAGTCAGACGGATGTTGATGTGAAAGAAGAAAGACTCAAACGATTAATAACTCTTTCAGAGCTAATAAATTACATTGTTAAAATGTAAAACATACACAATATTGTTCACTTGAATGCAGCCAGCAGTTCAAATCCAATTTCTCAATTGCAATATTTACAAGGACTGACAAAAATAAATGTCTACAAGACGTAATAGAAAATATATTTTCTTCCAAATAAATAGATTGCATTGTGAGACCGTAAAATTTTATTCGAAATTAATTATGAGCTTTTGCAAAGTTGTTTCAGCTTCAGGATTTGTAATCCGATTACTCGTTCTTTTACAAATCGACTAACAGAGCAAGCCGAAACTTTTAATACTTCAATCACAACAAAGTTATCCATGTTGTGATAAGAATTCATTTTGGAGATCTTGTTCTCACGTATTAACAAAGCCCAACAACTTCACAGGTCATAAAACAATAAATATTCCAATTTACGTGACCGCCTCTTTATTGAATTATGTACTACTTTTTTCTTTTCAAATTGCACGTTCCTGTCATGATTTTTCCTTCAGCCGGGATGTTCGTGCTTTTTCACTCCGCTTTTTATTTTTTTTTTGACTTTTATATATGATGATGTCAAAACAAAATGCTTAAACTTGAGAACATAATTAAGAAGTGAAATTTGAGTCGAACTTCATGTGAATTACGAGGTCGCAAAGAACTCTACAATTACTAGTTCGTCTGACAATTTATGTTGCATTTAATGCTTTCTACATTTTTTAAAAAAATAATTAATTTAAGATTTTATAGTCAGCCAATAATTTTTAATTAAATCTTTCTTATAAAATTTCATTTGAGCTAATACACTGGAAAATAGCTTCAATATACTAGAACTGCATATTCGATAAACCCTCATCGTATATACAAAAATCCCTTGTTTTGGTGACATGCCAAACAACATGCATTTACAATAAATAAGTTTTCAATTTTGCAAGCGTACAATCTAAGCCTTATAATAAATTATTGATTATCCTTATACAACTGAAATTTATTACCGATGGAATTTTTTCGCATATGGGAAATTTAATGCGAGAGATACTTTTCACTCAGATTACACATTTTAATTTGGCAACACATTAGTAAATATAAATGTGTGCCAAAACTTTTCAATTACATAACACTACTGAAATTATAAAAAAATAGCAAAGCTCTAAAATTTATTACTCGAAGTTTACTACTCGATTTCATTTTATTGTTCAATTTTAAGTTTGTACAAAATAGGAATTATCTAAGATTATAATTACGCAAATAAAGTTTGCAAAATATATGGACAGATATATGTACCAATTTTTAATTAAATCGGGGCATTACGGGCGTGCCGCCTAGATACCAAGTTGCAACATAATCGGACCCTTTCACGTCACTTATTTTATTACTCGTTTTATTATTATAAATTTATACTCCAGGTATTTTTAAAATCACAATTTATATTTGTATTAATAACCAGCATTTTAAAATTTCAAATAATTTATTTTTTTTAGACAAAAAAAAAATAGAACTTGATTTCCTATTACTAATTTTGCCTTCCCAATTCCGACTTGACTCACTCTCACAATGCCAAATAAGCTGTACCTACACACTTAATTGAAATTAATAATCTCCCATTTGCTTAATCTTAACGAGTTAATTAATTGAACAAGACAGGTTAAGTATGGCGCACTGAAAGTATTTTTCAATTAAGAAAGTTAGAAAAAAGCTGGGAAAAAAACATTTCTACCCTTTTCAAATTATATACTACTTTAATTAAAATTTCTGTAAGTATATTTTGATCGCCCAACCCATTTACTTCTTCTGGTAGGAAGACGATTTCAAAATGCATAATTCTAAAAGGCACAAAAATTTAAATAATTTCTTAAGGATTTGTCTGATGCCGTTATTTAATTCCAGTGAGTCCGCACCAGCCTCTCCTTTCCAGTTTTCCCCGATTCATTAAGATAATTCCGTTTTGTATTGTTGACATTTCGTATTCGGGTAACGTACACGATAATCTGATTATACAAAAGACGACAGCCTAATTTATAATGCAAATCAACTAAACATTCCCTTTTTTCCGTCTACAGTCCAAATGCTTACAATAATTATCGATAGATGGCGCTCGCGTTGCGCCATCTATCGACCATTTAAAAAAACTGTCTTAAATTTTAAATCGAGGTGAAAAGTTCGTTTTTTGAGCTCATAAAAATAAATATCGGTCATAAGGAAATAAATCAGACTGAAATATTAGTTCAATGCGCTCAGTAAATTAACATTCGAATAAACAAAACGTGACTGAAACGCAAAGGCACTGAAAGAGTATACAATAACAGACTCGTAAATTAAGTGCGAGAAAAAGGACTTAGTCAAAACATTTCAATAAATTCCATCATGTAAATGGTGACAAATTTCGAATTCCATGTAATATTGCGCCGAAGTCAATTTTGCGCCATAATTATGATCAGGATATTAATCACACCCACTACCTGTGTTAATCTTGTTTCTATAAACCCAAACTAGGCACCTATAATCATATCGACGCCATAATGTGCGGTTAAGTTGGGATCGAATCGAATCTTGTATTATCTATACGAAATCTCATCTGTTATACACTATAGTATTAATTAACCATTTTAATTAATCTGTCAAAGCCAAAATTGGAAATTAGCGAGTAATTGAAAATTATTCTAGCTATAATCAAGGTATTTACAAAGTTATTGAAATTCTCGAAATTCGAAAATTATTTTGAAAATTTCTAATTTTTCTTTACATTTAATTCTCGAATAATTTCAGCCTTATTTCAATATTCATATATCATGTGTCTGAAGTGGATTTTGATTTTTGTTTAATCAAAACCTCTGCCAAATCCACAACTTATTTGCATAAGCACTTTGTTATGTATTTAGTTTGTGAAAGCCTTCCTATGTAAATATTTAATGAAACTAACCAATTTAGATTTAGTAAATATACGGGACGATTAACCGAAAAAAAACTATATTCGCATAAAGGATAAATTTAGATAGTTACAAAATGCATGTTACTTTATTATATGCAAATAATATTTTGCTTTAGTAATTACGTATTCGACCAACATTGGGAAATCCAATTCGCAATAGAACCAAATTGAACTATAGCTATTAGTTATTGATCCTATTTTAACTAACTAATTCCCGTTAATTAAATTTAATTTTTTTTTGGAAAAGATAGTGCGCTAAATTTAATCTGCTTAAGGACTCTAAAATATTAATTTGTTTCAGTATTTACTTTGCAATTACGTAATTGCAAACATAAAGAGCCTATCCAAGTGCACTACATAAAGAAATCAATTATTTAAATGCAAGAAGGTAGAATTCCTTTAATAAAGTCATGCGAAAAGGAGCGCTACCTCTTTTAATTTCAATTAAGTTCGTGTAAATATTTTCCAAGATTAACAGAATTTATTTTTATTTATCCAACAAACTTACATAAAACGCATTTTTATATTACGAACGTTTAATCTGCTCCTTAAAATTTGAACCAATCAGATTCGCGTATTTTGAATTCCGGCAATCTGATTGGTTAGAAATTCAAATTTGCAAATACGATGCAATTGAATAAATGACTGCATTCTTGGTTATCATTAAATCTGATGAATTGCTCAATTAAGAGAATATTAACAACAAAATAATTAAAAACTTTTTTAAATTTAATCTGCGCTGGATAAATATTTATTTTGCGATATGAATTGATTAATCAGCCAACGTATAATAAAGAGATAACACGCAGATGATATTTATTTTATAGTAACACTAACAAATGTGTGGTTTTCACAAAAAGTATAAATTTAGATTAATAGGCCCATATATTTTATTTAATTAATTGCTAAATGACAACAACTACTATAAATTATATTCTCACAAAATGAGATCAACACTTTGCATCTAGGTCATTTTAATTAACAATTTTTCCCTCAAAATACAAAAAATTAGCAACAAACTTCCTCTCTAATAATTATATTTCTAATTCCATCACGTTGATGAGAATTAAATATTCATATTAATTGCAGTCCATTTCACTTTTCTTGTCGTCTCCGCACCGGATAGGCATCATGCATTCATATTTCAAAAACATCAACACGACTTTTTCGAAATTGCCTGCTTGATTTATTTTTCACCACTTCATCTTGTGTGTTTATTGTGGAATGCACCCTTAATATGTCATCTCCGAAGGTCCCACTAATGTTTGTTAAATTGTGGCCACATGTTTCGGTTCACAAAACTCGAAACAGACATCGGGAAGTTGATGGTACTTTAAAAAACATTGTCTTGTCCTTTTTTTGCCTTGCTCGACTTACAGGAGATGCATTTCTGTTTTTCTTTTTCAGACGAGTTAAAAATATGTTAAAGTAAAACACACAGATGTGTGGCGGAAATTTCAGTAATCGTAAAATGATATTGTAATTTTGTTGTAGTAGTTGGAACCGCAGTTTTGGCTCTATACAAATAGAAGGGTTGAGCTTGTGGACAGTTTTGCTTTCGTGATTTGGCTGGTTTTGAATTTTAGATTTGTTCTACGAGGTTAATATGCCGACCAATATTTCAGTTTGTAGCTTTTAAGAGGTCTGCGAATTTACATTTTATCCGGAAATATGCAAGATTCTTGTTGTTCTGGGTTTGCGAGAGCTTGTGCTTGTTTCGAGATATTTGTTTAATTCCCGAACAATCCCACTAGGTAGAACAAGGTCTCTAGTAGTTTTAAGCTTAAATCACATATTTGCATAAGATCTGCATGCAAAAATAAACTATTGAAATAATTAATGATTTTAAGCCGTAAATAAGCTTTGAAGTCGAACTTTAAGCAGAATTTTAATCAATATTTTACACTATAGATATTCGTTTGTACCATGATGCGCCCCTCCACTTGTATGTCTGTCCGTCCGCCTCAAAGCCAATTTGCCAAACAAATTGTGATTTTTCTTAACAAAGTAAAATTCATTTACGATCCGAAAGATCAATTGGTTGTGTTGATTTGAAAGAAAAACTCGATATTACTTGGCTCGACCATAAAACGAAATACGTGCTGTCTAATATATTTCTCCGGATCAGAGAAACGGAAAAGATTAATAAAAGCTGTGCAAATATGTGAAAATGGTCACTTGCACAAACATTCATTTAGACATTATTTAGAACTCTCTGATGTGGACATTCGACCGACAATTCGTCATCCCTTATAATACCGCAGTATAATGAAGATAATCGCGCTGGTGACCATCAGGGGGGAAACGTATTAAAGTATTTTAGAAGTTTTGATAGAGTTTTCTTACTAGTAAAAAATAAATCATTACTTAGTTAACTATTTTCTAAATAATTAACAAAGTAATGAATTGTTTTTAATTATTTTATTTTTAAACCAGAGTTTTATAAAATAGTAAACAAATTGGAATTTATAGAATTGCTCGTGGATTTGTATGCAAACCTTGCCGTGACGAGACTTGCTAATTAAAATTGCTTCAAATTAATCATAGAAAAATTCTTTTTAAATCCGGATTTAAAAACTTTGCCTTAGTATGATCACTTAATTAACAAAAAGGTAATTTTGTGTTTGTATTTTCTAATTTTTTTTATAGAATTAAATTTAATTTTAATTAGTTAAATTTAATTTAATTTTTGATAAATTTTTAATTAATCCAAATAAACAAATAATTATTTGTTAATCATCCAGCATCAAATGTAACTATTTTAACTTGTAATAAAATGTAATAATTTTATTTACAAAGTTTATTTACAAATCCAGCGCAATCTATTTTTAATTGTTGGCATCTTATCAAATTTATTATTAACATATGGGCATTTTTTTCAAAAATAAACAAACCATTAAAATTATATTTTAAGCAACTTTTTCCAAAAAAAAAAACAAAAAAAAATTCTAAAAATACCAAAATAATTTTTTAAATTCAAATAAATAGTGCCCCCCTCGCTACACACATTTTCCCTATTTTACGCAATTTTATTATTGCATCAAAAAGTCAGGTTAGATAGCGCACAATAAACAAAGCGCTCAGGTAAAATTAAAGTTGACTCACCTGTTATAGTAGCGCTGAGAAACAAACACACCTCCACAATCGCCATGGCCATCAGAGAGTCACTTTAAGCACCAAAAAAATCGTTCCAAACATCCACTAGTCTATTCGAAAATTACTGAATTGCCGCAAGTTTCAAAAAGTTTTACGTACTACTGTAAGTTTTCCCGATGGAAATGTCAAATGCTCTATGACCCACTTGCTCATCGACAACGACGCAAAACGACTGGCACTGGAATCGCATGGCAGAGAAAATTCCATTTCCAGTTTCAAACACAACGAACGGCGAAGTCAACCTGTTCGGGCTTCATCGGTTTTATACGACTGCGCGTATATTCACTATGGAGGTTTCGAAATGATTAGTAGTGTTTGATAAAGTTTATCAATTATCTTAGTGCTAATTAAGATTGACAAAGAAATAGTAGTTGATTTTAAGTTAGTTTTAGTGGTTTCTAAAATGTCTACTAGGTTTAAAATGTTCCGAACATTTTGCAAAAATTTTAATTGTGTGGGGGGCTGTAGAAAAAGGGTTAAATTGTATGTTTTTTGAGTAATAGTTGCCAAAATTTTAATAGAAATTTTTTATTTAGTTCCAGATCTAAAGGATGTGCGAGAAGGTCGCTAATTTTTAAGGTAAGAAAAATTTAATTCAATTTAATTAACAATCTCTTTAAAATCCGCGTTCCATTAAGAACTTTATTTTCCATAATTTTGTTTTCGTATCGAAACAATTCGATTTATTTCGAATTTTCAGGATTTGTATCCTCACATTCCCCGTAAAAAGAATAAATTAATATCTCGGTCCAAATAGGACAAAACAAATTATGTTTTAAAATTTAAATATTCGCAAAGAGAAAGCTAAATAAAATATAAACTCAATTATAAACGCAAACCGAGCTTTCGCAAAAAGCTTTTTCGTCCTTGTCGTCCTGAAAAAGCAAGCAGCATGGGTCCAATAAAATAAATGAAATGTAATAATATGTAACACATTGGATATATGCAATGAATAATGAGTGTATTGAGATATATGGTTCCATAAATGGACCATGTGTTTGATTACATTTGTTAAATTGAATGACTAAATTTTACATTTCAATGAATACGTCTCATTATTTTATTATAGATGCGCTCATTCACTGATGCATTTATTATTATTATTTCAAATATTTATTTTTCTATATGAAATTTAAAATAAATGATACTATGCGCTCAAAGGAAGAAGCCGCATTTTCAGACGATATACAAAATGAGTGCTTTGATCGTACGATAAATTTTTATATGTTTATTTATATTGTTTATTTAAATTTGTCGCGGCATTTATATTTTGCTGGCGCAAATATTTATTAATAGAATGCATTTTTAAAACAGTAACTGATAATTAAACTTCAAATTGCCGAGCGAATTGATTGACGTTTAATAATTTCAAACCTATCGAACTTATCAATATTGGCACTCAATAACTTGGAATTAAGTGTATCAAATCACAGTGATATACCGAGTGTTGTAAAAATTTGATGGACTTAGGTGCGGCCATCCAAAAGGCCACTTAAATAAAAATCCACCTTTTGCCAATTTTATTTCGAAACTTAATGCATTTTAACATCGACCCCTTAAACTTATAAATCAAAGGCAACTTTCGAAAATTACTTAATTACCTTCAAGTAGTGTAAGATGTGAGTTCTGGAACACAAAGGGATGCCGCCGTTCAATGTAAACAAATGAGTAGCGTTATCATGTATATTTCTGAGAATTTTGTGTGATAAATGTCGGCATCGATTGTAATAATTGTAATCATATGTGATAACACATGTATAAATGTGTGATAAGTAACTGACCATTTTAAGCCATGGGGATTCTGAAACAATGACGTCATTGTATAAAAAAATTGTAGCCAGAACGTATATACGGATACTGGAACAAAATGCTGACATAGCGTTAAAGACCCTGGGGATACTAGAACAGCGCAGTGCATGACAAAATCTGTGTTTAGCAGCGCAATTTTATTTTCTACATGTACGCTTATGAGGGGTACTGAAACACTACATTTTTTGCTGTGCAAATATTTGCCGACTTAGCAAAAACTGTATACGACATTTCTGAAACAACACGGTGACGTCAGCATAGTAAAATAATACATATCACATATAGAGATAAAGACTGGAAAAAAAAACATTTTTAAAACAACGCATTATTATAAAACACATTCTGTGTTTATAGTTGTGCAATATTATTTTCTACTTATGTTACGGTACTGGAACACTTCATATTTTATTGTACAGTTATTTGCTGACTTAGCAAAAGTACGAAATTTCAGAAACAACAACAGAAGCTAAAATATAATTCATACAATTGCGCAGTGGTTGGAAAATATCATTATAAATAATATTTATTCTATCCTGCAATTGAAATCTAACTCTTGTAAAAGAAGGTAGTGTAATTAAAGTTGTGTACTTTGGTGAGTATTTACTTTTATTATCTCAATAAATAACTTAAATACACGTTTGTTTCAATTTTTTATCCATTTAATTTCAATTTTGTTTTAAGAAAACAACAATGAACAATTTTCCATCTGACATTTTTGACACCGATTTGCTCTCCTATGGAGGGTTGTTAAATCAACCACCACCACCACCACCATCACACCCCCCAGCATCATCTAATAAGCGCAAAAGAGCAGCTACCACCATTACAAATTCTTCTGCTAACTCTCAAATGGTTATTCCATCAACAGGTGGTAAAGGAAAACAAATTCGAATGGATATAGCAGCCGATATTCAAAACCTTGAAGATGATATCAATGGAGCGTTTGAAGATTTATTTTCAAATGTTGAAGCTAGTGTTATTCCATTAACATCAACGCTCTCAAGAAAAATCAACAATGGTCTTATTACAATAACCTCACCAGGTTCATCAGATGCTACACATATGGTAAAAATAGAAATCTATGATATGAAAGACATTGCAGGAATACCAGCCAGTGATATTTGGAAAAAAAGTATCACTCGTGCTAAAGTTTTCATTGAGAAAAAGGAACACCGACAAATGTTTGATACATTGAATTCTATTACACTTGATGTGGCAAAGAAAATGAAGGCAGCAAAAGGATCAGAAAGTAAATTTTCCAAATATTAAGTGCTTTTTTTATATGTAATAATTTTATGTGGAATTTATAATCAGATACTTATAATTATTATTTACCAATAAATATTTTAAATCAATAATAAAACAAATTTATTTTAAATATTTTTCAAAAATGTGGATTCTAGAACAGCGCATTGTATCACAAATTCTGTGTTTAGTTGCGCATATATAAATATTTTGTGATGTAAATTCAAATTGTGTAATATTATTCAAAATAATATTCATTCAACGATTGAACTCCATCAAAGAATAAACTCAATAAAAGTTGACGTGCTTTGGTAAGTATATTTATTTTGCTATTTTCATTTTTTTTTTTTTTTTATTTTTTTTTATTATTTTATAATATAGTAAAAACAATGTGGACTTGCTATGCGTTGGATAATCTAAATAAAGAGCATGACGGTGAACAGGATACGTTTGAAAATAAAGTGAGACATCATATGGGAGTTCTAAATATTCTAGCTATGAATTTTTCCCTCGAACAAAATAGGTTGAATCCAATTCTGGAACTTGAAGAATGTGCAAAGAAAGAATTGGATTGCCACAACGCTATTGAAGCATGTGAATACTACTTAGATGGAAAAATTGATAAGACGCGTCTAAATTTTCTACAATCTAAATTTAAACAACCGATGAAAAACTCTAGTGATACTGTTGATAATAATTAGTGTATTGTTTAAATAAAATAAATGTATTAATAAAGAAAAAAAAATATTTATATATTTTATTTGAATGATTTTTTTAACTACATTTTTTATTACAAATTGTTTAATATAATTTATTACATATTATTTTTTTTTTGATCCAAGAATTATGAGAGCTGTCAAATCCTAACCATTTGACTAATAAATTGTCACCGCGTCTTTTAATTATTTTTTCCACTAGATAGATGTCGGGATTTTTAACTTTCAATAATTCTTGTTCGTAAAAACACCCCTCAATTTTGTTGTTTTGATAGTCTTTGATTCTATATGTCTTCGGATTAGTAAGCAAAATTTTGTCGATAGTAAATATTTCTGTAGACCAATTCGGTGTGTATCCTTTTTCAAATACCTCCTTATATTTACTAACGCGTACTTGTTCACCCAATCTGAATTTTGACTTAGTAGAATCAACCATTTTTATACGATTGAATGATTTTCTGAGAACATCTTTTTCATTTTTACTGTTTACATCTGTAGGTTTCATTCCGATGGTGCGATGTATTGAATTATTATAGTCTTCCAATAATGATGGAAGGATGTTTATCCATTTATATGATCCTTGTAAGCTAAATCTTTTCCACATTTTCTGTTTCAGGGTGCGATTAAATCTTTCACATATACTCGCCTTTAAATTGCTATACGTTGAATAATGATTTACTTGGTATGTGGTTAAGAGAGCTTTAAATTTGGAGTTATAGAATTCTTTACCATGATCAGTTTGCAAGTTTTGAGGACTTCGTCCACTAGATAATATTTTTGTCATAGCTTGAACTACATCCCCAGCTGATTTTCGTTTTAAAGGAACAGCCCATGCATATTTTGAAAAATTATCAATAACGGTTAGCATGTAATTGTAACCTTTGTTTACTTTTGCATATGGAATCATTTCGACCAAATCTGCTTGCCATGATTCATCCAAACCTTTGATAATTACGTGCCTTCTACGATAATTTCTTCTGGCAGGAGCGTGCAATTCTTTTACTAATTGTTCTTTTGCTTCACTCATCTTGATATATTATTTAATAATGTGATAACATCAAAATAATTTATGTATATAAAGATTTTTTATATTTATATTTAATTATATATTCTTAAGTTGGGATTTTAATAAAGTTATCTGAGCTTCTAAATAAATAATATGTTTACTGGTTTGCTCGATAAGACTTTGATATTCTTTAAAATTGTTTTCTGATAGTGTTGCTGTTGTTTCATTTTTATTCATGATAACTAATAGCATATTGTTTATATCCATTACATCGTTTTTTAGTTGAGTCATATCGTTATCGATTTTTTGTATGTTTTTATTAATATTTTGGGTTGTATTGTCTACATAATTTTTATTGGTAGCATCATTTTCAGCTTCTGGATTTGCTACATTTCGTAAGAGTTTATTATTAATGTTAAAATGTTCATCATTTGTTAAAAGAAATCCAACTCCAGGAGGACCGTGTGGTAGAATGCTGCTGCGTATGCTTTTATCAGTTTTATCATTTATCCAATGATTACCAAACTTATCAACACTCATGTTAAACGATCTTGAGTTTAAAAATGCAACTAAGCAATTAGTTTAAATTGTTATTAATATATAATACCCGCTTCTCGTAACTCTTCGACTATTGATATTATTTCATTTTGATGATTGTTGTTTCCAGCTGCTTGCGACGCAATTAATAATCTTAAACGATCGACTAATTCATTTGGATCATCCCAATATGCATAATCTATACTAGGAGGTAAACCTTCTATTTTCATACTTTTAGGTAAACCAAAACCCTGCGCATTCTCTAATTTGATCGATGATCTTCTTTTTGATCTACCACTTTTATCATCTTCAAATAGTTTTGATATATATTTGCGATATTTCTCTCCTCTGGATGCAGAAATTTTACCGCTAGATTTGTATTTTTGCTTATGACCGTTAGATGTTATCAATATTTCCTTGTAATTAACATAGTCATTTTCAGTAATAATATGATCATTAGGTAACTTCTTAAATAGTAACTCTAGTAAACCCTCAGAAATCGGACAATTAAAATCCTTTACAGTGATTTTACCATCATGGAAATATATTGGACTGTCACCAATCATTTGTGTATTGTTTACCACTCTTACACCATAAACCTGATCAAGATTTGGAATTTCACCTTTTATCTTTGAAAGTTTTTCATATTTACTAATAATGTTTCTGTTATCATTATCCTCTTTAATGTTATTAACTTCTAATTGTTTTATTCGGTTGGTGCTTTTTGTCACTTCAATTAGTTCGTTTAATGGGTTAGTAACTGAACTTAATTTATAGTTCAACTCGTCATCCGACATCATTTTTCCCAATTTTAATAGTCGATGTTTTCTTCGTATGGCATTACTAGTTGATACAATTTTTCGCAAAATATTTCTTTTATCTTTGCTTTCTATTAACGACATTTTTGGGTAAGTTTGTTATCAAGTTGTAAATTCACTTCAAATATCTAAGTAAGTTCAACGTCAAGTTAAACGATTTAAGTTAAGTTTGAGGTCAAGTTGTAAGTCAAGTTCATACGTTTAAGTTAAGTTCAACGTCAAGTTAAACGATTTAAGTTAAGTTTGAGGTCAAGTTGTAAGTCAAGTTCATACGTTTAAGTTAAGTTCAACGTCAAGTTAAGCGATTTAAGTTAAGTTTGAGGTCAAGTTGTATGTTAAGTTCATACGTTTAAGTTAAGTTCAACTTCAACTTAAATGATTTAAGTTAAGTTGGAGGTCAAGTTGTAGGTTAAGTTCCTACATTTCAGTTAAGTTAGATGTCAAGTTGTATGTTAAGTTCAAAGATTGAAGTTAAGTTTTGCAGAAAGTTAAGTTATTAATCAATTAAACTGTGTAACTGCCAATGATGGAATGATAGATATATCTTTATATTCTCATATTTAAAGAACTTTTGTTTTCTCTTCGAATATGTCAGTTATTTACTTATATCAACAAAACAATCAAACCCCTGACGATAGCGCCCGATATTAACATCTCTGTCTTTGTCTATAACTAAGAAACCAAATTTGTCTTTCCAACAGAACCTACACAAGTTCTGAAATTTATCATATTTCATGTCTGTATTAACATGATCGTCATATACATGTCGCAGATTTAAATCATCTTGTTTAAAAATAATTATTAAATTTGTGTTATCTCTGATGAGATGTTTAGGGATACGACTATATGTTTGACATAAATAAAAACTATCAACATCTTTGTGACGTCCCATACTAAAATACTCTCTTATATGGTTTTGTTTTTCACAAGCAACATCGTCAAATACGAATATAGAATTTGTTTTAGCTTCATTTGGAGGTATAATACTTTCATTTTCCGAAAATGTAAAATATCCAATATTTTCGATCGGTTCTAATACTTTTCGCAGCAATTCATACTTAGGTTGATATAAAGATTTTGAATAAATGTAAACATTTTCAAAACGAAGACCATTTATATGCATAAGTAATGATAATAAAACATTCGTTTTTCCACAATTTGAAGGTCCACAAATTATGCATCTTATCGTGTTTGGTAATAATTCCCCATGTCTTTTATTTATAGACGTTTTATTGTCTGTTAACAAATCGTAGTTTGTAATTTTCAGACTATCTTGTTGTTTATTGAATCGCATCTTGATGATAACTGCTTATATACAGCATTACACAATACAATTATAATCAATTGATTAGTGAAGGTTAATGGGTAAAGATGGATCGTAAGAATAAGAAAAAAACTACTAAACGCAAGGCAGTCAAAGGAAAAGGGGTACTTAATTGGGCAATTAATAATCTACCTTTCGAAATGCATATACCAGGATATCAGTACTGTGGCCCAGGCACTAAATTAGCAAAGCGCTTACAAAATGGAGATCCTGGTATAAATCCTCTTGATGCCTCATGTAAGGAGCATGATATTGCATATTCACAAAACAAAGATAACCTTGCCAATCGACATAAAGCTGATAAAATATTAGCCGAAAAAGCATGGAAGCGAGTTTTTGCAAAAGACGCAAAGATGGGTGAGAAAGTAATAGCATGGTCTGTGGCAAATGCAATGAAAGCAAAATCTAAACTTGGTATGGGACAGAGCTTTTCTGAAAATACAAATAAAAAATTAAAAACAACATTCAAAAAGAAACAGAAACTTTTGTCTCTAAAGAAACTTATAAGCATGTCGAAGAAAGCAGTTAAAGATGCAAAAATAACCGATTCAAAAACCGCAATAAAATGTGCGATGAATACTGTTCATGCTTTAGTAAAAAATGTTGGTGGAAAGCATAATATAAAAAAGTCTAGAATTATATCAATTCCTAAAACTGGAGGATTTTTACCAATGCTTGTTCCTATTTTTGCGGGATTAAGTGCGATTGGAGCACTAGCTGGAGGGGCTGCTGGTATTGCTAAAGCTGTTAACGATGCCGGTGCAGCAAAAAAGTTACTCGAAGAAAACCAACGCCATAATAAAGCTATGGAAGCAGTAAAAGTTGGTGGTCATGGTTTATATATGCAACCTTATAAGAAAGGCTATGGTTTATATATTTCACCACCTAAAAATAACTCAAAAAATTCAAAAAACTAATTGATAAGCTACCCGATAGAGCGTTAACCGATAGTGAGCTTTACTGCTATGCAAAACAGCTTAAAATAAAACATTTTCGTGGAGTGTTTATGAGAAACGATCTGCCAAAGAAAGTTAATAAGAACGAGTGTGGGATTGTAAATTTAGATGATAAGAACGGTCCTGGTACTCATTGGGTATGCTACAGAAAGCTAGGAAGTAATGTTATGTATTTTGATAGCTTTGGAAATCTTCGACCACCAGCGGAAGTTGCTAAATATCTAGGAGGTAGCGTTAATTATAACTATGAAACTTTTCAAAACTATAACACATTTGTGTGTGGTCACTTATGTTTAAAATTTCTCTGTAATCAATTATATCAATGATAAATAAATATCAGTTGTTTGAAAATTGTTCATTTGATATCCAACCATACAACGATGTCGTTTACCCTTTCACTGTCTGGTAACGGATCAGTGTTATCTACAAATTATTTTCCTCCAATACAGCTATCCGAAAGTGAAAATTATGAATTAGGTTTGGTTAATTTTCAAACTTTTAATTCCATTCCGAATATAGATGTGGATCATAACAAAATGTACATAGATGATTTTATTGTTACTTTGCCTGTGGGTTCGTATGAGTTAACAGATATTGCTGAATATATAAAGAGTGAAGTAGAGAGCAAAGGAATCGTTTTTGAAATGAAAGCTAATAATAATACTTTAAAGTGTTTGTTAAAATGCAATCGAACCATAAACTTTACTCCTAAAGATTCAATCTATAAATTATTGGGATTTAAAAACGATGTTTTGCAGCCAAATATTCAACATGAATCTGATCTGCCGGTTGATATTCTTAAAATTAATTCAATACGAATCGAATGCAATATTATTAGCGGTGCATATTTAAATGACCATCAAGCACATACGTTATATGAGTTTTTCCCAATTGTTCCACCTGGTTATAAAATAGTTCAAGAACCTGTAAACGTTATCTATTTACCAATAAACACACGTTCAATAGATAATATAACTCTTCAAATACTCGATCAAGATAATAATTTGGTCAATTTTAGAGGTGAAGTGATTACGATAAGGTTGCACGTAAGAAAATATTGAAAATGGGAATTGTTTACAACGGAAATAATGATGTTAGTTCTCTAAAAAGAATTGTCAAAACATATTTTAAAGAAGAACAATGCAAGAAGATGGTCACTCGTGCACCACAAATCAAAGCACTCACATCTGCAAGCAGAGCAACATTGGAGAGTCTAAATCTTATAGTTGCCCCCATCAAATCGAAGATACCACCAGCTGTAAAATAAAATTTAATTGTACTAAAGTGATTTCCAAACATTTACGCTTGTTTTTTTGTAAAGTCCTTTCGAGTTACATTAGCGCTATCAATACGTATTAAAAAAAGATTCAATGATGGCTAATATGCTAAATATTCGTGCAAATGTAGAGTTCGATGATTCGATATCTAATAATGAAATTCATGCACATCAACCATATGCATCGTCTACATTTAACAACAATGATGAAATTCGTATAACAATTCAAAATCAAGATTTATATGTCAGACCCAACAAAAGCTGTTTGCATATTTTCGGTCGATTGTTAAAAGAAGATGGTACTGCTGTAGCACACACAAAAATTATCAACAATGGATTATGCCATTTATTTGATGAAATTCGTTACGAATTAAACGGTGTAGAAATAGATAGATGTAAAAATGTTGGAATTACATCAACGATAAAAGGATATTTTTCTGTTAATGTAAACAAAAGTCAAATGTTAGAAAATGCTGGATGGAAACATAAGCCTGATACTAACATTACCGATGCTGAAGGATACTTTGATGTAGTTATACCGCTTAATATGCTGTTGGGTTTTGCTGAAGATTATCTAAAAGTTATTGTTAATGTTAAGCATGAACTTATCCTTGTTAGGTCAAGAACTGATTTAAATGCTATTATCCAAACAGAAGCTGAACCATTTAAGTTTATTTTAAATAAAATTGAGTGGAGAGTTCCATATATTACACTTGCCGATAAACATAAGGTTGAAATGTTACATTTTATTGAAAAAGATCCAACAATTTCCATGAGTTTTCGAACATGGGAGTTATATGAATATCCTATGCTTCAAACAACAGAAAAACAAATTTGGACAATAAAAACTACTACTCAATTAGAAAAACCTCGGTTTGTAATTCTAGGTTTTCAAACTGGTCGTAAAAATAATGCTGCAATGGATATCAGTAAGTTCGATCATTGTCGGCTTAATAATGTTAAGTTGTATTTAAATTCCCAATCATATCCATATGGAAATTTGAATTTAGACTTAGAGCACAACCAATATGCTTTACTGTATGAGATGTATGTAGGATTTCAAAGTGCTTATTATTTACATGAAAGCGAACCGTTGTTAAGCAAATCTGATTTTATAAATATTGCTCCGCTTATTCTAATAGATTGTTCTCAACAAAACGAATCTCTTAAATCTGCCCCTGTTGATATTCGTTTAGAATTTGAATCAAAGGAAAGGTTTCCTCGAAATACAACGGCCTACTGTTTAATTTTGCATGATCGAATAGTTGAGTATAAACCAATTAGCGGTAGAGTACAGAAGTTAGTGTAACATTTTCTTTCAAATGATGGAGTTCATTGCAGATTTTCAAGGTTTTATGAAAAAAACCGAATTTATTTTTAAAGAAGTAGCATTAATATCAATTGATGATCCTAAAAATACAAAAGTATTTGTATTTAGTGCTCCAAATGATTGGGAATATTTATGTTCTGAAAAACCATCAAAGAATTGGCTTCTGAATCATCATCATGGTATACATTGGCAAACTGTTGGAATTCCATACAAAAATTTAAACAATGTGCTTCATGATGCATTGAATGGGGCTATGACAATTTATGTAAAAGGGTTAGATAAACAACAATGGTTGGAGAAGTGTGGCTTTTCTAATGTTGAGAACTTAGAAAATATGGGGTGCCCTGCTCTGAAGCTACTACAAAAAGAAAAAATAGTACTCCAAAAATGCTCTTCAGCACATTTGAATGCAAATATTAATTATTGTGCTTTTAAAAATGCCCAACTCTTACAAAAAATGGTTTATATCAAATCGAAAACCCACAATAGGTCAAGCAATTTCATCGTTTTACCAAAAGAAGCAACTTGCGTTAATGACAGTTCAAGAAATTGAGTGTTTACCAATAGAATTTTTGACCACATTTGCCGCTGATTGTATAGAATCTGTTTGGGAAAAATTATCAAACAATTTGAAGCTTAATCCAAATATTTATGACTGTAGGCGTTGTTTTCAACATTATAATACATCCAGTCGAGATCAGATTGATGGTCCTCCACCGATGATACGTAACTGCCCAGAATGTTCATTCAAATAATAAACTTATTAAGAAATGAATTCGGACAATAGTGCAAATAAAATCCACGTTCGCTTTGACCTAAATCAAAACAAAATTTACCCAATGGTGCAATGGTCATTTGCTTATCAAGCAGCGAGAAAAGGACCTTGGGAAGAGTTTGCAAGGGATCGAAGCAGATTTAAAAACCGAATTGGACATGTTGAAAATAAAATAAAATCGATTTTCAATACAGACGATCGTCAAAGAATATTTGAGCAACGCTTTGTTCAAAATATAATAAATTAAATATATTAATGATTGGTCATTGATTGATATATGATTTCGGAAGATGTTCAATAAACAAAAATTAGTTTTTAGTAACTATAGTTTATTATATACATGTTAGAATATATTTTGTATTAAAAATTAAATATATTATAGAGAATATTACATTGTTTAACATATTGAATATTATTATAAAATTCTTGTAATATACATTTTATTTATAGTACCTTAATCTTGTTAGTATTAGTATATTTATTTCTCGGTATTTATATCTGTGTTTATTTAATAAAAATAAAACTAGAAATATGTTTATACTTTTTTATTTACACACACTCATTATCGACAAAAAAATATCAACACAAATCTTATTAAACATTTTTTTTTTATCCAAAAGTACATTATATAAAAAAAAAATAAAACAAAATTAAATACAAAAACAACTTAATATCTATACTTACTTAAAATTAGAATACAACAATTTTAACTAGCCTATAATTGTATAGAATAATGACCCCACGGCAAGGTATCGATATTATTTTCTTGAATATATCTCTTATCATCAAAAGCACTTAATGCGATTTTATTTTGTTTAACAGTATTAACTTCATGTAGCTTTGATAATATTCTATGTTGTGATTTATATAAACTAGCTTGTTCAAATAAACAATTCTTATATTCATCGAAAGTCAGCTTTTGAACAACCGATTTACCTATTCCTTTAGCTTTATTAATATCTTTATTATTTAACGAATATGAATACATTTTAGATCGCAAACCCACAAACTTATCCATAATTTGACCACTCAATTCGTCTTTGAATAGTCCTAAAACTTTTTTATTAATTCTGGGAAAATTATAACAATTGTTCTCAGCATAATCAGACGTATCAAACCATTGTTTTAAGTCTGGAAATATATCTTCATAAAAGTTATTTGTTATTATGGAATAAATTAATGAATCCGTGTCTGTATATAAAAGTTTTAAGCTTGCTGATTCATAATTATTTTTCATATATTCATAGTGAAACTTATATATTAAACATTTGCTAATATCCAAAATAGCCATTCCTACATATAGAGGCTTATTAAATTTTATTTTTAATCTATTTAATTCAATTGCTGCAAAATCTTCATCAAATATTACCCTATCTTTAAAGTTTGGTTTACCCATGAATTTTCCAGCCCCATAACTACCTTCCCATTCCGAAACTACTTTTATATCACGCATTTTCCTAACATTTTGCATGCTTTTACCAAAAACACTATTATTTTTCAATTTATAATAACTTTTCTCAAACTCGTTAGTTGATTCCATTCGCAATTTTGTATTTTTGAGAATGTATGGACGCATCCAAGCTGATTGATCAAATTCTAATATACGATGAATTTTGGTAATAATTAAGCCATGATTAAGACACTGCTTCAAATTTCTATAATGAATAATATATTTGCTTTTTGATTCTAAAGTTGTTAAAAGTTTTGGGTGTTTTCCATTAATTGGAGTTTTATTTTCTGGACAAAATGGAAAATCCCTATGAAAATCATGTAAATTTTCAGGGTAGTTTAAATCAACTTCCAATATATACCCTTTTTTATAATCATCTTGAATTTGCAATACATTGAAGTGTTTACATTTGTTTTCATTAAGCCATTTAAAATTTCCGGTAGGAAGGCATTGACACATTGCCCATCCATATAAATTCACTGCATCTAAATAAATGAGGTATGATTCTGGTTGAGATTCGTTAAAAGTTGGCTAATAATGTATCGCTGTTGCTAATAATGTATCGATTATTAGCAACAGCATATCGATTACAACATTGACTAATACCACCACGAATACCTCTCTCTATAAACAATAACATATCAATGTCTGTCATCAATTCAAGTTTAATTTTTGTTGATTTTAATAAACTGTCCCAAGATAGTGCGGGAGCGGTAATATAATTAGCGGGATCTAGATCATAGGTTTTTTTACATAAAAGACGAAATTCTTCAAATACATCCGCTAGCAAAAGAACGTCAGTTTTTAAATATATGTCTGTGTACTCTCCTAAGTTTTTACAATCAAATTCTGAATACACTTTTTGAGCATGAGCATATTCATCATCTTTAATATCAGTCTGAGTTAAGTTATTAAAAAAATATTTTCTATCAGGTAATGATTTTTCTTCAAAACGCTTAAAGCTATCTAAGTAGGTATATGGAAGTACGCCTTTTCTAAGTAAGAGAGCTAATTTTGAGTCTGCCACATTTTTAAAATATTCTTTGGTAATATTATATTCTTTTAGGTATGACGACAATTTATCTAAAGATGAAGCCATAAAATTAAAAGAATCTATGAATCTTAGTTTCATTGTATTAGAACAATTATATTTAGTAAAACACTTGTATTTCTCTTTATTTATAGGAATTGCTTTAATTATCCCTGGATTTTTAATATGCACTTCACCATTACGATCTTTGATTTTTTTTTCATGCAATTCTCGAATAATAAAATGTGCATCATAACCTTGAAGATTATGAAAAACTACAACTATATCTGATGGAAGTTTATAATTAAGGTTACAACTAACATGAGAAGCTCCTCTAAATTTACCAGTCAAATGACAATGATCTTTAACTTTGGTTAATAAATCTTCTTCCTCTCCTTCTAATGCATAATCTGAAGGTGGTATAAATGGTCCTTCACAAATATGACAAATATTGGCATGTTCAAACTCATCCAATTCCACTTGTGATAGTGTTAGCATTTCTTTTTTATCTGCATAAATGGCTGCTACTTTCTCTGTAATTGTATTTAGTTTATCTACAAACCATTCAATACAATTTTCACCTCTGAATAATTCTAATTCTGAATATCCGTCATCAAAATTACATTTTAAATAATAAGAAATGCTACATGGTACGTGTTTTTGGTATGCATTTGTATAACTTTGAGAGTTAGTAGGTTCGCATGTATCAATAGGTAAAATAAGACATTCTAAATCTGCATAAATTATAAAAGGAAGCATTTCCTTATTTTTATGATTTTTGAAATAAAGCCACTTAGTAGATTCAGTTGGCATGACACATTTTGCGGGAGCCGCCTTTGAACAATCAATTTTATGTTGCTTAAATTTAGATTCCTGATAAAAATAACATAAACATTTATCACATAACCAGCGAGAGCCGCGATGCTGACTTGTCATTTGACTACTCACTAATCTAGATAAATTCTTAATCCAACAGAAATGATATTTTGGTGTATGTTCTTCTACTATATTTTTTTCGGGAATCTCTGCCATTAATAAATTAATATGTACATTTTTATGATTATTTGATATATATACAGGCAATATCTCATATTTAACATTTGTATTTTCTTTTCTATTTATTGATTCAATTTCACATACATCATCATCACCACAATCAGTTAAGATAAGCCAATCGCTGTAATTTTTCAACGCGTATACATTAATAGACATATTATTTTGTTCTTCAAATTTTGGAATTTGAGTCAAATCCATGGGAAATGAAATTTTATCTAAATTAAGAATGTCTCTAAAGTGTGGATAAGACAAAACTCTGTGTGGGTTATGTTTAGCTGGTCGAAGGGCTGAAACTATAGCCCAGGCAAAGCAACATTCATCGTTGGATTGTACATTTATTACTGCTTTTTTAGCCTGAACATATTTAGGCAAAGTATAAAAATTACTGCCCACAGTAAAAGGAACATATTTATTAACATTTAAATTAACCTGTATAATGTTGTGTAGGGCCCAACCACTATCTCGCTCTTGATATTCTTGCAGCTTTGTTAAAATTTTTTCATTGGCTTCATCGTACCATTTCTTCAGTTCATTGTTCTGATAAATCACTTCATATTTTGAATTAAAATAAATTGTCTTTACCTCTTCGGTTTTTGGAAGAATCATTTCACAAACTAAACATAATTGTGCTTTAATCGGTGCTATATTTCTAAGTTCATTTAATTTTGTTTGAATTAAATTAAATGTTGTTTGCAAAAAACGCTTTGGGTCTAATACTTTATTAGTGTTTAATATTGTACTTGTTAGCATTCGCCGTTGGAAAGCTGATTCTGTTTGAATTAATTCCAATTCCTTATCGGAAACATTTGTTTGATGCACATTTTTATTTACAACTTTATTTAACACTGTATTTATATAACTAGAGTATTTGTTATTATCACTTATTTTTTTGTATTTAATTTGTGGTTCGTTAATTTCCACTATAGACCGATTATTATACTGGTTTAACACTGGATTTATAAATTCACCCCGAACATTTCGTTTTCTAATTTGTTGTTGCTGTGGACGATTTACTTTTTCTAACACAGACTGTATGTATGATTGGTACGAATTTTCCATCTGCAAAACACTTGGTCGCATAAGAAAAAACAAGAAAAAAAAAAGTTTATAGCCTACGTACTTTGATGATGATGATGAATGTGATGAATAAAGTTGATTAACTGAGATAACTGAGTTTTATTTATTGAACACTTTTACATATAAAATTAAATTTTTTTTTGTGTGTTTTTAAACATTAGAAACCTACAAATGTAAAGTCTTGGTTTATTATTAAAAATTCTTAATGGGCACAGCAAAATATGTAGTGTTTCAGTACCTCTCATAAGCGTACATGTAGAAAATAAAATTGCGCTGCTAAACACAGATTTTGTCATGCACTGCGCTGTTCTAGTATCCCCAGGGTCTTTAACGCTGTCAGCATTTTGTTCCAGTATCCGTATATACGTTCTGGCTACAATTTTTTTATACAATGACGTCATTGTTTCAGAATCCCCATGGCTTAAAATGGTCAGTTACTTATCACACATTTATACATGTGTTATCACATATGATTACAATTATTACAATCGATGCCGACATTTATCACACAAAATTCTCAGAAATATACATGATAACGCTACTCATTTGTTTACATTGAACGGCGGCATCCCTTTGTGTTCCAGAACTCACATCTTACACTACTCCTTCAACAGTCCAAAATCAATTTCTCTAATGGATTTGATTCTCGGAATGAAAAAAAAAAATGCGTTACTCAATTAAGAAATCGAAATTTTTACAACGGCTGCCTCTAATTCTATAATAGCTTTTCACCCTGCCCCGAAAATATAAGCCTCCGTGTACACTAGTATATGTATCATCCTAATTTTCTTCATCCCCTTACAAATATAATCCCACCCTTCTGTTTTCCATCTATTTTGATTCCGATTTGATAATATGGACGAATTTAATGTGATCTGCTTGAATGCACTTCTTGCTTATCATTTTGATAATATTACAGATAAGCATAATAGGGAATCGTAAAAGTATATACAAATTTTTCATTTCATCCCCGTTAATAGTCTGCCATCACGCTTCAGGAGCCAATAAAATTATTATGTTTAATTTATTTTTTGATCGCTGTTCGAGCGTTGATGTTCGTTTTATTAGCTCATTCGAATTTTAATTAAAAATTACGTTTGAAAATTCGCCACTGCGCCGACCGGACTTAAAGCCACTCGACTAGCTGAAGTAGCGGACTCTCGCGATTTATATTTTTTTGGCAAACTCATAAATCATGTTAAAATCCACCTTCAAGTCTTTGGCCCCTTTGAAACTTCTGTAGGCGAAGACGAAGAGGATTTATTGTAAAATGACATCCCAGTTAAGTGTATTGACATTTGTACGTCGTTACTTGTGTAAACAAAGTGCGTTTCTATTTTATAGCTGGGGGGTGGGTTTTTTATGCACCAAAGATATGTATAATGTAGTTTACGAACTGGGGTGTCACTGGTATCGGTGGATTTAGAGGATTTGTGATGAAGTAACATGTGTTTTGGATACATTTTCGAAATTATAGTAAACAGCGTTATTTGTTTTGGCAACCTGATGCATTTTTATTGAGCGGCAAAGTTTCCCGCCAAAAATATTTAACTTAAAAAATCACAATATTATTTACGTGCAATAATTATTATCATTAATTGAGTTAATTTTGAACAAATTTATTGATTGCAACCAAACCACTTGTCCATAGTGCTCCAAATAATTCCACTCCAAATGTAATTAATGGATAATATAATTGTCCGAATTTCTACCATTTTTCGTGACTAAGAAATTTTTATGAGGCAAGACTAAACTTGTGCAGTTCGATAAAAATTAAACGCTACATTTAAGACGACAAATCATTTGGACTTGGAATTTATTGCCTTTCACCCCAATTTTCTTATCAATTTTATTGTGTACTTGTTTCCTCGATGCACATATGCGTTACACTCAATTTTTTCCAATTAGTTTGCTAGATAAAAATATCCTGATTTCTATACTATAAGGATAATATTTTTGTGCTAAATGGTTGATCCCTAAATAAAATTCCCGGTGATTGGCATCAAAAGGACATGGATCGCAAAGCTGACAGGATAAACGAGAATGTTGCGACTATTAAATTAAACGCTTTTACTTAACAGTAACAGATAATAGTACAAAATGCAATTGAAAGGAATCTAAATCTGATTACACCCTATAAATGTCTGTATGACAACTGTGTGTATTGCAACAACAGAGAAAAGGACAATGCTGAATGGTGAAGACTGTGTGACACATTTTTCAGGGCTATTGTTGTGCTTTCCGCAGACGAACGTAAATGCGTGCAAAACGCCCGCCATTCGCGACCCTTATTGTTCGATGTCTGACCCACACACACCCCGAAACCCCAACCCTATGCACATGCCGATTGCATCCCGTCTATTAATTGCACGTCCAAACATTATGCTACATTTACGAAAATTTTGCAAACAAAAACAAATGGATTTGGTCGGAGAGTAAATTTTTATGAAATTTCGTAACGAATTCCAATTAAATAATTTTTAGAAGGGTATCAAAATATCTACCTATCATAAAAAAATTGGAAAAGGCGCGAATTTGTTGTTAAACATTGAGAAATATTTTTTTCCTTAAAAAATTTCTAAAAACTAAACAAACTTTGTGCTTAAAATATTTTCCATTAATATTTTCAAACTTAATACGCTAAGTGCCGATAAAATTTAATGGTATAATTTTAAGCAATACAATAAAAAAGCAATTTAGGGGAGTCTTTAGAACCCCTTCGAATTTTTGACACCCTTCAGCGCTATCTTTTTCCTTTTACTAAGGAAACTAATATTTTTAATATTGATAAAGCATGCAAGCGTTTAAAATTAAATGTTTCTCAATTAATTATTTAACGGCAACATTTTGATATTAGGGTGCATTTTTAAATTTTTTGTAAATTTAATTAATAATTGTATTCCTAAAATGTTTGCACACAAACTCATATCGACAATATAAAGGTCCAATTATTATCCTGATTGTCCAATCGCACAATAGTCAAAATATCACCACAATATGGCACAATATCCCCAATTAGAGCACTATAGAGTGTATGATAGGTGATTAGCAATGTTATGGTAATAGGTAATCCTCCCTTAATCTGGGTGTATATCTTTCACTTAGCTATTCATAGACTAATCCCTCTCTTTTTTTCGCAAAGCAATACAAAGAGGCGCGTGCGGTTTTACACCATGGCTTATATAGGTTTTCTCTCTGTAGCCCCTAAAATTCTATGGCTACCCCCATCCATTAGCATGAGAACCGCAAGGTGGAATCAAACATACTTTTTACTGTTTACTTTTGTTTTGGTCACTATTACGTTACTTAATAGGTCTGCCAGATGTTCAAAATATCCATTAGGGATTATTATATTTTTTTTAGAGAAAAATATTTTTTATTTGCCTAGTTGTTTGTAGAGTGAACGGAATATGCGTTGGACGAAAAGGGGCGTGGCTTGGCTACACATTACACTTTCCGTTTCCATAGCAACGCGGCTTTCCCACCACTGTCCAACTTATATTGCGTTTACTCTAACTGCTGAAATTTTTTTTACAGAATTTTAGCAAACAATAATATTATTTTTAATTTTTCCTGCTGAAACTAAACGTGAACAATTAATATTTCCACTTATTAATAGGAGTAAAGTAACGCTCCAGTAAATAGCACCCCTTTTCCAATTTGAACAATAGATTAATTCCCATTAAGAAGATTGGATTCATAACTTATTCGATAAATTCGAATTTACATCCCCTAAAATTAGGTACTTGTTGGACCGCATGCAGAACAAAATAATTTTCGCAACTATTTCAAGTGTTTATTTATATATTGAGGAAAAAACGGTGTGTGTCACTTGTTTGCTTAATTTCCGAAGCATCCCCCTTGTTGTTTGATGAAGGGAAAAACGAGAAAAACCTCGCCAAACTATAATGCCTAGCCAAATAGAACAGATGTGACTTGAAAATTTATACTGTTGTATTTTATACGTGAATAAAATTTATCATATAGCCAGCGAAAATTTATTGAACGCCAAATACGAAAATATGATACATAAATAAGCTGGCAATTATTTTGCAGTAGGCATTCTTCATTCGACTATTTTTATTTTGAATTTTACGCAGCATGAGTGCTCTGCATTGTTTTCATCATAGAGTTTCCATTTGACGATGAATTTCCTGTGAGGGAAGAATGGGGAGATGTAGAGGTTTTGGGAGAATTTGGCGTTTTCGTTTGGAGTGACTGGACATTTGGTGTATTTGCATCCGTTTGTGTCCATGGTAATTAAGGGGACGTCTATGGGGCCGAATGCGGAGTAGGCTTGAGATGTTAGGTTTTTGGCTTTGAAGTCTGAAAATTTTACGACAAGTTTTCTTAAAAATAAAAATTATTAAAATTAATTTTCTTAGAAAAAAAATATAAAAATTATTTTTTTTCGTATTTTAAAATTTATATAACGCCAATTAATTTTACTGCAAATATTTTTGAGTTGAAATTACTTGTAAATAAATAATATTCCGATAAATTTAATTAAAAAAAAAATTACTAGTCTGATAAAAGCAAATTTTAAAAATTGACTTACGCACTCAATATCAAAATATTTAATAATTTTCTTACATGGTTTGTAATCGAATTCAATAGCGTAACTTTTCCCTTCTCGAACGTAGCAATAGTTGCGTAAAATGCGCTCACATTTATTTACATCGAATGCATTAATTGCGCAAATTGATTTATCTGCAAAGGAATTAGTGTTGGCTTTGCTTATATCAATGAATATCGCTAATTGTTTACCTGAACATGATTCGTAGTGCAGATGCTTTATTGAATTTATCGATATTAAACTAACGCATAGGATTATTAGAACTTTTTTTATTATTGCAACTAGCATAATAGTTTATTTAAATATACTACTTTGTGGAGTGGAACAATGAGTATTGTTATTAGAAAATGAAATGCACCAGTTTTCTTATCTGCAGTTTTAAGTAATTGCTATTTTAATAAGCGTGAAGGAAACACAATACATTTAATAATCAATAAAATACAAATTATGTATAAAAGTAAATAATATTATTATTAAAAGTTAAAGTCAAATGTAGAACGGAAACATATTTTTAATTAGCAAAAAGCAATTAATTTAATTATAAATGCAAGAAATTTTTGGTGTATTACTGGTTGCCTACTATTTTCTCAAATAAATTTTACAAATTTAAATATAAAAATCTTGCAGGGTGAAAATTCTTACGCTTTGAGCCGCTTTTCTTGATTAGTCCACATCCTCCGAGCGTACCGGATGCGTTAAAGGAATGACGGACTTTTTATTAATATCGCGCGAACATGCTTTTCTCATATCTAAAATAATAAAATTCAAATAAACGCAACGTTAATAAATTAACTTAAACAATAATATTACCATAAGCATCCTCATCAGGATCGCCCGAATAATACTCCAAAACGGTCCGATAAACAATGTAGCCTAAGTTTTTGTACATATTAATAGCGACTTTGTTGCTAACTCTTACAAATAAGTCTACAAAATAAGCTTTCTTCCTACAATCACAAAAATGCATTAAATTAAAATTTTGAAACTCACATTATTTATAACAAACTTCTCTGATATTTCTTCTAAGAAGCTCATAAGTGTAGCTGCGATTCCCAGCCGGCGAAAATCAGGAGAGACTGTTAAAGCTGTTACGTGACCATGCCAATTGTCGCCAATTCCTTCAGCTTTGCCCATAACTGTAACATAAATTTCATTTACAAATTCAGCATTTTTTAAAGCCGGTTTTTAAGTGTACGTACTGTAGCCCATAATTTCTCCACTAGGCGACTCAGCCACCTGGAAATATTCAGGCCAATGTGCTAAATATTGCATGTAAAATGTTAGGCCGTAAGTTTCAGTCAGTGGATCCAAATTTCTATTCAAAAAAATTGATTAGTCAGTAATTAATGTAAATTTAGGAAAGTCAGCTTACACATTATTGAATTTGTACATATCGTCGCATGTAAAGGGCCTTAAAGTAGTCATTTTAAGGGATTTGAATTGAAGACAAACGATTTAGCAAAACTTAACCTAAAATTTATTGATGGAACTGTCAGAATTCAAAAGCCGAGTTACACGATACAAATTAACAACTAAAGCTGTATTATTATGCTTATTACTTTATAGATGCTTTTAAAAACTAATTGTTACGAATGAATGTTGATTGTAAATGTTTATTTTACAGTTTTGCATAATTTGTTCTAATTTTAAATCTCAATTTTCTTAAAAATATACTCTAGTGGTGTAAGTTGGTATGATGAATTACTGGTTGCCTAGATTTGTTTATAACTAAATATCTAAAAAAATCTTTATATAAACAAAAATGTAAACAAAACAAATACCAGATTTATTTATACTAACGTTTCCGCTACAATATACAAAACTAAATATAAATTTATTTGAAAATCATTAGTGTAGGCGGCCCGACAAACCACATTTTCTGACAGTTGTGACGTGCGCTGTCAGTTTTGGCCAATTATGTTTGCAATGCAGTGCAAAA